>JAZFAV010000021.1:7613571-8882500 GCA_037954035.1 Rosalia funebris
ACATGGTAGAGTATGTTCTATCCATCTCAAAATCAATAGGTGTCGCCTGGGAGACGTTCTCACTCAGAATCAGTCAAAACCCGATTGATCCGACATGATTTAGTTGAGTTATGGTGCTAACAAGAATAAATGCCGACGACAACGACAACGCCAACGACAACGCCAACGACACCGACGACACACACACACACAGCAAAAGCTTTGTAAAAACCGTTTTTTTCAGTTTTTAGGCTGAAAAGCGAAAAATGAACCAAAACAAATTTTGTTTTTTCAATTTTTCTTTACACGATTACAATACTTTTCCGCGTATAGTGGAGTACGGAAAAGTAAAAATAATATAATATGGTAAAGAAAATTTTACAATTAAAATAAGGAACGTCGTATTGTAACAATATTTATTTTTATAAAGTATAGGCATATACGAGTACATCGAGTTCATATACTGACAGTACTTTTCGGTAGTAGTTAGTTACGCAACAAACCCAAACATTGATTCTGTACAAGATTTTTTATAATTTTTGCCTGTTCCTGTTGCTTTACCAACAAACCAGATTGGAACTCTTCTGTATCTGGTACATATAATTTCTACATTTATTCTCATTATACTTAAATTAACATGTTTTGATAATCTTGCTATTGTTACCACATTTTGTTGTATTCTAAAGTAATCCGTAGTATTTTATCCATCTATTCTTCATTATGCAGTTTCATGTTAATTACAAGTTTATTTCATGTTAGTTACTTTCAAATTATTTACACGTACTAGCTCATCAAGAATAGGAACAAGTGGCAATTCTTTATGAGCAGTATTTTAAATATACGTAAATATCTGTAAGTTTATCGGTCGGTTCTTATCATTATAATCAGTAATATAATGTATCAATGAGTCACATCTAGGTACTACTGCTAGATACTCGTACTCGTATAGCCAAATCTTATAGTACCTCTTCAGTAGCGTAGCTGTGAAGTAGATCTCTCATTTTCGTCACAAAAAAGTTAAAGACACATAAAGCTAATCTATATTTAGTCTTCTTATGTGTCGCATGTACAGCCAAAGTCGATTATAATGAAAATATGTACTACAGTTATCTCTTACTGTATGTAAGAGATTGTTGCATGTAAAATAAAGTTGCTTATGATGAGAATATTTATTTTATTATAGTAATGTCTTAATACATTAATGATAATAGTAGCTTCTACTTCAGCGATCAATAAAAATGACATTGATTGGAATGTGAATTTCTTAAAGTATTCAATTAGAAGAAACACATTTATTTATACTCAATCTTTACTATGTCTGAGAAATTGCCAGCCTACAAATACCCATCTCCGTAACTTACTCGTACTTTCTAATACTTGTCTAATCTCAGTACTGATTTTCTACCATTGCGTTTAGCGAAGCATTTATAAATTATTTTCTATTTCACCGGCGCCTTGAAGTGACCGAGCAATTTCCGTAAACATGTATTTTATATCGTGGTCGATAAAAATCAATTTTTAAAAACAATTTATTTTTGAAATACACAATTGAACGTTTTGTTATAAAGGATTTAAAATTATAATAATATTAAGTGAGTACCGGAGGTTTGAAATGAGTTATGCTAGTTTGCCGGATACTATGCCGGTCTGCCGGATACTATGCCGCTCTGCCGGATACTATGCCGCTCTGCCGGATACTAACTTCTGGTCGCACGCTTTCGCCTATATAAACTGTCATTTGCTGACTCTGCATGGGAATGGCTTTAGCCATGAGTATTCTTAGAAGTTAGGCGTGAGTTGCTGACCATAAGCAAGTCTTTGTTTTTGAGAATAAGATAAGTCACGAATAGTATCAAGTAACTATGAGAAACAACTGATAAGAAAAAGCAAAGATTGTGTTACTTGAGATATGATACAATGTAAATGGTACCTAACTGAAATTATTCTAAGTATTCTAAGTCTAAAATGTATACAATTAAATATTTTATATAACAACTCCCCCCTTATAGAAAAGTTGGTGGTATACAGCAACTTTTGGATAAGCAGAAAGTTCCAAAAATATGAATGTTGCTATTAAGTGCAGCATAAATGCAATAAGCAATATAATAATATAAGGTAAAATTGTAGTAGTAAAATCAAGTGAACAAAATAAAATAATAATAATCACATAAGTCCAGTTCACTTGAACACTAGTCACAGAATATAAAATGTTAAAGTTCCAAAATCACTATAAAGTCTCAATTTAGTTCAATATCTTCTGGGGAACTGTCTGTTGGTCTGATAGCGGGCCTTCTTCTTGAAATAAAGTTGGTGAGTCGTCCAACGGGTTTTGATTGTCCAGGAGGCGGTGGAGGTAAATTTGACGTTAGGGAAATAGCAAGTCTTCTTCTTCTTCTGCATTTGCATGTGAAGTATAGGATGACGAGAAGAATTATGACAGTAATTATGAAATAGGTAAACCAAGAAATATGTTTCGTGACAAAAGGTTCGTTGATTAAATCATCAAGGGTTTTGGAATATTCATCTAATTTGTGCTTTGCAACTTCAAGGTCTTCAACGTTGAGATTGTTTAATTTTAAAGGCTTTAATTTTGGAATTTGCAGATCGTTAGGAATGTTGTCACAACAGTTGTAAGGGATTAGAATAGGGTGAGAATCATTATGAGTTACAGTAGTGTCTCTAGAGTTTGCTTGGACTTTGGTAACACCAACAAAAGCACTACAATAAGGTTGTAACTTGAGAATAGAATTTTTGAAAATGACTTCAGTTTTAGAATTTCGGTTTTGACATGAGATGGTTATTTGAAGGGGTTCAGAATTGATTATAAGCCAAGTGTTGTCTTCTAGATTGTGAACTTTGTATCCTTCTGCAAATATTAAAGATGTCTGGCAATTTTCCGGAAGGGTCCTGGTGTTCTTCAGAATTTTGGCTTCGCATATGGCGTTGTCATCAATGGGGTAGGCGAACAAATTTGAACACAGTTTTTGTCCAAAGACGAGTGGTTTGCATCCGTCGAGATTTGACATAGGAATGTACATTATAGAATCGTCGTCTCGCGCAACATATTTTTGATTGGTTGACAAAACATGATATAAACCAGTCCGATTATTGAGGATAGGCATTGGGAATAATTGGAATAAGGAAAATCTTTGTTGATCAATAAGAGGAATTTTTAGAACAAATATTAAATCTGAATCGGTTTGAAATGCTGATAGTTCTATGATATCTAGATATCTACCAACATCAGATAATTTTATTGGAAGTGGTAAATTATTTTGATGCAAGTTTTGAGATATCTCCTGTAATGCGGATATCAGATCTCTAGGATTTATAATAGAAGTATGAATGATTTTTAGACGCGCGAATGTAATTGAATTTAATATGTCATTTAATTGATCCTCAATGTACAAGTAGCTTTACATTAATATTTCGCATTTTTCTAGGAATCTTAATTTTACTTCGAAAATTTTGAGTTTCTCTTTAGTTCTGTAAATTGTGTCAGATATTAATTTAATGTCTCTGTTAAATGTTTCTTCGTCTAGTTGTAATTTTTGAATAGTTGTGTTGAAATTCTTTATTACCGATGTTGTTACGGATATTTGATTTTTTAATAAATTTTCAATTTGATGTTCGTCTGTAATTAATTTGTTAATACTGTTTGTGTAATATTCGCCATCTTCTGCGTCTAGATTTCCTGTGATTGCTTTAAATACAGAACCAATAGCATTTAAAATACCGCGTTTATAGCGTTTTGTATCATAATTAATTTCATTTAATTTTTCTTTAATATTACCAGAAATTTGCGTTAATAAACTGATGTGGATCTTTACTTCACCTCGAAATAAATTCATGTTTTCAAAAATAGGGTTTCATTCGGTCAAAATTTACTTTAGTTGTTTGATTTGTTTCAGAGTTTAATAGGATTGCAGAATTTTTTAGTATTTCTTGAATTTCGAAGGGACCGTTAAATTTATTGCTAAGTTTATTTTTGATCTGTGACTCTTTCACGTAGACCTTGTCTCCGACTTTAAATTCGTATTGATTTTCGGGGACATTTTTGTCAAACCTAGTTTTTGATTTTTGCTTAGACAGTATAGTTTTTTCACGGGCAATTTTGTAGTAGTGAGAAATTCTGTTATTGAGGTCTCTGATATATTTTGAAATTAACTGGTTTTCATTATATAATTTTTCTGGAGGTCGGCTGGAAGTATGACCGAAAATTAATTCGTATGGGGAGAATCCATGGGTTTTGTTGACGGAATTGTTGTAGCATATTACAGCATATGGGAGTACTGTTAGAGGGTGTTCGTGAGGGTTTTCTGTTTTATTTATTCTAATCATCTCTAATAAGGTTGCGTGGAAACGTTCAACCGATCCGTTGGATTGCGGATGATTAACACTGGAATACGTCAGTTTAATGTCATAGAGGGTGCAAAGATCTCTAAGCAGGGTGTTGTCGAATTCCTTTCCATAGTCGCAGTGAATGCGAAGGGGTGTGCCAAAGTGTTGGAAGTAAACAAGTAAAGTATTTACTGTCGATCGTGCGGTTTTGTCTTCAAGCGGGTATGCTTGAGTAAATTTAGTTAATTCGTCTCTGATGGTCAAAACATAATTCCGAGTGGGGACTTCTAGAATGTCAATGTTAACTCGTTCAAACGGTGTTTTCGGGGTTTCCGTAATTACTAGAGGACTACTTAAATTTTTTCTCAAAATTTTTGTTCTTTGACATGTCTCGCAATTTTGAATGTATTTTTCGACATCTTTTAGTAAACCGGGCCAATTATATTTTTCTTTGATTCGTCTAATGGTTTCATTGATTCCTCGATGAAGGTTAGATTTTCCTGAATGATGTTGATCAATTATAATTGGTATTTGGTCATCGTCAGGTCGTTTGACTAAATTTTGACAAATAGTAAGTTTTATGTCTTTACCTGAATAAATATAGGAAAACATTTCTAAAGTTGGTAGGTCTAAATTATTTTCAATATAATAATTTTTTGTTTCTTCAAAATTGTCTTGTCCTCTGAATAATGTGATAAAAAGCGTTTCTATTATACTATCAGGTTCAAATGGTAAAAGAATTATATAGTATTTACGATTTTTAACGGATTTACTAGAGACTATGTTAATTTTGTTATTCATAAAATCGGGTTGCTCTTCGAGTATATCCTCGATAATTTTATAGTGTAAATCTGCTAATTTATCTTTTTGAAAGAATGTAACAATATCTTTATGTTTTTTATCTAATAACTGATTATTAGTAAATTGGATTTTGTTGTAATCTATTAGGGATTGAGTTTTATACAAGTTTACGAAATTTTGGAGTTCTTCTACAATTGTCTCAGGGGATTCGTCAGTACTGATAGATTCGTTATCGTCATTGTCAGAATTTGAATTTAAAACTTTTGTTTGTAATTTTGCACAATTTCTGAAATAATTAATTTTTATTCGCGATAGTGCGTCCGCGTTTTTATTTATCTTACCTGGTTTATACTCAATTTCGTAGGAGTATTCCTCTAATTTTAAACGCCAGCGCGCAAGGCGGCTGCCTGGATCTTTAATCGAAAAAAGCCATGTAAGAGGTCTATGGTCTGTGACGAGTTTAAATTTTCTGCCAAAGAGGTACGGTCTAAAGTGTTTTACACTCCAAACAATAGCTAATAATTCACGTTCAATGGTGCTGTATTTAGTTTCTGCTTGACATAATGTCCTTGAAGCATATGCAATGGGGAGGTCTTTACCGATAGGACCTTGAGATAACACTGCGCCAATTGCGAATGCACTAGCATCCGTTGTCAGTACGAATGGCTCATCGAAATTTGGATAACTTAGTATAGGGGTAGTGGTTAAAGCTTCTTTCAATTGTTCGAATGCAGTAATACAGTCACTGTCAAAAAGGAATGGAACATCTTTTTGAAGTAATTTTGTCATTGGTTTGGATAATTTTGCAAAATTTGGAATAAATCGGCGGTAATAACCTGCGAGTCCGAGAAACGATTTAATCTCTTTTTGATTTTTAGGTTGCGGAAAGTTTGCAACACAATTAATTTTGTCGGGGTTTGGTTTTACACCGTCAGGGGTTATTATGTGTCCAAGATATGCGACTTCTTTCCGGAGAAATTCGCATTTGTCAGGTTGAATTTTGAGGTTCGCGTTTCGTAGTCTCTTAAATACGTCTGTAAGTCTTGACATGTGTTCCTGAATAGTGGGTGAATAAATGATAATGTCGTCCATATAGACGAGACATCGCTCATTTTGAATTCCTAATAATATATTGTCCATAACACGTTGAAATGTGCTAGGGGCGTTTCGTAATCCAAAGGGCATTCTAACAAATTCATAGTGACCATTATCGACAGAAAAAGCAGTTTTGGAAATATCTTCGCGATTAATTTCTATCTGGTGAAATCCAGAGGCGAGATCTAAAGTCGTAAAATATTCGCACTTACCGAGTTGATCTAATATATCCGAAATATTGGGCAAGGGGTATTTATCACCTACTGTGGCTTCATTTAATTTACGGTAATCCACCACAACACGCCATTTTTGTATACCAGAAGCGTCCATTTTTTTTGGGACAACCCAAACAGGGGAGGACCATGGCGAAACTGATGGCCTAATTATACCTTGATTCAACATTTTAGATACTTGATTTTTTACTTCATCCTTGTGGAAGTGCGGGTATCTATAAGATTTGGTGAAAATGGGTTTAGAATTTCCGGTATCAATTGAATGTTTAATCTCGTTAGTGAAAGTGAGGTTATCTCCTTCGAGATAAAATATGTCTGAAAAGTTGAGGCAGAGTTCAGTTAATAACTCTTTCTCTTCTTTATTTAGATGTTCAAGTCTTAATTGTTTTTTTATTTCAAGATTTCTATCAATAAATTGACCTAAATTTTGAATTTGGTCATTTAAATTAAATGCTGAAAAATTTTGAATAGGTTCTATTTCAAATTTAGAGAAGTCAATAGTTTTTGCTATAGCGTTAGCATTGATAACTGTTGTTAAAAATTCACCTTGGTTATTAATTTTCACAAGGGCATTCGGTATACGAACTTTTTCTATTTCTTGATTACATATTATTGCGTCAGTATTAAAAAGATTACATTTAAATTTGAAAATTTGTTCAGTTCGAGGACCTATACAAATTTTATTTTGAATTTTGGAAGGTTTTTGGATTACTTTTGGAGATGTCTGATTATAATTTGGAAAACTAAAATTTTTGTTTTCAACTGTAGTCAGTTTTTGATCGAATTTAGAAATTTTTGGAAGAGGATGAGTCACTTCTTTAGTCTGATTTGGAATGGAGGGCGGCAAATCAAAATCTTGAGAAGGGTCTTCGACCTTAAATAGAGGTACTGTTTTAAAGTTCGTTACGAGTTGTCTATTATTAAAATCAATTACACAATTATAATGCTCTAGGAAGTCAGAGCCTAGTAAACCATCGAAACTAATATCGAGATTGTAGATATATACTTTGTGTGGATCGTTGTCAGCGAATGGAATTAATGTTGATTCAGTAATTAGAAGTTTTTGATCGGTTATACCCTGTATAACAACGTTTTCAGGGGACCTTTTTTTATAATTTAGACATGTTTTTGGCTTAAAAATTGAAATACCTGCTCCTGTATCTATTAATATTTTAAAAGTATTAGTTATGTCCTTTATATAATATAGGTTGTGAGGATTTACGGTGAGTAAAGATCTTTTTACATGAATTTCTGTTCTTGGCTGTCTTGATTTTGATTCAAGTTCAGCGTTTGAAATTGAGCTTGAATTTGTTCTAAGGCGGTTGATTGATTCGGCGGGTCTTCGTAAGACTGGGGGTCTAATTGAAAATTTTGGGTATTTGAATTTTCAGGATATTGAGTAGTATCGAAATTTTGAGTATTATCGTTAAAAGTAGCGTCGTATGAGTCTTGATTTTGAGCAGTATGATTATATTCGTAATTATCAATTTGATAATTGGGCTGAAAATATTGAGTTGAATTTGAATAAGCAGGACTATTCGTCATTCCGTATTGTTCATTTTCGTACAAATGAGCAGTATCATTTGTGTAATATGTTTCATAGTACGGATGAGCAGTATCATCCACAGTTTCATTTAAATGATGCGTACGTTGTTGATTAAAATTTGAGTTTGATCTTATCACGGAGGGTCTCTGAAAATTTGCGTTTTGTCTAAAAATTGGCGGTCTATTTTGCATAAATTTGTTTTGTTGAAAATTATTATTTGGCTGATTTGTAGACATCGGCCTAGGTTGATTTGGGGTAAATGTAGGTCTTGGAAAAGTTTGTTGACCTGGTTGATAGAAATTTGGCCTAAAAGTGTTATTAGAAGAATTCGTAGAATTATTATTATTAAATTGGTGGGTAGCTTGTCTAGTGCGACATTCGTTTATAGTGTGTCCGTTTCGTTTGCAGTACGAGCAGACTTTTTGTACACTAATTTGAGGCTTCTTAATTTGAGATGTATTTACTGAACGAGAAAATTTTTGGTTTTCAAAATACGAAAGCTGTAGCTCTCTTTTAATTCTGGATATTGCTTCTAGCATATTACAAGGATTGCCAGCACGAATTATTGAGCCAAGTTTAGGATCTAGCCCTGTTAAAAGAGTATTTAATGTTATCGTCTCTATTAAAGTAGATTGTGCTAATTTTTGCTCTGGTGTCAATGGTTGTTTCTGAACACAAGCGTGCATTTTCGCATTATGTGACTGAAGTCTCGAAATAAAATTTAAAGCGGATTCATTCTGATTTTGTGAAATGCGTTGAAGGTCTTGAATGAGGGATGTGAGATCCCTAGAATCTCCGAAATGAGTTTCTAATAATATTTTAATCTCGTCCCATGTTGCAGGGTTGCGAGAATTAATTAATTCAGCAGCTTTACCTTTAAGCTTATTTTTGACATAGAGGGTCAATAATGTTTTTTGGTTGCCTACAGCCATTTGGAAGGCACAACGAACAGCGTTTAAAAATGTTTGTAAGAAGATCTGATTTCCATCATATTCGGGTACAATAGAAAATACTTCTGAAAGTTTATAAGCTTCTACCTGGTCTTCAATTTGATTATTTACGTTGGCAGTTGCCATTTTTAATAAATCGGTTAGAAAAATTTAAATAAAATAATAAAAAATAGGTTTATATATTTTTTCACGTTAAATGTAAAATTAGGGAGTAAAGTAAATATAGGAGCAATAGCGACTGGACTATACCACTTTATTTTTAGATGTAGATAAAATGTAAGTAATGCGATTAGCGGTATAATCGCGTAATTAAAATGTGACGATTAACAGTATAATCGTATAATGTAATATACACTTTGAGAAGTTTGAGATAAGGCGTGACAATTCTATATGAATGCACTTACCAAATCAAATTCATCCGGACGCTGGCCTGGATATTGCAGTTAATGAGGCAATTTCCGTGTTTTAACTGGGTCACCTGGGAACAGCTGATTTTCCGGGCTTCAAGAGGTTCGGACCAGTTAGGCGATTCCGTGTTCTGGAGCGATTTCCTTCTTGGGGTTTTCTTGCGTTCTTCGTAAAAATTGTTTTCTTTCTTGAGGTTCTTTGTAGTCACTTAGGAATTGGAATTCCACGACGATAGTGAGGAAAGTCCGTGTTCTAACGACGTGTGAAAATCCTACCGACTGCGCCAGATTTTTATATCGTGGTCGATAAAAATCAATTTTTAAAAACAATTTATTTTTGAAATACACAATTGAACGTTTTGTTATAAAGGATTTAAAATTATAATAATATTAAGTGAGTACCGGAGGTTTGAAATGAGTTATGCTAGTTTGCCGGATACTATGCCGGTCTGCCGGATACTATGCCGCTCTGCCGGATACTATGCCGCTCTGCCGGATACTAACTTCTGGTCGCACGCTTTCGCCTATATAAACTGTCATTTGCTGACTCTGCATGGGAATGGCTTTAGCCATGAGTATTCTTAGAAGTTAGGCGTGAGTTGCTGACCATAAGCAAGTCTTTGTTTTTGAGAATAAGATAAGTCACGAATAGTATCAAGTAACTATGAGAAACAACTGATAAGAAAAAGCAAAGATTGTGTTACTTGAGATATGATACAATGTAAATGGTACCTAACTGAAATTATTCTAAGTATTCTAAGTCTAAAATGTATACAATTAAATATTTTATATAACATGTATAAAGAATAATAATAAGAAATCTTTATCTATATTAATTGCAGATATTTACTGTCTTTATGGCACCACCTGTATTATTTATATAATTGTAGTTTTTACAATACGATTAAAAGTACGCTGGGAGCTACAACTACAATGAAGTAAATAATTATTTATCTAATGGAAACAGAAAATTATTTGGATTCCTTGAGGCTTTTTGCACGGAATTAATTAACAATAGATAAAACGTATAAATGTATCATTACCAGGGAAAGCTATACCTAAGCAGTTTAAATAAAAAGAAACTGCTTTGTACAGTATTGTTTAGTTGCCCCTTTGGAAATAATAAAGCAACTATTAGCATCTACAGGATGTTTCATAAAGCATTAATAAAACATAATGTAATTACAAAACTAATCTACAAAAGTATTTAAAAGCGTTCTAGAAAATAATTTAAGAATACTCTGTTATGTTTCACAAATTAAAAATATTATATTAAAAGAACTCAATAAATAATAATGAGTGTATGATGTGCATACACTCAGTACAACATACATTTTATAGCATATAAACAATTAATGAAAAATCTATATAAGAATTTCTGTGTTAGATATTATTTATAATAAATATTATTTATTATATTAATGTACAGTTCATATGTTCATATGAACTTATATTTCATTATAAATAATACCTACTAAGATGTTTTAGAATTAATATTATTAATTATAGTAAGCAGATATAGTTGCTTCTTTATATTTTTGTTAATATAAGGGATTTTATTTACATTTTTTTAACTCTTAATTAATGTATGAGTTCATACGTAGTTGCTACGTATACAGAGGCGGATTATCCATAAGGCAAACTAGGCAAGTGTCTAGGGGCGCGAGGTTACAAAGGGGTGCGCACGCGGAATTTTTAAACAAAGAAAAAATAAACAACATAAAATTAATTGTGTCAGTAAGTATGCACCTACTCACACAATATAAAAGATTCTTTAATTCTATAAAGATTTAGAGTTTCCGAAGCGTGCCCCGCCTTCTTGATTATTCCTACATCGCCTGATTTCATAATAGAAGTTGAAGTTGGCAAATTACAACTACAACTGCAAAGTTGCGTGTTCGTCGCGTCGATCGCGAGCATCGGACGTTGATAGTAGTCCAGTCGGCCTGGAAAAAAATAGCGTTTGTTGTCGACATTAATTATAAATGGTCCGATTTGCAATTTTTTTTAAATACTCAGAAAAGGCATACTTTTTATTTGTTTAAAAAATAGCCATTTTGCACTATGCTTTAAATTAAAATATCTAAGGAACTACGCAAAATTCTTCGAGACATGCTGTGAATAAAAAAAAGAATATAAAGAAAAGAATAACGAAAATAATGAGCAAAGTCCGATGTCTCTACGACTTCTAGTTTATGAGATATTAATTTTTTAAGTAAAAATTTAGGAGTGGAGCGCAGAAAGCGATAAACAAATGGCTGTAACTCGGACAAAAATAAATGAATTTTTATGTATTTTTTTTAATGAAGTTTATACTTTGTACTATGGAGAAAAAATTCAGTTAAGCTCTAAAAATTTTTTTGCAATTTTTATCGCCAAAAATAAAATTTCAGTTTTTGGACTTAAGAAATCGTTAATATTAAAAAAAATCATTCGTTTAAAACGAAAATATATTCTCTACGTAAAAACACATCACGTAAATTATAAAATAAAATGTCAAAAGAAAATGTTATTAATAAATCGATTTAAAAATTGCCTGTCTCAGTGGGTTAGACAAAAATGTATGTACTCTTCTCGAACACTGCGCATGTGCGAGTCGAAGCACATGTAAGCAGTGGGAAATGAGGGGAAATAATAATAATATGAGAAGAAGCAAAGAATTAAATGCAGAAGTTCTATCCGCGGAATTCCTTTTCAGTTCATTATTGTAAACTATAAGTTAACAGATTCTAAAATAACCTATTAACAATATAGGTATGTATCGACGACTGCAAATTTTAAGGAACGGATAAATAACTTGTGTCGAGAACAATTTTTAACAACTAACAAATTATTTTTATATAAACAATTAACTGTTGTTGTTTTCGAAAATTGTTCTCCACACGATAAGTTATTTATCCGTTTCATCCAATTTCCAGTCCATACATACCTACATTGTAAACACGTTTTTTTTTAATTTGTTAACTTAATGTTTAGAGGGGCGCCGATGAGGTGCTTGCCTAGGGAGCTCTCGACATTTAATCCGCCTCTGTACGTATACTAACTGAGTTTATAAAATACATAGTTTTTATTATGATACCATGTAATATATGGTATTATAGCTACATTCTAATTCATATATTAGTTCATATATTAGTACAATTCGATCTGTAGAATATTAAAGGTGATTTGATGGCCTTGACCTATATAATCTTTCAAAATACACACCGCAAAAGTTCACAAATCCTGTGTACCAACTAAGTTTAATTCTATTCATTACTCCAGATATGATTTAATAACTGATAAAATAGCTGAATTCAAAGTATCAGTTAACTAAGGTTTTTTGAACATGTTTCTAAAAAAACTTTTGTTTCCACATTTAACTATATTATATTTTTAGTTATGCAGTAGTAATACTACCAGTAAGGTATTATCAACAGAAATATCAGTGGTTTTTTTTTTTATGGAATATTCTGAAAAAATAATGTGTGTTTATTTTGGGCATAGATATAAGTATAAAGTCCTCTTTGAAAATAATACACAATCCACTCATGTGGCTATTCCTAACAATTTTTGTATAAATATGGTTATGACCAAATTAGAAGTCAGCAACTTGATATGCAGAATTCGACATCCTTCCCATAAGGCCTCAAGTTCTGGATGGAGGGATTACTCTTACTCCGCAATACAGCCAATACAGGCATGTATGGCTGACTTACAGAGACGGATTAAATGTCGAGACCGCCCTAGGCAAGCACCTCATTAGCGCCCCTCTAGCGCGAAAGTTCGAAAGAACAAGGACGAGAACAAAAAACTGAAATTTTAATTTGGCGATAAAAATTGCAAAAAACATTTTTTGAATTTTTTCTCCATAGTACAAAGTACAAACTTCATTTAAAAAAAACATAAAAATTAATTTATTTTTGTCCCAGTTACAGCCATTTGTTTATGGCTTTCTGCACTCCACTCCTCAATTTTTACTTGAAAAATTAATGTATCGTAAACTATAAGTCGTAGAGACATCGAACTTTGCTCATTCTTTTCGTTATTCTTTTCTCTAAATTTTAACACAGCATGTCTCGATAAATTTTGCGTAGTTTCTGAGATGTTTTAATTTAAAGCATAGTGCAAAATAGCTATTTATTAAACAAATAAAAAGCACACCTTCGCATATGCTCAAAAATGTTATGCATATTTTCCTGAGTATTAAAAAAAAATGCAAAAGACCATTTATAAGTAAAGCCGACAACAAACGCTATTTTTTTCCAGGCCGACTGGACTACTAGCAACGTTCAATGCTCGCGATCGATGCGACGAACGCGCAACATTGCAGTTGTAGTTGTATCTTACCAACTTTAACTTCTATTATGAAATCAGAAAATGTACGAATAGTCAAGAAGACGGAGCACGCTTCGAAAGCTCTAAGTCTCTGTAGAATTAAAGAATCTTTTATATTGTCTAAGTAGGTGCATACTTACTGACAGAATTAATTTAATGTTATTTCTTTTTTTCTTTGTTTAAAAATTCTGCGCGCACGCCCCTTTGTAACCTCGCGCCCCTAGGCACGTGCCTAGTTTGCCTTAAAGATAATCGGCCTCTGCTGACTTATCACTTATCAGACATCTTCATTTCATTCTCCTTATATTCACTAACCGTTCTGCTTAACATTTTCCACGATAGAAACTTCTGTAGGATCTTCAAGTTTTTACCTTCTTTGTGTGCCTCAGCTTCTGTATTACTACTCTACTCTACTTCTACTTTGTTGGACTAGATTTTGACCATAGATTTCTTTATTTAAGGTAAGCGATTCATTCAGTATGTTATCTGAATTAAACTGGTACCAAATTTTAAATCTATTATACATTATACTTCAAAGTTATACTTCATACAGTCCAAAGGCACAAAGCATATAAGTAAATGTAGTCTAAATTATCTACCACGAAAATATCTAGACAATCAAAAAATGTATTGACAACAGCATTGTTTTTCGGTTCGAAGAACTGAACTTAACACAAAATGCAATTGACCTAAACAAGACTATTTCACACGGTAGCGTCACATTTATAACAAACTCCTTTAAAAAAACTGTGAATAATTTTAAAGCCCATGAAATTTTGACGATTCAGTGATTTTTATTCGAATTTCAACATCACAACATAATGAAGAAATCATCATTGGGCCAACAGAATAAAATGCGAATTTCTTACGCATGATTTGCACTCTGCTAACATAAAAATAGCAGTTCGGTATATAAATATTTAATACTGAATATATATTTCGACATATAATATATACTATCTTTTTCTGTTTACTTCCATTGACCCAAGTTATTGACCTTGTCCCTTTTGGTAGTCAATTTTAACCCGTATGCTTTGTGTAGAGAAATAATACATATAAAGATGTTCAAAGTGGAATATGAGGCAAAGATATACGCTAAATTTACGCCATGTATGATATACCTAGCACCTAGTGTCCATATTTTAAGATACTAACCTTACGGGAATTATTTTTGCACAAACATTCACTGAAAGTTGACATCTAACAATACAGTGATTGAACTCTCATTTAATTGAAAATAACCTATTGGATAATATTATTTTGAAAATACAATACCAAACACGAGTTCAAAACCGTTTACGTAGAAGAATATTCTTATCAAACAGGGGAATTTTCATATATATACATTTTCAAAAGACGGAATCTGATACCACACATTTGGTATCATGTTATTGTTAATGATTTTTCCCGCCATGGAAGTATCAATATTTACAATTCGATAAAGTTAACATAAAAAAATCTCTATATTCAAATATAACAAGGCGTTATTTATTTTGACATACCAGGAATATAAAGTACGATAATGTTATCACAAAACATTCAGCATTCAGTACAAATAATACATGACCAATATAATTACAGGATATTGATCCTATTGAATTAAGGTAGACAAATATATTCAGCGAATATATCGTTTCAAAGAATATACGAAACTTGAACATCCTTATCTTTATCTGCCTGCAATTAATTAAATAATTCCAAACTAACTCCCCCTATATTCACAAACTTCTAATTTGATGATCGATTGACGACAACAGTGACTGAAATATATCTCTAAATGTACAAGATAGATAGCAATACATATTTATACACAAAAATAAGATTCGTGCAAAAATATATTTATAAAATAATTTTTACCATAAAAATAACAACTATTTTTTAGACGCAAAGCGTGTTTTAGATAAAACTGCAACAGTTTATTTAGAATTCATCTCGATGATTCGATTACCTGCTTGAATCGCAGCCTTAAACAAGATGTTGCACTCAGTTTGCCCTGACTTGAACTGATGTTGTATTTCTTTCGCGCTATATTTAACTTTGATTCAATTAACAGTGACAATGACTATTACTCTTCCTTGTAGGGTATCTGTGGTTTTAAGTGACAGAAATGTGGCGCGCGAGCATGAAATTCATTATCCTCACTTTCTCATCCTCATTTAATACCATGATCTGTCTTGTGACAGACATGGTTCGCCAGATTAGTCCGAAAGCTGCTAAGAGATTCTAAAAAATATGTTTAGGAGGGCGTTCTGAATATATCAAAATGCTGACCTATTTTTTTAAGAATCTTTCTCATCATTGAAATGATTTTAGAAGTATAGTGTTAATTTATGGCCGGGATTTAGGTTAGGTAATAAAAAAGTTTCAGAATATATATTTCGGAATAAAATACATGTGTGTTATGTTACACACAATTTAAGTAATGAGGTCTTCTCAATACGATCTATTGAGAAGATATATATATATATATATATATATATATATATATATATATATATATATATATATATATATATATATATATATATATATATATATATATATACGAAATTAACACTGCTTCTAAAAATTATTTTTAACTGTGAAAATGTGTCAAAAAAAGGTCCCATATTCAGAATATCTTTTGATAAAAAACGTTCTCACGTCCTCCAAGTTTTTTCACGTCCACCATTTCATCTTTGATATAAAGAATTAACTCGCCGACATTTTTCATTTATTGGTGAATCACTTGCTCATCTTCTATTTGAATACCATACACGCATTCAAATGTGGAAAAATATGAAAGTGTATGGTTCAAGATAAGGAATTCATTTTTACCTTTAGTACAATACTTTTCTTGGCATCTAAGGGTACTAGCTAATACTTAAGTTTAAGTAAGACCTAGGGGTCGAAGCGACGTCAACATATTCTCGAAATTTGAACGCACTTTTCCATTAAGCCGAAGACTAGAATCAGTGTGACATGGACCAATGTTGGTACGCAGAAATGACGCTGGGCGATTAACAAAATTCTGATTTAAGGGGCATAAAATCCCTTTTCAAAATTTCGTATACTGACTATATATTATTTTCTAACATCCTTCAGGTTTTTCCTCAAACGACGGATGAATTGGTGTTTTCCAACACTCCAAAATTTGCATTTTCCAAATCTTTGAACTGAAGAATTAACTCAGAAACCTAAAATTTCAAATGTTTCACTCGTCATCAATGTGTGGGTAGTGTCACCCATATATTCAAATGAGGATTAATTTTTATCTTTGTTATAACAATTCTCTTATTGTTTGAATGTACTAGCTATCAGTTAAGTTAAGTGAGGCGTTGGGGTTGAAATGACGTCAACCTATCTTTAAACTTTAAATCTATTAGAAACACTTACCAATGAAGCCGAAAACTGCAAATTGCCAAGTGGGCCATTTTTGGTAAGCAAAACTGACACTGTAAGAGTAAATAAGCGCTGTGAGTGGAAATCGCCTGTAATTGTAGTTTAAGTAATTAAGTTAAATAATAGATCAGATGTACACTGGGAACTATAAATCGAATACATTATTAAAGTCCGTGGAGTCATTGGTTTATGTCATACTGAACAAGTTTTAGTTCTAGACTTATAAAGACATATAAATAAGGATACATTTTAATTGAAAAGATAAATGTATATAAATTCGTGCATTGCTCGAAATAAATATAATATTGAGTTGTATAGTAGCAGTGCTAAGGAATTGAAGAGAAACAATGTTTTAGTTCAATACTGACTTAATGGAATGATTAGCAATCAATGAATGAAAATAACTATATTTGTAGTCATCATAATTAAATATTAATGAGTAAAATCGTAACAGCTTTCTAAGAAACTCTATTTACTTTTTCAGGATATCTTAATCATTTATTTTTTTATTTGTTTATATTTGCAACGGCTTTTTTAATGCGGATAGGAATATGAACGAAAGGAATGTATTACTCGAAAGAAATGACCGTGCATATTTCAAGGTGAAAAACGTGACGCCGTATCTTAATAACGTAATGAAGGAAATTTTGTGATAGTCGCAAACCCACGTGGACTTCGAATCTACAAAGACTCGTATCGACGCAGAAAAAACAGAAAAAAATTATTAATTTTTGAGGATCGTATTTTCGCATAAGCTTGATAAATGTTAGATTTGTTTATTTTTACAGGTCTAAAGTATTTACAGAAACCTACGATTATTTTCATAGTTGTAGTTTATAAATAGGGATGCATTCTTATTTTCTTATATTGTAGGGTAACATTTATATTCAGTCATAATAAATTAAGTATTTCTCTTAATTACCACGATATTCTAAAATAACAATATAAATTTCATTTTAACAATTAAAACATTACTGTAATTAGGTATGACTACGATTTCGAATAATATTAACCCATTTATGGATTATAATATATTTTTAAAAAATAACGATTAGAAAATTCACAAATAAATAAAAAAGTAAACCGTGGGAGTAATATTGATAGTAATAAAAATATAGATGCAATTTCGATAATTAAAACATTCCAATTCATTATTCATTTCGCTTAAAACTATGACTTTTGATATTGTATATTTATCGTATTAATGCATTGATGTAATATCAATGCATCAGTATCAATTAATGCATTGATATTAAATACATTAATAATGAATATAAATGACAAAATTAAGTACAAAACTTTTAAATAATTTCCATAATTTTTTTTCAAATTCTATATATATAACAATTTTCCTGATAAAAAAAGCCATAAATAGTTGACTGAATGACTATCAATTATATATACAGGGCGTAAGAAGTATAACTGTCATAATTTTAACAGTTGACAGTTTGGACCTAAATAAATAAAAAAACTGTTATACAACAAAGTATGTATATAAAAAATGTATATATACAATTACAGAACATTTGATTCAAATTGATCTGGCCTAACATAAGAAACATAAAAATTAATTTTAATAAATTTTCTAAATAAACACAGGAAAAATTTTAATGTACGTATGTAATGTCACTTAATTTGAATAGAAGAAAATCATGGAAGTCACATTATAATAAATTCGTTGCCAATATAAATTGATCAATTTATTATAATATTTATTTGTCATTTAATATCGCTTCCCTTTTCTTTGTTTTTTTTTAACTAAACAAAAATAAAATGAACCAGGCTTAGTTTTGAATTTAACATCCTAATGTCTTAACATATTACTATATTAACGACTTAACGTCTTATAGTTTTATTATACTCGTATAAACATAGCTTTTAATAACAAAAATTACCAAGGACCCAGATTCATAAAACAAGCATTTTTCAGGTTCAGAAACAGGTTCGAGTAATAACTTGGACATCTCAGACATCTAAAAAAATATTTAAAATGTCTCTCTAAAACCAAAAAAAAAAAATAATTAATAAAAAATTACACAAAAGAATATTACCGTAGGTACCACAGTATATTAATGGTAACAATAAATCGGTAATGGATTAGGCCATCGAATCTACTACAGAAGAAAATATATAGTATTTTATAATAAAAGAAATTTCTCCTCAAGGTGCCAAGTCAATTTTTTAGTTAAGGTGTTTTATTCAGTATATTTCCGTAGCTGAAGGCAAACCGCTAGTAACAATTAAAATAATGATTTCCTGGCCTGGCAGGAAAACGCTAAGTAGCAAAACTTTTATATGCATTATTACATACTTGAGGCAAATAGTCGAATACCCCACCATCTTGGTAGATATCGTAAAATACATCAATAGAGATCGAAGTATATCCTACTGAAAAAATAATGAAGAATGTCCATAAATAAACTGCAAGCAATCTGTTGATTGTGGAAAGTTTTATGAAGTCAAGTGAAAAATATTTGGCCTAATTGTATAATGTATACTATAAACTACCATTTTTCTTGTGCAGGCTTCTCTCTTCTTGTTCCTGTTTTCCTTATACAATATTAGAAAGCTTTATATATTTCTTTTACCGTGCGATACATATATCTATCTAAAATAAATTAAGTAATTCTAGAGATTTTTAATCGATTTTCTTATCATATGAATTATTATGTAAATGAAGTGAAATGTTCGACTCAAATTATATCGAACTGTTGTGTCGTACAAATCATATGATGCAGTTAACAGTTTTAGAATATTCGTAAACAATTATTAATATCATATAGTATTATCCAATAATGTATAAAGAAATTTCCGTCATTATTTAAATATGAAAACACTTTCTTAAATGTCTTTAGAAACAATGTATGATGTAGATCTACTAATATTTTGTTTATTATTTTAATAAAAGTCAATTATTACTTTAATAAAAGTCAGTCACACTATACACAAAATTTTGAATTACTTTTTCAACGATGCAGAAATAATAGGTATAACATAACCTTGTACTTTTTTTTAGATAATTCTGTCTGTTTCGCATTTTTTTTATTTTCATCCAAAATTTATATAAAGAACATAGGTTTATAGATTTTAAGTTTTTATTGTTACATTTTTCATTTAGTAGTGTTTTTAGTAAATTATTTTAAGAAATTACTCACAAAAATATTTAATATGATGGAGTTATTTAACAAACTAAAAAAAATGCAGTATTCAAGAGAGTCAAAATGTTTTTATCAATAATATATTAAAAATCACAATGGTTTAAATTGGGCGAGTATAGAGGCCATTCTAGTCCTCCATGAGCGAATTTAGAATAGCCGATCACGATTACTCGAGTGTCATAAAGATGATGAATCTATTCAAAGACATCTTTAGTATGGTCTAATTCTGCTCCATTTTGCATGACGAAAAAATTCTGAACCAAGCCTCTTTACCTTGCATGTGAGAAGAATTTCCTTTCAAAGAGCTGTTTGTAGCTCTTCCCTGTTACTGTCGAATCCAAGAATTGCAGGAAAATTAATTTTATCGAGATCGCTACCCATACCATTACTTTTAGTCAAAGTTGTACCACATATCATATATGGTATCAATATTTCTATTATTACTCTATAAACTATTCTCACAGCAGTCTTTGTAATTCTCATAGACTATTTGGTACTTTTAAGATTAAATGTAATTAAAAATTGAATGTGACTAATTAATTCAAATGCATTGTCGTCTCTCAAAATAATAATCATCCACTACATAAAACTTTTTCGTGAGATCCACGTCTAATAAAAATTTTACACCACAGAAATAATTTGATTCCCCCGTCATATTCACTTCACTCTGATATTCACTTAGTGAAAGCGATTTTAGTAGACATTTTACGCCACAGCATTCATTTACACTAGACCTTGCATATATGTTATAAAACCGAATGTATAGCGATATAAATATCACGTAAATAATACCTAATTATCAGCGACACAGGAAAGGCGTTCACATAGTGTATCGTTATGCAGCATTGCTCCAGAGGTGACCATTATCATGCTCTGTTTCATGCTTAACTCTCGTTTTTACTTCTCACCTTTTCAGCTGAGTTGATATTTGTTGACGCTAATCATTTTGATGATTAACGAATATGAAATTCCAGTTATACCTCTCAAGTGATTATATGCACTAGTACTAGGCTTTGTCGCGGTCATGATCATGGAAGATGGTCATGAACAGCGGTCACGGCAGTTCTTGCCTCATCCATACTGTATTATATTAATTTGTCTGAAAGAACCGAAATAAGTTATTAATGATATATGTAAATATTCATTACTTTGTAATGTCGATGTCAAATTCAGTTTCAGACTATCGTTTGTATTGGGTAATTCCATCATCGATTTTTTTTTAATTGCAATGTTGATGTTGGTATGGCTGTTAGCAGCAAGAATAATTATTGCACATCGACTTTGGCACTTTATGGTATATCAATAATATCTTCAAACACCACGGTATAGAAATAAACCCAAGTTTTATTTATTTTTTATTGTTGCTAATAATTTATTTAGAAACCCTCTACACCTAATAGAATCAACACTATCTATTATTATTATTATACCAAATTCTTATTTAATATTAGAAGATAATGAAATCAATAAAAGAATAATGAACAATTTATATCAAGCCAGAATGTGGAGTAATCCTTATTTAACATTTTATATAGGGTGTCTCAGTTGAAACTATAGTATTTTAGTTGCGTTCCATTTGTGTTCTGTCAAAGATATGACATAATATTTAACGGTCATATGATCATATACAAACAAATATGACGACGAATGACGATGAAACGATACGACATATCATATACAAACTATACGAAGTCAACATGCCGCTATTAACAGTTCAACAACGAATGGTTTGTATACAACTGTTTTATGAAAATGATCATTTGCAGTTGCATTAAGAAAAATTCACACAATATTAAGATAAAATGAAGCACCTACAGAGTTAACAGTTCACAAATTAATCAAGAGACGAGTTATGTTATTAATAAGGCAATACCAATACGTCCTTGTCGTGGTGGATCGGATGAAAATGTTGCTACAGTGAGAGAAAGTGTACGGAAGGACCCAAATACATCAATTCGACGTCGTGCACAACAATTTAATCTGTCAAGAACCACCACGCATCGGATTATAAAGAAACATTTGCATCTGTCAGCATACAAAATTCAATTGACACAACAATTAATTGTTCCAGACTATTTACAACGTCAAATATTTGTTAATTGTGTGTTAGAAAAGAACGAAGGCGTTGCTGATTTTAACAAAATTACGATTTAGCTAAAGCGATGAAGCACATTTTTATCTTGATAGATACGTCAAAATTGGCACACAAAATTGTCAAGGGGGTGGTGAAAGTCCACATGCTGTTCATGAAAAAGAAATGCATTCACACAGATGTAGGGTTTAGTGCGCATTTTGGAGTGGTGGAGTAATTGGACCATATTTCTTTGAAAATGAGGCTGGTCATACTATCACAGTAAATGGGGAACGCTAGCATGATATGTTAAACAATTTATTTTTTCACCAAACTGATGATTTGGATTTGAACATCTGGTTTCAGCAAGACGGTGCAACGTATCATACAGCACGTGCAACCATAACTCTGTTGCATGCCAAGTTTCCTGATTATGTTGTTTCACAGAATACTGACATCAGTTGTCCTACAAGATGATCATGTGATTTAATACCACTGGACTTTTTTCTTTGGGATATGTCAAGGGAAAAGTGTATGCGTAAGGGAAAAAAGGGTCGAGACAGCTATATGAACGATATTCTTTTCCATTTGTAGATATATCATCTCCATTTTATGTTGAAGAATAAAAAACCTCTGTTTTCAAATATTGTTAGTTGTATTCACAAATCACATCCTATAGTTCCAAATAAGACACTCTATACTATAACTAACTAAAATCCATTACATATTAGTTTGCTAGTAATATTAGAACTAAGTGAAGTAAATATTCTATACTATATGTCACGTTGACATTCATGTAAGAGACGATAAAGAATTACCAGTATATTTAGGCCCTATCGACGGTTTATGACCATGAACCACAAAACCCAGATGTTATAAAACTCAAATCAGAAACGAACTTGCCAAACAGGAATTCAAATTGTTTAAGACATTATTATAAATAGGTGTACTTATTATCAGAAAATTAATAAACAGGAATCTGATGCTTTAGTCGATAGCAACATTTTGGTTATCTTGGCTTACAATCATAATTTACTATCATTTTATGACAGTAAATCAATAAATGTGGAAAATATAGAAATGTAATAAATATATCGTTATTGTAAAATAAACAAATTGAAATAAGTTCCAATGGGAAGGCATACATTTTTAGCCTACTTTACAAGATTATTATAAGCTATATTACGTCCATCTGTATGCAAAAGAACTAGCCCAGATGCGAAATGAAGGAAGTAACTATCACTCAAGCTTAAATTTTAATTGTTCTTAAAACTTCGAACCATTTCTGGGCGCCGCAGACCTTTCCCGCTGACCCTGTTTCTCGCATTTGACAAAAAAACACTGCCTTACCGCCGACTGATTAAATTTAAAAGTAAGTCGGTCTTAATTATTTTTTCCCTGTGGGTTAAAAAAAAAAAAGACAACTTTGGTCTGCTAAGCTTTCACCATGGGCGTGGCGTCGAAAAAATTCCTAGCCGCCACTAAATGCCGAACTGACGCCTAGGGAAAAGCTTATCGATACAGAAATTTCAGAAATTGCACCATTACATACTTTCAGTTTTACACTCTATCCGAATTTAAGAATAGCCTTTGAATGGGATTACAAATTGTGCCGGTTACGATAAATTGTTTAACGGTTTAACGACTTAATTTTCTAGAATAATTACAGAACTATCAGAGATAGTAGTACTTACAAGGAGAATAGTTTATAATTAATAGGTACTATCTAAGGTGTATTGTCTTTATTTTGTATAGTAATACTTTTTTTTCTAATTTTTCATAAATTATCATTTGTGGTATTATTAAAGCAAGTAAAATAATTAACACTTAGCTGTTACATATAGGAAATATATTTTTTCAAAAGCTTTCAATACCACCAGTAAAACGTATCTAGTGTAGCAATAAACAAACTTAAAATATCAAAGAAACAATTCCTCGAACTGATACAGTTCTTCATTTGATGGAACAGTTTTGCTCGATATCTAATTAATAATACATGACCTTTTATTTGTACTGGGTGAAATATTATTGACCTAATTGACCAAAAATATAGTTAATGGATGAAAAAACTAGATTCAAGGTTTTCAAATAACTTTGAATCTAGATAAAAAAACTGGGTTTAAAGAACTTTTTTCTTTGTGTATGTTTTGATCAACATGAATCAATATAACAGTGCCAAACTTGCCTTTATAATTGTTGAAGACATTAATGAATTATAATTTGATTATGGACACTGAGAAAATTGTATAGTATTGTTTATTCTACAACTGTTGACAGGTAAATGGTCATAAATTTCATAAAACTGTACATGTCTGTTACAAACTATGAATCGCTAATATAGTTGCTTGGAAAATTGGGAAAAAACTACAATGAATAATGAATATTTCATGAGGATTCATGATGGATACAGTAATTGTCGCAGAATTTTCAGTGCATTATTTCATTTTATATATAAAAACAACGTTTTAAGTTTTAAAATAATCGGAATGATATTTTGTATAAATATGGAATAAAAATAGCTATTTATTTTTTGTAATTTTTAGTTTAACTGACGTGTTTTTTTCTATAAGAATTATCAATAACGTCCTTTACTTGTCCAAAATTGAGGCACTTGTTTACTTCTAATAGAAAAATCAAATAAAGAATAAACAATTTAAATCGTATCGTATTCTACAAATCAATAAACAGTGCTGTGAAAAAATATAGGCTTAATTTGGACTACGTCATGTGTAAAACTCGAAACTGAAGATAATGTTATGGGTATATTGAAGCGGTATATTACATGAAATCAGTATTTTATATTATGAGTTTTTAGGATCTCATGTATTGATGAATAACAGATTTATGAAAAAACGGGTTTGTAGTTTGTGAAAAATTATAAATTCACTGGTGTTTCTCTATTTTACTTGGAATAATATATGATCTATTTACCCTTATTTTTTATTACATTTAATAAGCGAATGTTCATACTATTTATTAAATTGTTTAAAGTTGCCTCTAGAATTTTGTCTCGGTCAGATATAATTCGAGGCTTCATTTCATCGATACTTTAAAATGAAGGCTCTGTTGGATTGTATACCGATATTGCCAATCTACCATAGATTTTCTATCGATATAGATGGCGCATTAGCAAGGATATTGAGTGTGCCTCGATAGCTCAGCGGTCAGAGCAACCAACCGGAAATTGGGAGAGCCGGGTTCGATTCCCGGTCAAGGCATATGCACTCTTTATCCTTGCTATCGCCGAAGATCTAATGTTTAGTAGCAACCCGTAAGTACGTTATAGTTCGAAAGCAATACCGCTATTTATCTATTAATAACCTGTTCTATTAGATAATATATGTTATGGGATCTTTCTTGCAGGAGGTATAATAAATGACATTAAATATAAGCTTGAGTCTACACTTTTTCACGGCATTGTATATAAAAAATATTATAAAGAAGAAAGTGTAAAGTGTGATATCAATTTTATGTATAGTAATACAATTCAAACAGAGTTCTTAATAATATTACAGGAAGAGATTAACTGATAACATTTAATATTAAAAGTTGTTTCTTATCAATTAATTTTCTGGTCGTCCAACTACATAGTTGCAAAATACAACCACGCCTGCATTAACACGTTTCCAATACCCATTAAAAAATAACAATAGGTATTAGAGCATAAAGGAATTACTCAATGCTTTACATATTTTAAATCCGTGTTGTATAACATATATACCTCTTTACTTATTCATGAAAATTTGTTAAACATATAAAATTGACATGCACTTCTAGACGTAACACGCCACTAGTTTGAACATCTGCATTACCACAAATAGTATGTAGTCACTAATATGTGGTAAAAATGTTTTTTGTTCGTCTAGTGACAATTAGAGCGGTTAAAATGGGTACAATAAGCGTGCGCGTAATAGTAAATACGTCACATAAAATAACCTAAGTAATAATAAGTTAAAATTTATAAAATATTTGAAACATTCTTTGAAGAAAACGACCATTCGACATCTAGTGATGTAATATTTGCATAATTAAAACAATCCGTGGCATCCTTTAAAGAAACTGTAAAGCACAATAATTACAAATTTGTCTTAATACAGTGAAATCTGAATTGTTCTTTAAAACAGTATACACTTTAAACTTAGTGTATACAATACACTCTTACTTTTTGTGTTACTTGAAGCATATAGCTATGTGTAATTGTTATAAGTTGTTAAGCATAGTTAATCAGGAATAGTTAAGTTAATTGTTATTAATATTGAATTATTGAATTGAATTGAATTGAATTGTTATTAATGTTGAAGCATAAATCCGTTTCATCTTCATATGACCATCTTGAATTTCCACTTGACTTGATCCTTGATGACAGTTGCTTCTTTAGGGTTAAATTATAAAACTACAGACTTTATTTTCTCAAAATGCTCAGTATAATAATGTGCTACCTGTAACTGTGTTTCTAATGTCTAAGAATCGTAGATTCGGGGCACTGTCTGTGAAATTATCGAATATGTTTAACAGATTTCAGAAACACTACTTTTGTATAAGTATGAAATCAATTAATTTACTTTTAGATAAGATTTTCGATATTTTTCTATATAAATTAATTCATAAATTTACACATAACATTTACGTAAGTAGTTACCACACTCTTCTTTAAACAAACAGCTTACAGAACGCATGGTTGCGGCAGTAGGTTTCTCAAAGGTTGAAATTTTTCTAATGTATTATATTTAGCACCACCCTCGTAATTTCTTCGCCAAAACAGTTTTGTAACCATTTACTAACTAGCAAAAATAAACACGACATTTTAAGAGGTTCAAAAGTGTGCGTACTATATCATTACAACGGAATTTTTTTTTAGAATCTATCGTCTCGTCCGCACATAACCACAGTTTTTTATTTCGTAATTCAGATTTAATCCTATTTTAGATTGTTCGCGGGGAGATAGTAGCTCATTCGTAACGTTGTTCGACTTGGTCATTGCCAATTAGTGATGTATTTGTATGTGTGAATGGCGCTATATTACAATGGAATAAAAATATTACACCAATTATCATGCAAGTTTGTTTCTTGCAGTTCCATTATATGAAATGTGTATCGCAAATATGCACTAAACATATTATTGTGCACCGTCTATATTAAGTTTTTACATATTTTCCTTTAAACTCTTTTACGGTGTCAGTAAATTGTCGTTGGTTGGAGAACGCGCAAATAAAATCATAAGTTATTATTAGTTATTAATCAATCAATGATCAAGTAGCGTTATCGATGCTAGGTATTAACTACGCAAATACCCAAAGGCAATTAAAGGCCGGCGATCAGCCGGCGCAAATAGCTAGCGCGATGAGCTCAGTCGATACTCTTGGTAGGCTGTCAAGAATTGTCCACTATATTACTAACTAGATGTAAATTAATATCATTAAACTTTGAGCACTGGCATATACATTATACATATTATATAATGTATAAAAATTTACAATATTAAGTATAGGTACTTAATATTGTAAATTATTATTATTTGCAATTACTTTATAAATTGTCATAATAAATTGTAAAGAAGAAATCTGTTTGACATGTATGTCTGTAAGAGAAAACTGCACATCATACAAACAGGCATTATTAGAAAACGCATGAAAATACAGAAATCGAATAACATCTAGTTTATTTTAAAACGTAGCGTTATTTAATTAAATTATTACATCCGGAATGCATTACTAATTTGATTATTTCGAAAATTGATCAGCTTTCATTAAATTATATACCGTTTCACACATTTGTGTCGCTATAGATGTTACAAAGTTTTGGAAGAAGTTATTTTATACACACGTTTATATTTTTATAGATAACACATTTACGCATATATGGTTACGCAAACAAATTAATTTATTCAGTATTTCAGGCCAGATGTAATGCACAATATTAAAGGTATTTGAAAATAAAGATGTTATTTGTAGTACATATTATTCAATTTATTATACGGGGCTTAGGCAAATGTGTCGGAGCATATAATTTCTGGTAAAAATACAAATTGGGCTAAAATAATTTTTGTTGTTTGTGTTGTTACCCACAAAAGATATTTTAATGCACATCTATACGCATATTTCATTATGCATCACTCACAAAATTGGATTGTCAGCTTTTAAGTGGCGATGATAGTTATTTTTCTACGTCTTGAACCAACTATTAGTTAACACATTTTAGAGATCCCCTTTAACAGGATTTCCTTTCAAAAACCTCTCGGTATACTAAATATATTAGTAACAGTACAAAATTTAAAAAGAAACATTAATTAATTTAGTAAATGCACATGGCTAATACATGGCTAAGTCGCTAAAATATTGTAGTTTTGTTAATAATATTTTTTATGTAATGTAAAATCTTAATTTATTTACTAATATATTCTTAACTTTAGTATCTACCATTTTTCTAAAATATTAAGAACATTTGAGTCAAGTAATGAGCATATCAAAAAAGTAATATCGTTCATAAACTATTGTTAACTAACTGAAAATAATCAAATTACGCAGATATGCAGGGTTGATTTTTAAAATAGAAAATGTCTTTACAAGATTTATATGATCTCTTTAATGTAACATGGTTGTTGTCAGAAATTTTAAAAACAACGGAACAATTGTTCAAAAGTTTCATTAACCGAGAAGTATTAAACTCGGCCAGTAACTTGCTGGAATAAATTAGCAACAAATAAAACTTGATGAAACAAAACCTCAGAACTTACAACTGAAAAAGTTGTAGATAGAAGGATATACTTTTGCCAAAGCTATTCTTGTATAGCTACGACAGAAGATAGGTACTCTACGTCTGATAAAGAGACTTCGATTGATGTATATATCTTACTTTAGCCTCGAAATTGTTTGTTCCACTATCTATACTTCTTTACATTACTTGTATGTGGCTTTCATATTTCAAATGTTTGTTTAGAAAATATTTTTTAGATAAACAAAACTGCTTCTTCTCTGATTCTGAACTGATATATTTGTTATTTCGAATATTCTGTAAACATTTAACTCTTGAATAACATATCTTTTACTCAAACGTTACATTTTCTTCTGGTTGTACACTCACTTTTGATATATGATTATATGCAATATTTCCAAACTTCTTAAATAGCTAAATCTTATCTTCCATTGATTATAAACTTCATAGGATGTCAAATCTTGCTGCTTTACTTATAACTATAGTTATTTATTGACACCAATACATGTTCTATTGTCATATTCTTCCATGTTTTGTTTTTTTTCAGGTAAATAGAATACGGCTATTTAGCATTCTACCCCATTTTTCTCCAGTACTCCATGTTTACACAATATTTACTTCTGTTGTTGACCCTATATATCTTCAACTTTGCTTAAATCTGATGTTTGCAACAGCTAAATATTCTTGCACTTTCTACAATTCTTTGATACTTGTGAAGGTGATGATTCTTCAAAGAAAATCTATAATTTTGGCTGTACATCTTGAAGAATTATTGATAGTAGTAAAAAATAATATATTTTCTTTAACTTGGAGGGATGGAAGAAGCGATAAAGACATAAAACAAAGAATAGCGCAGGGTCGAGTAGCTTTTAACAAAAAGAAAGCACTTTTATGCTCGGGGGTAATAAACTTAGAAACAAGGAAGAGATTTTTGAAAACATATGTATGGAGCACGGCACTTTACGGCTGCGAAACCTGGACGGTAGGGGAAGCAAGTAGGAAGAAATTAGAAGCTTTTGAGATGTGGTGTTACCGAAGAATGATGAAAATACCATGGACTGATAGGGTTAGAAACGAAGAAGTTTTGGAGAAAGTCGGCGAGAAAAGGAGTATGTGGAAAAACTTAAAGAAGAGAAGAGATAGAATGGTAGGCCACTTGCTGAGACATGGGGGAATAGTCCGCGATATTTTGGAGGCAAAAATAGGAGTGAAGAAAGGCAGAGGTAGGCCTAGATTAGACTACTGCTCGCAAATAGTAAGGGATGTAGGCTGTAGCACAATTAGCGAAATGCGTAGGTTAACACAAGATAGGAGAAGCTGGAGGTTAGCGTCCAACCAGTCTTAGGACTGATGACCTAATGATGATGAACTTGGAGGTCAGTGTATTGGGTGAATTAAACTAAGGCATTTATTTCACTCTTTACTAATATAGATATTTTAAGATTTGTTATAACTAAAGCTCTTCGCATACCACTAACTCATTGTAAATATGCATTTTCTGCCACTCTCTATTTATTTTCTTATTGCTACATCCCCATCCAATACCTTTTCAATATCGATTGGATTTCTGTGACATAAACTTTTTTTACAAATATGAATAGACTTCCTTACGCCTCTAATAGTATAAGTTTCGACAGCAAAAATTGTCGATTCTTTTAAAATACTCACTATTCCTAAAAAAAAAAAGAGCAATTGAACCTTTTTCAATTTGTCAAATGAATTATGATGATATGCCTTCATAATTTTCATTTCTATTGATAAATATATATGTTAGTTCAGTTTGCTATTTCTTTTTTCTTTCTCTGTTTAGAACGTTCGGCGACGTTGTCCGATTTCTATACTCCACTTCTTCCTATCGTCCCATTGGCCGTCTTGTAGGTTGCGGGCACTCATGGCTTTTCTTATTCCCTCTGTCCAGCTTCTCTTTGGTCCAACTTCTCTTTTTCTCCGAAGTGCTGGTATCCACGTCATGGCTTGTTTGGGTAATCTAGAATCTGCCATACGGTGTACGTGAGCGTACCATATAAGCTGTTTTCTTTCAATATCACAGGTTATAATGTCTGTTAGTCCCATTTGTCGAGGTACCTTATCGTTTCTTATTCTTTGAATTCTCGATATGCCAGCCGATCTTCTCAGAGCATCCATTTCCGTAGCTTCAATCTTCCTTTTATTTCTGTCCGTAGGTCTCCATGTTTCAGCTCCATGGATTAAGGTGTTTTTTATTAGGTTGTAAATATTATTATGTTGTAAATATTAAATTTTCGTCTTTTGTTTATGTTTTTGTTCCATAAAATGCCATTTAAACACTCAATTGCTCTTTTTGCTTGAATTATTCTTGCTCGTATCTCCTGCTATTCTATTGGTAGCTATTTCTATTGCTGCTATTTCTATTGGTAACTATTTAAATAAGGTCGTGGTGAGCGAAAAGTAGATAATCTAGATAAGTATCGGGTATGTTAGAAAATTAATATTCAAGTTATTTAAAGCTTTTACAATTTTATTTTCATCAAGAGAAAGTAGTATATTGTAGCACACGTCTATTATGCCTGAAATGGCATGAATGGAGTGATTTACATAAATACTTTTATCTTCGTATGTTTGACAAATAAGAAACAAGTAAATATTTCCTCATATTTAATATGTAAATGACACATAACTAAATGGTCTCGCATAAAAGAAAGAGATCTACTGACAAATCTAGGGTCTCTCGGAATGTAAAAACAAATATTCGACTGAAGTACATTCTTAAGTGAATATTGCAACAGTGAACACCTCGAATAGGCAAGCAATTTTTTATACTTTCACGCGCCTTCGAATTTTAGACAAACATTAAATGAAGTAATTAAGCATGAAAACTAGTTCATACGCTCGTTTATATATTCTATATAATCATAGGCTTTAGGCTATAGCTTTTTTATTACTTTTTAGACACCCCATGAATTATATTATTAAATGGAACGTTATTTTCAATTTTACGTTAAACGGTTTTTTATATCTTTGAAATATATCACATTTTCGTGTAACACAATTGAAACAATACTAATAAATCTCCAGTAAAGGTACATTACATGTACATAACTTATCTGCTTATTATATTCAGCAGGTAATGAACTAGAACAGTGAGTTGTAATGCAATATTAAACTGCATTTGACTTGAATATTACTTATTTCTGTAGATTATTATTATTATTAATAAACTATACATAAACAGGTATGTTAGTACCAGTCACTCAACTTTACCACATGTGTCCGTTCTAAGGCATCTATTTTTCATTATCTAAGAAGTCGATTTACTGAGTTTTGTCGGAGCTAATGGTCTTGAAATGATATTCGTGTTACCATTCCTTTGTTATAAAATATATAATTTAATATATAGAATGACGTATGTTACAAAATATACTAATACAATGAAATTAATAATTACAGAGTTAAATAAATGTATATAATAATTTAAGTTAGTCATAACTTTAAGTATACAGCAGTAATAAAAAAGCAATAAATAAAGTTTCCATGCCTAAAGTATTGTATCAATCCCAAAGATTTACGATCTTTGGGATATATATAAATGTTGTGCCAAGAATTCTTAAATAATTATACTCAATACTCGATTAAAATTTAAATCAAATCATGATTTTGTTACTGTTATGGCAACATACTAAAATATGTAAACAGGAATAATCTAATAGCCCTTCCTAAATATCCATATATATGAATATTCTATTTAACTATGAATCATACCAACACTTTAACGGTCCAGAATTAGATAGAAACTGTTCAAGAATAGTTATAGTTTACCTTTGATATAAAACTTGCAATCCAACATCTACAGTTACATTATCGATAATTATAGATTGGACGTCGATAGACTATTTATTGGCCATTGACAATGTCGACATAATCAAAAAAAAATTATCTAATTCAAAATATTACAAGCAGGTCTTCACAGGCCTCGTCGCTGGATCTACTTTTATACTCTACTTGCGAATGTACTCTACTGGAGGGTTTCACTGTCGTAGTACACATGTATATGCAAAAATGTGTATTTTAAGGAAAGTCGTCACGCTGTAACATCACATATTTTTATGTATATCTCAAGTGTAAGAGCCATAACATGCATATATTAAAAGAGGCTGAAGGATATGCATGCAATATTAAATTTACAAATATGGAAATAAGAATTATGACTTGAATTACAACATATTGGCAATTACTGTGATAAAGAGGTATTTCTGTTGTCTAAACTTACTTTATCGGTTTGAAAATATATAAACTAAATAAAGATGATAATTCTAGTGCTAAAGAAGGAAGCACTCTTATAAGTGTTTTTGTAATGGCACTGCTTCCCAAATAACATCTAAGTGCTCAAGATAGCATCTAAACTCTAAGTGTTAAGCGTTAATTCATAAAGGTTTATCTGTTTTGGACTCTAATCCTCCATGTGGCAACAAAAACTATTCGACTCGTGTTATGCCAACGAATTGTTAAAGTCTTCTTTTACTTCAATGTAATCAATTCTTTAACAATGTTAAACGATTCTTTTTATTGTCGAAAATTAGAAAAAGGAAATCATGCAAAAAGGAGGATTTTGAACTTTACATTTAAATACAGAGAAACTTACTTCCCTATATTCCCAGGTTGCGAAAGGAAATGCTGAAAGACACGGAGAAATACACCAACACATCACACTCTAGGACTAATGCCAAACTATCTCCATTGAAACTGAAATAAACAATGGCACTGCCAAGTCTATTCTCAGTTCATCATCCCCGAACACAGTACAAATGACCTTGTTGAAGACATCTTTTTAGATGTTAGACAATACGTCAAGTCATCCATCCATTTTTTCAACGCAAAAGCAAATGCTTATCCTGCAGCTGAATGCCCACCGTATTCTGTAAAATAAAACAAATGCCATTCGAAAGTATATTTAAATTCTGTTGAAAGAAATTTATATTAAAATTTCCTTTCCAGAAATAGTGTCAAAATTCAAATATTATTCAAAACTTGTGTGTTGTATGACTATAGTTTTTCAGTATGTTGCCGTCAGTGTGATACACCTACGTGTTGTATATAACTAATAACTAAAAACAAGGCTAGTTGATTATTAATTATATTAAATTCCGTAATAATAATGCCACCAACAACAATTAATTATAAGTTAGCTACCGCAATTACGCAAAACTAATAGGAGAACAAGAACAAGGGTAATGAGAATTTTCTGGGAAAAAAGTTGAGTACAGGTTTGTTGTATAAATTATGAAATGCGAATACGGCAAACGAACGAAACACCCATAAAACACCGACCGACAAACGTTAGTAAGATCTCACAAGAAAAGTTTCACTCAGTCTTCCAATTTAATGGTTGCTTTTTCGGAATCGGCAAACACTTTTTCGCCTCAGTCTCATTTATTGCACATCGCGAATAAAATACCTGAATACTTCCTGTTTAATTCGTTATAATAAAGACATTACTACGCGTTTTGGGTTTCGTTATATAACGCTTGGGATTTATAATATGAGTCGGGATTACAAAATTGTGCAGACAAGTTATGTTATAATGAACGAGCAGCGATTAAACATATCAACAAACAACATCATAACAAATTTCTACGCGAATTCAATGCAATTATTTAGCATTGCCAAAAATTCATTTTACGCTGCGAGTATAAAAACGGTATCCGGGAAATTAACGCCATTTTTTGCGGGGGACAATACACCTTTATTGTTTAAACTGTTATTGAGTTATATTATTGCTATTCAGCTAATTGGCCCTTCGCTACTAAAATAAGTTGTTATTTCCATACACGTTGATGAAGTGCCTTTTTATTACTTCAGAAAACCGCAGCAAAATTTCTAGATCATTTTTTCGTGTGATTTACTGTTGAGTTTAGAGACCGTTGGCAATATGACAATAATGGTAAATAGAACGTGATTAAATAAAATCGTTTATACGTAAGTATACAGCGGTGATGTCTCTTTTTATTTCTTGTATTTAAAGTACCATTTCCTATATTAAATGAATTTTTTGTGCAAAATAACTTTGTTTTCAAATGCATTTCATTTCCTGAAATTACAATAAATTATCAGTGCAAACTAATTGATTTAACATTGTTTCAAATTGTGATATGAATAGTGTATACTAAATCTAATTACTTTCCATAAAATAAACTCAAAAGGCGAAAGAACTTCTTTCCGATAAAATATGCTATAATTAGTTATTGACTTTTGACAGGTCTATACTAATCATTATTATATTTACATATATAAGAAATCTATATACAGTCTAATATGAGGCAGATCGGGTTATGCAGCCTAATATAATTACAATTTATTGGCACGATGATCTGCCATCTGGTGACTCATACCTAAAATTGTATTCGCCTTAACTATTATTATATTCCCCTTAACCACAACCAATATATTTATGACCCTAATATGCATATTTCGATAGCAAGCTATCTTCGTCAGTAAGATACTACCTGAGTTAAGATAATATTTGATTTTTATAAATTAGTTACATACATATTTATAAGTATAGAATCGAACCCTAAAAATAGGAACATACACATTGGAGATTTATGATGTAAGTAATATATTTTATAACGACAGATAAATATAAAGATCGTTACTGATAATTAAGTGTGTTAATTATAGCTAATATTCTTGACAGTTTAAATGACGGTATATTTAAGTGTAAACTAGCCATCCGAGGTAGCCCTATCTAGGCGACTCGACCAATCTAACTTTGGTAATAATAGTCCGTAAAACAGACTAACTGTCTTTAATCAAACAATGGAAGTGCGTTTGTTTTTAAAAACAGGCGATAATACATCATTACACTTTATTTTTGATTTATTAGACTAGTCTATATTTTTTTAGCTTATAATCAGTGGCGGTTGCTCAGGGGAGGCAGAGAAGGCTAAACCTCCTCTGCAATTTTAGAGAAAAAATACTTACCTATATAAGATAGGTCAAAATATTTTTATTCGATTTTAAAATTATTTTCAGGTTATCTTAAAAAATAAATAAATATTTTAAGAAGTGTTAATTAGCGTTATTTTTTTAATATAATTTACTTTTTTGTATATTTTAATTAATAATTATTATGATAATAATTTAATAACTGTTTATTTCATATTTGATTAATTTAAATATGCGCCTAGTTTGCCAAGTTATGTATTTCTACGTCTCATGTTACGTATCTTACCACCCGCTCATCGACAGGGGTTAAACCGCTGCAAGCCTCCAGTTAAATCTATTTCCATACGTGACGAATGACCTTGAGCTAATACCGAGTAGTTTTTATTCCTAAATCGCCACCAATTCACTGGCAGCTAGCTGCCAGCACTCCCACTCCCATCTGGAATGCTTGCTACAAAATAAGACTTTCTCCCTTGGACCTATCTCAGTTCGACGCGGTGGGGGACACCTATTTACCTACAAAGAATACGTATTTTATTTTCCATTATTTATTGTTTTTTTCTGCGTTTTCCTCGTACTGTTTTAATTTATTTTGCAGAAGTGTTATTTAGTTTAAGTGGGACAATATGGCTACCGGAGAACAACCCACAACAAAAAAAAAAGTAACGCTCTGTAGCACTACCTCAAGGGTGGTGGGGAAATGTGCTAATTGTGCTGAAAGTGACAATTTCGAGGTTTGTTTTAAATTTTAGGTATTGATCGTAAATTTCACAAACTAATTTTTGGTTTATAAACAATATTTAACTTCAATAAAACATATTTTGTTTATTCCCTTAGTAGCTGTAATTCGTAAGTAAATATGTAAATAAATAAAATTATAATTATTTCGAAAAGGTAGCAAAGTCCAAAAATTATTCTCGCGAAAGCGTATATTTTTGTATAAATGGATTTTTTATTAGAATTCTAAAGGTCCAGGAAAACGCATGACCTTGAAAATTCTAAAAATTTTCGCCTGCGGCGCCATTGAGGGGTGTCACCTGTAGATATACATTCTGCCTCCCCTAAAAAAACCTCGCGAGCTGCCACTGCTTATAATAGATATTTAAAAAAGTATGGTCATCTATTGAGATATCTTAAATGGAATTATTATATTACGAGTATACTCGTATTAGCATTCATCGACTTACAGATTAGTTAATAACAATTTTGCTCACAATGGCTTGTAGTGCTCATTTACTTTAATTTTATTGTCAATTAATTCACGAAAATGCATAAATATTCCCTCATAAAGAAGATATTTTGAAAAAAAGAACATTTCTTGTATATAAAAACCGTTAAGTAAATGTTATCATTTTATTATTATATCATTATCTCTCTATTAATTTGAAAATTGCTCTTTTATTGATTAAACAACACAAGAATTTTCATTATATGTACTTTCCATAAGTACATCAAATTATATCATCTCAACATATCTTTCTAGAAACAAGCTATAAAATTAATCTTTTAATTTTGCCTATAATTTTTCAGTTACAATTAATATTTAACAATAGATTCCAATAATTAACTTTGTGTACCATCTTAAATACATTCCTTAATTTGGAATCTGTATCCTAAGTGCATTAGTTTCGGTGCATTTCCCATTGGTTTCTCATTACTAAACAACAACAAAATGTTTCATAATTTGCTGAGTAATAGTCTAAGAAGTAATTTGAAGTAAGTTTTCAGTAAGAACAAATCGTCTTAAGGTATCCTCAACTATCACATTCATTATTAGAATATTCGTTACAAACAAAGAAATCACACTTCGTTAAATAGTACTTTTAGTTTTGGATTTATTATCTTTTGTTTGGCTAAAACAGTGTGTCTGAAGAGTTTCTTAGTAACTTTGTCATTCTGATTTAACACCCCTAGATTACTTCTTCTGGGGGTACTTAAAAAGCAAAATGTACGTTACTAGACCGGAGAAGATTTAAAAGCTAGAAGATTTAAAAGCAATAATTCTTCATGACACATAACGTATACCTTCAAATAAAATTTATTGGCCGTCTTGACTACTGTCGGGCATCCAATGATGCACAATTTGAACATTTACTTTAGTTAATTTTTTAAATAATTTTAAAAATTTAAATTGTATTTAAATTTTTTAAATAAATTTAATTTACCATTAAATTTAGTATTTTGAAATTGCACAATCGATTTTCTTCATTTCTTTTATCTAAACTGTAGTGACGCTAATTTAGTTATTGCCGTGGTGTATGTAAAAAATATGATCTTTCATATTCAGTTATAAAAGAGGGTGTTGCCATTAAAACAAAATATCGATGCCATCATACTTCCTTACGCAACTAAGAATAAAGTTTGACAGAAATTTTTCCAAAAATTTTGTACTCGAATTTTTAACGAATTTAGTCATTCCTTTACGAAAGCACTCTAGATTATTGCCATATTCAGTCATTGACCATTACAGTAATAACAATAATCCTGAAAGAAATCCTGAAGGATATTATTATCACACAACATCTACGCTATGTTACAATGTGGTATGTGAAACAAAAGTGGGTTACCCTTCTAGACGTACATTTGTCATAATAGCGTAATAATTATCGTTGTTAAAGCATTTTTACGCAAGCGTTACTCAAACCAAACAATGCTAACCTACAACAACGAAACGGCGAATTCGTAAGTCACGAAAATTAGATCACAAATTATGTCACGTTATATTTATTTTTTTAAGATTTTTTTTTAGATTTTTATCGTCGTACGACTTCGTCACAGGTATTCATCGTCTACGAACAAAAACAATGCAATGTCATGATATTGCCCGCAACACTTTTATTTAAACAATTATGTTCCACGGTGACTAACAGTAAATATTAGATTCTTATTATTTGTCCGTATTTACATTTATCTGACAAGTTAATGTTCCACTAACTTTGAAACCAGTGCAGCCACAATGCGGTCTAATCCACAATTTATTTCGCAATTACCTCATGTTAATTATTTGGTTTCACTGTTACTCTCATTTTATTGTTCGGAAAAAAGTCAGATTATACGATATACAATTTGATCTTTGTATTTGTGTACATGACAACAAAAACGATAACCCAGATTAAATTCGTTGTAATTTTAAACACAGATTGCATAACACCACAACAAATTATTTGGTGCAGAATCTCGAATTTAAATGAACACTGAAAAATATTCGGATATGATCTGTATTGCATTGTAAAAATCAGTATCATAGATTGCATAATCCTTAATGCTCTACAATAAATAAGAACTGAACTACTAAACAATGATTCTGTTATATAAAATACATTTTCTAAATCAGTTTTATTTGTCATTCATGTCGTACTAAATGAGATGTGTTGAAAAATGTTATGTAAACAAATTTTCAAATAACCATAAACTTTCTTTTCAAAAATTGAGATATATTTTGTATAAGATAAACTATATTCCTTTTTATAAAAAATAAATTTGTTCAGAAGAAACTAGTTCAGTTGCTATTCTCATTTCTGATTTTTTTCTGTAAAGTAGATGAAATTTACTGTATGTAATTGGATGCATAGTGAATATCGATAATTTATCGAGACTGGAGATCGGAGACCGAGAATTCATGGTAAACATAACAATTTTTTTAGATCTTCAATTTCTATATTTTCTTCTCTTAAGCACATATGTTTTTATCAAAATAACCCTTCACAGATAAAAATCTACTAAACTTGTTTCAATCAGGGCTTTCAGATACAATTTAATTAAACGACGATGTCTGATGCTTAAAGTAAGGATTCAGAGAAGGAAAAGGCAAAACGTAGGAAATAACTCAAATGGAAGAAATGGTAATTCTGTAGAAGAAGAGAAGGAGAAAATTAGAAGCATGAGCAATAAAAATTAACAGCACCTGAAAATATCTAAAACAAATTAAGATTAATTTAAGCTACTCAGATACAGGATGTCTTAAATGCAACGTTCGCTTACATTTCAGTAAATATATAATTTTAGTCCTGTCTACAATATAATAACATAAAGGACGATAAGTATAGTGAATCGGCCCCAGACTGATATCTGGATAATCTAAAGATTATGAGCTGTTTTTTTTTAGAGTATAGCCTTTATAATGTGTCCAAATTTCATGCAAATCAGTTAATCCATTTTTCAGAAAAAAATTATTTTATGATTTTTCGGTTTCTTTTTTCGATTTATTCAAAAACCAGAATACGTATCTCATTAGTACCAACATAATCTCAAATCCAGATATCCATCTGGGGCCGATTCACTATCTTATCGTCCTATGGCATAACAGAAACGATAACACTACAAGAAATAATCTGAAAAAATAATTGTTTAATATTATAGTAACAAATATTACATGTCTCGAGAGTTAATCTACTGACTCTGCAAGAGAACTAGTCATATGTATACTTTTATTTTTATTATTTCTATAAGATCATCGCACTGACCACATTCACCATTTTTTGCTTATTCTTATAGAAGGGTCATAGACAATCTCATCATATAGAATTCAGTTTTAATGATATACAAATGTTTATGAAAAATTATTACTTATAAATGCTTTCAATAAAAATTGTATCCGACAAGCGATTACTTATAAATATATAATTCGTGTAAGTATATTTCTATATGTATATGTAATACTATTTAAAAGAAAACCTTATAGACTAATGAAGTTTATAGATAATTTTCAATTCACGTCTTGTAATTGAAATGATTATATATTTATGATAGTAGAAACGAAACCAGTCACTGTAAAGTTTTTATATTTTCTTATTTGTTTTAGTTAATATTAATACACCGAAAAAAAATTGCACAGATATAAATTATATTCGCTGCTAGAAGCATTGTCACCAGATCTGTTTTCACTTATCCCTGTTGTGTAATGAGCTACTCAACTAATTATATCACAAACGATAAAAGAATAATATTAATAAATAATTAATTTTCTAATAATAAAAAATAAAATTTCTTCCTGATCATTAAAAAATTTTCGATTAGGGTCTTATCTGAGTAGACTCATCGTATTGTATTCTCAGATGTTCCCTCATATAATAGTGATCAATTAACCGACTCACATGAATTTTATTTCAGTTCGACCGCAAGACCCCATCTATTACTGATTCAGATCCTCTTGATTAGATCTGGTATTTGGTTAGTTTATCTTGGCTATTTCAGTGCAATGTCTTTGGCAATTCAAACATATAGTTCAAATGCAAGATTTGATAATGCCAAATACAAACTCATGTCCTTATACCCATATTGAGTTAACTGTAACTTGCAGCTAATTAATTCTAACTCTAAGTAAGTATGTTGTAGGTATCCTCATGTCAAGTCAGTGGACTTTAATATTGTCTCTGATACAATGGCATATCGTGGTCTTACAGCCCAAATATATGTATTTATCGTTGAGAGGATTTGCATAGAATACGATGAATTTTTATTCTAGAACCATTGATATACAATGCCAAATCATTTCTTACACTAATCGTAAGGCTTCTTATTTGTTTAATGCCCTCGCATTTGCATTATAAGTATAGTATGTAGTATATTGGATTATAAATACTTTTTTAAAAAGTAAACATACAGAATGTATTTTTTTATATAAAGTCAGAAGATACAAAATAGAATACCTTGGTGTCAATAAAAAAGAATCAAAGAAAGCTTATTAAAACTTTAAGATGGTCTTTTATCTGCCTCAATTATTATTTTTTCTTTTTAATTATATGCATTTATCGTATAGTTATTTATTGCTATGCATTTCATTTACCTCACAATGAATACGATTTTGATTGGACTTAGCATTATTATTAAAACGTCCTTCATTATTAAAATGGCGTTTTATTTATATAATACTACATTTAAGTTTTTTTTGTATGTTTATTTAGAAATAATATAATAATATTAAATACCTGTCTTCTTCTCCTCAAAAAGAAACAGGGCGAATCAAATCACAATTACACAAAGATGTTCTTTAAAAAAATCTAACTGTGTTAATATTACATACAATGTTTCTAGACTTTGTATGCGCACTGTATACTTAAGTATAATTTCAAGTTCCAATGTAGAGGCTATCAATTTAGAGAGATGTTATCTTTCATCGTCTGGCACTTTTATTGCTTGTCTGCTGTGGTATTCGGACTCGTGTCGTACTTTATCTTTAGTGTATCATGACTAGGAACATTAAAATTATTAGTAACACAATTCGTTTTAAATACTGATAATGAAACGTCAACCATGAAGGTGTTAATTTTATTTTAAGAAACACACCACTTCTTTGTTCTTGCACAAAGCCCGGTAATAATATACAACCAATTAACTTCTCCGTTTTTGTTGACGATTACTTCATGTGTATCAAATGTTTATTGTTATAGACAGTATGTCAGTAGAACATGAAAAAGACGTTACATAACGACTATTTGTAATTTTAATGAGCCCACTTTAAATATAATTATGCCGAATTTCTTGTTAGTTTTAATTTCAGTGGGAATATCGTCTAATTAACGTTTTGCAACTAAGAGGGGAATTGAGAGACCTGTAGAGCTTAAGACAATAATATTACTCACTTATTACCTTTTTCAAGTGGGCAATAAAAAGTTTTATTGAAACAGGCATTGTGCAACGGAAATTTGGATATGATGTGATTAATGGTTTCAGTTTTAGTATTGCAATCTTCAAATGTACTGCAACGTCTATTAAAACAATAGATTCGTATTAGAGTCCCATGTCCATAAGGACGAAAATCTTGTGAGTGGAGGAAGAAAGCACGGTTTCATTTAAACTCGTACAAATGTCTAAAGAGCATTGCCCACATTATATGTGATATTAATGAAACAAATAAATAAACATAAACGTAAAATTATTATTTCATAAGTAGTATTTAGTAGTAAGACAAGTATTTCATAAGTAAAACGTTATATGTTCAATGACGTGTTTATTTTTACATAAACTTACCCACACATAGCATACGTAAATTTTTTAAAATAATTCAGTTGAATTATTTTAAAGATAAAGGTAAAAATATTAAAACAACTCACGGTGTCATTCTTTTATTTCCTGACCCAAGCCTATTTAAAAAAAAAATTTTAAACACCAGTTATAGCTCGACAGGGTAGGCAAATGGGGTAATGTCTCCCCAATAAGAACAGAGAAAATTCAAAATTATGTATATCTAATTTGTTGTTTTAATGTTTAGATGTATTTATTTATAATTCTAAGTCTAATACGTACAATTTCCGTACACTATTGAAAGTCTTAATATTTTATTAATAAAATACCGATCTGATATAATCAGACACAAAGACAATTATCATAGATTCAGTGATATATATTTAAATGTTACATTAAGTCCTAAATTCATATTTTGTATTCACGATTTCCTAATGCATCTACCGTCAATGGTAAAAAAAAGCAGTTTAGAATCCTACATCCAATGAATGACACGGAAGTCTCCTTCTTCTTATTTTTCTTCTTCTTCCGTCTTATAAAGTAGGTATATGACCTGTTCCTCTTCGATGAATACCATCGGTACTATGAGCTGGTTTATCTGTTTTTACAGAGGGTAGGCAGCTAACCTGGCCCTCCAACCCTCCTCCCTCTTCCGGGCTTGGGACCGACAACAGTACTACTGAGCTACTTAATCCACCCAGCAGCACTGCAGGCTGAAGTCTCCTTATGTTCAACATCTCCGAAGATTTAAAAATATTGCTATCTAACCATTCCGCAAGTAAAGGGGCAACGAAACTTATGACAGCTCTCAACTGTCTCAAATGTAAGACTTGGCACTGTTAGTATGCGCAACGACCAGTTAATTCTGCGATATCGGAGGGCATGTGCTTGTGATTGATTTAATTGTAAAATTGTAATGTTCGTTTAAAAATGTAAAATTAGTGAATGTGACAAATTGGGTGCTTATTACACACTATGGTTGTTATTTAAATATATTTTTTTCTGTTTTTAAACAGCATATTTCTTGAAAATTTTTAAGAAATTTTTAAGAAGAGTTTTTAAGGTTCTTAAAAACCCTGCGATAAATAATGTAATGTATATAAAGACTCTAATAATTTGTGCTCTGATATAACTACATATCTAATAATAAAAAGTAATAATCCTGGAAATAATGTAAATTCTAGCCGGCGATTTATTAATATGTGGTATATATGTATATGCAGTGTTATTTTGCACTGCAGTATCAGTCGCGAACTGTCCTATTTATTCACTGCACTCTATCAGTCGCGAACATTAGTAATCGATGCATTACTTAATTCTGTCGGCAGTGTCTGTTATTTTCAAATATCGAAATTATGGTAAAACATTTAAAAATTTATCGAGAACAATACAATAATATTTTGAATGTCAGGATCATATTTCAACTGCTTGTAAATTATATGTTTTACGAAAACGAAATTTTGCAAATCTTCTAGATTGCAGTTGTAAAATCGACATTCCAAATTATGCCCGGAAGGTTTCGCCTAATGAACTATTTTGTTTACTAATTGTAAGTAGAGAAGTTACTTTTCAATATGTCCCGTCAATGTTTTTGGCCAAAAGTTTGACTGAATTACTTCATTGTTACTTCACTGATATGTTGAATTTCAGCCCTTTCAGGGTCCTCGATATTAAATGATCTGTTGAGCTAGACATTTGGTTTCAAATATCTACATAATAAATAAGCAAGGGGGGTAAAAGCTAGTGACTTTGAGGGTCACTCTATAGGTCCTCATCGGGTGGGTTATCATATTTTTGAAACCAAAGAGTATTGTTAAACACATCAGGTTCATCTAGTCTTGGGAAAATTTTGTTAAAGATGTGGTCAATGTTACAACTATTATTATAATTCTCTACCACAGTATTAATACTTTCTCTGGGAATTGAATATGTACCTAGGTCATCTAATAAATATTATTTGTGCTCCAGTATATGTATTCTAATGCTTAACTGTAATATGTAAACAAAAGCTGACTTCGTCTATTGTACTTTTCATAAAACACGTTCATCTTTACATCATATTTTGCAGTATCTTCAGCGTTACTCATGTCTTTCTTGTACACAATTATATTATTGATTATAAAGAATAAAAACTAACTCTTTGTTGTATTTTCATAACATTGTATTCAATATTGGATAAATAATTGTGAATGTTGACGAACCGATAATTCTCACACTGATGTTTCAATTCAAAACAGAAAACAAATTGGTTTCTGTTATTCATAAGAGCTTTCCTAATTTAACAACAATCAACCAACAAACCCAGTTTAACAAAACAAGATCATTTGCCTGTTTTAATAACCTGTTAACCAAAATAACATTTGTGATACGATTGATGATCGCATTCTTGCTCCGAAAGGTCTTACTTACAGAGTTTCTCAGAACAGTTTCATTAAAAATCATTTAAACATTTTGACGTCTAATTTCTCCTTTCACTTAAACGATGTAAAATTTCGTACAAAAAACTCTAATATCGACGTATAAGCGTCTACAACAACCACACGCGGATAAATTTTAATAACGATTTGTATTCAGAGCAAACTATTCAGTTCAAGTAGACCGCAGGCGTCTTAAATAATACCACGTTTAGATTAAAGTATAAACTTTCATATACAATTAGAAAAAAGTATCATCTGGGTATTTTATCGAATTGCGTATTAGAAAGTGTATTATTATAATATGTGGTGATAATCACTCGATTGAAAATTATTCAATACAATGTTATTACACCAACATAATATATGTAAACATACCACATTATCGAATTACTTTGGTCAATTTACCTTGTTCGTGGATTTATCTAAAACCACATATAAAGATAGCAGACACTTTTCGTTAGAAAATAGTTGAATTCATTATTTTATCCTATTCCAATCCATCAAATCAATGACTCAGGATTATTTAAGCACTTCCTTTATGGATTTAGAATTTAGGGGGGGGAGGGTATATACAGGGTATATATAGGGTGAGTCGGGATGAACTGACCAAACTCCAGGAATGTATTGTACGCGTAAAAATAATGTAAAAAAACTCAAATGTTGTTATCCGATTTTTATTTGTTTTCAACTTATAGCGTAATTAAAAATAAACAAAATTTCGTACATTAACGTTTTGGTCATCATAGCATTATAAATGTTTAAAAATACCACCATTCACCTCTAAACATTTTCTGCTTCTTCTATGAAGGGCGCCTGTAGCTCTCCTGATTCAATCACGTCTTTGTTTAAAATCGGCTGCAGCATTTCTAATACGTTGAATTAGTGCATCCCGAGTGTCCACTTTTACTTTATACATTTCATCTTTCAACCAGCCCCATAAACAATAATCTAGTGCTGTGAGGTCTGGAGATCTTGGAGGCCAACTAATAGGACCACCGTGACCAATCCAACGCCCTGGAAACCTATCGTCTAAATGTTCCTTGGCCTGACGAACGAAATGTGCAGGAGGTCCATCGTGCTGGTAGTACATTTGCATTATGATGTTTAAAGGAACATCCTCTAGTAGTCCGTGTAATTCATTTTGTAAAAAATTTAAGTAGTTGTCTCCTGTGATTCCTGCGATTCTCCAAAATGAAAGGGCCAATTAAATAACCATCGACCATACCACACCACACGTTTACCGAAAGCTTATGTTGAAAGTTACTTTCGACTGTTGCGTGGGGATTTTTATCTGACCATACATGACAGTTGTGAGTATTATTAATGCCATCATGGGTAGATGTTGCTTCACCTGTAAAAAGTATGCCCGATACAACATGAGGATTCTTATTTATCCACTGACAAAATTCCATACGTTTATGATAATCTTCCGGTTGTAGGTGCTGTACTCTCTGTACATGGTATGGATGTAAACCTTGCTGATGGAGTGTGTTTATTACTCTTGTTTGAGGAATGCCGAATTGAATACTAATTTTTCGTGAGCTGGTCGTTGCATTTTCTGCTACTACATCCATAATATCTTTTACCGCTTCTAAATCTTGTCGAATAGCTCATTCAGAGGTTACGTTAACACTAGGAAGCTTTCTGGTCTCGCACAGTTTGTTGAAAACTCTGATAAATACATTTTTATTAGGATGTCTGTGATGTGGAAACCGTTGACAATATTCTTCAACAGCAGCTCTAGCATTCCCATTACAAAAGCCATAAACAAACACCATATTTGCATATTCTAAATTTGAATACGTGTGTGGCGTTTTGTAATACTTTAATCGTTCAAACTCCAAAATAAGCCTTAAATCACTGTCACAGTACACTGACACATTGTCAAAACAACAAAGTTATCAAATGCTTTTAAACCTCGAACATGGCATACTAGATAAACATTTTTAGTTACGCTATAACTTGAAAACAAATAAAGATCGGATAACAACATTTGAGTTTTTTTACATTATTTGCACGCGTACAATACAGTCCCGGAGTTTGGTTCTTTCGTCCCGACTCACCCTGTATATGAGAAATTTATAATTTTATATTCCTTACATTTATTATAACATTACATTTACAAATCATATAATTATATTCGAAATATTTTTCTATAAATGTGAATATAGATAAACGAAATGTAAATATGCTTTACAAGATAAAAACTTTTATCGTGAAGAAAGATAAGGGGTGAAAAAATGCCAGTACTATAACTTCGCCTTCGCCTGTTTTTATGAAAACATTGAGGCACAGGAGAACACCTTGTTTAAGCAATGAAAAATATAGAAGTATAAAAAATTGTAAAAGATTTAAAAGCAAAAAACTCATCAGATAATGATAACATCCGTGATAATATTGATGTTTTACGACGTCACTACAGGATGTTTTCCAAATTTCTTCTTAACCATTATTTGACCTCTGTATAAAGCTGCAGATAAATTAAAAATAATAAATTACTGGCCAGTTTCACTCATATGGAAAGTGTAAATATTTTAAAGAAATACGAAATATTTCATAATATTAGTCTGATTTTAGGAAGGGGTGATCTACGCAGGATTCAATAGACTGCATAACGTCATACTTGCCTAATACGTTAATAAAATAAATGGCACACTGTATGCATTTGTTAACCTTGTTAAAGCCTTTGATATTGTATATTATAAAACATTATTAGAAAAGATACAATATTATGAACTTAAGAGTAATATACATTTACTCTTGAAAAAAATACTTAACGGCGGTAGCACAATATGTTAGTATAAAGATTAGTATAAATAAAGTATAAATAAAGATTACCGGTATTATCTGTTAAATGAGAACTGTAACCTTTAGTGTCCCTCAAGGTATAGTGTTGCTTCCATTATTATTTACATTACGTGTATTAAAAACTTATTAACGCTAAATACAATGGGTAGAGTTCCTAGTTTCGCTGTTCAATTTTTTTAAATACATATCACCAAAATATACCTTTTTGTGATATGCATTCAAAAAAATTTAACAGTGATCAAAAGTGGCTGATCAAAACTATCTATACAAACATTAGATATTCCAGCGACAAACTGTTTTAAGAGATATGAGACATGGAAGTTGTTTTGTTGAAATATGCTCCTTAATATTAAAAAAAGATAATCCAGTTAAGCATCCACAAAATATAAATATAATGTATATGTACCAAAATGTTATAAAACGATAGGATCAAGATGAATACAATTATCCCGGATCTAAAATACTTTAAAGATATCAATTCATATAAGCGTATGATAAGAAGATGCATTATGACAATAAAAAAATGCAGATTGCATAATTTTATTAACTTAGTCGATTTTTATATTTCAATAATTTCCGTATGAATTCATTTATTTTTTGTCACTATTTTATTTAAGATTTATTGTAACTATACATAATATTACAAACAAGTAGCATATTGCGTCAGTTATACTACTTGAGTAATTGTTGTTCAATAATTATTTGCAGTTATTATATTTCCAGTATCATTTTTATTATATCTTGCATATACTACATATTTATGTAGTACATACATATGCATAAATATATATGGTATAATATCTATTTTCTGTAAATAGATAAACATTATTATTATTATCATGTCCTCAAAATGTCAAAAAATAGACAAACATTATCTTTTTTTGTTAGCAAAAAACAGAATATCAAATTAGTTACTGATAAGACTGCCGTTTAAAATTATTTAATTTCACGAAAAATAGGATATATGGTCTAGTTACTTTTATATTATTATAATTTGCTTGCTTAATTTGTAATCACATCAATGTTAAATTTTCGCGATGTCCTATTTGGCGAAAAAATATTCTACTGAAATTTATGTTCAAATATTTTCTATATTAATAATAATTCTTATTAACGATAACAATTTGTATAAGCCAATTTATTTGGAAACATAACTAAAATCTTTTCCACATATTTACATTCTGTAGAAGTGAGATACTGAAATTCCTGAAGACTAAACTTTACATAAATGACTTCAGATATTTCTTCACTTACTTTCCAGCGAAAAGTTAGTTTTCACTGAAGAGAAAAATAAGTACTTTCAGAAATTAATAACTGAATCCAAGTATGATATTTACCGATATACTCGCAACTTGTCATTAATGCATTTTTTTAATCGTTATTATATTTATGTATTTTATTTACATTGTCGTAGATGTGATTTATGGGATGGAATCGAAGTCGATTATAATATATTAAAATATTGGCTTGAAAAAACGTAATTTAAAAAGTTTTTATTTTCCAGTTTTAATAAACCCCAAATCAATAAATCTCAGTTCAAAATTGTTAATACATTATGATGATACTTTAGATCTATAAAAAGTGATTAATGTGGATAATGCGATTTTCACTTTAATTAAATTTGCATAAGTCTTGATTCTGAAAGTTAACATACTTAAATCTAGTTGACTCCAGTCATCGACTTAAAATTGATTAAATAAGAGGAAGTAGCCTTGTTTGTCTTTTTTTTTTTTTTTGGCATAGACACATAAAAAGCAAGCCGCAACTGATGTCTGACGAGGAAGTCCTGTACACAGTTTTTCTGAAACCAAAAGGTGAAATGGGGTCAGTAGAAACACATTACCCATATCGGGTCAATTGCCTGGATATTTTGTAAATTAATTGTTTCGGCAACACTGAACATGATATTCTAATTCCTGTACATAACTAGATGTTTGACTTCCTATAATCTATGCAAGTACGTTAACGTCATATTTAGGCATAAAGTTTCAAATTAATTAAGTTGAAATTTTTGTTAACAATATAAATATATAAATAATTTGGTTTCCCGGGACAATTTCTTTAACTATATAAAAGATGCTCTTGAAGTACGATCTTATTTTGATACTAGATGAATTAATAAAATTATTAAATATTCACGAAACACGTTCACTTTTGATTCTTTTTACGTATTCTATAACCAACCCCCATCTTACTGGAAGTTCCGTCTATGGTTTATTAAGTCATCGACTTTCTTTTCAAATGGAAATATTTTCGCAGATGTGTAAAAAGCATTTAAAAGTAATATTTAAACCTACACTTGTCAGACCCATCTCCTCCTCCTCCTTAAACCATTCAGACTGTTTAAGAAGTTAATTTAAATATTATTTAAATTTTAATTTAAATATGTTATTATAACAATTTAATACTTATACAGAGTTTAACTTACTTTATACAATAGATTTAATTATAAAAAATATTTCATAATACCATAACTCAAACATAGACACCCGTATGCAATAATTTTTAAATTTAAAATACATCCTGAAGCAAAAACTGACCTCACTCGTAATTTTAATTTTTGTTAAAGTAAAGGTATTGTAAAATACCTTTAAATAAAGTAAATTATTCTAGGAAAAAAAAGGATTTGTGGCATGCTACTTATAGTAAAACAAAATTAAATCAAATCTGAATTTTTATATTTCATTTCCAGAGAGTGGACCTTTTAAATAACTATTGGAAAAGAACTATTTTTTAAGAAAGGTTTTCATGCTTAGAATAATGTTTAGAAGTATAATCTTAATTAATTTATGTAGCTAATTAAACTGTTACATAAAGTAACGAAGAAAATTCGGATCACATATTACAGCAGATCATATATCGGTAGCAAACTTCAGAAGTTTTTAATTACCCAATTTAGATAATAAGTTCTTCTCAACATGATCTATAATGACACAGTTTGTGAAAAAGTTTACTTTATTAAAACTTATGTATTTTATTTCGAGATGTATTGTAGGATCTGAAACTTCTTCATCACCTAATGTAAATTTTATCTAAGTACGCAAGTATATTTTTTTAAATTATATAATGATGATAATGATTCTATTAGCGATCAGAATATGGCGGGCATTCAAAAGACTTGCGTAAGGTTGAGATAATAAAAGTGCAGTTACTTTGTATCTGCAACATAGATGAGTAACCTGTCGTATTTTTTTAATATTATTTGTATTATTTTAATAATTGAGAATTCTGCACAGAAAACGACATTTGGAAAGCATCATATATAATATTTATTTAAGAGTGTAAATATTATATATGTACATTTGATGAATCAAAGCTACCTTAAATTATAAAAATATTTGCAAGGTAAATGATCTACTATTCATTTCATCGCTATTTGCCAAATAAAAGACTTTCTTATCTTGCCGATAAACGGAACAGTCTACCTGAGCCTATCCATATAAATAAGCCACGGTATGTTTTGACATCTTTTATTTGGCAAATAGCGATGAAATAAACTATAATACGATATAACCTTAAATAAGAAATAAATTGTTCACTATTGTGTATAGAAAAACATCATAAGTATATCTATTGAAAATAATTCATAAAAATCTATCTACATAATTTTTATGTATAATACGTATTTGTAGAAAATATTAAGTTGCTAGAAGAACGTATAGTTTATTTCATCGCTATTTGCCAAATAAAAAATCTTAAAACAAACCTTGAGTTGTTTCTATGGCTAGGCTCAGGTAGACTGTTCCATTTATCGGCAAGATAAGAGAGTTTCTTATTTGACTAATAGTGATGAAGTGAATAGTACATATTACTCTTATATTGTACTTGGAGAAAAATTTAAAAATGCAATGAAAAAAGTTTTAAAACAAATAATATAAAATTTAGTTATAAATATGGCCTTGTGGTGTCAGCTAACAGAAGCAATTCAATATTTCACACCAGCATGACGATTACAATGGCACACAGAAATTATGGACGAAAAAGCTATTAAATCTTTATAAATTAACCAGACAAAATTGTATGTCCATTAATAAGTTTACACAACGACAAAAAACTTTTAACGATATTATTCCAGTAATTGTTGCAAATGGTTATCATAGTTCCGACTATTACCCAGCCTCTAATCTTGTTTAAACAAAAACTTTCTTTGTTACGAAACATTTAAGAAAGAATGCAGCTGCGAAACGCTGCAACTCAATGCTTCAATAGTCCAAGTTATTTAATTTTAAATGTGATAAAGTCGCCTTTAAGAATATTTAATCGTTTAAACTGGCTTAATTTTTGAACAGCAGAAAAAACTGCCCGTAAACAAAAAGTTATTACCCTAAGGAAAATGCATTTATTCTTGTTTACAATGGGTATATAATAAAAAACCAGACCAGGTTTCACAAACACAACAGGCCGTCAAGTATCAAGTTTCACAATTTATATAAAATTCAGAGTATATACAATTCGAATTTAGGAAAGATTTCTCCACAATAAATGTTTTATTAGCATTAATAAATGACGGTTGTTGAAGGACTTGATCTTAAGTCAAATACATATACAACTATATGCGATTTAACCAAAGCTTTTGGTTGCGTAAATTTAGATATACTAAGAATAAAGCTTGTATATAATGGTACTCGTTGTAGAGAATTACAACTTCTTCATTCCTACTTAAGTAATAGGCAACAATATGTCGGGTGTTGAAAGATCCGACTCTCCGAAGGTTTCGTGACCTGTAGAAGAAGGTGTACTACAAAGACCTATATTAGGTCCAGTACTCTTTCTTATTTTTATAAACGACTTACCAATTGTAATTAAGGATAGTTCTTATATACTTTGATACTACTGATGATACCACTTGCCATCTCGAGGAACTTAAATGAGTAGAAACAGTTCAGAAATCAGAACCTATGAAGCTGCTAGGTATCATACTTGATCATAGGTTGAATTTGCCTGCCCTTTTCGACAGTCTCTGTTCTGAATTAAGCACACAGGTATGTGTTATGAAACAACTGCGTCCATTTGTAAATAATAATGTAATGAGAACAATTTATTTCATCCTGTTTCAAAGTCGTTTGACGTATAGAGTAGCTTTATTGAGAAAGTATAGCACTGCTCAAATGGAATTTATTTTACAGAGCTATGCGGTTCGTCTCATTGAAGGTGCAATGATCCATACTCCTAGCAGAGAACTGTGTATCAAATTCAATGTTCTACCCCTAGTATACTTGTACTAGAATCACTTCTGCTATTGCACGAATATTTTCACAATCTATAAGCAAATTCCAACGTAACCCAGCATAATACAAGAAAGACATGCTAGAAGTCTACAATATAGATAACATGTTACACAACAAAACAGCATGGAAATACGACTCTATTTAACAGACAAATAGAATCTAGTACAATAGAGTACAAAAATTTGATCAGTACACCAAAAATGAGTATATTAAAAATATTTGATGTAAAGATTTTCACCTGTACTTCAAAAGTTTCTTACTCATCAAATGCTTTTACAATAGTGATCTTTTGACTATTGTTTTTTTTTTTTGATAATATTTTTATAACTATCAAATATGTAACTACAAGTATTCTAATTGTATATAAATGATCAAGAAAACATTACATTCTATGCTACGAAATAAATTACCGACTTAAATTGCTTAATTTTCTGAATAATTGTAATCGTATTCTATAATTATAATAGGTTACAATAATAGTTCCAGTTGCAAAATATTTGAAAGATTTTTAAATTTACATAAAAAAATTGTGATTAATATTGGTTACGCCTAGAGCCTTAGAATCATTATTGAGCATATCCTGTATACAAGTGCACAAATACATTTTATCATGTTCGCGTCGTTTGTTTAACCCTCGTTTCTTGCCTTAGTTTAAGCATCGTTTAATAGAATATCACATCATCATCATCATTAGGTCATCAGTCCTAAGACTGGTTGGACGCTAACCTCCAGCTTCTCCTATCTTGTGCTAACCTACGCATTTCGCTAATTGTGCTACAACCTACATCCTTTACTATTTGCGAGCAGTAGTCTAATCTTGGCCTACCTCTGCTTTTCTTCACTCCTATTTCTGCCTCCAAAATATCGCGGACTGTTCCCCCATGTCTCAGCAAGTGGCCTACCATTCTATCTCTTCTCTTCTTTAAGTTTTTCCACATACTTCTTTTCTCGCCGACTTTCTCCAATACTTCTTCGTTTCTAACCCTATCAGTCCATGGTATTTTCATCATTCTTCGGTAACACCACATCTCAAAAGCTTCTAATTTCTTCCTACTTGCTTCCCCTACCGTCCAGGTTTCGCAGCCGTATATTGCCGTGCTCCATACATATGTTTTCAAAAATCTCTTCCTTGTTTCTAAGTTTATTACCCCCGAGCATAAAAGTGCTTTCTTTTCGTTAAAAGCTACTCGACCCTGCGCTATTCTTTGTTTTGTGTCTTTATCGCTTCTTCCATCCCAATTTATTTTACTTCCTAAATAAGTGAAGTCTTTAACTTCCTCCAACCTTTCATTATTAATTTGTACTTTCGTTTTTGCTCTGCTCTCGCGCCCTCTGTACACTAACACTTTAGTTTTGTTTTTATTCACCCTCATTCCGTATTCCTCTGTCAACACTGCCTCCATTTCGTTCAATGCTGATTCTAATTCCTCCTTACTAGATGCTAATACTGCTATATCATCCGCGAATCTCAGCATTTTTAGTTTCTGTCCCTGTACTTTAATCCCGAAATCCACTCTATCTTTTACCACATTAATCGCCTCTTCGATGTACAGATTAAAAATTAGTGGTGATAGCGTACATCCTTGTCTTACTCCTTTCCTAATACCTACTTCCCTTTTTTCCCCTTCTACTTCTATAACAGCAGTTTGCTCTTTGTATAGATTGTGTACTACTCTCCTATCTCTATACTTCATTCCCGCGCTCTTTAGTATCTCGAACATTTTTTCCCATCTTACGTTATCAAAAGCTTTTTCTAAATCTACAAATCCTATATAAGCGTTCTTTCCTTTTTCTATTGTTTTCTCTAACATTACTCTTAGCGCCAGAATAGCTTCGCGAGTTCCCCTATTTCGCCTAAAGCCGAATTGATCTTCTCCTAGTATTTCCTCCGCTCTATTTTCCATCCTCTTCTGCACTATTCTAGTTAAGAATTTTGACGCGTGGGAAGTTAGGCTAATCGTTCTAAAGTTCTCGCATTTGTCGGCTCCTCTCTTTTTCGGTATAGTAACGATAATGTTCCTCTTATAATCCTCCGGCATCTCGCCCGTTTCATATATGTATTTTACCAGTTCAAACATCCTATTTACTACTTTCTGTCCCGCACATTTCAAAATTTCCGCCTGTATTTTATCTACACCCGGCGCTCTATTATTCTTTAGCCCCCTTAGTGCTATTTCAAATTCCTCTCTCAATATAGGTTTTCCTACATCTTCCCTATCGATGCTAGATTCTTCCTCTAATATCTCTCCTAATTCCTGATCCTCGTATAAATTTCCTAAGTACTGCTTCCATCTATCCGCTTTCTCCTCTCTTCCGATCAGTATGTCCCCCGATTGACTCCTAACGTTTCTTATTGTTCCTATATCCCTGAAGTTCCTCTTAATTATTTTGTAAGCCTCATCGGTCTTACCTACTTGCAACTTATCTTCTACTTCTTTGCATTTATCCTCTATCCATTGTTCTTTCGCTTTTCTACATTTTCTAATGATTTCCCACTTTATTGACTTATAAGTTTTCAGTCCTTCTTCGTCTCGTCTGTTTTTGTAGCCTCGTCTCTTTTGCATTAAGTTTAAGATTTCGTCCGTTATCCAAGGCTTCCTAGCTTCCCTTTTATCGTGTCCTAAAACGTCCGTAGCCGCGGAAGCTAGACTATTCTTGATACCCTCCCACTCAGTTTCTGCGTTCTTGATTTCGTCCTTACTCGTTTTATTTATTAATTGATCTGTTTTATCCTGGAACTTATCTTTCATATTCTGATCCCTCAATATGTCTACATTTATACGTTTCTTATCCTTCTGGATTTTCAGATTTTTGAACTTTAATCTAGCTTTCATGACTACCAAGTTGTGGTCGCTGTCTACATCTGCTCCTGGATAACTCTTACAGTCTTTTACTTGATTTCTAAACCTCTTCCTAACCAGAATGTAGTCTATCTGATACCTGTCTATCCCTCCTGGCATTTTCCATGTGTATCGCCTCCTAACGTGATTCTTGAACAATGTGTTCGCGACTACCATCTTGTGCTTCTCACAGAAGGTTGTGAGAATATCACATTCGTACGGAAAAATATGACTTCGCTCGTCAATTGCATAAATAACTATTATTATATATTTAATCAATTTTCTCTAACTACACTGTGTAAATCTCAACTGTATCGATGTGAAGTAATTCTACCGTTTTATCTAAATCGATTTACATGGAATTTATGTTAAATGTCCACTTAATATGACTTCAGTGCAACATTATAGATCTGTAGCTTTCTATCGTAAAATGTTAATAAACCGCTATATTTGCACCTGTTCTAACATCAACATTTCTGTACAGAAAATTTACGTGTATAGAGAATTAGATTTGTTACATGCCAGACGTACAAATAAGCATTGAAATTGATTCTTATTGTGACAAAGTTATTTAGGTCGTATATTTTACCTTACATCTAACTATTTAGTCATTAACATCTTGCTTATATTTGAATGTGCTATCTATTTAAAAAATGAATGTATTGTGCTATTATCTCGTACAGATACTGGACAACTTTTGTTGCAACTGATTGTTTTTTTTGCTTTGAGTCTATTAACCGGATACTTTAATGAATGTAATTTTGGAGTTCGAGAGGCTATGCCAATTGAATCGCACATGAAAGAGAACAAAGAAAAATAAATACCCAGGCAGTCGGTCGAAAATAAGTAGCACATCAACAGGATATACCGAAAGAACTAACTAAAACAATTTTTATTTTGTCATAGTTAGAGTGATTTAATTATTTTTAATAGTATAATCATAATTTGTAAACCATTTTTTTTTTAATTTGTTATTTTAGTATTTATCTAAAATGGTTTTGGTAGATTTAATTAGGAAGGGGATAGGTTATTGTTTTTAAGAATTGTACAGTACTTCCTATTAGTTTATTTATGTACTAGAAATATTTTTGTACAAGAAAATTATACACAGTACGGGGTGTAACAAATAAATGGTGATAGCGCAAGTCTCTTATGATCTTCTATACTCCTATTTTGCAATTATTTTTGTATGCTTATAATACACGAAATATCTTTAATCTCAGTATATACGCATCACTTAAGTTTGCGTTTTGTCTCCCTTTTATGTCTGCTTAAATTCCCACACAAACCACTCGGATATAATCCACCATATATAGTCCTATATTTCATAAAATTTGTTCTTATCCCGATTCAATCAATGAATATTTTTAATGTTTATATTCTCATTAACTTTTTTCAATTCAATGTCCCACATTAACGAAAAATTACCAAACTAATTTGAATTGTTAATTATCAATTGACAATACTAGTTAACGTAAATAACTAACTAATAATCATATTATGATTCAGTTTTTCATCAGATTCTACTGCTTCAAACACGGCATAATGCAAATTAACAAATTGTAAATATTGGACGCCACAGTACGATTATACAATAGTTTGATACATTTTACCATGCTTACTTGATTAAAATCCATCGTATAAAAATTATTTTCCCCTATCATTTTTTCCGAAATTTTCTGAGACAAATAAGAAATGTATTATTTAAAGAAATAACTCCAAAAACAAAGAACACTAGTATTTAACGAAGTACGATTTCAAGTTTTTATCTGATAATAATAAAAAAAAACATTATCGATCACTAAGTTCACTACTGTCAGGCAGCCAACTGTATACCATTTAAACATTTACTGCTTTAGTTGATTTTTTAAATAATCACTGCCATTAAATTTGGTATTTTGAAATTGCATAATGGTTTTTCTTAATTTTTTTATCTAATGTATGCTCACGATCATTTAATTATTACCGTAGCGTATATATGTAAGGAATATGCTCTTTCACGTTCCATAATAAAAAACGAGGTGGCTGTTAAAAAATATATCGATGATGTCATACCATCTACACGGATCACCCTGTATGTATTAATTGTATTTTAAAAAATGCGGAAATGGAAATAAAAATTGACGGGTTCAAGAGTTTTTCCCATAAGTTGTTCTTTGAATTTTCAATGAATTTATTCATTACTGTAGGAAGACACTATACAATAGAGTATAACAACGTGCGTGATGAAGCAATTATAATGACGAAATTCCTAAGCAGTAAAAATCAACACGGTTATTAAGAATTGAAATATATGCACCGTCATTCCATAAGTAAAGAACTTTTTTCATTATTGCTATTACAGGTCAAATTGAATAATTTACTACTTTCTCACTCACAGGACTAGTTGTTCGATAACATTCGAACAACTAGTCTTTCTCAAGAGTAATAAAAATTTTGCTTGTTTTAGTTGAAGGTGATATCAACATATACTTTTAAACAAATTACTATTATATATAAATATTTATTTAATGCAATACCAACTAATGTATGGGAGTATTAACAATTAATTTAATTGCACCATATGAGCTCCGCTAAATCAAGCCAGCCAAGTTCAACCCATACGTATTCTCTGATAGTAGTGTCAGTGGGCCAATGACTAGTGGCTAGCACGCATTAAGATCTATCTAAAAAGCGTGTTGATGCTGTAAACTTTTCCACTACTATCAAAATAAACATGATAATTACCCAATGAAACTTTCTCTGTTCGAGGTGTAGGTTTCTATAATTCATTTATTTATTTGGTTTGGCGAAAGAAAATGAATACAAGTTTACCTTTTTTTTATTGAAAGATAAACTTTGTTAATGAACTTCAGCTGGTTTACCTTTAGCTTAGACAGGTCCATGAATTTAATTAAAAATTACAGGGGACGAATCATACGCTATCTATACAAACGTATTATATAAGTTCAGAATTACAACTGTTTAGATCTGTACGTAGATAATACTTTCAATGATTAAATTATGCGTAGTACACTTCATTTATTCTATTCTCTAATATCGCTGATAGGTTACTCCACACCTGCGACTACGAAAAGTCGAAGCGAGGTAACTGTAATTATTTCTTCATAAATATTTATTACGTTAATAAAAATTAGAATGACTACAGATGTAAAAATATCAGTACTACTTTCTCTACCTTCAGTAATATGAGATTTTTATATGTACTCTTTCATACCGCGAACTTATTGCGAAATGAATGGACGACTAGTGGCACAGAATACTATCTCTGCTGTTTTTTTTTTTATATAATCTATAAAGCATACCAATAGAAGATGTTCTAAATTAACCATGAATTCTCAAAACCAAGGGCATATTAGCAGAGTTTAACTAAACTTATTTCTTTACAATTTAGGTATATATTATTAATAGATTTATATGAATTATCCCAATGGTAATAATATATAAGTTGGATAAAATTGGTAAAATTGGTACTGGCAGATGTAAAATAAGGTAATAAATTGCTGAGTATGTAATATTTTTTTAACAATAATTTTACAGCACAAATAAAAATGTAATAATTATTGAAATTTAAGACAAGAACATTGATTTCGTTCTCGAGAATTGCCAAGCTGTGAATGGAGCACATGTTAAACTTTTACTGTAAATTAATATTCTTGTTTGATATATCTGATCAATGTCTGTCAAGGTCTGATAGGCTTTGTTGTGTATGCTTTATTCTTAGCATACAGAAGAAAATTCGACGGCGCATGATCAAGTAGTCTAGCTATTCACACAATAATAACTCTTCTTCCAATACATTTATTAGAAAAAGATTCAGTATTTTAAAAGTATTTTCTGATATTGAATTCTCTTGAACACTAATATAAAAACAGGAGCCAGTTTTCCAGAGCACTAAAATATTACATATTTCTCGACGCGAATTTTTCGAACAAAGTTGGCATAATTGGGGGATGTGTTTACTTCGAGGCAAGATAAAGTTTGTAAACCGTGAGTGGTAAACATTTTATATTCAATTTATTGCTTATACGTACTTAAATAGGACGACGAGACGAGTGCCATATAAATAGAGTGCTCATCTTGGTTTTAGCAATCTTCGCTTTTCATTCTTTCCTTCCTTGCACAAGTTTTATAAATTTTATTAATTTTACAAATTTGCTTACACAAATTCTTTCGACACCTCAAAATGACTTGTATTATTTGTAAGATTATATATTTTGCTACATTATGGTCAAAGTTTTTTAACACTAATAGTTCCTACCTGTATAGGTCTACATATTTCATTCACAGTTCTCATACACTAGGCATAAAAATTAAGAGATGTAAGAAAAACATTTTTAGGTGATTTTCAAAGGGCTGTAACTTGGATAAAGATAGTCGTGGAGCAATTTTAAAAAAAGAAAATTAAAGTTTTAAGTTTCTAGTTTTCAGATCTTAAATTCAAAGTTATTTACAGATAGCAATTTTTGAGTAATCATAAGAAACCATCGGAAAAAAATTTTTCCATTTTTCCAAATTTCTGCTTGCTCTTCAAAAGATTCACAGACTTCAATAAATTTTTTTATGTGATTTCATCACAAATCTTTTTTAGATACTTTTGTCCTCTTTAGTTCGAGCACTAAAAGCCTTGCACTATGATTTTTCGCTGAGTTATCGTCGTCCAAAGCAAAAAAGTCAGTTTCTAATTTTGTAATTAATTATTCGGGAAACAATGAACGTACAGAAAATTCAGGTAGGGTCGTAAAAACTAAAATGTACAGTTTACAAGTCATAGTTATTAGTTTTTAATAAAAAAAAAATGGGTGCGAGAATGTTGATTGAAAGAAAGGTAAAAAATTGCGTATTGAGAAATATTCACTTAACATGGCATAACTTTGCAAATGATGAATAGACTAAGGATGTTAACTATTTATTTTCAACCTCAACGTACCCCATAAACAACCCTAAAAAAGCGCTACGATTTTTTATTGTGTTCGGAATAATAAATTCAAAGATGAATTTTTCATCTTCTATTAATTTCTTGAGGTTGAAAATATTTTTTTATCAGTAATCCATATTATTTTATCAAGAAGTGTTAACTATTGTAAAAAAAAAGAAATTTGGGAAAAAAAATTCCGATGTTTTTTTTTTGCCACTGATGGTAAATTTTTACCCCGAGATCTTAACTACTTAGAGCTTCAAATTTCTTTTCTGAAAATTGCTCTGCGACTGTTTTTCTCCAAGTTTCAGCCCTTTCAAAATTACCTAAAAATTTAGTTTTTTTACATCCCTTAATTTTTGTGCCTAGTGTAGTATTACGAATAAAGTTATATTATTTATACGGAATTCCCAAATTCATTACAATTGTAGCAATTTCATCTGCTTGGCATAATCGGCACGATTTCTTCGACTCAATATTTTACTTACATAATATTTTAAATAATCATAAATGACAACTTTCCATTCAATATCAGTTATTTGTGGTATTCAATTAACCGCACAAGAACGCGTCGAAGAACTAGAAAAATAGAACTAATTGCGTAGGAAATGATTTACACTGGTTGCTATAAAAGCAACTTAAAGTACCAATTTTGGCGTGTACTTCCGCATTAATGGACATGTGTATCCATTCGTCATCGTACTCATCAAAAAAGGTCAAATCTACGCAATGAACTGGTTTCTCCGAGGTATGTCCAATTACTTTTAATTCGATGTACTTACTTCACTTTCTACGCGCTTATTCATTTTTGTTTATTTAATCAGACAACTTTCGTTGATTGATAATGAAAGTACAACAATTAATACACCGTCGTACTGCTTGACTTCATATAATCTGTAATAGCCTCATTTACATTACATTCATCCTTTATTGTATCGTAAAACAAGATATAAAAAGCGATAATTCGAATTATATTAATGTTTTCATGGCTGGTCGCAACTACATGTGTCCAGTTTCTATGTAGTTAAACATCGATCATGATATTCATGATTCATGACATTGTGCCCATAGGCCACACGCTTCTGTAGCACTAAATCGTGGACACTTTCTCGAGTAGTACTTTTCACGTTGTTTACTATTTTCTTTTCACATCAACATCAGTATTTCACTATAAAAAGTATGGTGTTAATTCGTATTGAAATGAGGTTAAATATGATTCATGTTAATGGACAATAGGTGGCAGGTATTATTTATGAAGATGCGATGATAATCAAAATAAATCACATATGTTATAGGTAAGTTTCAGTTTCATGTATGTTCCTTATGTAGTTGAAAGACTTTCCTTTCCAGAATTCTTATTGTATTTTACCAGTGGTGTACCAAACTACAAAGGTATCAGTGAATTACTCACCAATATTCAGGAAGTTTAATTATTTTGCAATTATTATTTGTTAACCAATTACATTGTCGTACACTAGTAATTAAAGCAATTTGACTTTGATTTTATCATTCATAGAACAATAAACTGAAACTATACCCATAGGTAACCATAAACCACTAGAGTGAAAAGAATGAATATATATGTATATATCAAACTCAAGATTTCAAAGCAACAAATAATATTAGTGTAAAATATTATGCAAAAACATTAATTTGGCAACTTTTTTAATACCTTTAGGAAATATAAAACGTTTTTAAACGATTATTAATGGTTGAAAATCTTTTGTAAATACATAGAATTAAATGAAGTGATATGAAATCGTATTACAAAATGCAATGAGAGATATATATAAAAAAAACTTATAATATGCGATAAATATTATACATTCCTGCCCATCTATATTTCTTGTAAAACAGAATGTTTAATAGGGTATAAATAAAATAGTTACACTATATTGTAGACATTATACAATTACTTATCTAACTACAGGGTCCCCCAAGGTGGTATGATAATTTTGAGACGACTTTTATGCGCGCCTGCGTGGTGCGAATGTTTTCAGGATGGTTAATATCTACTCGTTGCGGGATGCCATTCCAGTAGCTATGCAGTCTGTAGTACATCATGTATTTATTTACAACAATTTCATTGAAACTGGTCGTTGTGTGGTGTTCTCTGGAACGTTTGCCTGAGCGCCTGATTTCATTGCCTGGGGATGTGGAATGGCCTCCTCGGTTACCAGACCTGTCACCTTGTAACAACTTTTTGTGGGGTTACTTAAATGCTAAAATTTACATAGACAAACCGCGAACTCTTGAAGCTCTTTCCGAAACCATAACCCGCGAAATTGAAAGGACTCCTCGTGTCATGGTCGAAAGGAGTATGGAGCTGACTTATGTTATGTATTCTTCAATGATAATATACGACTAATGTATAAAAATAATGAATTTTAATATTCGTTCAAAGACAAGTTTGTGTCATTTTATTCAAAAACACCATACCTTCCTGACAGACCCTGTATAATAATTTAAAAAATTTTATAATTCGAACGAAAAATTCATGTAAAACATAGAATTCAATTTCTATTATGCCTATAAATGTACATTGTAATTTATTTTTTGTGTTAGTATTGCATGATGTGATTAGAGTTACTTTTTGGAAATAACATTTTTTCAAGAATAAATACAAAGTAATGAAACTAGCGGAATGACAACCAAGTTCTATTTCCTTGTTATTCATGGATCTTTATTTACAGTATCAGTCTCTATAGGTATTTTTTTTTCTTAATTTTAAACACACAAAACTGTTCTACGTTAATTTTGACACGCAGATTGTAGATGAATGAACAACATAATTATTACTTTTATTGAATTACATAACTGACATTGCGGTAAACAATTCAAAAAGTTATTATTGTGAAAGCTATAATCGGTGAACAATCGATATAAAATGAACAACACTTTTGTTATGATAATCAATCAATTTGACAAACGAAACAATGGAAGTTCATAAGATATTTTTTTTTGGCTGCTTATATAACATACATCAAGTTCATTCTCTTTTTATCTTTACCGCCCTAAATTAAACGTGTTGAAATAACGTCAAGTAACACATTGAAAATATTTTGTAGTATACTTTAGTCTAATTTATTTATTTCGCATTAAAATAAACTTTAGAAAAAATAAAACAAAGGAAATGATTAAACATTAATTAATATACAGTCATAAGTTTTAATGAGGCCTAGATAATTTACAATAAATCTTTTTTTGAGGTCCTCCTAAAGCATATATTAATCTGAAAATATCTAACCAATACAATAGTAACAGATTGTTATCATCTTGAACAACAATCCTCAACAACACAGACTCAGAAAATTACCGAGTCATCTTTTATTGCAATACATTTATTATATTCCCCATATTAACCACAGCCAATACTTTAATGCACATGTATATTTATATATGTCAATATCAATACTATTTTCGGCTGCAGGATATGTTTAACCAGATTCAATTTCAACTTCAAATTTGACTCAAAGTGCTAAACTTCAATCTTAAGAGTTGCAAGTTTGCATCTGAATAAGAAGCGGCATATCCTGCTGACAAATATATTCCGAAGAAAATTAAGACATATGTTGTAGACGAAGGCATATGCTGTATTTGTAAAAATCATAAAAACTTTGTCCTGTGCGAGTGTTTTTTAGTCCTTTCTAACCATATTTAATTATGTCCTCCATAAATGACGGAATATTCTCTCAGACATTTGTTAGCGGTTTCATCAATCATATCCATTACCTCTCCAATTCCAAGGTCACTCAAGTTGCTTTATATGAGACCTAAATATTAATAACAGGGCCAAACAATTGCGATACATAAAATATTGTATTCCATTTGCAGTAAATGACCAGGCCACATCTGCATCATGGTGGCAAGAGGACACTCTAAATACGGCCCTTCCCGATAACCCCACGGATTTCTTCTCGTCCACACACGGTGTCTACCAAACTCACCCCGGTGGCGGCATCAGGGGCAGCGGAAAGAAGAACAGTTTGGGGGCGCACGGGCCCTTCAAGCATCTGGACTACAGAAAGTCCGCTACAGCTGAACTCAGGAAAAATCCACTCCTATCTAGTCCTGATCAATGCGCCAGGGCATGCAGGGAAGGAGAACCACCCAAGATTTGCTACTACCATTTCACTCTGGAACTTTACACAGTCCTTGGAGCGTAAGTATAATGTATATTAATAGAACTTTCTCGATTGATTTACTCCTTTTACATATACTGAATGCATATTAGGAATAGTTTGACAAGTATGTATACATATAAACATAGTCACATTGTTACTAATTAGGTTATTTTCACGGTAACACTAGGTGAACTAGTGTATCTGTACGGTGCATATAAAGTACTTCATAACTGTTACGAATAAACCATGTTTTAGTGAGCAATTAAGTCGTGAAATTCGTATTGACTGATCATTCTATCAGCTTCTTGAGAAGAAATGTGAAGGCTAATGTTATCCTCTGCTCCTCTTTATATCTCATGATTCCGCTGCTCTTTCAATATTATGTGATGTTATGGTAGTCATGCTCTGGTGACCTCTCTCTTAGAAAACTTTCATGGTGACTTTCCTTTCTCCTCATTTCCTTCTCATCGCCACCAGTAATAAGAGATATCTTTCGTTATAGTATTATCAAGTCACCAAGTCAACACAATATATACCTAAGTAGACATTAGAGATTAATAAACATTGAAGAGGCTTTAAAATGGAATGGGTTTAGACAAATATGAATGAATAATGAATAACGAAAACACGGGAAATTAGCGTATTGCTGGAGTAACAGACAGACTAAAGAAATCTCGAGCAATTAAGATGATACAATAAGTACTTTCGAACAATAATATAATTCCAGAACTATTAACGAAAGGTGTATACAAGCTGAAGCGTTCGTGGAAAAAGTTATATTGGTCAAACAGTGAGTGCCAAATTATGGAACATAAAAAATGGACGAGGCTAAGATACAGACCAGTCAACAGTAGCAGACCATATACATAAAAACCTCACAAATTGATTATGATGTCAAAATATTGAACATAAGTAAATATTGTTATCCATGCATTATTAGAAAATTACGAAGAATAACAATTTTAACAAAGAGGACTGAAGTCGCCTTAGTAACATTTGGAGATTAGCTTTGTTATTATGATTAATTAAGTACGGCTACCGTTGTACAACATCATCATAGAAGTGGAGCAGAAAGTTTAGGTCAACGACTATCATCACACAACATAATCTAAACAATAGAAACTGATATATAACCAGCAGCAGATTGCAGCAACATTAGTCAATGTCATTAGATTTCTTCTGAATAAGCCGTCACGATGATCAACGAAATATCGAAATCAATTCGATGACTAATTTGAAGTTAAAAGTCTTTATTTCACAATTTGAACTTAGTAACAAAATATTATTAGTGGAGAAAAGGAAGCGATACTACCTTTGCTTAATTTTAATAAAAATAAATGGAGTGTTCATCAATGTGTTTATTTTCAATTGAATAATTAAATAATTGTTGTCTCTTTAGAATATATTTTTATGCCTTCGTAATCCCAGTTTACATTTTACAGATTTTATCTAAGAGAATTTAAATAACTATTTTCTTAAGTAACAATCAATGGCATTATTTTAAACATAACTTTTGGATATACGAGACTATGTTTACTCTTAGTGGTACCATAATAATTATTCTTCGAAATTTTATTTGCTTTCCGGTGTACTCGAAATATGAAAGCTGACGAAATTAAATTGAAACAGGATGGCAATCATTAAATAATCAGCCTTCGATTGATGAAATTATTAAAAAAAAAACATTTATGGTGATTGGATAGTCAAAAGACATATTATTCAAGGTCCCGAAGTATTCGGATATTACACGGCATCAATTATGCAAGAATATGTATGCTTTATAGGGCACTTTACATTTTTCTCCTATAGAATAAGAAACACACAAAATAACTTGTATCTATATCGCAATATTCTTAATACAGAAAATATTTTCCAAATTAAGTTTATATAATAATATTTACTAAAGTAAATTTTCCTCATATCCAAGGAATTAAAATATGGACTATGAATTTATATACATGTTTTCTTAAAAATAAAATGATACTCATTAAACCAACAGGAGAATATCAGTTATAGGTATATTGGAAACAATACTAATAGTTTGATAAAAAAATTAAATTTATATTTACTTATTTACATTTGTCTACATCCTCGATTACGTTTATTAAGCTTTTCTATTGTCCGTTTTTGGTAACATTCGTAATATTAACTAAATCATAATTTAGGATTCATTGGATAATACGTTAGGCTAATAAAATACTTCAGCTCGTCCTTATTGGTGTTATTTACGACAGTTCAACCGGAGACTTCAATAGGCAGTTAGACGACGAACCTAACATTAACTAAACGCGCCTATCATCATCATACTTCAGTAAATAAGATAAATTTCTGTATAATTTAGTTTAATATTTGAAAATATACACTGTAATTTTAATTATAGTATATACACTATAATACAAGAAACATTATTACTTCGCCAAGTACTATTTCGATTTTAACACTGAGAATTTAGAACAGAAAATAGGTACACGAAATATTTATTTAAAGAGTAAGTAAGGAAATATCTCTAAAAAAATTACGCACATAAAGCTTAATTTCTAATTTGTCCGGCATAACATTCTAGAACACAATTTTAGGAACTAACAGCCAATAAATTCATTTAATTGATTTACTCTTTCATTTTACTGGTGCAATACAGACATTAATCGAGAAAAAGATAGGGAGCAGTTTTCCACGAACGCCGAAATATTCCCTGTTACTTAACGCGTTTCGCCAGCCAAGTTGACATTATCAGAAGATGACTAAAACTGATTATATTGACTAACGTATATTAGTGGTGAAAATCTGTCAAATTAATAGAATAAATTAGTAACAGCTCAAGCTTTGAAAATTGTTTCTTCTATTGTCCGTTTTTGGTTACACTTTTAATTTCAACTGAGTCACAATTTAGGACTCACTAGATACTACGTTAAGCTATACTAAGAAAGTACGTTCTTATTAGTATTATTTATGACAATTCAATTGGAGATCTCAATAGGCAGTTAGAGGACGAACCTAACATTAACTGAACACGCTAAAATCGAATAAATTAATAATATGAATAAATCCTCTGTTTTATATGAAATATTATTAAATTGTTTAATTTATACGGTATTGTAAATACAGGAAAGAATAATGTATTTGCCGTAATAACTTTTAAGTCACGCACACCAGGACAAATATGTATTCACCGTCAGCCTTCAATAAATAAAATAAATTTCAATATAACATGATTTAATATTAGAGAATATACACTGTAATTCTGCTTGTAGAGTATACACTATAATACGGGAAATATTATTGCTTTGCTAAGTATCATATCGAGTTTAAAACAAGAACAATAGGTAATAAGTGCATAAGATATTTCATGAAATAGTTAAGTAATGAAATATCTCTTAAAAGAAAATTACATATGTACATGAAAATTCATTTTTAACTTGCTTGACATGACATCCTAGAAAAAAAAAGCTGGACCTAATAACACATGAATTTATTTAATTGTTATCTTCACTCATTTTAAAGTTATAATACTTATACTAATCTGTAAAAAAAAACAGAAACCAGTTTTTCACCAACACCGAAATATTCCGTGTTACTCACGCGCCTTTCGCCAACCACATTGGTATCATCAGAAGATGACTAAAACTAATCTATACTGACTAATATATATAGATGGTGAAAATCTGTCAAATTAATAGAACTAGTAACAGCTCAGACATTGAAAACCATTTCTTTCATTGTTCGTTTTTGGTAAGATTGATGATATTCGCCAAATCATAATTGAGGATTCATTAAGTACTGCTTTAGGCTAATAAAGTATTTCAGCACGTCCTTATTGGTGTTATTTATAACAATTCAAGCGGAGACTTCAATAGGCAATTAGACGACGAACCTAATATTAACATTGAATACGCTCCTATTTTATATGAAATAAATCCTCTATTTTATATGAAATATTATTAAATTGCCTCATGTGTACGGTATTGTAAATATAGGAGAGAATAATATATTTTCCGTAATAATTTATGGGTCACGCACACCAGGACAAATATTTATCATCATCAGCCTTCAATAAATAAAGTAAACTTCAATAAAATATGGTTAAATATTAATATCATTAGACAGTTAAGTAAAGAAGTAGAAAAATAACTTGCTCAACATGAGATCTCAGAAGACAAAAGTTGGAATTAACAACAAATGAATATATTTAATTGATTTACTAACTCATTTTAACGGTATAATGTTTATGCTAATCTGTAAATAAATAGTGACCAGTTTTTCACCAATACTGAAATTAACACATAAATCGGAAACCGAGAAAGGAACCACCAAACCGCCAAGCGGTTATCAAAGTAGTCCCCGAATAGCAAAGCTATTACATAATCGCTCTAGGAAACAACTACTCCTCGGGCTAAAGCCCCGCCAGGCATTGAATTATACCTAGAAGCGATCCTCGACCCCTTTCTCGTGTTTCTGCACGATCAGATAAGGTTTCAAAAAATAAAGCCCGCCACAGGTAGGATTCGACATCTGTCCCGGATCGGAACCGAACGACATACAGCTGTTTCGAACTTATTAGTTCTCATCAATGCCGTACACGGTACGCCGATCCAGGACAAATGCCGAATGAACTCTATGGGGTATACATCTTTATCGATACGAGATCGTCAGTAATATATAAGTCGGAAATCGAGAAAGGAACCACCAAAAAGGATGTATACCCCATAGAGTTCATTCGCCATTTGTCCTGGATCGGCGTACCGTGCATGGCACTGATGAGAACTAATAAGTTTGAAACAGCTGTATGTCGTTCGGTTCCGATCCGGGACAGATGTCGAATCCTACCTGTGGCGGGTTTCTATAACCAAATTGGTGACATCAGAAGGGGACTAAAACTAATCTATACTGACTAATGTACATATATAGTTGGTAAGAATCTGCCAAGTTAATAGAATAAGTAGCAAGTCAGGCCTTGAAAACCATTTCTTTTATTGTCCGTTTTTGACTAGATTCATAATAGTGACCAAATCATAATTTAGGATTCATTAGGTACTGCGTTAGGCTAATAAAATATTTCAGCGCGTCCTTATTGGTGTTATTTATGATCTTTCAAGCGGAGACTTCAATACTCAGTTAGACGATGAACCTAACATTAACTAAAAATTGTCCAGCCTAACGTTAATAGTGTGAATAAATCTTCTGTTTTATATGAAATATTAAATTGCCTCATGTATACGGTATTGTAAATATAGTAAAGGCATATTAAATCTGTGTCAGACATACCAGGACAGATACTTATCGTCATTAGCCTTTAATAAATAAAATAAATTTCTGTAAAATATGGTTTAATATTAGAAAACATACACTGTAATTGTAGAAAAGTACACTATAATACAGAAAACATTATTGCTTAGCTGCTATTAAGTATCATCTCGACTTTAAAACAAGAATTTAAAATAGAAAATAAGTGCATTAGGTATTTCGTTAGACAGTTAAGTAAGGAAATATTTCTTTAAAGAAAAATACGTACATGAAAAATAATTTTTAGCTTGCTCGATATGACATCCTAGAAAAAAAGTCGAAAATAATAACAAATTAATTTATTTTATTGATTTACTCGCTCGTTCTAATAGCATAATACTTATGCTAATCTGTAAAGAAAACAGGGACCAGTTTTTCATGAACACCGAAACAGTCCATGTTGCTCGACGCGCGTTTCGCCAATCAAGTTGGAATCAGAAGATGATTAAAGCTATTTATTCTACTGTTCATTTTTGGTAACATTCATAATTTTAATTAAATCATTATTCCAATTTTATTTCCTTGTACAAATGCGGAAATACCGACACAATATTTTATAATTTACTTTCTGTTTGAGAAAGAACACTTACTTATTTGCAAATAGATATTTTTTTCCACGTGGATCTATTGACTTGAAACTATTATCGTGTATCAACTGCAATTTAATTAGTGTCTAGATAATATTACTTTGTTATAGAAAGTGCCATTGTACAATTTAGAAACTTTGAGATCCAAGTGAGATAACGTTCAGCCGAAAACTAAATGTCCATTATGATTATCATAATTATACACATTACTTATTGATGTAATACAATCAATTTGAATGTTTTTTAATGAACATTCTTATTAGTATATCTAAATTTATTTATTTCAAAAACATTATTGTTTGTACATACATTACATATTCAATATTTTGCTGAGAAGAAAGTAATACCGACAAGGAAAGTAAACAGGAATATTTATCTAATTAGCACTGTTCAATTCACTGTTATAACATATATTGGTTAATATTGGATTTGTACCACTAACTAAATTAAAAAATATTTAAGAAAATTTATTTTAAAAAAATATATTCGAATTAACCGATAATTTTATGTGACATAATGTGACGCGATTACGAGTGTGACTCTGTTATAAATATAGTTTTTTAATACATTTATGATTAAGAAGATCCTAATTTTCTTTTCTAAAATTTATGATTGATAATTTTTCCGGTAGCCTCCAAAAGCATAAACATATTAAATTAAGTTTTAAAAGGTATTAAACAGGATTTTATAAAACCTCTGCTAGTAAATCATTTTTATTACATAAATTCGAGCTTAACTATAACTGTAAACTTAAAGATCTCATTTCTTAATGAATATTTATTATTAATAATCTTTGTCGATTATTTCCAAGAGGATATAATCTGCTAAGTTATCATTGGAAATATATTTAAAAAGTTTTGTTAATTATGTTGCTTTATAAAGCACAAATGTTTATAAATAGAAGCATAATAAGTACTTAATAGTGTCTATAATTTTTGGTAATTACATATAGTTTAAATAAGTTTGTAGTACATCTACTTTGTAGTAAACAGTTAACAGAGAAAAGAATTACTTGATTAATTTTAAACCTTACTGAATGATTACGTGTTTATAATTATTAGCCTTTATCAAAGTTAAGTTTCTTTATCAAAAAATATACAATATGCTATTAGTATACACTATTATATACATATATTAGTATACATAATGTGTATACATCTACGCTTGCATTACAGTAATCTTATATATAACATATAACACTTATATGTATATATAATTGTTATATGTAACATATATAACAATCCTATCCTCACAAATGAATATGTATGAGTCTCAACTGGGCACATGATGAAAATTATGCTCACAGAAATAATAACATCGATGTATATGATGTTGTCTGCTGATAGCTACCGTTACAGATCGATAAAAGAATAAAATTTCTATATTAGATGATACAATAATAGAAAACCGGTTTCTAAAATATACCAGACATTCCCTATATTTATTTATGAAATATAAATATTAATATCTTATTAACTGTTAACGTGTTATATATAATAGAAGGCTACCTACATTGATTCGATTAGAAAAAAGAAGCTGGTCACGGCGGACAAGTTGAAAACTTTTATCCCGGTCCCATGTTATCTTATTGATTTAATTTGCATGTATTAGTGGTATATGAAGATTTCTAAACGTGTACTATATGATTCTGAAATTATATCCTTTATAATTCCATGAGATTCATTAAGTAATGCGTTGGGTTAATAAAGTACTTCAGCACGTCTTTATTTGATGCTTTTACGACAATTCAAGCGGAGACTTCAACGGGCAGTCAGGCGACGAACACTAACTACACGCTCAAAAGAAACCGAATAATTTAATCGAATATATCCACTTCTTTTATATAAAATACTATTATATTGTTTCGTGTACAAGGAGTTTTAAATATAGGGAAGAGTAATATATTTCCCGTAATACTTGTTGAGTCACCCACACCAGGATAAATGCTTAAGATAAATTTTAGTAAAGTGTAGTTTAATATTAGAAAATATACTCTGCAATAGTATTTGCAATGGGAATTATAGAATATATACTATAATAAGTATTTGGAACAGAAAATGTACAAAATATTTCATTAGAGAGTTATGGAAGGAGAACATTTTCTTAGGTAAAAATCAAATACTTGACACCTAGAAAAAATAAGTTTAGGAACTAATAACAAAAGATCTTATTTAATTGGTATACTCACTTATTTTAATGGTATGCCAATCTGTAAAAGGAAACCAGAGACCAATTTTCCACAAACCCTGAAATAATCCGTTACTCGACGCGAATTTCGTCAATCAAGTTGGTATCATCAGGAGATGACTAAAACTGATCTATACTGACTGATTTGTATAGTTAGTGAAAATCTTTTAAATTAATAGAATCAGTTATAGCTCAGTATTAGAAAACTCTTTATCACACGGAACAAGATGTCAATTGGCCAGTGGTTTAGTACTTCAGCACGTTCTGATTAGAGGTTTTACGAGACTTCAACGGGCAGTCAGACGACGAACCTAACATTAACCACGCTCAAGAGCAACCGAATAATTTAATAATGTAAATATATCTTCTTTCTTATATAAAATACTATTATATTGTTTGGTGTACAAGGAATTTTAAATATAGGGGAGAATAATATATTTCCCGTAATAATTGTTGAGTCACCCACACCAAGATAAATATTTATCGTCATCAGACTTCAGCGAGTAAAATAAATTTTAGGAGAATGTAGTTTAACATTAGAAAATATTTTCTACAATAGTATTTGTAATGGGAATTATAGAAAAATTAAGTTTAGGAACTAATAACAAAATAACTTATTTAATTGATTTATTCACTCATTTTAATGATATAATACTTATGCTACTCTGTAAAAAGAAACCAGGGACCAATTTTACACAAACCCTAAAATATTCCATATTACTCGACGCGAATTTCGTCAACCAAGTTGGTATCATCAGGAAATGACTAAAACTGATCTATACTGGCAAATTTGTAGAGTTAGTGAAATTTTGTTGTATTAATAGAATTAGTTACAGCTCAATATTTAAAAACTATTTCTTACAACAAACAAGGTGTTAATTCGCCAGTGTCAATTCGTTAATGGTTTGAAATTGACAATCTTTATAGACATCAATACAACCATTTTCCGAATATATATCACCCACTAACCCACTGGTAATAAGTGCCAAAAATTCTAAAAACTCCATCAACTTCCATATTAACCCGTTCTAATTCAAAGTTATATATGGGTAAAGGACAGTATGGGCAAATATTATAATGTCCCACTAAAGTGAGTAAAAGTACAAAATTCATAATAAATCTGGTTTATGAAATTAATAAAAAGTTAGCTTTGTGATAAAAAAAATTTACTTGGACATAATATATGTATTAATAACAATGGGTCTATATTAAGAATATATGGTGTAGTTCAGCCTAACGACTGCTTAAATACTCAACCATAGGACTTTACAATAAACAGCAAATAATAGCAAAATGTTGTCATCGAGAACACAAGAATTTCATTAATACCATCACAATAACATATTTTATACCAAGTAATACTATTTAAGGCATACAAAAATTTACTATTTACTTTAGTATAGATCACAAAAAAAGACATGTCATCTAATATATCATTATCAACTACTTTGACGATTTTGTAATTGAGTTGTGACTAAGAACAGCAACTAAAGTTTTACTAGAACCTGTTGCGCTATTTAGTTCATTTATAATTTCTAATTGACAGTATGTCTCTCATAAAACGTTATATTTTATAACATTGGAATTGGATATGTTAAACAAATTAATATTTATATCGCCTACACAGATAATCAAATCTACCTAAAATAATATATTTGTCTTGTATGTTGTATATTTTTATATCGCCAACCGAGATAATCTAATCTACCTAAAATAATATATTTGTCAAACTAATTTCTAAGCTTTGCAATGATACATTAATATTAGTTTTTAAATCTTTGTATACGACACTGTATCCATATGTTTTATTTTTTGTATTAACTTAATCCACAGTTGCTCCTAACTATCGCCATCTGTATCATCTATCTCATTAGTGTTATCACATTCCTATATTTTCTAATTAATTCGTAACCCGTTTAAAAATCTAAAATTATTTTCTCATACAGTGAATGGCATTAATTGAGATTAATATCTAATTTATTTTTCTTATTTTAGTGCCTGTCAGGTGTGTACACCAAACGCTACGAACCCCATATGGTCAAACTGCCAGTGTGTCTTAGCTGATGGTGTCGAAAGAGGAATCCTCTCGGCGAACCGTATGTTACCAGGACCTAGCATACAAGTATGCGAAGGCGACAAAGTAGTGGTCGACGTAGAAAACCACATGGAGGCCATGGAGGTGACCATTCACTGGCACGGCGTCTGGCAGCGAGGCACTCAGTATTACGACGGCGTACCCTTCGTAACACAATGTCCCATTCAACAAGGCAACACATTCAGGTAAGACTCGAAAATGTTATAGTTACAAGAATGATGGAATACATTTTCAACCGATATTTGGCCATTCTTGTACACCAAATTTATTGAAGTGAAAATGTTACTATTTTAGTACTAGAAAGTTTTTAAAATACGAGTAATAACTATAACCGTATCTCACCATCCAAGGAAAAGGCTGGAGTGCTCGATTAAGCAACACAATCAGGAGACCAGTTTTCCATCAACATCAAAATATTATACGTTTCTAGACGCGCTTTTTGTCAACCAAGTTCATCGGAAGATGATCTGGTCTTCTGTTGTTCTCTTCATATCTCATCATTTATTTATTTGCATTATCCAAAAGTCATTAAAAATACATTCGAAATTTGGTTTATAAATAAAGAAATATTTAACAAAATGGATCTATGTAAACAGAAACCCCATACATCTAAAGAAGCTATATCAGAAGATCTTGATTTTATTATTCTACTTCTCCTCGTCTACTTATCCATATGGTTGAAAACGTATGGTTGAAAAATATTGCAAGTTTGCAGCATAATATTCAGGAGCACGAAATAAGATCATGAACCAAATGGGGGTTCATCGTCATGTGAGAATATAACGATTGCAGCCGACAATAGTTCGAATTGTATAAACAATCAAATACGTATCTTCGCTCACATTTTCGTCGAAGGAGTAGTCCATAATTCTATCGCCAGTTACTCTCGCCCAAACATTCATTGTGGCCTTTACTAATGGGTCTCTTTTGTCCCATGAGGCTTCATGTCATTCCAGTTTCTTGTAGTTTGCTTACACTGTCATAGCTAAAATTCATTTTCGTATCAGAAAAATATTCTGTTTCTTTACATAATGACGAATTATTTATTTCATTTTCTTATCGAATGAATTGAATTTTCTATTAAATCGAGCATCACTTGAAGTCTCAAATCATAATTCAATTTTTTACCTACCTGCGATTTACACATATTTTACTGAGTCCGTTGATTAAAATTTGTAGTTCTCCTCAAGGTTGATTGTGTAATTTATTAATCAAAGTAAGCGTTGTTAAACGTATCCTTAACTTCGATCTAACTTCTCATTGTATGTCCACATCCAACTACAATTGGAATTCCAATTCGCTTCGTTTCGTATAAATTGCAAACATCAGTAGTATAAAGATTGAGCCCTGTATAACTCCTGAGTTTGATGAAAATTAGCAGGTTTAAAACTACAGATTTGGACAAATTATATTCGATTGACCAAATAAGCATAAATGAAATATTTCAAATCAAACCTAATGCCCACAGAATTTATTTTAGATAGTAACAATCCTAGACATAGTCTGTCGAATATCTTAGAAAAATATATGTAAATCACAGCAATTTGCCTCCCATTATCAACTTCGTTATTAAATTTAGTGATACAGACTATAGCTTGTTATAGGCAGACCTTCTGTTAGTAAACATATGCTCCGGTAATATTGTATTACTGACACGAAAAACCTAAAAATCGATTAGCGAATTCGAAGAATTTACATAAGTTGCACACAAATACAATTGATTAATAATTAATGATGCTATATTAATTTTTCTTTTTATAAATCGATCATTGATATCAAATTATCGATATCCTTGATAATTTGCAGATATCTAAGAATTTATGTATTAGTGGAATTAACTTAAAAATAATTCATAACGTATCAGAGAAAATCAATTCTTATGTGTTTTAATTTTCTGTTTAAGGGAGTATATTAATAGTTTCATCTCTAAATGATAAATGACATTCTCGTCGAGCATTATTTCTTTTTATTGTACCAGCGACGTTCTGATTAAACCACAGGGTGTAATGTCTAATTGGGAGCCACTTTTCCTGTTTGATTACAACCGACTGTAATATGTTATGAAATTATCTTAAATTATGTAAAAGTCAAAATAAATATGCACCATTAATAAAGCCTAGCTTCAACCTTTCACCTTTTTATATACACTTTTTGATCTCCTATAATATTCAGTGCATATATGTTTCTCTTGTAGATATTTAATCTGCAAATCATTCTGTTCCAATATGTTTTCTTATTCAACCTGTCAACGTGTTCAATGCATTACCACACAAAATCTTCAAGGTGATCAATGCATTATGAACGATAATTTAGTAATTTTTTATTTTCACTTTCTTGTGCTTTTTTAATCCTTCTTATATTCTATATACTTCATTTGCTCTATACTTACAGTACATTCCACCATCTATATACTTTATCGAATGTATATAATATTATAAGCTCTAGAGTAATTTTTTTAGCAGTATTTATAATCCAATCATTTGGAATATGAATGTTTGAAAAACCTGACTCTTTATAGTTCCTTGATTCTTGTTACCTGCATAAAACCAATCACACAAAAAGAGCAAAAATTAAAAATGAAAAGTAAAAATAAATCCAAAATTACCTTTTAATTTGTGGAATTATGTATTCATAGAGACAATCTAGTGGTTCGGAGATCTTGTTAAATAAGAGTACTATTATTTCGGCTAATATACCTGGTAGTATATTACCGTATTGATATTAAGCAGGAATCTGGACATTTGCGTTCAAAAATATTCGTTCTATATCTAAAAATGTACAACCTTCTATATAGAATGATTTAAATTGCCTCCACATTAAAATAATTTCATTTTGTACCATAATCTGCTCTATATTTTATTCTTACCTCTTGAATTACCTAAAATTTCGTATCATTTAATCATCATATTACCAACGCATTACATTAATATGTTAAAATATTAGGTTGATTCATAATTATCAAGCGCTTTTAAACAATATTTATTATGAAAATATAAACATAAAAATTCAACAGAAAGATATTTGAATAATAATTCTGGAGTATATTCACCCTCAACTTCAATATCTGCTTCCCATTTGCTTAGCAGAACATCGATTCCACGGACATTGAATTTGCGGTTCTTAGAGCTGATCCACACTTTGACGTCCGTCGTCCACCAAATCCTTCTCACCACTCAACCAAATCATTGCAGACTTTATTTGCCTGTCAGTTTTTCATGAGCAAGTGACGTGGTAGCCTGTGGAAGCTTTGGTCGATGAGTATGGCGGATGTGGAAGCAGATGCCATTCCTTATTGACGATGGATTATTCGACGACACGACGCTCAACGTGATGTCGTGCATTATCGTGGTGGAAGACGATTTTGTTCTTTTAGCTCGGTGTTTTCGTCGATCGGCCTTATTCATGTGGGTGGAAGTTCGTGAAGGATCCATCCACAAAATTTCTATACTTTTCTAAGATTTTTGAAACGACAGACGTGGTGGATTAACCGACATTGAAATCTTCGGCCGGCATTGAAGTTGTCATGCTTTCGTTCTATTCAACGGCTGCCAGAAGTACCTGATTCTCAAAACCCGATGGTCGACCTCTTTTCAGCTTATCCTCCAAACTGGTATCACCTAAACCATTCCAGACATCGACTTTCGCTGATTGTTCCTTCGCCAAAAATTCGTTGAGGTCGCGAAATGACTGCTGCCTTCCATCCTTTCTTGAAGTGGTGCAGCATAATATGACGCATATGAGTATGGTTTTCGACACGCATTTTTATCAACTATACAGAGTAGAATATTTGTATGAAGAAAAATAAACGAAATGCCAATTTTCACAAAAAAAAAATGCGCCAATATATACACTGATAATTATGAATCAACAACCTATTAGATGTATATGTCTTATTCTCATGTAAGAAATTCATAGAAGAGAATCAGTATTTAGTATAGTGAATATTATTATGTCTGACTCAGTTTATCTCTAGGTGGAAAAAGCATGATAATATCCAATAATTGACAGCTTATGAGCGGACACTTTGCACTTATAAATGTAATCACCTTTAAGGGTTAAACATATTTTCTCGCCTAGTTAATCCGAAGGACATTGACACGATCAAACTATTCCTTAGTTAACTTAAAACAACTATTAAATAACTATTTGGATAAACCTCACCGTAGCTGAACAATAAAAGCGCTAATACTTATTCAGTTCTTATGCATTCATAAATACAATAAAAATATATAATCTGATCAGAGATTGGAACCGCTTATTAATATAATGACATTTAACACGACTGTCGTTCCTATCTAGCGAATTACACGCTAGAAACTAGCTTGACCGTAATTATAAATAGAAAATGTTTATCTTTAATATGTAACAACTGTAATTTTTAATATCGGATTAAAATGTCTGAATTAAGAGATATATTCGTTGTATACTTTTTCATTAACTGACTTACAACGAAACTCATTTAAGATTTAAAGAGCTTACCATGATATTCATGTCAGAATTAATACTACATCAATAAGTGCCATTTCATTAGAGTGATTAAAATGTACATTCAGCAGGAATATACATCAGCATATGGGGAACCCTATCAGATAGTTTATCTTGAATATTAAGCTGTAGTAATAAGGAAACTAAGTCTGCTTATAATCAATAAACGACATGCATACTTTAGAACTACTTTCTACGTTTACATAATGAATATCCTATTTGTAGGGTATAATATTCCAACACATAATTCTCGGTATAGTAGAAATTAAGTTTATTTCATCTGATATTAGCCATCTGATTAAGTTAGAAGAACAGAGCAATTGTATATTTGAATTAAATACTCTTGAGTCTACTAAATATTCTATACTTAAATACTCTTGAATCTATTACTATTAGTGAGTATATATATGTTCTTATATTTGTTGTATGTAGAGTATGGGGTGGGGGTAATGCAGTCGATGGCAGCGCTTGCAGTGAAGACAAATTGCATTAAAGTAGGCTGTCAGTGTAGTAGTCTGTCAGGTCATATATGTGTTTATAAAAATTATTTCGTAAACAAATCTAAAAATAGGTCATTATAGTTGTGTTATAAATTGCAATAATACCAAAAGAAATGTGTGATGTCGAGCTTCAGAGAGAAATCGAGAATTCAACAGTTTATATTCCGACCAAAAAAATGAAAAACCAGAAGAGTAATACAAGTATCCAAACATTCAAATGCATCAACAATAACAAGAAAATAGTGGTTTTACTGGTTTTTCATTAACTGGTAACGAGAAGCAGCTCCTAGGCCTTGCAGGGATTACATTCAGCAACTTTCAGTTATTACTTAAAAGACTAGTAGTAAATGAAAGCAGAAAAGATAAACAGAATATCTCAAAAGAGAATAAGACTCCTGATTTTTTAATGAAAATTAAAGCTGGTGTGACATTTTCAGCTATAAGTGTTTTCTTTAGTGTTCAAAGAACTAAAATATCAAGAATTTTCTTTGCAGTCTTAGAGAATTTGATTAGCGCAACAGAAAATTTTGTATTTTGGCGAAATAAAATAACTATAACTATATAATATACTACAATGCCAAACTGTTTTATCCAGACTACAGTACTCCTAGAGAAACTATTGATTGCATTTAATTTCGAATCTAAGTTCCAATAAGTGTAGACAACCCGATTTTTTATTATTCCTATTACAAAAAGGAGTTTACTGCGAAGTTGCCTATTTCTGATAAAGTAGCAGGTGGAAGGAAAAGTGATTCGTAAATGACTGTAGAATCTGGATTAATAAATTATTTAGAAGATGATAATGGATGTATTATTTTGGCGGACAAAGAGTTTCCAGAAATAAGACGAGTTTTGGACGAAGCTGGAAACAAGTGAGGATACGTATGCCACCTTTTGTATAGGACAGAAGTGAATTTTCCAGAGAGAAAACTCAATAAGCTTACAATATTGTCCATGTCAGCATTCATATCGAGAGAATAATGCACAGACTAACAACTTTCCAGATTTTAAATAATATTTCAACTTATTTATTTAACCACGTTGATGCCATTGTACATATTTGTTGTGTATTGATAAATTTACAACCCCCAATAATTATAGAAATAACAAAAAATAAACATTTATTATCGATAGTCAACATTGACTCTTATAATTCTTTATAAATATTTCTTCTTATTTATTTATATTTATTCTTATTTATTTGGTATTATATAAAATCTATATTAAATTGCCTATACATTTTCCAGTGAAACTTCGTTGTTCATGTGTCACATTATTTTTATTGCTACCAGCATTTTCCAAATACAACGCTTGTAAATAATGTTCAAAATGAAAGATCTCACTACATAATATTGCATGTTTTATGCAACCTTCGTCCCTTTATTGAAAGAAAACGCTTGCTAAGGTCTTTGTCCACAAAAATTGATGTAGTGCAATTAAATTTAATGCGATTCACATGCAATTTTAATATTACCAACGAGTAAGCAAATCGCAATAATATTGCCGCCCGTCCCCTCGCTCATGTCGAAGGCACCTCCGGAGCATGCCTCTAGAAGCTTCGGATTAAAAAACAAAAGTTACTATTGTTTGCAAGGATCTATTTACTATACTGATTTTGTCAAAATTTCGAAATTCGAATGAAAAGCATTTCGTACATCGACCTAAAAATTTCGTGACACACAAACGAAAGCAGTCGTTTAGTAAATATAGAAGATTTTATCAGACACATGATAGCTTACAAAGTTGTGAACGCTACGCGGCGTTGATGTCACCCACATAGTGAATACTCGTAACTACAAGATTTTAGTAAAAGCTTAACACAATCGAACATGCAATTTAAATACGGATGGTATTCAGTCATGTCAAATGTTTATTCTGCGTTTACAAGATGGACGACCCGTCATATTCTCCTACAGAGGCATCAACCACAATATCATTTTTTCTGGGATCCCTGGTGGGTACTGGAAATATAATTGGATATGCGGCTTCAAGTCACAACATGTTTGGCATCTCTCTTTAAGCATAACTATGTTTTTCCTTATGTCTATTTTTAACCTTTCTTTCCGCAGCCTCATGTATTAAGGGACGAAGGTCGATTTCTGTGTGTCTATTTTTTAAACATTTTTAAACATGGTAAACATAGTAGGTCGTGCATTATGTTTATAAAACGAATTTAAGAAAATATTGCCTACATAACATTTATATTCCCTAATCCTTGTAGGTGATCTCTATCATTCACCATTTAACATTCACTTATGTCAACATATTCACTTTCAATAGAGCTTTCAATAATATCTGTGTCATTATTTATTACATATTATAATAAATAATGATATAAACTATATTTAGCCGTTATCACTATCTGTCAACAAAGTACTCATTTAGAAAGTTTCAATCGATTTAAAATCGTAGAAGTGCACCGTTTTGTTAAAACCAAATATATCTTGGAAGATCATCGTCGTTATTATTCGGATATAAAACAATCTAATGGTCTTGTAAGCAAATTTAGTCTACGAACATCAAATACTATGATGAATGTAATGATCGTAGTCATCGACGGCAGTCTTCTGGTTTTATCTACACAACCGCAAACAGGATTTAAATTTTAATTGGATGTTTTCTTTAATTATGCCACATTTGTGCATATGTATCAAAGTAGGTGTTATTACTTTGTCTTCATCATAGTGCCTCATCATTAATTCACTAAACATCAAACGACGTAGGTTACGGTGATTATGACTTTCATAGTCATCCTCTGCAGCCTCTTGATGTATTCTGGAATGTGTTACTCGCTTAGTATAATAATATGCTATTAAGAAACATAGTAAATAAGTTATCTACTCTGTTCTACTCTGCTTCATTATGAGTTACTTTTCATTTATCAAACTGGTATAATATATAGATGATATCAGAGGTAAATTTTAATCCATTCAATCAAATGTGTTTAAAGGTAAGAGTCAAACATATAAGATCAAATTTATTTTTCAATTTGTTGTTTTTATATATCAAGTTTCACAACATTTTCTTGAACGTCAGTAAGTAAACTAAGTAAGCAAAATAAGATTTAGTTAAAGTATAGCTCTAAATGCATACACTATATAGATTTCAATATAGGTATCGTAAGTTAATGCAGATTTGAATATACGTAATAACAAATTATGTAAATACATGGAAAAATAACCTCAACATTATGCAATAACTTACACTATATTCAGTATTAAACGAAATAATTACTATACAGTAAACTACCGTAATATTATGCCGTGACTTATTTATTATGATATATTCATAGTGGAAAAGTGTTACTACATAGAATGGTGCGATAACCAAAACTTTGTACGTCAATCTTTATTCGAGTAAATTTTATTTTCATTGTTGTAACTTATAAAATATTATCCGAGACTTCAGTAGGTTTAGTAGCAAATTAAATTCACTAGATTACTAATATAATGGGTGGTCCAACCAAAACGCACGATGTTAATTGTAAATAAAACAAAAAGTTTCCAGAGAACTATCTTAATATTTTTTATTATGATAGAAGGATCTATGACAATTATGTATGAAACAAAATATCTGCCAAATGCTCACCACGGCTTCGGTGGCATACCTCTATCCGATGGTCCATATTTTCAATGACTCTGAGACATAATTGAGGTTCAATGTCGTTAATGTGCCGAATTATCTCATCCTTTAGCTCTTGAATTGTTCTTGGCTTATTGACGTACACTTTTTCTTTTAAATATCCCCAAAAGAAAGAAGTCCAACGGTGTCAGATCACATGATCGTGGCGGCCAATTAACATCGCCACGACGTGAGATAACACGGCCATTGAATTTCTCGCGCAAAAGTGCCATTGTTTCGTTGGCTGTGTGGCAAGTGCAAATATTCTCAATTTCTGGCCACAAGAAGTCCGTTATCATCTCGCGATAGCGAACACCATTCACGGTAACTGCTTGGCCGACCTCATTTTCGAAGAAGTACGGCCCGATGACGCCGCCAGCAGATAAACCGCACCAAACAGTCACTCTTTGTGGATGCATCGGCTTTTCAACAATCACTCGTGGATTCTCATTTGCCCAAATGCGGCAATTCTGCTTGTTAACGAATCCACTGAGGTGAAAGTGTGCCTCGTCGCTGAAGATGATTTTCTTTGTAAAGTCACCATTCACTTCTGTCTGTTCAACCAACCATTCGGCGTATTGACGACGCTTGAAATGGTCAGTAGGCTTCAGCTCTTGAGTTAATTGAACCTTGTAAGCGTGTAAATTCAAATCTTCATTCAAAATTCGCATCAGTGATGTTCGTGAGATATTCAATTGTTGGGCACGACGACGAGTCGAAGTTGACGGCTCTTCTGCTACACTATCGCGAACAACAGCAATGTTTTCCGCAGAACAAACTGGGCGAGCATACACAGGTGTTTTCACATTTCCTACAGACCCGGTTTGCTGAAATTTGCGCACAATTCTCCCGATTGTGGACACATTTGGTCGATTATGGTGACCAAAAAAGTCACGAAGTGCACGATATGCATTTTGATTTGAACGCCCATTTTCGTAAAAGGCTTCAACAATCTTAACGCGCTGCTCAATTGTGTACCTCTCCATGGTTGAATTTGTCAAACACTGAAACAAAGAAATGTCAAATTAAGTTGGGCAAAAAACTTGACGTTAAGGTGTGACTCACAATTAACATCGTGCATTATGGTTGGACCACCCTATGTATGTTAATATATACATATGTTACTAATACATGTTATGTATGTTACTAATCATATTTTAAGATTAATTATTAAAACAAAGCGAAACATATTTTATGAGCCAAGGTTGCTTAAATACAATACCAAGTGTGGTGGAAAAATGTTTGTAACAATTTTAACTCAACGTGACACCATTGTATGCAAAGTGATTTATTACATTCACTGGGAAATAATATTACATGACGAAATCGGATAAGACATTAGAACTAATCAGAAAATTAAGCAAAATATATACAAATTAAAAACTATGATCGAATTTTATTTAAAAGGAATAGAATATTTAATATATAATATAGTCCCGTTTATGTAAATATATATATATATATATATATATATATATATATATATATATATATATATATATATATATATATATATATTAAAAATGGAACCGAAATAGTATTTAGTTTATTAGTTTAATAATTCAAAATTATTGATTTACTACAATATAGCTTTACTAATCAAAATAATTGTTACATGAAAACTATATAAAAGCTGGAACCGCGTTATCCAATCATATTTTAATGTTTGCACTTTTTATATACGAGTAGTTACATTTACAAATATTAATTTATACACAATGCATATACAATATCAGACATAAACATCTTATGTAAATGTTATTATTATCATAACTTTGATCGACTGTACCGTAAACGGAGAAGTAATTTTAAAATATAATTAATGTCACTAAAAAACAAAACTGGAGACCAACTTTTCCACAAATATTAAGGAAGATGATTAAAACTTATCATTTCCTTTAATACTCGGGTATTGATTGGAATGTGGGTAACTAAAACTAAGTTTTAATCACCTACCCATGACGCCAACTTGGTTGGCAAAACGCGCCTTGAAAAACGTATGATCTTGTGTTCGTGGAAAACTGCTTTCCTATTTTGTTGCTGCCAAGATTAATTTTCTTTTGTAAACCGAACTGCATTTCCCTATTATTCACTAAAATGGTCTTTTTATAAAGCAAGAACATTCTAAATATATTAAGCAAAAGAATGCTATAGTTAGCCCTTCGCTTTTCAACCTAGTTTTCTATACGTAAACTATATATCTATAAGAAAATATAACTTGTTCTCTATCTCTTTATTTAGCAATTAGAATAATACATTTTATTCTATAAACTAAAAGGCACCTCATATATCAAATCATCTACAAAAGCAATTATACCGCTGACTCTATCTTCCTTTTTTTAGGTACCAGTGGGTAGCTGGCAATGCCGGTACTCACTTCTGGCACGCCCATACCGGCCTCCAGAAGATGGACGGTCTCTACGGCAGCATCGTCATCCGTCAGCCTCCTTCCAAAGATCCTAACAGTGACCTCTATGACTTTGATCTGACAACTCATGTCATGTTGATCAGCGATTGGATGCACGAGGACGCAGCCGAGAGATTCCCCGGAAGACTGGCCGTGAACACCGGTCAAGACCCCGAAAGTTTGCTCATCAACGGCAAGGGTCAATTCAGAGATCCCAACACCGGATTCATGACCAACACACCGTTGGAAGTGTTCACTATGACGCCTGGAAGAAGATACAGATTCAGGATGATCAACTCTTTCGCTTCCGTGTGTCCTGCACAATTAACTATTGAAGGACACGACTTGATCCTTATCGCCACAGATGGTGAACCTGTACACCCCGTCACTGTTAATACCATTATTTCGTTCTCTGGTAAGTGCAAAGCGGACTGCTTATTCTCATAAATACATTGTTTTTTTATTGAACTGCCGAACAACTGAGACGTAAAATTGGAAAATAGGATTCAAATTCAACACCTCGCGGCTTACGAATTACTTAATTGGATTTCGAGGTATTTTCAATGTCTGTAACCTTGCGTTGTTCACAATCTAACTGTTTTATTGCTATTTTTTTCAAGAGAAATGAAGAAAATAGTACAAGGAAAACAATACAAGCGTAAGTAATTTCAAAACATTCCTCGTAAGCCCAGTTCCTTTGTGAAAGAATTTGAAACCAATTCACTAGTTGTAAACGCATACAAGTTGCTGTAACGATATTTCTTTACGTGACAAATAATTTAAGTAAGTGAATTACTATTTCTACTCTACATTACTTAATACCCAGCCATCCTTACTATAAAGAATATATAATTCCTATTAGATACCTAACTCACTTACTCCATGAATTAAGTTCTCTTCCATGAATTAGCTTCGCGAATTTATATATCTAATTGATTTCCAGCTTGTTTACTAAATCTGAAGTAAAATTAAAAACCTTGAAGAAGTTAAAATTACGTACGTAGAATACCAGGGAAAATTCTTGTATGGATAGGGTAATTATGTAAGCAAAGTGTACTCCATTTATGTAAAGTGATAAGAAACTTACGACATATTTCTTTAAATTTGCATTAAATAAATAATGACGAATGTTTCTCTTCGTAACTCATATAAGCTTAATTGCTGACAATCGCACCACGTAATTAGTGACAAACACATGTAGATACTTTCCCCGAAAATATCTACATATGTTTCTCTTCGGTTATTTATCAATAATCAATATACAGGTATAATTGGTAATAATATGAATTTGCGCAACTATAAGAGTCATTTTTACTACGTAATAATACGTCTATAAAAATGTTGATACCAGTTTTGGATTAATTAATCGCTCTTTGTATGTAATATATCAAAGTGCAAAACAAATTTTAGCGTAATTAAAGGACATACTTCTGAATATCAAGAATATACCCAACGAACTATTGATATTTAGTTTCTAATTTTATTTTTGTTTTTACTGGAAATCCTACAATTTCTAAGATGCATAAATAATTTATTTATAGATATTATGTACAATTTTCATGATCAATTGTCGTAAGATATTAAATATATCAAAGGGCAAAACAAATTTTATCGTAATTGTCATAAACTGTTAATGATAAAGTGAGATTTCCGAATCAGGTATTGAATTATATGAGGGAATTATTATAATGGATCTTATAATGGAATCTACTTCTATTAAACTCGTAAAATTTTAAAATGTTCTCGTCGTTGATTTTATACACTTTACTCATCTATATCTGCATGTAGAATATTTAAATAATGTATATCGTGTAATCGTTTTTTTTTTTGTCATGTAAAATTTATGGTGGAAGTAAAATATACTTCCTTACTTATTTTCGTTTTTTGAAGAAATCATTGTAATCATCATTTCCAAGAGACATTTTCAAGTTACAAAATGAAAACCGGGACTACGTCTGCCAATAAGTCTGAATATATAAAGGACATACTTCTGAATATCAGGAATATACCCTACGAACTATTGATATTTAGTTTATAATTTTTTTTTCCGTCAATCCAAACAATTTCTAAGATGCACCATGATTAACTTTAATAACCTTACATTTGACATTTGTAACGCGACCAGTACCAGACCAATTTTCATGATCAATTTTCGTAAGATACTGGATCTGTCAGGGAGGTATGGTGACATAAGCTTATTTTTGAACGAATTTTAAAATTTATTGTTTTCATACATTAGTCATGTATTGCCATTGAAGAATACATAACATAAATTAGCTGCGAGAAATCACATCAGTTAGGTGGCGTCCATTTTTGTCGAGGCATAATTGTAGATGGGTGATGGGTGGCAAAATCAACCATAGTCTTTCGAGCATCGCACGAGGAATCCTTTCAGTTTCGCACATTATGGTTTCGGAAAGAGCTTCAGCTCTTTCCGAACCGACCATACCGACCAACATTAAAATGGTTTCGAAATCGTCGCTGTGTAAGTACCACAGATCGAACAGTTTCAATCAAAGTGTTGTCAATGAACACACGAGTGCCACAGACCACGGCTTCATGGCTACTGGAATGGCATCCCGCAACGAGTGGATATCAACTATCCTGAAAACATTCGCTCCACGCAGACGCGCATAAAAGTCGTCTCATGAACGCCATACCTCTCTGGCGGACCCTGTATTAGATTTGTCAAGATGCATCTACTTTTAGATGCGAAATTGTGAAATTAATGTTAATGTATAACCTAAATGTATTAAATGATTGCTATAATTTCGTTTTCAATAGTTCTTTTAACTCATTTTTTCGATAATTATTTAAGATAACCCAATTTTACCGGCCTGTACTGTATTTTCCAAATCTTATATTAACGTAATGGGCGCTTGTCTAAGGCACACCATAACAGAAGGTTTTTTTCAAAATCTAAAAAAGAAATTATTTACTTAATGTGGCAATGTTCCTGTGACCTATTATATAAAATTTAACAAACGAACTATTAAATTAAAGATATCATTCAGGAGGATGAGGCAGCGTACTCCGTTCATTGTCGGACCTGCGCTATTCTAAGTCGAGCAACGAAATGTTGGGCTGCGACTTGGATGGGTGACACATGGTCTCATTCTCATGCCGCGGTAGTGCTGACTTCGCATTTAGTAACAGGGTGGCAACTGGGCCAAATACTGGGCATTGTCTGGGTGAATTCGATTCTCACAAGAGGGAACTTGACACTTCCCTCAGGGCTGGGTATTTGTCCGCGTCTGTATGCCTAACCTTCCCCTACTCAAGCCTGCCTGTAGGCTTTCTGTGGAAGGAAGTATACTTTCTGAGTGTCCAAATAAACAAACACCCACATCATGCTGAAAATTTTACGCTGGGAAAATAGTAGTATTTTACTGACGTAAGTCAATATCACAAATATGCAGAATAGATCTAAACTAGTAGTAGACAACATAATTATTGTATGGCTTTTCATAAACCAGCTCAAATTCAGAAAATATTCAGTAATCTATTATATTTACGCAAGTAGGGAGTGTATTTGTGGCTAAGTAACATATTACTTTATGTCCTAGAGCTAAAAAGATTTTATTTATGCCTGCAACATAAATTTTTAGTATATGACTTCACATCCGGTCAACAACAGAATACGTTAATTTTGGTAGACCTCATCAAAGAATGACTTGGCCTCATCAAAGAAACGTTAATTAACAAATCGGGTCACTAGAAACTCATAAAATATAATAATTATGCGCAATATGTTGTTTGATTACCACTACCTTAATTAACGCGTACTTTAAAGCATTCATAGACATGCGAATATGTGCAGATATAACAAACAGCAGCGACCCATGTCACATACGTACGTAACTTTCGATTCTAATAGCGTATTAAAGTCGATTTTTCCTTAAGACTTGCGAAATACACCGAGATCAGTTAGCGTCAGGCATACCGCGAAGTAAGTTTTCTCATTGCAGTAAATTCTTACCCACGACATATTATGCAATATTTAAAACATTAGTTGATATTGTGGTGAGCTGAATGTGCGAAAATATAGGCAGAAGTAGGTAAACGGAACTCGTTTTAACGTTATTAGTAACGCGTTTTGTAAGACAAGTAGATAGGCTAGCTGGCTAATGAATGCAAAACGAGATGACAATTTTATTCATGAGAGAGTGATGCAGGTCGTTCTACTCCACCTAAGGCAGTATGGAAAGGAAAAGGAAACGGTAGTTTATTTCTTAATTGTTAACATTTTTTCACGTTTTGTCATTGGATTTTTCCAGCGGATTTTTTATCACGGTTATTACTATAAGTTTAGATCCTAGAATGATTATTATTCAAATTGTATTAATGCAACAACAATTTTTATTTCAAATGTGTATGTGTGTTATAGAAATAAAATAAAATAAAATTATGTTAATTTATTCACACATTAATTTTATTAATTGAACAGTAAAATATATTTATGAGTATTCGAGATATACGAAAATACAGACCTATTTTTAAGAATTGTTTTCATCATTAACATATTTTTTAGAAGTATGATATTAATTTACATGGCTAGAAAACGATTAAATTTGATAACGATAAAGTTTTAGATTGTACATTATATTTAAAATTTTTAATAATAATAATAATATGTATTTATTGTCCAACAAAATAAATTCTAATTTCAGGATGAATACAAATATATAAAATATGCAAGATAAAAATATGAGAATATACATAAAATAGTGAATACCCATTTCAATAACTTAAATTAAATATCCTTTAACAATAAACATAAATAGAAAAAGTATAAATGCTATGTTAGTAGTATTTAGCACATGCAACAAAAATTGTTGCTGGTAACAAAATCATCATGACGAAGAAAACAGAACACTTATTGTTCATTATTAAATCTAGCTACAATAATTCCTATCACATTTGAAATATCACAATAATTAATATCATATACATCCAAAACCTTATTACGCATTACATATATTGGAGATTTATAAGAATGGTATTGGTTCTAGCATGTTCATAATAAGACGTTATATTTTGATGTGAGGTTAGCCGAGGTGTGCAGAATAAAATCATGTTTTACAAACTCTGTGTCTGACAACGTTAAGAAGACTTACTTATCTAAATTATGTTACTAAATCCTTCTCCATTGTATTTCCAAATAATTCCAGTGTAATTTGGAACTTTTTCTAAAATTCTTATTTAGCCATGTAAATTAACATCGTATTTCTGAGTATTATTTTAACGATATCAATTATTTTTAAATTACATAAAAATAACGTGACAGTAGTAATAATTAAAAAAATATTGTATGCATTTAAATGAATTAAGAATTTAATCTGACCTTAGTTTTCCACAAAACACCAAAACACTATACACTACACTCGACTCGCGTTTTGATAATAATATTGGCATCATCTGGGGATGATTAAAACTGTTAAGAGTAGATGGATATGATTAAGGGCTTTAATCATTTCCAGATGATGTTAACTTTGTTGGTGAAGCGCGCGCTGAGTGTAGTATATAGTGTTTCGGTGTTTTTTGGAAAACTAAGTCAATGTCATCCTCACATCAAAAGTTCGACCTACTCCGATATTATTTAAAGTAAATGAGAATGTTTCAAATGTATGTACATTTTTAGCGAATATAGTAGATATAATAGATATAATCTTGAGCTGAGAAATAAGTATTTATAATAGAATCTATTATATACATAAACAGATAATGTTTTGGTTATTTCCGGCGTATCTTTTAAAATATCCATTATAAATAATAAGAGTCTATTCTTTTCAGGCTATGAAACAATTGCTTGACATTAATTGTAAAAATTGTTACACATACATGTAACCAACACATAGTTTGTATTACAATGACATATAAAATTTTATAACAATAGGATTATGTTGATATTTAGGAATTTATTATTGGGTCTTTTATTATGCTAGGTAAGGGAGCTTCTTTGTTAACATTTATTTATTTATTTCAAATTATTTTATTTTATTTTATTTTATATATCATATTTTTAATGTATTTAATTACTGTCATTTACGTGTATACAATATAATCTGTATTCTATACTGTTAAAATATTTTATTAGCGCGTAAATGCCATTTTAAATATCTACATCATTTTACAATACTCCTAACTTTTCCCACTTTGTTTTTGTGTATTTCATAGAGTTTAAAAATAAAGTGAAACATCAACTTACAGTTAGTGGAAAATTCTGACACTGATTTTATCCGTAACCGATAAAATACTACTAAATATCGATATCAAGAATACGAATACGTATGAAATAATATTTTATCACCTGAAACACATTAACATTAATTAATGTTTAACATCCGAAAATGTAAATAACCTTTATCTACGACCACCATATTAGGAAGGTTTAATACGTCTGTTTTCCGTGGATTAGAGGCCTTCTAATACACTAGTGGATTAAAATTCATAATACCACGCTTCTATTTTATAGCATTTTATTTATAATTGCCATCTTGCTGGACAATGATTCTTCAATATAACTTTCGACTACCGTAGCCGATTTCCAACAACCATGACGCTTGACAGTGATAATATTGCCCCCAGCAGTGGCAAGTAATGTTGCCGAAGAACGCCCCATTCCATGTCCGGTATAACTTTCCGGATCAGGGAGCCCAAGAAATGAAGCCATTTTTGAAAAGGTTTTCGAAATTGTGTTGACCTACATGTTGTGTAGTACATTTTCCATCCACATATCGCAAAGAAAAATCTCCCACCGGCAGTATTAGGTCGCAGATTGATGTATTTTCGACACATTTCTACAGCATTGACTGAAAAAGCTTCTTCCAAGGTCGTGAAACTTCTTGAAATGCTTCTTTTCGTATGTGGAGTGAGTATGTACAAGTAACTGTCTTTGTCTTGGACATGGCTGATATCCAAAAAAGTTCATTCATTGCATCGAAAAGCACCTGCGATTCCCATGATCGTTGCAACCTGTAAAGAGTTCGAAATAAAAAGCTTAATGTATAAATTGAAATATTGACATCGTGTATTTCCTATCTTAACTTGTACATATTCCTCATCCGGTCATTTTTTCAAAAATTCTTCGATTTTATTTATCTTCAGTATCTTTGCCTTCTTTGCTTTATAATTTCTTGATCCGGCTTTCAAATATGAAGTAAGTTTACCATACTTCGAAATATCGAAATATCAATACCTTTGTGCACTTTCAACATTGATTTTAGCATCGCATACTTTGTCCACATTGAGGAGACAGCAAACCGTTTCTCCACATCGAAAAAGTAGGATAGTAGTACCTCTTCTGTAATTGCTCCTTCTCTTATGGCCCTTTTTTTTCGCCAGTTGTCGAATTCCACCAAATCCTTCTCGTACACACTTTTGTTTTTCGCTGGTAACAGACGTAATATTGCTTCTAGAGCTTTTTGCTAGATTTCAGTCAGAATTAAGAAATTCTCAGCATTATCACTCATTTTTTGTGTCGACTTCGCAAATAATGTCGGTTTTGTTGACAAATATACAAACGCATGTCCTAGAAACGACTCCAAGACTTTCTAGTTTTCAGCTCAAAATCAATATTCTTGATCAAAATAAATCTGTCAAATACGTTTTTCAAAACCAGAATTTTTCACCCCCTAATTGACCGGTTTTGCCTGTGGTCGTGGATAAAACGTTGAATTACATTCGGGAATTAACAGCCTTTAATCCGCTCGAAAAAATGGGCGCTCTCGGCTGCGCCTCGAGTGGCCATTTTTTCTCGTGGATTAAAAGATTGTTAATTCCCTTATATAATTAATAGCTATAACGTAAAGTAAGCAATTATAATCCAAAACGGTACCAATCAAAAAATAGAAAAATAATTTTTTTATCTCTCTCCTGTAAACTTAAATTATAGTGGGATAATTCAATAACCCTAAATCCCAAAATAACAGTGCATGTTTGTATTAAGACTAATCATTTACGTATGCTCATTTTTAATGAAGCCACTTCAATGACTACCTCTCTCTTCCATATTAGAAAATTTAACCACGTGCGTCGGTATGTCGGTACCATTTTCGGTAGCGCTATAATTAACTAATTTATTTCTATATTGTTTAATTTACACTTCGTGGACGGAAGTTCAATTTTATTACCTTTAAATTACTCTCCAATTAAAATACATTGGGTAAACGACAGGTAGCATTCCAGTTCTACATAAATTATTTTTTCGATTGCGTAGAAGGAATACTAAATGCGGCTAAGGTTGAATTAAGAAACATGTGGCGTGTTAGAATAAGTTTAATTGGTGTAAAGTAGCGTGTGTGAATTTTTTTGTTCAAGTGAAATTGGCGGTTCGCGCATAGTATATTACACATTACACTGTTAGATATAAATTTGTCATAGAGGCATGTCCTCGATTGTTACTAACTATTTTATTTTCAATGAAAAACGTATTAGATATTCAGTGTAAAGCAATATACTTGGTAAAATAACCCAACGCAAACCGTCGAAGAGTTGAAGTAGCTCATAAAGAACTTGACTGATCTCTACGATCTTTTTCTTTCCTGAAGAGCTGATAATTGCATAAGGTCTACAAGGAGACCAAATTATTATTTCGTTTTTTTACATTTGGTATATATAGTTTGTATAATGGCTCTTTGCGTGTGCGTCACAGGTAACAATCGTATGAATCAATCAATTGACATTTTTGAACAGCGTCGTGCGAAAACACATTTTAGGGTAACAATTAGTACAATACAAAACCGTCAAACTATGACAGAGTAATGAAAATGTTCTCAAAAAAAAACATTCAATGCAAGTGATATTTCCATCAAAATAAGTAGGAGTGTATATTTGCTATAGATTTAGGTTAGGTTATTTTTTCCGTTATTTCTTATTAACCAGTTTATTGAAAGTACTTTAATTTTCACCATGTAAGAACACTTTCTTTAAATCAAAAATTTTAGTATAAATTTTGGTTGAAATGGATTTCTGTGCGCATATTTTAATTTTCGTCAATATGGTTATGATAAATTTCAGTTTAAATATATGTAACACGTTTCGCATATATTTAACAATAATAGATAAAGTATGTGTAAATACGTTTTTTTTTTCATGTAAGTTCTAAGAAATTCAGTCCGCATGAAAGCAGTATTTGTCCTTTCCAATAGTGCTCTTCGATTGTCATCTTGTTTATATTTGAATCTTATACTCGTTAGAAGTTTGCAACAGTAGCAATACTAGCCTGAAGAATATGTTTGGTAGCGAGTTCCTCCTTCAGACTTCTAAGCGTCACATGATTTTCTGAAAATAGTTATTTGAATACTGTTAATACAACACACTAGTTGGAAAATAACTTACTTTCTTTGTACATGTTGTACAGATGGATGACATTGCGATTGAACCTCAACTTTACGGTTTTCGGATAAATCCTCTGTCTTAGCTTTTATTCGAGATTTTTAGTCTAGATTTTCCCGGTGTACTTAAAGCTTCGTTTCTCTCAGAGCGTATTTCTATGTAGGAGGCAATGCATAAGCTGATTCTTAAAACGTTAGAAATACGCTAGAATATCAAAGTCATTTAATAAATAGGTTTATATAATCTGCTGAAGAATAATTTACCTGCTGGACGGAATTAAAAGAAATTAAGGGACCACCATTCTCCCTTCCGGCTGTAAAATATTTAATTAAATTCGCAACAAGGTTCCTTGTTTGTGAATTCAAGCGTTTGCCGAGCATTTTGAGGTTAGTTGTGAAAAGAACTGATTTTGTTTTCCAAGTCTTTAAAAATAGGCACTAAATAAAATTGCTACACAAAATAATGCAAAATGGAACTCAATATGAGGAATACAATAAGAAAATGCTTTAAATAAAACCAAAATGAAATAAATTTTATAGAAAGATTGAAACGCCAATTAAATCATATTATACTATAAAGATAAGACGTGACTACATAATTGCATTTTGTTCCGCAAATTATTAACTGTCTATGCCGTACGTAGTTGATTGAAACATATGTCGTTAGACATACGTGCTGGTAATTGTGACATATTAGTAACAATTGCGAGTGGTGTAGCATGTGTTTCGTGCGTCGTCACTAAATTGATACACGCGCGCAGAGATCCATTATACAAACTTTAGGTTGTCAAAATAAAGTATGTACACTGAATATTAAAAACTTTACCTATACCGCTCCCATTCCTGAAAACAATATATATTTTGAATCTGGTTCAACCAGGACAATTAATTGTAGGTTAGGTGATATCTCTTAATGCGGTACTTACATTTTTGGCTATTACCTTTCAGTGAGGACTAATAAAAAATGATTTTTGAAATGTTGGTCATCACTTACCTTGTTATTCACAAAATTGAATCTTACGTGTAGCATGTGGCTCTTCGTAAAGTCGAAGTTTATAGTTTCAAGTTTAGGAAATTGAAATTAGTTCAAATATGAGGTAAAGACAGTCTTCAAATATGAGTTAAATCTAAACAATTTTTAACACGTCTTTGAAAAAAAAAACAAGAGATCAGTTTTTCAGAACACACCAAAGGATTACACGTTACTCTACGTGTACTTGACGTAATCTTCGTTGGTACGTAATACGTTACTCGAAGTTGTTGTCATAATCACAGATACCAAGACAGTAAATGATTACAACGTAGTAAATTTTACCTCATTTGTTAAAACTTATACATTATGCACAGGTGAATAATGGATGACATAGCAGCAAAATTTATCTTTAATTGATAAACAACGTTAAATTAGGTTAAATGGTATTTTCACCATGGAATATAATCTTGATTTGCATTAAATATTTCTTCGCACTTACCTTCTCTTTTGAATTGTAGGTTCTGAATGTAAACAATATCTTAAAATTTCACCTAAGTTAACATAATATGTTAACTTACATTAACATATTATGTGTGTAGACCTTCCTTATATCTAGCAGACATACTATTATCTTCTTTCGCATAGTCTGAGACTTTACCCTCCTTTGTTATTTCTTCAGGAGGAACTATTTATTATATTATTTGATCTTGATAGTGCAATTAAGGTGTGAATTATACAAGAAATGCACCAAGATATGGTGTATATCAATGCACCATATACCACTTTGCTGAAATTTAGATTATACATTGATCAGTGTTGGCCTGGATTAAATAATTATTGTTCTGAGCAATACGCCTTTAGTCTTATTCTAACACAAGTAGTGCTACTCGTAATACAAGCTACAAAGTGACTGTCAAACATATCTCTTTATTCAGTGATTATGCAAAAAAGAAAACCGAAAACTTTGGTCGAATTGGTATACTTGCTATTGTATAATAAACTTTAAAACATATATATAGAATCAAAAAAGTTGATATAGTTACTTATAAAATACTGGTTTAGCGACAGCGATCAAGACCCGAAGATTTAACGCCGGTCTTTGATTGGATCGAGACAATCGTGTTTTCGTTTACAATTAGTAATATGTTAAAACTTGTTATAAATGTATAAATGTTATAGGAATATATCTTAACATACAGCACATTATTAAAGAGAACAAAAATAGAATTAGTAAAATAAAGAAAGTCAATTACTCGTATAACAAATGTTTAAATAGACCCCCATCTTGATCTAAATAGTGTCCCAATCGATCAAAAAAACTTTTGTGTAACTCTTATGTCTTTGTGTAACTTTATCTTTGTCCAACCTTTCGCCAAATATTCTTTTTTATTATTATTAATAATGTATTACATAAACTGTGTGTTATACGGCCTACTCTGATTTATGCTTATCTTAGGGGTTTATTCGTTGATTATATCATTGATCCTAGTAATTCGTCTAATAACCTGCCATTTTTTGTGTAAATTATTATAAACGTTGTTTTCTTATTACTATTAATTAATTAATTTACCATTCAATTTTATTGGATATTAGTTTACCCTTTATTTATAAAAGGAAGTAAAGCGCATCGTTTTAAAAACTATTCATAACGACTACTCCATTTCCATCAAGTTATGCGAGCAGAATCGATGATATCGGCCTACAAAATGTATTTTAAGAATATACCTAGAAATCCCACGAAAGTGCTAATTTCATTCATCAAGAATACTTATATAATTGTTTGCAAACACCGCACAATTTCTATCGACTTAATTAAATTATCCTCCTTTTTTAGGTGAAAGATACGATTTCGTAATAAACGCCGATCGGACCCCTGGAGCATACTGGATTCAACTTAGGGGGCTTGGTGAATGCGGCATTAACAGAGTACAGCAGTTAGGTATTTTAAGATACGCTAGAGGCCCTTATCAGCCAACATCGGTTCCACCTAGTTACGATTTCGGAATTCCTCAGGGAGTGGTAAGTAGAGAAGTGCAATTAATTGTATATAAAGCGAGAATGAGGATTAGTTAATCTGCACTACTTTTACGTAGATTCTTCTTTTAAACTCGTTTAATGTATGATAAAAATAAATTTGTCGTCTACGAACGAAACGAACCTATGAAGAAAGATTGGCTGTATATATTTTCACATGATATTTTTAATAGATATCGTAGGTTTAGGCGATAATCAAAGGCGATGGTTTGTACTTACTTGTAAATGGGGAATAAGGCATAGAATAGACTTGGATAGATAAATATACATATTTATAAAAATCTAGTTTTTGTACATCTTGTACATAAAAATATTGGCAATATGGATATGTATAATACCAAACATATTACAGCATTAGTATGTTAAATTTCGTATATTATATTTACATTACTTTTACTTCACAACATAAAGTAAAATAGATCTAAATTTTTGTATACAAAATCGAATCAATGGTTATGAATATACTATATTATAGAATAAACAAATATTTTCGATCTATTTAGCTAATTTGTACATAAATTCCATTTACGTGAACATAAATGAAACTAAATGAAGATGAATATAAATAAGATAGTCTATGAATAAAATATAAGATGTATATAAAACTAAGTCCACATATGTATATATAATTAAATTGAAACATTCATATAACATATATAATTACATTGAATGCAATGGGATAAGAATGTAATGACCGAAAACGATACCACCTATTATTTTGACGTCAAAAGTTTAGATTTCAATTAATTGATTTGTATATTTAACATTTGTATTACTCATCGTTTTTCCCCGGGGCAAACAGTAATGAAGAAATGAAAATAGGATATTTGATAGAGAGTCTACATGATCTTATTTATCTCAAATTATTTTTAAAGGGAATATTTAATGAAGTACTTTTTGCAGTTTTCACTCGATGGTTTACTTCTTACTAGAGCGTGAACAAATTAGTATATATTATAGATATATACTAATTTTGAAAACTAATTTACATAGATACAAATTCAATGAAATCATCAAATACAAACAAGTAATTCAAAACTGTTACGGTCATCTAAACATATGGGTATTTGAATAATTTCCCAAATTTACGTATGCAAATTACATATGTATTAACTTCTCATATAACTTAACGATTACCTATTTATGTTTGGTTATTATTAACTTAAAATCTGAACTAACACTGATTATTTCCTACTTCTGACAATGAGATATCGTTTCCTTTCTTTGATTTTCGTTGTAACTACTATTGCCTTCTCAGCTGATATCCAGCAACAAGGCACCTACATATATGAGCACAGCTATATTGTATTTTAGTTTTTCCATTAAAAATTATGCAAATAAATCTTCAAGTGACTCAAATAACAGATAAAATATCGGATGTAGTTTTCTTTAATTCAACTAATGTAAAAATACATGTAGCACCCTCGATATAATTCAATATTAGTTATTAACTCTTATTAATTTTTTACTAGATCATAAAAATAATAACGTTTTATATATTTTTATGTGAAATTGACCAGGTTTAAAAGACAATTGCAAAAAGTATTATATGCATCTAATGCAAGACTGATAATTTCACACATACGTATTATCCAACTGAAGAACTTTTAGGACTCATTGAATGAATATAATCAGCTTTGGTATGGAGAAAACTAATTTCGAACACAATTATTGCCCTAAATAGTAGTATGTAAAATATAGCCACATTATACCACTATTACAGTAAAAAAACGTGATGTGTATCTCTTCCACAGTGTCTGTCAAAATATTTCCAATATTTTAGAAAGAATTCCGTTACCGAAATTGTAGAACAAAATGTTTTAGATAATTGTTTTCGTATTTTTGATATCATATATTACTATATCATATATTAGATGATAAATATTGACACACATTTGAAATATTCAATATATAGTTAGTGCATCGAAATAATATAGATATTTGGAGAGTATTCGAAAAGATTTGGTGATTACTGAAAAAAATAATTTTTTTAAAATACATTTATTATCAAGAAATAATATAAATAAACATTATCGATACGTCTACCTGAAATATAGGTAATATTAAATATTTTTGGGTTAATTATGCTTCCAATCAATACAGGGCATGGCGATTTCGAGGCCAAGGGAATAATTAATTCCAACTCGTTATTATTTATATTATACAGGCGAACACATTGAAAGTGTCTCATTACATTCTCCCTTGAAAGTACATAGTAAAAATGTTGATCTAAGCTTAGAAAAGACTAGATGCTTCAATATAATCATTACTCGAAAACTAGAAAATTAAATTGATTGAGTTTTTTATGACATTTAACTCAAATTATTTTGATAGCAGTTACAGTTAAACCATATATTTTTATCTAAAACATATCCCATTCAAAAAGATAGGACGACAAATGTCTTTTCCTCTAAACTTTATATGTACTGCTCATCAACAATAGGAATAAGTCTCAAAACTGCGATATCGGGCCGCCCACGAGGTGCGCAGTAAGTAACCTGGTCTTTACTCAGTCGAATTGAGGCATTTGTAGAATGGATATCATTAAATACATGTATATTGAATGTGAATGTACACAAACTTGGATCTGGCCGCGAGTAAAGTGCATCCTCCCTCCGAATGCTGACTCTCTCTTTCTTCTACGCATATCTAGATAGTCTCACACTTTTTCCTATTCCTGATGAGCAGTAGTATTATGAATTATATTCATATGTAGTACATAAAATTTCAAGACAATTTTTAGTTTGTTACACAAAGTCTTTTTCAAATAAATTTTTCAATATTTGATTAAAAATATACCTACTACTTTTTCTTTCAAAGGCCCTTTATCAAACATAACATTATAATCAATTTATATATTTTCTTCTAAATATCGGTAATAACTGTTTTTTCTTTATCTCAGTGCCGATGAACGGAAGAATGTTATTGGTATGATGTTACTTTGTCTTCTTTTAAATTAAAACGGTCTGTTATCGTATCAGATTATATAACTTATTGGCATATTAATTGCATGTCGGCAAAATAATTTCTGAAATATAAGTGATGATTGAATGTTACAGTTTAGTGTTTAACAGATATTGCTGTTTTTGTTTTAATTTGTTTTTAGCAAATAACGACAGATATAATAATTAAGGTTTTTTCATTAGCTGGTAATTAGTAATTGATAACTGGACCATAGAACAGCTAATCACTGATAATGATGCATGTCAGTTTTTCATTGTTAAGTGAGAATTTGAAATACTGAACTAATTTTGAATAATAATTATTTTCATTGCTGATTTACTAATGTACCTTCTTCTTTTCCATCATATTGGCAATATTCTAACAGACACTTTATTTTTGAATAACAACGTTCTTTGATCCAAACTTACAGAATTCAAAGAAATATACAATGAATGAAACTGAAAACTTGTTTTAATTAAAATTTATGAAGATTCGATCGATCGATTAACAACTACTTACAAACTGTTTCGTATTGATATTAGTGAGTATTGTTCAACTGAGAATATTAGTTGATTTAAAAAAACTAAACGTAGAACTTTTTTCTATTTCTTCAAAAATATTATATTACTGAAAAAAAAAACAGTTTAAAGAAGAATTCCTAAACTATTATAATATATTCATCACTCCTGTAAAATATATGCTCTGTAGATACTAGCCACCATTTATAGAATAGTGCTTATAGCTTTCATCTTTTATATCATTGCCAGGACCAAACAGATTGGTGCATGGGGAATTTTGAATATATTTATCATAAAAGTGATTCTGTACAAAAAATCTTGTAAAGAGATCGAAATTTTTCATTCATCCTAGGGTGGTGTCATTTTTTCTGTACAGTGTATATAGTATAAATGTAAACACAATCCTCAATAGGTCCTTAATCCTTTGGATGCAAGATGTAACGAAGTCAGACCTGACGCTATCTGCGTAAGTCAACTGAAAAACGCACAACAAATCGATAGGGGAATTTTGTCGCCAAGGCCAGACGTTAAGATTTTCTTACCCTTCCGATTCCACGTTTACACCCCAGAAGATCTTTTCGCCCCCAACACCTACAACAGACATTTAGGTGAGTAATTATACAGTGTGGTGATGAAATTTCACATAATATTCATAATTATGTTATAAAATATTTTTTTAATTATACACCTGTGACTTTAATTAACCTCACCAGAAAATCACCAGACGGTTCAAGAGGGTCAAATCAGTTAAATTTGGTGAATGTTTAGTTAATTCTAGCCGCTCTATCGGCAGAGGAATATTTTATTCGCCATCAAATTCTTTGGTGGAAAACATCATCATCGAATTGCTCATTAAGAACTGCTTAAGCTGGAACTAAATCGGAACGTTAAAAATCGATATTCGTACCTAAAAACAGTACAAAATTAAGGTTTAGTCGAAATATCTACTAGAGCCCTGATACGAGAAACCTCTGTAATTGAAAAATATTTTAATTTTTCGATGTAGTAGTATTTTGAAAATTTAAGTTTAACATCCTAATAAGTGACATATAGTAAACTCTTAATATGGGGTACCGTTATACTAGTAAAACTCCCGTTATACTAGTAAAAGAAACATTTTTCTAAGGAAGCCTCAGGAATTCGTTTTTATTAATAACAAAAGAGATAGAATTGTAATTTGGAAAGGAATATATTGACGTTACAACTTTGAACACAAAATCTAAAAAAAACAAAATTTGGACGTCACATAAGTTTGACACGATCCAGAGTTTTTCAAAACAAATTGTTTAATAATGTAATTATTACCCTCAACCTAACTAATATATCGAACAATACCTAATTTGGGTACTATTCGATATATTAAATTCAAGTTCATTACAGGTTTTTTACAATATCTTAGTAACCTGATGAGATATATGTACATATCAATTCAATCAAGTCGGTCAAATCATTATATATCAAGTTGTCTATACTTCATAGTCAAATACCATTTTTTTAACAATATCAAAATGACAATAACTAATCAAAACGTTCGCCATTTGACTCATTGACGTGAAACAATTATATGAATAACTATTTGAAATAATGGACCTACAATTTTCTATATTTTTTAGTTGCACCAAACGGAGACCACGTAATCAGCTTAATTGATGAAATTTCGTACCTGGCAGCACCCTCGCCACCTCTTTCACAGTACGATGATATAAACCCCGAACAGTTCTGTAACGGAGATAACAGACCCGCCGACTGTGGACAGAATTGCATGTGCACCCACAAGGTAGACATTCCCAAGGACGCTATCGTCGAGGTCGTCCTTGTAGATGAAGGTAGGAATTATTCATTATGTGCTACTTTTTATGCGTTAGATTATATTTTAGTTTTCTTTTAATTGTGTGAGTTTGGACTGAGGCTGTACTATTAAGGTTATCTCATTCATCCAGAAGCTATAGTCAAAAGGCTATTTATGTGTATAACAACAGCAAATGTCTTATATTGGGTTCGAACCCAGACGACAATAAACAATGAGTAGTTACGTTTACAATACAGTGCGCTCCAAGCAACTGAACTGCTGCAATAGGTGCAATAATTCGATCATAAATGAATGGACAAATTCATCACTAGTGGTATCGAAGTTGTCACCGAAAAATCCTGGAACATTATTTAAGTACAATTGCATACCCCGCCACCTACTCAACATCGCTGGAATCACAGTTCCTTCCCCCTATAAAATTTTTTGGAATGCGGGCGTGTTTAATATTTAATTTCAAATTATATTATTAATCCTAGATATGAAATAATAATGATCTGCAAGCTTGAAAATTAGAATGAAAAGCTAATACATGTATATTATAACATTCGTATTAGAAATTTATATATATATATATATATATATATATATATATATATATATATATATATATATATATTTTTTTTTTTTTTTTTTTCTTTTCTTTTTTTTTCGTTTATTCCTGAAACACTGACGTTATTTGTGTTTCCCTTTAGATCTTTTGTAAATTAAAACATTCAGTGTTTTAGACTGAATGTTTTAATTTACAAAATTTTATGTTTCCCCCTGTCAGATTACACTACTGAAATACAGATCTATTTCCCGTAAACTACATTATGCGATTGTTCCCTATAATATCGACGTTCAGAACGACTGATCAAGCGCTGCTGGCCGGTCTCGGTGCAAAGAGCGTAGCGTAGTTGAAAGCATTTTGAAGGCTTGAGTCCAGTTCTCGTACAAGCGCAGAGAATAATTAGGGAGTAATGCGCAAGCCACAACTTCATTATACGAGAAATATTGAATACATTTCAAACCATCCTGGTAAATTTTATAAATTAGGGAACTATTGACTAGGCATATTTTAAATTTGACTACCAGGGTACAAATGCACTTTCTTACACTTAAAATTATCCTCCCATTTTAGAACTATTCATGTTTAATTATTAGGCGTATTTTTACTGATCAACTCCAATGACCTTGGAGAACTTGCTAAAGTTCCCCTATTGTTTAACCTATGTAATAATTGTCATGGTGTCCAAAACGTAGGAAAAATCATATAATAATATCGTCTCTTTATTTTACTGTATAAATGCAGCTCTTTGCATATTTTCAATTGTATGATTTTAGTTTGTGTCATCCGCCTTCCTAATTCGTACTATAGTCTTGGATCATATAACTAAATAGATAAATAAAAATAAATAAATATAGTACAGCCACAGGTATAAACTCCAAAATGAAGTTGTTTAGAATACGTCCCTAAAAGTATCTTATATGCTGCTGCGCCACAATAATCGATGAAAATGTAATAACTAATTTTCTTTCAGTTCAACAACCCAACTTGAGTCATCCCTTCCATCTTCACGGTTACGCCTTCAATGTCATCGGTATCGGCAGGTCGCCCGATCAGAGCGTCAAAAAGATCAATCTAAAACACGCTCTCGATCTTGACAGACAAGGTCTGCTTCACCGTCAGTTCAACCTGCCTCCAGGAAAAGACACCATCGCCGTACCAAACAATGGCTATGTGGTTATTAGATTCAGGGCCGATAATCCTGGCTTCTGGTTATTCCACTGTCACTTCCTCTTCCACATAGTCATCGGTATGAACTTAATATTCCAGGTCGGTAGTCTCTCGGACTTGCCACCGGTACCCGAAGGTTTCCCCACGTGCGGAGACCATACGCCTCAGATTTCACCAGAAATTAACAATAATTTTTATCATTAGAAATTGAATAATGATACCTGGTTAGCCTTGGGAAATATGACAGTGGATTATCAACGTATATACATATGTAGATTCAGTTTGCCCTGGGACACAAGGCAATTGAGAAACTATCAAAGTTGTTAACACTTTTTTTATTATAAAATTTTGTATGAAATATGCTTTTCTGAGTGAAGTGTTTACGTCTATTTGTGTTCAGGTTCGGCCAAAGTGGCATAGCTTATTTATTTAATTTATTTATTATACCTATATTGAGTTTTATTTTCATTGAAAGTAGTTTTAGTTAAAAAAAATTCTTGGGTACCTATCGCAGTTTAGACAATCTTTAAACTTTTTATTGCGTCTATTGTTGTACTGTAGTGTTTTAAACAACTTATAATCAATCCACTGTCAATTTCCTAACAGGGTACCGCGACTTAAGTTACCTTTACCAAATTGGTTACGTAGATTGTTTGCTACGAAAAATTAATATTTCGATCTTGCCATTTCAAAAAGAAGCCTTCGGAAATGATTATCTATTTTTTTTTTTGTAATTTATATATTATTTATCTGTAATGGTCTGTATTCGCCATAATTATTTAAGGTAAGTATAAGCTCCTACCTCTCTTCCAGCTACTGAGAATCTTTCTTGTTTAGTACCCAAGTTACCCTAATTGGTGCTCTGGAGCCATAAGAAGGCTGCATTTATTGTAAATAAGTACCTACATTTTGCGTAGAAAAAATTGCAAAATATTTTGGACTAATATAAAGATAACATGGCATGGCAGTGTTGTTTGGTAGCGGAAAAATCAGTATTAAAACAAATGCTCAAAAATACGTTTGCTTGCAATTTTTTAAACGCAATAAATTAACTATCAGTATTTTAGAAAATTTCTAATGAATTACGAAATCTGTATGTCTCTATTTTAGACTTAAGTATTTAACATTATTTCTAAAAAGTATTTTGTACAGATGTTATATTTTTTTTGTATTTTGGAATTCTAAGGTGTTACATCTGAATGTATTTGACGATAGTTATTTAAGATTGTACTAGTCTACCGCAGTCTTTTATAACTTTTAGAACTTCATCAGTTACTGTTATGAAAAATAAATTGTATATTGTATAAAATATAAATGTGTTTATTATGTACATAATTTGGTGTTGGTCTTTTGGTCGTCCTCATTGCCCCATAGTATTACCATTTTGTACAGAATGCTCAACGATGAAAATGTTGTGTAAATAGCTGTATATATACTTTCATCCGTCAATCGTAAATCGTAGTAGTAGAATTGCTTGAGAACACAGCCAGGCTATCAGCTTAATATAGTGATAATTTGCGGCCTTATTTTCGAGTACAAAATGTGAACAGATTAACTCACAGATACCAGTTTTGTAAACTTTAAAATAATCCATGCAGATTAGCATTGCAGTAGTAATAAAAGTGTAAAAATGTGCATACACCTATTTTGCTGTACGTTATGGAAAGCTATTGTGTAGATATTGTACAAAGATATTTGGTAAGTATCTAGATTTAAGTATGTTCTAAAAATTAAGTATAATCTTACATATATAATTATCAAAAAACAACAATAATTTTCTCGAAAAGTACAGCATTATTTATAGAACAATATTCCATGCATAATTTTTCTTCTCTAAATACAATGGAATCTGCAAGAAATATTTTAACAATTAACATAATTATCTACTACTTTTAATAATGATTATCTAGAAGGAGATAAATTGATAAACCATTTTCTGAAGGCAACTAATAAGACAAGTAAAACACGCCTTAATCTTGGCAGAGACTACAAAAAATTAGTTAATCAGTCTTTTACACCGAGATTTCTGGCAGGAACAGCTGGCAGGATCTACTATTTGAGAGAAAATAAGTTTCTGTAAACACATGCTCTATTAGCTTTCTATCGAATGTACAGGGTGTAGAATTTTATTTATTTTTAATATTGTTGTGCGATATGTCATGCTGGGACTAATGTAATGACACAGTTTGATATACGTAGGTGTAAATGATGCAATAAGCTAAACGTGGAAGTGACCGGGAAATTTGACATGCAACATAGTTATGGTTGCACGTGTTGTATGGCACGTTGTACCGTTTTGCTGAAACCACATGTTGTTCAAATGCAAATCATCAGTTTGGTGGAAATTGCTTAACATGTCGCGATAACGTTATCCATTTACTGTGATAGCATTTACCAGCTTCATTTTCAAAGAAATATGGTCCAATTACTCCACCACTCTGAAATGCGCACCAAACCGTGCATCTCTGTGGATTCATTTCTTTTTCGTGGACAGCACGTGGATATTCAATGTCCCAAATTCGACAATTTTGTTTGCTGCCGTAGCTGTCAAGTTGAAAATGTACTTCACCGCTATGAAGCGTTTAATTGTTAAATGTGCTTTAATTGTTGTGTCAACTGAATTTTGTATACTGACAGATGCAGATATATATTTAAAATCCGTTGTATGCATCTGACCGACCACGACGAGGACGTATTGTGCCTTATCAATAACAGAACCCGTCTCTTCAAATTTCTTGATTAAGTTACGTACTGTTAACTCTGTAGGCGTTTCATATTGTCGTAATTTTGTGCGAATTTTTCTTAATGTAACTGTGGATGAGCGGTCACTTTCATAAAACAGTTGTACACAAACTATTCGTTGTTGAACTGTTATTCGCGTCATGTCGACGTCGCATCATTTGTAGATGATAGTCGTTAAATATCAATGCCTTATCTTTGGCAGAACACAAATGGCGCACAATTTAAATCCTATAGTTTCAACTGAGACACTCTATATAGTAAATATTTCTTTAAAAAATATCCACATATTAACAATATTCTTAATCGCTTGTAATTTAGCGGTACCGCAAACGATTCTTGAGATATTTCCCATTTTTAGTCAAATTATGTACGTCCTTACAATTAAACACCAACGTCTTTTTAATTCTTTTGCTTAAAATAAAAAAGGACAAAAGTTTACTAAAGTTTAAAATTGTTTAAAAGTATTGTCATTAATAATAATAAAAAACATTGGTAGTATTATTTGAATAATAATTCGTAATAAGGTTCGCTAATGAATATACATATTGTAAATTTAATAAAATCTTACAATTGTTTTATGATAAAAAAAATATTTGGGCTTGTTCTAGTATATTTTTCAGGCAAAAACGTACTAGGTGCTTATGAAGAAATTGACAATATCTCGGAAAGCCGTTCGAGATGTGTGAAATTATAACTATTTTGTTACTCTCTAGTAACAAAAACGTTGCTATGGAGCTATTGTTCAAATATCATTTATCATATAAGTAACAATAAATAATTTATATTATACAAAATAATCACTGTTCCCGCGAAAGTATCACCCAATAAATAATTTTGCAACAGAAATGAATATATTCAGCTTTCAAAACTTGTATAAACGCTGTACAAAAAGTTAAACCAATTAGAATTCGACTCCCTGTACTGGGATGCTAGATAGAGAGTGTGTTTATAAGAACTGTTCTCTAAATAATGAATTATTTCATCTATTAAAGTTCTGCTACAAAAGACTAACTCGCTCTAGATATTGCTTTTATAACTATTTCAGTATCTGACAGCCATATTCGGATACATTTTTGTTATTTCCGTGTCTTGTAAGGTTTTAAAAACACAAAAGCAAACATTTATATATTTACATATAACGTATCACAAGTAGAGGTATTAATTTACGTAAGCGATACATCTATATTTCTTAGTTCTTTTTCTAATTTCAATATTCATTCTATCCGGATATCCGGACTTCTATTTCCAATTCACCATGGATACTTAATACGTTAACAGATATACCTTAATGTATGTAGGAAGTATTTTCAAGTGATTTATATAGTTCTCTAAACGCATTTCTGAGTTTAGAAAACTGTATTGAAATGAGCTAAGTAAAGACGAGCTTATTATAATATTTTGCCAAATGTACTTCTGTCTCCAGAGCCAGTTCATACGTAATAGAGCTTCATAATTTATATTCTGCAGACACAAAAAAAGTTTATTTTGGCTTTAAACCCAGACCTTGGAAGAATTTCAACCAGATTAAGACATTACATCCAACACCACCGAATTCTTAGTGATACACACTATAGAACAGATCATATTAGTGTATATAGTATGCTGTACAATCGTCAATTTAAAAAATAAATTACTTTCACGATAACAAACTCTTTCCCATGGGTCAGTAGAGGTTATAAACAGTGGAAAAAGCCGTCGTGATATTATTATTAAACTGCAATACAAAGAGGTTTTAATTTGTAAAAAGAAAACAATATATTCAGTTGCCTTACAAATCCAACATGGATTAAATAATTCTATATCCCACAGTGCTGTTCTAAATATTATACTGTTATAGACCTCGTTGATGTGGAAAAGAAAAACTAGGAAAAAGTGAACCAAACAGCTTACCCAGTACATATAGTTTATACAATATAAATAAAAGGATTTAAATCTCCTTATTTTATTGTGTCTATTAGAAAAGCGATTACTGTACTTCCCATTTGTCAGAAATGTCTTTTGTAGTCTGTAGAAAGGTAGTCCCTTCCAGAAAACTTATTGAAAATTTTACTGTAACTAAACAAGTCGATACTCGCAACTCATGATATTTGCTGAATTTAGCGTGTAACTTTTAGGATAACGACAAATTGAAGGTAATGATTTAGTAATACGCAGATATGCATTTTTTTCGGTGTTAAACATATATTAAAACGGAAAAAAACCATTACTGAAATTATTATTTTTTTTTGTTATTTACTAACTGTGTTTGTATTATCTATACCGTTAAAGAAGAGGAATTAGAAATTGTACACACTGTTGAATGGTGTATTTTTTTTAATTGAATTAGCATATTTGTCCAATCGTTACCGTTACGTCACGTGCTACAGCTTCAAAACTAATATTTATACAGTAACCTCACAAGGCACAAGCAGTTACTTTTGATAAACTTGTCTTTCTTAACGTTTATTTCGTAGGATAGGTAACATTATTCGGGTTAAATTCTCATTATTTTTAGTCGGAAATAGTTATCTCTGTTATTTCAGAAGACAGAAAGATGAAATAAAAACTAATTCGAATAGTATCAGGTACCGTATATTTAAACATTAGAAATTGGTGGATATAACCCCTAAGAAACCATCCCCAATTTTTTTTTAATTTACACTATTTCTTTTACTGAAATTGAATTCCTTTTTGATTATGAATGTAATGACATTTTGATGTTTTAATTAGATTATTTGCTGTAGAGACTATTTATCTTCTAAAACAATCGATTTCAACCTTGCGAGAAAATGTTGTTGAAAATGTTGTTTCAACCTTGTGAGAAAAGATAAATTCTCTTGAGATAAATGAGAAAGCTCATGATTAATTCCGTAATTATTATATCGGAACTAATTATGTATACAATTATTAGATAATGAATAAATATTTACTAACTATAGTATAGGGATTCTTCCACAATGCGTAGACAATCTATAAATTCTTTATTTTTAAAAAAATGTACACTTTTAAAATTTGGCGGAGTCGCCGGTATACTTACATATTTGACTCTTGGGTTTAAGAGAAATATCATTCCAATAATTAATTACCTTACAATTCACACTGATACTCTTCTATATCCTCAGTTTCAATAATATAAATGGTAAGCTTTATATTGAATATGTTTCTATAGACAAGAATTCAGAGATATTAAGATAAGGTTTTTTAAAAGCATTGTTATGAACTGAACTAAACTAAAGTGAATTTATACATTTAAATCTCAACAAACCAATGATTTATAGTTATCTAAAGTAGATGCTCTCTATGCGAGATACAGGTATTCACCAAAACAAAACTTTTACTCTTGTAGCTAATGACACTCGTTAAAGAAAATAAACTTGAGTTTGATCATACGTATTCATAAAACTCCAGTCAACAGCATCTGCGCCTTCATTTACTTCAGATAAAACTCAACGTACATATATTTAAGTCATTTCAATTGTGAAACTAAGAGCATGTTATATTGTTAACTGAATCTGCTTCACCCAATTTTCATACGAGTTCTAATATATACTTAGGAAATATTTTTCTGTTATGAAACCATATTCATTTAGTGCGGTTTTTTAATTAACTATATAGAAAGTTAAACTAGTAATTTTCGCAGATTACGGATCCATCCTTAACGCAGCAAATCATACTAAGAAACTTTTCCTGAACAATTTTCTGTGCATAACTGTCAGATAAAAGTCTCTTTAGAATCCTGTCAAAACTGTTTAAAGTATTATAAACAGTAATTGCATGGACAGCACTTCATATGACTACTCTATGTATTGAATCAAATACCGATCTATTATATTTTGAAATAAAACTGAGAATTATTAGTACAAGGTGGGCCAAAAGTAAGTAACCCATATATTTTTCACACGATAACAAAAAATATATTCTTTGGGTTTTTTTTTAATAACGTCCCGTAGGTGACCGCGTTCTTTTTATTCACACATTTTTTTCTCTAATTACTGCATTTTCAATCACTAGCGTCCAAGTTTATATCGGTATTGGCCAAATTTCGTTCTAATATTGTCTTTCACTTCTAGAAGTGCCCGTAGTTTATTTTTGTGATTCCTTTATTTTAGATTAGATAACGAAATCGGGCATCGTGAAATTGGGCGATCTTGAAGGCCAACTGAGGTCACAATCTCGAGAAATCATTCTGTTAGGAAACACGGTTCTTAAAAAGAAATACTCTTTCTAGCAGTATGTCACGTTACACAGTCCTTCTGCCATAAAGCCATAAATTCTCAGTTTTGTAAAGCTGGAATTAAAAATATTCTAATAATTATTTGGTAATACTTCGCGTTGACCGTCATTGCGTTGCGTTCATTATTTTCAAATAAATTAGATACAGCTCTTTCTCTTGAATTATTCTAATATTTTCAGTGACCTAGAATCGCATATTCTGTTTATTAACATGTCCGTTCAGATGAAAATGTGCCCCGTCACTCATAATTAATTGATGAATAAAATTAGGATTACTGGAATTAACTTTTTAAGAGTTGTGCTATACTGTAGACCATGAGCTAGCTATAAATAATATAGCTATATTTTATAATAGAAAAAGTGCATATCAAGTTTCAATACCTGACTCAGGCTAGTCCTGGTCAATTACAGTCCATTTGATCGTCTTCTTGTTGAACTTGAAGGATTGCCATTTACACTCTCCCTTACTTGCTCGATATTCTCCGAATTTGTACCTAAACATGGTTCACCTATTTTAGAGCGATCTCTCATACCTCCCGTTTCTCTAAATTCAGCAACAACATTACGAATTGTTTTTTTGAGCGATTGAGTGAGCGCATCTCTAGTATGTGCACGATATTTGATGCCAGGTTAAAATTATGAATTTTTTATTTAGAAAACTAAATTCGACAACTTCGCGAGTCGGGGAACTGATAGGCGCTCTATTATGAATTTTCCAAGTTTTCATTATAATTCTGAAACAAAAAGAAAACAATTAATACATAAGAAAGAAAATAGAATCTTTGGTTCGCCCTTTATTAACTGAAAATAGTTAATAAAAAACCCAAAACCAAATAATCAGAAGATACCGATAAAATGAAATAGGAACTGAGATATAGAAGAAAATTAGATATTCTCTTATTCTGTGTTAAGGGTTTAGAGATTTGAAGACTAATGAAAGGAAATATCAGCGTGAAAATTTTTAAAATAATTTTCGTAAATTATTTATCGTAAAATTTTTATTTAATTATTTTTAGGAATTCATCAAAACAATTATATTCATTCCAGGACCACTAAGAGTATCAAATACACATTATTTGATCTCTCTCACAATCTTGATGAGACTAATTATATGAATAGCATTTTGAATCCTACATAACTTTCTTAACTAATAAATGACTTGGTTTAACTAATAGATAAATGAATGATTTCAGCTTAATGTTAAAAATAATGTTCTATCTATGTTACTGACTATGTAAATAATATAATATAAATTTTACTTACTCTTTATTACCTTGCGTGTGTTTAATTACTTCATGTAAATATTGATAAACTGTTTTACACTATTCAATATTTTATATCAAAAATATTTGATTGGAATAATATAAAATAGTACAAATTGTATGTAGCATATTTTCTGAAATCGTACCATCAAGAAAGAATTCAAGAGACACTTTGTGTATATTTTCTTAAAACATAAGAAATACTAAATGAATTAAGTTAATTATGCATTTTTTAGTAGACAACTTGGTCATTTTGAGACTATGAATGTAATTACAACCAAAAGTTACTATTTATTATATTGCAGGAGCACTTTCGAGTGTATCATATTATTTCTTGATGGTACATTTGATGTCTAAAATAAAACCATTTACTACTTAGGGATAGCTAAAATTATAAAAATAATTATGTGATTGTATTATAGAGTGTACATAACATGTACATATACATATGTGTCACGGTGTATATACCTAATCATAGAATCATGGATGTACATAAAATGCATATAATTCTGCTTCGACTTTGCTATATTCATTCATCAACACCTGTAAATATATGTACAAAAATTAGCCACTTGTATATACATGAAAACGGAGCAACGCTAGTCGGTAGGTATTTCCCATATCCACGATAAAAATGTAACGTAGAACATTAACAGGTCCTGAATCCACTGGATGCCATTTGTCACAAACCTAGAAGGGAGGCGATATGCGTAAATCAATTAAGAAACGCCAGGAAAGTTGAGGAGGCTCTCTTGCAAGAACGACCTGACGTTAAAATATTTTTACCCTTCCGATTTCTGTTCTACAAACCCGAAGATCTATTCCAACCTAACACTTACAACGGCTTCCTAGGTAGGTAAAAACTAACATATTTCATCGCCGTAATGATTTACTATTAAATGAAATAAATTTCTTTAATCTGTGACTTTTTAAAACATATTTATTTGGATTGTCCTTTGAACCATATGCATTTTTTTAAAATAGAACCAAATGGATATTACCAATACATTTATGAACTATATATTTTTATAGCCCACACATTACCAGCAGTTTTTTGTGAATTAACGTTTGGGTTATTAAATCTGCAGTGACTTGACCGTTTCAGTTATTTTTACGTGATCACCTTTAGGTATTTATAATTACCTAAAAGCGGTAAGAAAAATCGCAAATGATATATTGCAAGTTGTAAAAAAGAATGATTGATTTCATGCCAAATGAATTAATTAAATTATTTAGTTTTTAAGAAAATGATAATAACATGCAATAAATAAGTTGGTGCATGTTTATGGAATCATATATTATATTAAATATAATTAAGCAATAATTATTTTAACTACCTTAAAGGATTATTATAAAAAGTGTACAATTTTGAAAGCGTGGTAAAATAAAAAGGCACAGACTTTACATAGATAAATATGTTCATTCATTGTCGTTGATGATCAGGTTAGGACCAGTAATATCGAGTAACAAGGACGTGTAGATCAACGTTTCAGTTATTTTAATATGACCACCCTCAATTACTACAATTATAGCAATTAACTTAATTATTACAATTATTACAATTAACTTAAAGTAGAAGGATTGAAAATGAAAAATATTAAGTCAGCAAGTTTTCTCTTTATTTAATTAGCAAGTCAGCAAGTTTCTTTGCAATTTTATGCAACCAATAGATGTAAAAATGTAAAAGAAATAAATATAATTTTCAAATTATCTTAACAACTAACCATACAGAAGAATATACAAACAAAAAAATGTTAATGATGAAAAAATTAATATTATAAAAAATTATTATAAAAATCTAATTAATATTTATTGAAATTGAATTAATTAAATCTAACATGTATTGTTAAAATAATTACAAATTTATTCTGTTAAGCGAACTGTGATATGAATCCTGACGTATAAAGTGATTCTATTAGTTTAATAGAATAATTATATAATATAAGACGTTTCATCAACTTTTGATATTAAATCAGTTCGTTTAAATACATAATAAGCAGTTTATGTTGCTGTTTAAATTACAATTTATTTATTTTTTCGATATTGTGAGTGGGTCTGAAAACAGTTATGTTATAAATAATAAGAAGATTCACTTACGTAAACAGATTTATGTTATAAAAAAGGAAAATCAAATATTGTTACTAAAACCGAACATTCTACACATCCTCTAATCATCATGATCACCTAATGAATCATAAAACCTAAGACATTATGACATATTTATTTCTCACTATCTTCTATAACAGGAATACAACTTGAAGATTAATATGAAAGGAGTAAGCAAATCGCAATAATATTGTGCCACCCCTTCGCTCATATCGAAGGCAACTCTGGAGCATGCCTCCAGAGGCTTTGGATCAAAAAAAAGTTACCACGTTGTTCACAAAGGTCGATTTACTATATTGATTTTGACAAAATGCCGAAATTCGAACGAAAAGCATTTCGTATATCGACTTAAAAATTTCATGACACACACGAAAGCAGCCGTTTAGTAATAATAGATAGTTATGTCATACGTGGGTATGATCAAGTGAATCCAATTATAATAACTGAACCATATTTTAAATGTTCTAACATTTAGAACATTTAAATGTTCATTAGAACATTTATACGTTCTAATATGTAACCAAAGTATCTAATAAATGTATTAACATTGGTTAACTAACATTATTTATGTTTGTCTACAAAACTTGTTTATTAATATGAAAAGTGTATGATTTTATGGGAATAAAATCATAGACATTTAAAAAGTAAATAAGTATATAGAAGTAGTAGAACTTATCGGTCAAAATAGAGCAAAATTAAATTATGGAATTTGTGATTATGGAAATGGAATTCTCTATTATCAAGCACTTTATTTAAATTACTCTAATAATTTATTCATTATTCATATAGAAAGCGCATTAAAATTATAAACCATTTTATATAGATTCAGAATTTTCAAGGAAATGGTCATCAATATTGATTTCCTTAGTGTGAAGATATTAGTTTAGGCTGACTTAGTGCACAATCAGCGATAAGTCGAGCAACAACCGGCCGTGTTTTCAATAAGATCGTAGATAGTCGCATGAAGCCTTCCTTAGACTACTGACACCTCTGAATTATTTTCAGTGTTCTATAGCAGTGTACTCTCTCGTATCAACTTTATTATATTATGTAAACCTGCACCACCATCAATTCAGTGTTGCAATCTTGAAAATAGATACATTCTTTCATAATTTTATGTTAACTTTTAGCCGCCACTGGTGGAGACCACGTCATCAGTTTAATAGACGAAATATCTTTCCACTTCCCTCCATCTCCGCCTTTATCGCAACTGGACGATATTGACCCGGAAATGTTCTGTAATGGAGACAATCGCCCCATCGACTGTGGAGAGAATTGCCAGTGCACACACACGGTTGACATACCCTTAAACGCCATTGTAGAAGTAGTTTTAGTAGACGAAGGTAATTGTAGAGAGAAATTGTAATGCATGTATTCTTCTCCTCGTTTCTCAAGACTTGTAACTTGAATGAATGAACTCTTCTCCTCAACGCTCGTAGTTAATTGTATCAACCAGAGAATGTCCTAGCATTTAGTAAAAATAAACTGAAACATATGATAAATCTTCTTCGTAATAATAATTGGTAAATACAGAATAAAATCACCAAGAAGTAATTTCAGGAATTTGACAATATATTTGTATCCTAAATACAATATATACGTACATCATGAAAAATGTAATGATCCATGGTCAATGAATTTACCTGAAATATAGGCAATACTAAATTAATTATTCTTTTGATCTGTGGAGGGATTTACCATGTTGATACCAAGAACATAATCAGCTCTAGATGTTAATTTATTACCTAGATTGACCGAGAGTGTGTCAATACATTTTTCTTGATGCTACATGATTTAAAACCTATTCTTACATTTTTTTTTATTTCAGTACAATCCCCTAATCTTAGCCATCCCTTCCACTTACACGGTTATTCATTTAACGTGGTGGGTATTGGTCGGTCACCGGACCAAAATGTGAAGAAAATAAATTTGAAACACGCCCTGGAACTGGACAGAAGAGGGTTACTCCACAGGCAATTCAATCTGCCACCCAACAAAGACACAATTGCCGTGCCAAATAACGGATACGTTATATTTAGGTTTAGGGCTGATAATCCAGGTAAATTGACATTATAAACACGTCCTGGGAGGGGTTGGAACTTGGAACTGAGAAATATTTCTTCAGTCTTTGTAAACTACAGCAAAGCAAACAGTTGCATCTGCTGTGATAAGTCATGTGTCATGGTCGCAATGTTATTTGTTAGCACAATTTTTTTACAAGTGCAAGGAACTTTTCCTAATTACTATCTGTAAGAATTATATATATATATATATATATATATATATATATATATATATATATATATATATATATATATATATATATATATATATATATATATATATATATATATATATATATATATATATATATATATATATATATATAAGTTACGCAAGTGAGCGCAATTATTTATTTCGATATTATTAATATGAATATTTTAAGCCTGTATTTTCATCGTTCAACATTTCAAGATTTTGGTAACTTTGTTTTATGCATTACTCAGATTACTATGTTTTATTAACCAGATGCTTTTACCGTCTATCTTTTTCTACATTTTTACTACGTATACATTCTTCAAAGGAAAAATATTATATCTACTGACCTGTGTGGTACATAATAGAATTAAAAAAAACTGAAAAACTTAAATTGACCTTCATACAATTTTATAATTGCTTCATTAGTCATCATTACTTAAATTAAATTCACAAAATAGCTGAGAAATAGACTATATAACTACATACATAATTGCTTAATTAACTCATGATGTAGATTTTGTCTACTTTTATAAAATGTAAACTACAATTTTTAATATTAACCTACAAAATAAGCATATAAGTTATTAAATGTTTATCAGTTTCATGAAATTTGTTTTACAGGATTCTGGTTATTCCACTGCCACTTCTTATTCCACATAGTCATCGGAATGAACCTCATAGTACACGTGGGATCACAGCGAGATCTGCCTCCTGTGCCCCACAACTTCCCCAGGTGCGGGGACCATTTACCGCCCATAACTCTAATACACTGACAGTGAATGTGTGGTTTAGTAAAAAGACATATTGACAATTAAATGTATGTATGTGCCCTGCGAAAGTGCGTGAGAACGTGATTGTACCGTTTAAGTATTAGGTCTTGTTAATAGTATTTATTTTTAACTTTTTTTTATCGTATACGAATTTTTGTAATATTTTTGTTATTGTTATATGATGCGTCTCCCTTTCGGTAGTGCTGAAAATTTTATGAAACTTCATTTTTACATTGTACTAGTCTGTACAGTAATAACCAATGTATGTACCGAGTGCCTTGTGAGATATCTTACAAACAGAAAATAATTTTATAAAAAAATAAATAATTATACAACTTGTATTTTATTTATTTCATATCTACGTTATCCTCAATGCGCCCAAAGCGTTCAATGTTTTCATTAATGCGATCAAGGTGTTTAATGCGTTAAATATTTAAATGCATTAATACGTTCAGTGTATTGAACGTGTTCAACGTTTTGAACGTCTTGAGTTGATACTTCCAATACGTGGATATCTTCAACGTATTAAAGGGATCAAACCAACAGCCACTGAATTTGTAGAGGTGTTGTTGATCAAACCCATTGAACGCATTTCAACCCGTTGGACGAATTCAAGGCAGTTTCGTTTAAAAATTGTAGATAGCAGGTACTACCGTACTATGTAAAAAAGCAGTAAGTCATATTTTTGGCAACTTTTGTATTTGACAGGAGCGTAGCGTACATGATAGTATTTTCAAAAGTAAATTACATGGGGAAAGATAATTTTGTCAGAAGAAACTTGTTTATGAACGTGTAACTAGTCTAACTAGTAACTAGTAACTCGCACAGCAAATAGTATGCTGTGGTAAATTAAACTACAAACTTTACGACAGGTTATCAGTACATCTGGTTGATACATCGGCTTCATATTGAAATTATCATGGAACCAAAAACGACTTTTTTCATACAAAATAATTTCGAATGTGGAGTAAGTTTGAAACAACGTACAATTTGGAAATTATTGTAGTTAAGAAAATATCTGCCAAATGCACAGGAACACAAAGCTATCACTAAATTATACTCAAAAAGCTTACCTTAAAAAGTTAATAATTCACGCGCGCAAAATATTATATGACTGGCTCAGAAACTTTCATTAGGCTACAAAGGGCTTTTGGAAAACATGAGTACTGAATACTAACAACTAAACAATTATTACTACCAGACAGGAGCGTAGCGTACATGGATGCGAGTGATGCGTCGCATTCCTTAAAAAATTGTCAAATTAGTGTTATTTAAAAGTTCAATCAATTTATTCAATTATTACAATATTTTAATTATTTTAAACCGACCGCAAACATACATTATTTACTTTAAACGCTACCATCAACTTTTTTATTTCAAATCGGCCGTGAAGGCACCCGAAATTATTGGACTCCCGCGGTACTTGCTACAGTGCTGAAATGCGATGTCCACGTTACATCCAAGCTACGCGCTAGATGTGCGAAAAGGTCAGTGATCTTACGCAGTCAATAGTGGAACCTCAAGTGGGTGTTGTCGTTATTTCCGAACTCAGTTATGCGATTATGTGAACGCATCTTGGCGACTGTCGCCATAACATAAGGAAGATTTGGAAGCGCTGTTTCAGGTAATTGTGGAAAATAAAAATGAGAAATGGGATCGAGAAACCGTTATTTGTGCTAGAGACCTTTTAACTTTATTGCGCGACTTTTATTTGAATTTTTTCTTAGCAGTGTTTTCTGACATATTCCCACATTCCGAGAGCCTGTTTAAAATTTCACAGACAAAAATATCAGATATTAGTTACTGTAATAAAAAGATGGCCGATTTCAAATCACATATTAAAAAAAAATGAGAAACGAGTTTAGTGACATTTGGGACCGTATGGACATATTTTTTTTCACAGGTTTGGATTTAATTCCCGAAGATAAGAAAAGCACCTACGCACGATTGTTTTATGAAATTTTGGACGTTATTACTTTGAACATTAGTGAACGGTTTAGTGAAACTCTTAAACTGAAATTCTTAAATCTAGATACTAGACAATTTATTTCATTCGTGAAACGTTTTCCTGACGAACTCTTTTTTCTTTAGTAGATACATATGGAACATTCTTTGACGCAAATCGTTCATCAACATTGTGTCGTTTAATTTTGACTATTCCTGCCACAAGCAGTTCCCGGAAAGATCATTTTTATGTTTAAAGAGAATAAAGACTTATCTGCGAAATTCTCAAAAGCAAGAAAGACTGTCAGCTTTAGCATTAATAAATATTGTTTATTATTAATAAATAAGTTTATCATTAATAAATAAGTGCCTTGTTAGAAGATATGAGATCGTCTCCAACATTTGAAGAAACAGTGATAGACGTTTTCACTGGACAAACAAAAACCGAAGAATTGATCTTCATTTTAAAAATTAGGATATATACCTCGGCATAATCATTTTAGGTTAGTGTATTATTTTTACCATTTTCATATGGCCTACCATACATCTGACTATACCTCTTCCCCTTATAAAATTTGTATCACATCTCTAGATTTTTTTTGTCACGCTACGCCCCTGGTATTTGATATCGTTAGATCCGCCTTGAAATGTTCTGTAATGCAACGTAAAAGAACAGTACAAAAAAATCCCCTTTAAAAGTGTATTTGACAGAAGTAATGCTACTTTTGAGTTTTCACGGCATAAGCAACGAAAATAAACAGTATATCTCAAATCCACAAAAAAAAAACAGTAAAAAAAAATGGGGTACTGCGTTTTTTCCTTGTACTAGATTCAAAACGCCACTTGAGGCGTCAAACGTTAGTGTAAACAAGACATACTGCTACTCGAAACTAGCCTTAGTGAAGCTATTGCTTTTTTACGTAGTACGGCAGAGTACATTTGTAAACTTTTAATAAGATAAACCCAATTATGTTTTATCTTCTTCCTAATGGTCATAAGTCATAACGGCCATAACTATCATAAGTCATAAAGCTACCACCGTATGGTTACATCAGTGGTGTTGCACTCGGGTAATTCTGCAGGTACCGTGATGTCGCGAAGACTTGAAATATTTGAATCGATGTACATTCATTTTAGCTTTGTTGTCGTGTTTGACCACCTATATATTATGTAAATATAAATATAGTAATACATATCATTACCTTAACGCAAGTACTAGGTCACTCAATTTTTTTTTATATATTATTAATTAAAATCAAAGAGATCTTTACACATTTTTAGAACTGTTTCGTTCCTATGTACCTTATCTTTATGCCTACTTTTTATATACCTTCTAAGATATGTCTCTATTTCATTTCTAAGAGTTATCTACATTCTAAACTAAATTTTGTGTATTTAATACAGAATTAGATAAACATAAAAACTTCATGTTGCCTAGTTCTTGCAGTCGGGCGACGATATTGTATAAATTATCTTATATAAAGTGCCGCCACTGCATAATGAAATGCAACTTGATCTATCAGATTAAGTATTAAGTTCTTATTATTTTCATAAGATTTTATTTGTGAAGTTTTAGGAAACGTTTAAATGGATTTTCCAATTAGACAAGCATATTTGAAAAAGAAAAAAATCTAATAAAACACAGTCGACATTTTAGTAACTTTTTTAATGGATTATACAAAAAACAAAATATATAGTATGTCGAAATTTATCAAAATAACAACACTGAAATATCTGAACAGAAAAATAATAATTAACCAGTACAAGCAACATTTTCTAAGCCATGTTATTAATTCCCACATAAATACCAATACGTTGCATATCATTAAAAAAACAATCTGTTTAGATCACTACTACATGAATTTGCTTTGAATGTTATTTTAATTAACACAGTAATCAAATTGTCTAAAACAAACAAAAATGTGATTGGTCATTTACAAAACACAAAAAAATATACAATTTAAACAAATTGCAAGTTTAACTAAGGTAAATATGAGAGACATGGTACCTTAAAATTGCATTACTATATAGATACTTACTAATATTGAGAAAAATTCACCTTGACGTAACAGTTAAATATAATGTTGACAATAATGCCACATCATTAATTGCTGACATAGCTTTATGGAATTAAATAACACCGTTAAAGCTACATCAACAACGGACGAGATGGCAAATGCTTCGTTCAAGATAGAATCTCCTTGAAATCACGTTCAAACTGCACTCCAACTAGTCAAATGATGTGATATCCATATTCCTTGCGAATGTTCGATCTAGTCACATGTTGATATCTCTGTGACTGTGATCGAGCACTCGTAGAAAATAGAATTATTAACAGCCTGGAAAATGGTACTATATACGAGACTATATGTACAGGAAGTTCAAAATCATTAGTGAGGTCATACTTTCCTATTTGATTCCTATATTAAATATTTAGTGTCATAAATTATTATAACATTCATTTTTATATCAGGCGTTGCCTTATAAAATTCTTAGGGAGTTACAAATTAATAAAGATAAGTCTATGTATTTAAAATATTCTATACCTATAACATTTCCTATTGAAATATTGTATTTATCTCAATAATCTCATAAATTTTAATAATCATATAGAATCAACAGAATAGCTATAGACTATATCCAACTGAGATATTAAAAATAGACAACAGGTGTATTTATTCTGATTAATTTGAAAGTGTTTCCATTATATTTAATTGTCTAGTAAATCATGACCTAATCATGGGAAGGCCTAATTATTTGATAAAACATGAAATAATATGCTGACTTCTTTTCTAAGAATTATTTTTGTTATTCACACTTGTATCGCTGTAAATTATTTTGAATAACAAGTGATATGTTAATATTAGAATAATAAATATTCAATTATTTCACTACTGTTCGGTTCAATTACTTTAAAAAGTAGAAGATTTAAACTGAAGTTCGAATATTGTATAGCTTTTTATATACAATATATATAGTTTCTATAAAAAGATAACAATCAAGAATTATATTCACAAGCGTTGACGCTGGTAGTCTTTTTGGGAAACTTATGTAAATAAATACCTTTACTTCATTTGTTTTGTAATATTAACACAAGTTAGTTTTTTACATATACAGTCAATTCTAATTATATAATAAATTAAACTTCTATACCAGCTTGATTCTCACTATGTGTTTTAAATTTTATCAGAAAGTACTACCCAACATAAGTCAAAACTTAAAAGAAGCAATTTCCTTCGATAACTATCAGATCACCTAAAATAGACACAGACAGTACAGTCGACTGTTATATAAGGGCAAGAAATTGTGCAAGGGTCTTTGGTGCCATCTCAGCAAACACTCCCTATGACAAGATTGATAAATATTGAGAATATTCAGAATATTAAAGTTTATACCACCATAATCATCACCATTATAATAGTCTCATATTTTAGATAGTCATATCTAAAAAAAAATATGAATAGAAAATGAACAATTTTGAGCTTCAAAAAACTGCCTTGTATTTGACACTTTGTATATAGAATCATACAATCATATATCCAATGTGAAAAATTTAACTGCAATAAAATTTTTAATTTAGTGAAACTATTTCTGTAGTCGTGAAACATGAGTTGTTCATTGGCTTTACTTTAGCAGTATTTTCAAATAAGGTATATCAGGTGACACATGTAAACTCATGTGAAGACAAATTCAATGAACTTACAGTTATCGAATTTCTTTCCCTAAGAAAACTGCTAGGTATAAATTTTGTTAGACAATGATTAAATGAGGCTGCTGGAAAATAAATGAAGACCAGAATGTCATAAAAAAAAATGGAGATAAAAAAATATGAATATACATGCAGGTACATTTTTAACATGTATTCTTTATAAATATTCATGTTTAAATAAACAAACCAGTGGATACATTAAACATTTTGCTAAAACATGCTAAAATGCAGTTCTGCAGTAAAGTGTTTAAAAGAATAGTTTCATTCAAAATAGTTTAGAGATATACTTAGTATTAATTTATGTGACTAGATCGCCATTTAAATTAGACAATGAAGAACTTTCAAATAATAAATGTTAATAAGGTGAACTCTCATAAACTTTATGTCACTGCCGACAATATTAAAATTTCATTACCCAAACTGGGTAACTAAAAATAATGAGTGAAAAATTGTGGTTTGAAAACAGTGTTTAAAAAACATTATATTCAACATTTCAAATTCCCATATTTTCACACATCGTTTCTGGTTGCCCAACATAGGTAATGGTCTTCTCAATACGATCTGTAACAAAAATTGTAAAGCTTTATTAAACCCTCTCTATTTTGTTCCGTGATCTAAAAATTATTCATTACCTAATCTACACTGTTATATAGCCCCATAAATTATGATCTTCAAAAAATTATTTTAATAATGAAAATAGCTTAAATTCTAAATGCCCGCGCCCCGCAAAAAATAAAACATTAAGACACTCAGGCTTTGCCAATTGTCTCAATGTGAGTTTTTAAACGTGTTATCTGATATACCTTGAATTTGAAAAAAAAAAGTAGTGGGTTACTGCATTCCTCTAGGTGAAGAACGTTACTATTAAAATAAAGCCAATTTACAACAAAATGTCAAATACAAAAATGTAAATAAATATAAAATATCTATTAAAGGAAATACTATTTCTATAAATAATGTTCACACTTGTATGTTAGAAACACATCCTTTTGACATTAATTATAAAACAAACAATTTGTCACTTAAATGTCACTTGCCACAAATAAAAAATATTCAAATGCACTTTTTTCAATACGTAAATACACTAACCTGATTCAACATTGATGTAACTTCAATTTCTTCAAATAAGTCACGACGAGGAAGATACGACACAATCCAGAAAATGACGTTTGGCGATGAGGGCGGCAACTGCCAGAATAAAGTAACTAATGGCTGTGATATGTATCAAAACAACAAATCACACCAATAGTTCCTTAACTCTAGCAACCAATATGCTCCACTCAATTTCGATGTGATCTCTCGACACCCTAACTTGGTGAGGTAGCCATATGACATTAAGAAAATCACACGGCTAGATCACCAAAGATAAGGAGACAAGGTAAAACGAACCAAGCCCACCTACACACACACAATCACCCTCGGCACATCTCCAACTCTCACCGTGAGATTATTCCGTACTACTGGTCGTACTGAAAACAGTAGAGACGGAAAAATCCCACGGCAAGTATTGAGAACCTATCCACTCATCACAAAACCGACTTATTTGACTTTACAATTCGACTGGATGTATTAAATTCATAAAGAATGACTGGTTCAAATAGAACTGCACTTCTACACACACAGGGAACATTTGAACTTATCAAATTTTGTGAATTTATTACAAGAACGATTTACAAAAGATGGCTACCAACTGCTATTTGTGTCCCTTAACACAGCTAGCATTTGACAGAGGGGTCTTATATGCTACAAACTACCTACATTATATACAGAAAAGGGTGGGAGGGTAACTAAAGGAACTACAGTTCTAGGAAGGGTGGTCAGTGAGACAGCAACAGGTACATATTTTCCTTTTGTTACCAAAACTAGTATAATTGTTATATATAACCATGAAGTTTTAGTAAAGGAGGAGGGCATTTATTGGACACTTAGGGTCAAATTTAATCTATCATGGCAAATTTGCTGTTATTCAAAATGAATTATTCATTTATGTGAAAGAAAATAGTTGGAACAGGATATTTTTAAAAGTAGTAATGAATATAATTTTGTCAGAATTTTTTTTTATGGAAGATTAATATGAATTAAAGAGTAAGATAAAAAAGAAAAAGGAAATAGTATGTTTACTATATTAAATGGAAGATATGAAACTTGGGAGTATGAAACAATTTTTAACAGAAATACACCAAAATATGTTGTATGCAGAATGTTGTCTTCTTGTGTAAAAGTAGACTGGACAAATAATGCTAACAAAGAATATAACTGGTCAATTTTAATACATTACCGATATAAGAAACAGGCAATAAATTAATTTGTATTAATTATGCTCTTATTCGATAGAGGGCACAATTATTTCGTGACCCAGAGCATGATTAACCCATTTAATAAACCTTAATCATTCCTGTCTGTATTTCGGGGAATGTATAGAACGTGTTTCACTACATTCTCCTTAGATTGTACACGATTATTAATATTATCAGTAAATAGATTTTTTTTTGTCAGTAAAATGTAAAATAAATCAAATCATGTAAAATTTCAAACCATTTTATAAAAATTGTTGTATATTGGCATGCCTTCATTATAAAACATAATAAACTGATTTTACCTGCTGAAAATAATTATGTTTCAAATCTTACCACAAAAAACACATATACTATATAAATTGTCTTAAATTGTATGTACAATATAGAACACATCAATTTTTTCTTAACCTAAACTTCTTTTAACAAAATACTGCTCAAATATTTACACGTAAATAACCTATTTCTCTTTTTATAAATATTTACTTTATTAATGTGTTCAACAAAAACAAATGTACAGAATATGTAAAAAAAAAAACAGTATATAATACTCTGAAGCACGTAAAACGATTACAGATAAAGACTTGAAGAAAACACAATATCCCTCTTAATTAATTTAATGGCCGTATTAAACTTGTCCTCTAAATCAGTGTTACCAATAGTTTTGGAAGCCTGTACCATCTGCCTTAATAATTCCTCCAGACGTCTCATAGATCTTACTATGGACCCCTCAAAAATGTCTGTCATGGTACAAAGATCTTTGAACAAAGAACCGTTACACCATGCGAATACTACATCCATTAAGAAGGGTTTAAACCTTTCGACGTAAGCATCTTCTTCTAGTGGCAAGCGAGCTTCAGTACTTACTTTTGCTATTCTTCGTGCCAAATCCTTTAATAATAATATTCTAAATTAGAATCAAAAATTCTGCCATTGAAAGTGTTAGGTTTCAGATACATTCATTTATCCATATTATGTTAACGTCGAAACACTAAAATTCTTGATCATTTCATTTTTAACCAAATGACAGAAAATCTAATTAGCAAAAATTACTTAGCATATCACAAATAGATATTTTAAGTGACAAAAACTGTCTTCTCAAAAACTGTGTCTCAATAATTGTTGTTTGACACAATAATTACAAAAAAATATTTTTCAGAATTAAATGAACAGTGCAAAAGGCTATTTTTTTATGTTAGCTTTTACTATCATTGGATTAGGTAAATGAAGAAGTTGCAGCAGTTGCTTAGTGATAATATTATCAGTCAATATAATCCAACGTTCAGTTATATCTATCTTATATTACAAGCTGTCTATTTGAAAAAATAATCAAATATTTATGAATTATTTTGATACTTCGAAATAAACGCTTTTGTTCGAAGAAAAACGTAAGAATAATTTGTTTTCTTCCGAAAAGAATAAAGTTTGTATCGAAATAATTATTCAACAGCCTTTGTGTTTCAGATAAACCAAAATAAACCTATAAAAATCTTCCAGCATTTACTCTTATTCCACTTTTATAAACTTTTATTTCACTTTTAGAAACTTTTATTCCAAACATATATCTGTTGTCACATATCTGTATATAACAGTCATAGTAAATATAATTTCTAAAGCTGCAAACTCAATTAAACATACATATCCCGAAATATACAGGGTGTCTCACCAGGAACTGCGTCGATCGATCTAGGGAAAAGTACGCACCAGAGAATTTTGACCAACTTCCTTATTTTAAATGGAACACCCTATATATTTTAGGGTTTTCGAAAAGAGCATAACATTCTGAGTCAAAAACATGGAAAATTATGAAACAAATAAGATTTTCAAATATTATCTGAAACTATTAAAAAACTTTTCTAGAATTATTTGAAATACTTTCTTGTGGAAAATTTCTAGCTCTTGAACCTTTCATAAAATTATTTTAAGTATTTTTATAATTACAAATTTAAACAGCTAAGTTTTAGTCATTGTATAAAAAACTCTTTAAACATGCGGTACCCAAATAATAACTGTGATAATTAATGTAAAAATATTTTACATTAATTAACAACTACCATGATTTAAGTAAAACTGGAGTTTTTGAGCGAGAACAGTGATATTGCTCGACCTGTAATCCAATCATCCAGAACGCTGTCAATGTTCAAGGTATTTTTGACAAACGTTAAAATGTACCTTTATATCCCTAATAATTTGTTTTCTTCCGAAAAGAATAAAGTTTGTATCGAAATAATTATTCAACAGCCTTTGTGTTTCAGATAAACCAAAATAAACCTATAAAAATCTTCCAGCATTTACTCTTATTCCACTTTTATAAACTTTTATTTCACTTTTAGAAACTTTTATTCCAAACATATATCTGTTGTCACATATCTGTATATAACAGTCATAGTAAATATAATTTCTAAAGCTGCAAACTCAATTAAACATACATATCCCGAAATATACAGGGTGTCTCACCAGGAACTGCGTCGATCGATCTAGGGAAAAGTACGCACCAGAGAATTTTGACCAACTTCCTTATTTTAAATGGAACACCCTATATATTTTAGGGTTTTCGAAAAGAGCATAACATTCTGAGTCAAAAACATGGAAAATTATGAAACAAATAAGATTTTCAAATATTATCTGAAACTATTAAAAAACTTTTCTAGAATTATTTGAAATACTTTCTTGTGGAAAATTTCTAGCTCTTGAACCTTTCATAAAATTATTTTTAAGTATTTTTATAATTACAAATTTAAACAGCTAAGTTTTAGTCATTGTATAAAAAACTCTTTAAACATGCGGTACCCAAATAATAACTGTGATAATTAATGTAAAAATATTTTACATTAATTAACAACTACCATGATTTAAGTAAAACTGGAGTTTTTGAGCGAGAACAGTGATATTGCTCGACCTGTAATCCAATCATCCAGAACGCTGTCAATGTTCAAGGTATTTTTGACAAACGTTAAAATGTACCTTTATATCCCTAATAATTTGTTTTCTTCCGAAAAGAATAAAGTTTGTATCGAAATAATTATTCAACAGCCTTTGTGTTTCAGATAAACCAAAATAAACCTATAAAAATCTTCCAGCATTTACTCTTATTCCACATTTATAAACTTTTATTTCACTTTTAGAAACTTTTATTCCAAACATATATCTGTTGTCACATATCTGTATATAACAGTCATAGTAAATATAATTTCTAAAGCTGCAAACTCAATTAAACATACATATCCCGAAATATACAGGGTGTCTCACCAGGAACTGCGTCGATCGATCTAGGGAAAAGTACGCACCAGAGAATTTTGACCAACTTCCTTATTTTAAATGGAACACCCTATATATTTTAGGGTTTTCGAAAAGAGCATAACATTCTGAGTCAAAAACATGGAAAATTATGAAACAAATAAGATTTTCAAATATTATCTGAAACTATTAAAAAACTTTTCTAGAATTATTTGAAATACTTTCTTGTGGAAAATTTCTAGCTCTTGAACCTTTCATAAAATTATTTTAAGTATTTTTATAATTACAAATTTAAACAGCTAAGTTTTAGTCATTGTATAAAAAACTCTTTAAACATGCGGTACCCAAATAATAACTGTGATAATTAATGTAAAAATATTTTACATTAATTAACAACTACCATGATTTAAGTAAAACTGGAGTTTTTGAGCGAGAACAGTGATATTGCTCGACCTGTAATCCAATCATCCAGAACGCTGTCAATGTTCAAGGTATTTTTGACAAACGTTAAAATGTACCTTTATATCCCTAATAATTTGTTTTCTTCCGAAAAGAATAAAGTTTGTATCGAAATAATTATTCAACAGCCTTTGTGTTTCAGATAAACCAAAATAAACCTATAAAAATCTTCCAGCATTTACTCTTATTCCACTTTTATAAACTTTTATTTCACTTTTAGAAACTTTTATTCCAAACATATATCTGTTGTCACATATCTGTATATAACAGTCATAGTAAATATAATTTCTAAAGCTGCAAACTCAATCAAACATACATATCCCGAAATATACAGGGTGTCTCACCAGGAACTGCGTCGATCGATATAGGGAAAAGTACGCACCAGAGAATTTTGACCAACTTCCTTATTTTAAATGGAACACCCTATATATTTTAGGGTTTTCGAAAAGAGCATAACATTCTGAGTCAAAAACATGGAAAATTATGAAACAAATAAGATTTTCAAATATTATCTGAAACTATTAAAAAACTTTTCTAGAATTATTTGAAATACTTTCTTGTGGAAAATTTCTAGCTCTTGAACCTTTCATAAAATTATTTTAAGTATTTTTATAATTACAAATTTAAACAGCTAAGTTTTAGTCATTGTATAAAAAACTCTTTAAACATGCGGTACCCAAATAATAACTGTGATAATTAATGTAAAAATATTTTACATTAATTAACAACTACCATGATTTAAGTAAAACTGGAGTTTTTGAGCGAGAACAGTGATATTGCTCAACCTGTAATCCAATCATCCAGAACGCTGTCAATGTTCAAGGTATTTTTGACAAACGTTAAAATGTACCTTTATATCCCTAATAATTTGTTTTCTTCCGAAAAGAATAAAGTTTGTATCGAAATAATTATTCAACAGCCTTTGTGTTTCAGATAAACCAAAATAAACCTATAAAAATCTTCCAGCATTTACTCTTATTCCACTTTTATAAACTTTTATTTCACTTTTAGAAACTTTTATTCCAAACATATATCTGTTGTCACATATCTGTATATAACAGTCATAGTAAATATAATTTCTAAAGCTGCAAACTCAATCAAACATACATATCCCGAAATATACAGGGTGTCTCACCAGGAACTGCGTCGATCGATATAGGGAAAAGTACGCACCAGAGAATTTTGACCAACTTCCTTATTTTAAATGGAACACCCTATATATTTTAGGGTTTTCGAAAAGAGCATAACATTCTGAGTCAAAAACATGGAAAATTATGAAACAAATAAGATTTTCAAATATTATCTGAAACTATTAAAAAACTTTTCTAGAATTATTTGAAATACTTTCTTGTGGAAAATTTCTAGCTCTTGAACCTTTCATAAAATTATTTTAAGTATTTTTATAATTACAAATTTAAACAGCTAAGTTTTAGTCATTGTATAAAAAACTCTTTAAACATGCGGTACCCAAATAATAACTGTGATAATTAATGTAAAAATATTTTACATTAATTAACAACTACCATGATTTAAGTAAAACTGGAGTTTTTGAGCGAGAACAGTGATATTGCTCGACCTGTAATCCAATCATCCAGAACGCTGTCAATGTTCAAGGTATTTTTGACAAACGTTAAAATGTACCTTTATATCCCTAATAATTTGTTTTCTTCCGAAAAGAATAAAGTTTGTATCGAAATAATTATTCAACAGCCTTTGTGTTTCAGATAAACCAAAATAAACCTATAAAAATCTTCCAGCATTTACTCTTATTCCACTTTTATAAACTTTTATTTCACTTTTAGAAACTTTTATTCCAAACATATATCTGTTGTCACATATCTGTATATAACAGTCATAGTAAATATAATTTCTAAAGCTGCAAACTCAATCAAACATACATATCCCGAAATATACAGGGTGTCTCACCAGGAACTGCGTCGATCGATCTAGGGAAAAGTACGCACCAGAGAATTTTGACCAACTTCCTTATTTTAAATGGAACACCCTATATATTTTAGGGTTTTCGAAAAGAGCATAACATTCTGAGTCAAAAACATGGAAAATTATGAAACAAATAAGATTTTCAAATATTATCTGAAACTATTAAAAAACTTTTCTAGAATTATTTGAAATACTTTCTTGTGGAAAATTTCTAGCTCTTGAACCTTTCATAAAATTATTTTAAGTATTTTTATAATTACAAATTTAAACAGCTAAGTTTTAGTCATTGTATAAAAAACTCTTTAAACATGCGGTACCCAAATAATAACTGTGATAATTAATGTAAAAATATTTTACATTAATTAACAACTACCATGATTTAAGTAAAACTGGAGTTTTTGAGCGAGAACAGTGATATTGCTCGACCTGTAATCCAATCATCCAGAACGCTGTCAATGTTCAAGGTATTTTTGACAAACGTTAAAATGTACCTTTATATCCCTAATAATTTGTTTTCTTCCGAAAAGAATAAAGTTTGTATCGAAATAATTATTCAACAGCCTTTGTGTTTCAGATAAACCAAAATAAACCTATAAAAATCTTCCAGCATTTACTCTTATTCCACTTTTATAAACTTTTATTTCACTTTTAGAAACTTTTATTCCAAACATATATCTGTTGTCACATATCTGTATATAACAGTCATAGTAAATATAATTTCTAAAGCTGCAAACTCAATCAAACATACATATCCCGAAATATACAGGGTGTCTCACCAGGAACTGCGTCGATCGATCTAGGGAAAAGTACGCACCAGAGAATTTTGACCAACTTCCTTATTTTAAATGGAACACCCTATATATTTTAGGGTTTTCGAAAAGAGCCTAACATTCTGAGTCAAAAACATGGAGGATACCCTATGCCTAAACCCAGCCGTTTTAAGATATTTGAAATTAAAAAAGAATTTTTACAGGTGTAATGGTTTATAGTAACCTTTATAACTTTCTTCGTGTAAAATATACTAATTTGCTTTTTGGCATGTAGATAGAACACAAGAAGAGCTGCACTCTACAATTGAATTACATTCATGGTATACCAAATGTTCCAATTTTGACGTTACATTTTGTAAACTTCAGACCGCGAAAACTTGTTTAGGTCAAATGGAATACCCTACATATTTTTTTACATCAAGTTATGTAAAATTAAATTCCTTTTTTTCTAATATAGGCATTGTGGGGGTTTAAGTAACAAATTTTTGAAATATTTGCGATTTTCTTAGAAAACAATAATAAAATTTTCAAAATAATGATGTACCACCCTTCTATTGAATATAATATAATATTTATTATTGTACAGTTCTTATACATGTGATGACAAATTCTAAAATGTTTTTAAAAAAATAAAAAAGTTTTAAAAACAATATTTTTCCCTGGTGTAGTCAGAATTTACACATTCAAACACAAAAATTATTATTTGTGTTTGAATGAAATTATATTAAATATTAACTCTTCATATTATATATCCAGTGAATTATTAATTGTAAACACTACACTCATGATTCTTCCTTATATTTTCATCTGAATTTTAAAGTTTAACAATACGTAATAATTATTTTACCTTCACAGGATAAAAGCTTATATTGAGGTCGAGCTCTGCCGATTAAAAAAATTAATTAAAAAAAAAACAGAATATTCTGTACGGACTGGACGAGACTGGTATCTATTCAATAATTTACTTTAGATTTATTAAAAAATATATAATAATAATAATAATCAGAACTAACCTGCATCTGCCTCAAGGGACCTGAGAGCTCTTCTGACAATTTTGGAGTTTCCTGGCTTTTCTCGTCACAGACAAAACAACTAAGTAAAGAGCACGCTTGCGCCGGAGTCAGATTTCCGAACACTCCATTGAAAATCATTTCTGTAATTAGAAGCTCATCCGCACTGCGAAAGACAAATATTTACACTGTTGCAGAACGGCATGCTAAAGAATTTACCATCACAAAAATTTAATAAACAGTATTTATTTTGCACAGATAAGTTTAACCGTGGGTGTATAAATACCAAAAGATCAGTGCTAGTAAAATTATACAACACCCAGGCATCTCGAAGTATATAAATATTTCAATAAAATATATGGATCAACTAAAAGTTATCAGCATAATTCAGTATGATGTTTGACAATTTTTATTGATTAATTTATCACAGCACACTATATCTTGACAGCTCTAAAATTTTAATGAATATGATCGAAAAAATGCCCATATAAAAATCTAATACACTAAAAACCTATTTTAAAAATGTATTGTGTACTATAAGTACCGTAAAAACAGTAGTAAACTGACTTACCTACTTAATTCACATGCAACCCTGCCTTTAAGTTGTATAACGTCAGTATTAGTGCAATATCCTAACCTCCTTAATACCCTCTTGCGGCATTTTAATTCATCTAATTGTAACACTGATTTTGCGTCTAATAGTTTCTGTCTCGCCACTTTCAATTCATCTGTACAAACAACTTTCTCCTCATACTTAACATATTCAGTGTCCAAGAGAACGTTCTTGTGCATTGGGTGTTCATACATCCTAAAATAAAACTTATTTATTATATGTCAAGAATCGTGTAAGAATTAAATAACTTAAAATATCTCATTCGTACATACTTCTTTTCCAATATTTCTATTTTCCTCACAATCTCGATGAACTCTGGATCGCGTATCTTCATATCATTAACAGGGTTTAACAGAGGCGGACCCTCAGGAAAACGCTTTTTCACTTCTTTGACTGCTTTGTACATTCCTTTTCGACTGTCCTTAGTCCTCAAGTCGTTTGGACAATATAATCTAACTGAGGAAACATGCGTAACCAAGGAAGAGTCCACACTTACAATTTCCACTTCACCTTTCTAAAGAAAAAAGGCTTATGTTCTATATATATTATGATTGAAATGGCCAGCAAAATGTTATGGGACTAACAATAAAAAGTAGTTTTAAAAAACTGTAAATCTTAACCTATTAGAAAATGAACTGGTGTTTTTTTTTTTAAATATGTTGAAATATCTAAGTGATTTTCAGTCATATTAAGAAATCATTCATGTTTAGATGTAAACATTTACCTGAAATTATAATAAGGTAGTTTAATTTTATTTTTATTAAAGTATAATTTTTATTTTTAATTATCAATAATATTTCATCCTAAATGTCTTAATATGGCAGGTAGACGGTTTGATACAATTGTTAATTCTAATGGTGTTAAATGGTTTTGTGAATATTACATAGTTTATATTGCCCTTGCTACTAAGATTGCCAAAGACTTTGAATATCTACAATCCTGTCATAGGAGACCTTAAAATATTATTCTTTTAAAAATATCTTCTTTGTTCTTTCACATGAAAGATGTTTCACAAATAATTTGTACTCAGTACCCACCAATTTATGTAACCACACCACTTCAAAAAAACAAATGAAGTAATATCATTTTTAGGACACTTTCACACATAAAAATATGTCTTTGCATGCCACTGTTCCTTACACTCATTAACTACACTTGAGAGCAAAACGATCGATTCAGCAACATGCTCCAACTTTGAGAGAATATGTACTCTCTCCAGTACCATTTGAAGTAAAGTTCAATGAACTGTTTGAAAGTTTAAAAACAGTTGTTTCAAATGATACCACTTCGATTGGAATCGGACCTGTTCTGACAAAGTTATGAGCCGAACAACATGTGTAACACAAAACCCTGTTAATTGGAATGCGCATACGCGACGATTATGACAGACATAGAGAGCGCTTGCAACCTGGTATTCGTCTCCATTCGCTAATTTGAAGTTAACGTATGCGTATGTGCTCGAAGGATTTACAAGAAAATGGATGCCATAGCTGCCGAAGCAGCCCAGGTAATTGCATTGTTGAAAGAGGGTTTCAGTTAAAGCCGTGGCAAATCGACTGAATTTGAGTCAATCAGCTGTGTCAAGAGTGTATCGTCGGTACCGAGAAACCGGTAGCTACGTCCGCCGGCCAGGAGGCGGTCGTAAACGCGTGACAACGAAGAGGAATGATCGATTTATTGTGTTAAGATCTCTCAGAAATCGACATTTGACTGGTGTTGACCTCACACAAGAGCTGAGGGAGGTCAGAGGTGTGATCGCTAGTGCTTGGACAATGAGACGAAAATTGAAGGCAGCTAAGTTGACCCCAAAAAAGGCAGCTACAGGTCCCAAACTGACTGCAGTCCAAAAGCAAAGGCGACTGGAATTTGCTAGTGAACATCTCTTTTGGGACCACGGTCAATGGAGTCAGATATTATTCACAGACGAGTCCAGGATGTGCCTGCATGGTAACGATAAGAGACGTCGGATCTATAGAAGACCACCAGGAGAGTGATTTGCTCAATGCTGTATTCAAGAAACTGTCGCATATGGAGGTGGCTCTTGCATGTTCTGAGCGGGCATTTCCACGCACGGAAAAACTGAGTTAGTTTTCGTGCCCGGTGGAGGACGTGAAGGAGGATTAACAGCGGACCGCTATATCAGGGATATTCTGGAGGAACATGTTGTTCCGTATGCGGGATTTGTTGGCGAGGACTTCATGATAATGCTCGCTGCCACACCGCGCGAGTTACCACTACCTACCTAGCTGACATCGGTATACGGAAAATGGACTGGCCTCCCATGAGCCCGGACTTGAATCCAATTGAACACGTTTGGGGTGAACTTAAGCGAAGAGTTAGGGCAAGAAATCCTGGACCAGGGAGCATATTGGAACTGAGAACTACGTTGGTTGAAGAGTGGGAAGCAATCCTTCAAGACAGCATAAGAAAAGTTGTCCGATCTATGCGTAATCGTTTAGAAAATGTTATTAGGAGAAGGGGTGGCAATACCAAGTATTGAGAAAAAAAATTAAATGCATTTCAACTGAGGGTTTTTTTTTTTTTCGTTTCTTATTCACCCTTTCCGTTTCAACTTTTTTGTGTTACACATGTTGTTCGGCTCATAACTTTGTCAGAACAGGTCCGATTCCAATCGAAGTGGTATCATTTGAAACAACTGTTTTTAAACAGTTCACTGAACTTTACTTCAAATGGTAACTGGAGAGGGTACATATTCTCTCAAAGTTGGAGCATATTGCTGAGTCGATTGTTTTGCTCTCAAGTGTATTTGCATTGATAACAAATAAAATCGTACCATTGCAAGATTCATGCCCAGTACATTACAGTACATTTTTTTTTAAACCTAAACAGTTATGTGTAATAGAAAATATCAAACCATATTAATTACATAACCCATAAAAGATACTGTTTGAATCTTATACTACAGTAAAATTTTAGGGGCCTTAACCCAAAACTCTCAAAGAGCTCTTTGCATTAAGTCTATGATAGACAACTTTTGTCTGAACTAAAAAAAATAAATAAACAGTATAAATATTAGTATAGAAGATTACCGCTATTATTCTAGTGTGGTTGAAGGTAGGTTAAAAAATTTAAATAAATTTCAATCAAATTATGACAAACGCCCATGAAAACACAAAAAGTACATTAGCTAGAAATTCATTTTTAGGTACTGTAGGTACCAGTTATCGAATGCACACATTATAAATCAACAGATATAGAATATGAATAAAAGTCATAAAATTATGTATATGCTAGTAATCTAGTATATCTATATTTGGATAATAATCATCTAACATAAACTGCCAGCAGAAATCACAGTAGATTTGCTAAAAATTAATGAAAAGCTCATCCATACAGTTTTGACACCATAAAGTTACACTTAAAGAGTAATTAGAGGTTGTTAAACCTGGGTACAATTATAGATTTTCAAAATGAAACATGAAATGGCATGTAAATTGAGATGTTAGGTTAGGACTTACCTGATCCTCTAGACATGGTTTAGGTATAGAATCACCCTCATTATTCTCTGAAATTACATGCAATAAAAGGTCTATTTGAATCTTAGTAACAGTTTTAACTTGGCCCTGTTTCGTTTTACGACCGGGCACAATTTCCTGGACCTTTTTAAAATTAACCACTGCTCCCCAGTCATATTCTGCATCTTGAGTCTTTATCTAGAATAATTTTAAATTAAATACATAAAGTAGAATCCTTATAAAAATACATGGTATATTATAAGTGCTTGCCTTTAGTAATCTACCAGGTTGCAAAAATGGAATCAGATATTCTGATTTAGTTAAATAGGATCTAAACTGAACACCCAAAGCTTCTAGTTCCTGCCTAACATTGTAGTAAGACGCTATTTGTTCTTCACATTCGATTTTGAACGAGTTGAGTTTATCTAGTTTCTGTTGAAAATCTGAAACAATGATTGCATTAAGGTGTAAGTTGGTAGGAAATTAATTATTCTGTCACACAATATGTATTTTATAAATTATTCACTGAGACTTCAACTTACCTTCATAAAGGGATGGTATGGCAGTTTGATTTTGAAACTGGTAAAAAGACCGCTCCAACATATATTCTGGATTTATCTCTTCCACCCTTAACAAGTTGAGTACCATATTATAAGTTAAATGGAATGCAGAATTAATAGGATCTGGTAACCCCTTAACTATGTTGCGACCTGCGGCTGGAGGTACCTTCTCGTCAACCATTAACATTACTATTCCTTTATCATCCAAGCCCCTTCTACCTGCCCTACCTGACATTTGAATATACTCCCCTGAAGTAATCTAATAGAAAAATAATGAGACACTTGTTTCACATAAAACTGAATACTATTGTGGGCAGAAATGAATATAAATTAATATACTGTTGCAAAGTGTATACATACATATATAAAAAAATTAATGACAACATACCGCTAAAATAACACATGCCATGTCTTTATCATCTTGTTTAATTGTTGGTAGCTAATTGTTACTTGTGGCTTTTATTAATGTTAATATTAATTACATCAACATTGTTTAAGCTAGTATTAACTTCTAGTGTACTTATTTTCAATGCTCAATTTTTCCCAACAAAAAAAATATGTAAATAAAGTAACTAATAAAATAAAATGTATAAACAATGTTTGTACCATATAGTTTACTCTAACACATAGCTTGAAAACAAATATTTTTAAATATTTATGGGCTTATGGGCAGAAAAATTGGTAAAAACAATACTTTTGAGTTAAATTATACCTGGTCTTTACAATTTTAGATTACATCTTGTTTATTAATTATAAAACAGTATTCTTTGATAATTTAATTTTAAGGATATGTTGATATAGAGGTTTATTCAATTTTTATGTTTGCTATAAATCTTTTTACTGCCACCTATGCTTAATTTAGGTAACAGCAAATATATTTCAATATGGCCAAGAAAATGCCGAGAAAACAAACAGCAAAATGGCGATTTTAATACATTGCTTTCTGACAACAAAACAACAAGTTTTTTCAAACAAAACATTTTCATTGTCAAAACCTATAAAGTTATGGCTTTAACTTTTCTATCAACATGGTAATGGAAATACTACATTCACAAAATACTAAAAATGATTCTGAACATTTTGCTAAAGATTTTATTGTGATCATTCTGAGCAACTTGAATTAAAATGTGTTTTTATATGAAGTTCAAAATAACAAAATAGCAAACGATAACAGGTGAAATAGAAAATATTTAGGTTTTGATTTTGTTTGAAGAAACAGGATTTGTTAAACTACTTTTCATTAAATTAAATTTAATATATACATTTAAAACGTAGATATTCAATAAACAAACACAATAATAAAAAATTTACTGAAGAGATAGTTAAATCATGATCAGTTTAGAACAGAGTTAGATCACTGTTGCAATTATCTTACCCATCGATATTCACGTCCGTCAAACTTTCGCATCCCCGTGAACAGTACAGTTCTTGCTGGCATATTTAAACCCATCGCAAAGGTTTCAGTAGCAAATAAAGCTTTAATCAAACCTTCGCCAAAAAGGATTTCGATAGTTTCCTTTAAAATCGGCAACAGACCACCATGATGTATACCAATACCCCTTCTTAATAATGGTAAAAGGTTCTCCACTTGAGGTAGGTGCCGATCATCACTGGATAAGACATCCATGGCATTATTGAATACTTCATCGACTAACTGCTTCTCGGCAGCTAAAATTCAATGTTATTTAATTTAAAATCTAACACTGACCAAGATATCGTACTTGTGTTAAAATCAAGTTTGGTCATCTGCATTGCATACACTTCACAATCCTTTTTACTAAAACTGAACACGATTACAGGTGCAAAATTTCTCTCCATTATCATTTTAACCACTTTGAAAATATCAGTCTGAGTAGGATCTTTGTTGGCAATGCCACCATGTCTACCTTTCTGATCTCCTTTAGCTGCATCACCTCCATTTTGTAGCACAGCCATAGCAGCATTAAAGCTATCATCTTTAAAGGTTCCCTGAAATATTTTTATTTTATAATTGTATAGGCATAAAAAGCATAAACTTTATTACTGTTTCATCAACCACCATGTGGATTCCACTACCGCCGGCTGGATAAATAAAATGTTGTAAAGGAGTTGGTCGATAATCCGTATAAACAACATGACAAGGTTGATGATGAAGGTGTGCAACCCACTCGGCAAATTGTCTAGCGTTTGGTATTGTGGCCGACAGAAAAACAAAGTGTACATTGTGTGGAAGTAAAATTAAGGTTTCCTCCCAGACTACTCCTCGTTCCTTATCACGCATATAATGTATTTCATCAAATACTACCCATCCTACTTCTCTCATTATTTCAGAGCCTCTATACAACATATTACGCAAGATCTAAGAAAAAAAAACATCTTATCTATTTAATTGTAAGAGGTTGTATTCATTAAAGAAAACAGCATAAATATTTTAATTTGGGCACATAAACATATGGTAATGAAATAGAAGAAAATGTTTGCAACAAATAACCGATGGTTATACATAACTTCAACATTTTTTTACAAATGATACACCACAAAAAAAGATTTAATACGTCTATATGGAATTAGACCATCTCAGAGATTAAAGACAAATTTGTAAAGTGAGAAATATAAAATTAAAAGTCAATATATAGTTTTTTTTAACATATTTTGTCTTTATGTTTGTAGTTCAACATTGATTTATTATGAACATTTCACTAAACAATTTTGAACGCATTTGCTTGAACACTTTGCAGTCAGGAAGTTATTCCTTACTATCAAATTGTTACAATTTTCAGAACTTTATTTTTAAGTTTTTTTTACAACTTCTATTTTGTAATGCAATTGATTGTAAAAAAATTATTTGTGTCTATTAAATTAACGATTATTTTTGGTCTTTCAATATAAGTACACAAAATACTTTGTTACTTCTTTGAAGGAATTAGGAGAGATATTAGAGGAAGAATCTAGCATCGATAGGGAAGATGTAGGAAAACCTATATTGAGAGAGGAATTTGAAATAGCACTAAGGGGGCTAAAGAATAATAGAGCGCCGGGTGTAGATAAAATACAGGCGGAAATTTTGAAATGTGCGGGACAGAAAGTAGTAAATAGGATGTTTGAACTGGTAAAATATATATACGAAACGGGCGAGATGCCGGAGGATTATAAGAGGAACATTATCGTTACTATACCGAAAAAGAGAGGAGCCGACAAATGCGAGAACTTTAGAACGATTAGCCTAACTTCCCATGCGTCAAAAATCTTAACTAGAATAGTGCAGAAGAGGATGGAAAATAGAGCGGAGGAAATACTAGGAGAAGACCAATTCGGGTTTAGGCGAAATAGGGGAACTCGCGAAGCTATTCTGGCGCTAAGAGTAATGTTAGAGAAAACAATAGAAAAAGGAAAGAACGCTTATATAGGATTTGTAGATTTAGAAAAAGCTTTTGATAACGTAAGATGGGAAAAAATGTTCGAGATACTAAAGAGCGCGGGAATGAAGTATAGAGATAGGAGAGTAGTACACAATCTATACATAGAGCAAACTGCTGTTATAGAAGTAGAAGGGGAAGAAAGGGAAGTAGGTATTAGGAAAGGAGTAAGACAAGGATGTACGCTATCACCACTAATTTTTAATCTGTACATCGAAGAGGCGATTAATGTGGTAAAAGATAGAGTGGATTTCGGGATTAAAGTACAGGGACAGAAACTAAAAATGCTGAGATTCGCGGATGATATAGCAGTATTAGCATCTAGTAAGGAGGAACTAGAATCAGCATTGAACGAAATGGAGGCAGTGTTGACAGAGGAATACGGAATGAGGGTGAATAAAAACAAAACTAAAGTGTTAGTGTGCAGAGGGCGCGAGAGCAGAGCAAAAACGAAAGTACAAATTAATAATGAAAGATTGGAGGAAGTTAAAGACTTCACTTATTTAGGAAGTAAAATAAATTGGGATGGAAGAAGCGATAAAGACATAAAACAAAGAATAGCGCAGGGTCGAGTAGCTTTTAACAAAAAAAAAGCACTTTTATGCTCGGGGGTAATAAACTTAGAAACAAGGAAGAGATTTTTGAAAACATATGTATGGAGCACGGCACTTTACGGCTGCGAAACCTGGACGGTAGGGGAAGCAAGTAGGAAGAAATTAGAAGCTTTTGAGATGTGGTGTTACCGAAGAATGATGAAAATACCATGGACTGATAGGGTTAGAAACGAAGAAGTATTGGAGAAAGTCGGCGAGAAAAGAAGTATGTGGAAAAACTTAAAGAAGAGAAGAGATAGAATGGTAGGCCACTTGCTGAGACATGGGGGAATAGTCCGCGATATTTTGGAGGCAGAAATAGGAGTGAAGAAAGGCAGAGGTAGGCCTAGATTAGACTACTGCTCGCAAATAGTAAGGGATGTAGGTTGTAGCACAATTAACGAAATGCGTAGGTTAGCACAAGATAGGAGAAGCTGGAGGTTAGTGTCCAACCAGTCTTAGGACTGATGACCTCATGATGATGACTTCTTTGAAAAAGTAATAAACTACTATATTTTGTATTTTTGACATACATACGTATGTATTTAAAAAAAATGTTGTTATATACTCCTATCTAGGATATATATATATATATATATATATATATATATATATATATATATATATATATATATATATATATATATAACCTTAAGTATACAAACCTTCCAAAATTCAGACATACTATGATTGGTATGTTTACTGCTTTAATTTACTATTACTGTATGTATCATTTGTTGATTATTTTTTAACTGTTAAAACTATATAAGTATAATATTGACTGTACTGACAAGTACAAAAATATGAGTAAAACTTCTAATGGTTTACAAATATCTCAATGTAAAATTTCAACATGTTAAAAAGTAACACCTTTCCAGTTAGTAACTTAACATGTTGATTTAAAAGCAAACCCAGACCAGTTAGTATATTATATTTACTAGTATTCCATAAATATATTTATCATACGCCTCTTAACCATATTTTAATACACCTGTATACATATATTGTAAAAGCAACTTATTCTAATGCAAACCGTTTTTAATTTAATAAGAATCATACCATGCTGATTTTTATGGTTTTGTTATGGAAATATACATATAGACATTAAAATATCGGCTGTGGCTAAGGGAAATATATATAAATGTGCTGTATAGGTAAAAGAAGTATTATGCAGTGTGAATGCACAGTACTGATCCAGTATAACATTATTCATAGTTTATGCAACATATGAGAAAATACTTATGCAACTTCTGAAAATGCATTTGATAATTGTTTTGGAACATAAAAAGTTTAAATTGAAACATCAATTTGTTTAAAAAAATGGATAAAAACTAATATTATTTCCAAAATAACTACATAATAAAAATATTAGGAACATATACAAGATGCATTGCAACAAACTACAATAGAAGCTGGTATTTTCTTCAGTAGGCAGTATATCATTTAATACTCTTGTGCTGTGTATAGTAACAATTAGCATAGATATTGTCATAAAAAAAGCCTTTAATTTCTATTTTTTTTCAATTTAAAATTTTTCGAATATCTTTCACGTACTCATCATAAATAATTACGTTTTTTTTTTCGGACTAGTTTATACTGGTTTCTCTACCAAACCAAAATCAATGCAAGTGTTTCAATATCCAATTATCAAGTTTTCTGAAACAGAATGCCTTTTTTCTAAGAAGTTATATTTAAATATCAGTTTATAGCCTAGAATATATATCTCTAACAACAATCTTCTATATATATACCTCTTGAAAGAGTTAATATAAATCTTAGAATTCTTAAGTTTAATAGTTTTAGAGGAAAAACATTTCATACCTGCAGGCAATCCGATAAGTCTGAAAAAATACCTATTAATTGTATTATGAAAATTAGAAAAGGATTTTGAAAAATCTGAAACTAGCCTTATTCAATTTAATAATTTTAAGCTTACTGTAGTTATCACAATTCAAACATAATATATAATATTAGCAAATATGCTTACCCTTTAATAGGAGTTTTTATACCAGGATTTTTATTTCTGTCTTGGCCAAACAATGTAACAATTTTATTAAAATGTTTCACATAGGAAAAAAGGAATACGGCATTTCAAAGCATAAATGGTATATTCTTTTCATTAATCAATCTATTTCTAGAGAATTTAAGCATAGACTGAGATACATATACAATATATTAACTATGATTTTCAACAACATAGGAAGCAAAAACCTTATGCCCTATAAAAAGCCATGATATTTTTAGCATCTTTTTGTATATCTTCTTTATTCTCACTCCTTTAAAATTGAAAACTATAACTAGATATATTATTTATCAAATGTTAAGTGATCTACTTATATACCTCTCTATGCTAAATAAAATAATTATGTTTTCTGTGATAACTACTATCACAAAAATCTGTGATAAGTGCTATCACTAACTATATCACAAAAATTAGATTTCTTCTATTATTACTTCTTAATGTTTTCTATTTAAATTCTAGGAATCATATCCAACCTGTAGTAATGTTAGACAAGATACATAAGGTTAAAAAATAGACAGTAAGATTGCAAAATAAATAATTTTCAAAATAAAATAATTCCTCTGAATTGTATTCTTTTGATATCTACCTATTATAATATATATAAACAGTTGATCAACTGAAGAATATTATATCTATTTAGTTTGTATAAAACTCTATAACTGATTTATTATTTTTTTAGGAAGTTTCCTTAGGTTTTCCCAAGAAAATATTTACCTTTTCAAATTCCAGAATTTTTCAAATTTTCTTATCAGCTCCATTAATACTTAACAGAAAATTAGTTTTTACAGAAAATATCCATTCAATACAACGTAATTATGATTTACTGCTATTCAGATTTGTAAACAGGCCTTCAATTCAATTAAACAAAATTAAATTAATGTTGTTGAATATAGATTTCAGAAAATTGATTTAAAGAACATGGAATATAAAACTTGATGGAACTAAAAATTTATACTGCTAAACAAATTTCTATATAAAATATTGAAGATATTTACCCTCTAACATATTTAAGCTGTTTTCTTTATTGAAATTGTCAAATTACCTCTGTTGTCATAATTAGACATGATGCACTTGGATTTATGGTTACATCTCCCGTAACTAAACCAACATCTTTAAATTCGTCAAGAAACTCTCTATATTTTTGATTTGATAAAGCCTTTATCGGGGTTGTATATATAACACGTTGTTTATTTATTAAGGATGTTGCGACAGCATATCTGAAATTATTTTGTTCTATTTTTCTATTTGAATTAAATATATGTATATGAATTACATACTTTTTTAACTTGACACATCTAACAAATTAAAAAAAAATACTCACTCGGCTATTACTGTCTTTCCAGCAGATGTATGTGCAGATACTAATACAGATTGATTATTGTCTACACATAATATAGATTCCTTTTGAAAAGGATCCAATGTAAATGGGTACTTTTTAGCTGGTTCACCTCGAGATGGTTTTAAAGGCACATAGTCTTGACCTGGAGGACAAGCTACTTCATGTGTACAAGAATCAAGTGTGTCAATGGTATGAACTACAATCCGATTTTTTAACTCCTCAAAGCTAGATTAAGAAACTTCATTAAAGTCACATTAATTATTAAATAACGAAAAAAATATATACTTAATATCTCCCACATAAACGTCATCGGCTTTGCTACGTTTAGAAGCAAATTCTGCGTCATGGTCATTCTTTCGTTTATCTCCTTTGATGTGAACTTCACAAACCCTAGGTACAAAGAACCCATTAGCGTGTGTTTTTGAGGTTAATGCAAACCGTACAAACCTCTCCGTTATCTGTTCCCGTTTCAATAATTCATCGACCTTTTCAATAGTACATTCTTCAGTGGTTTCCTCAAAACACTCAAATAAGTCGTCAATTGTATCTGCCATACCTGTTTTATTAAAGATTAATAAAAATACTGCATACAACACGCGCCAACAACACCAGCCCCGATTTGCACAAACAAAAGAAAATAAAATGGATTTGGCCTGTCATCGGAACAAATCGGAACTACAATCGACTACCGGTTTAAACTGCCGCGAAATTTGAAGTTATTCAATTTTAAATGACATGTACATTAAAACGAACAATTAAATAAACTATTTTAAAATCAATAGGTGGAAATTATTTACCAAAAATAACGACAGAATAAAGAGGTACAAAATGGTTTTTGATTAGTAGATGAGTTGTAAACCTATATAACCAATATTTTTAACCGTTCATCCAACATAACAAGAAAATGCCGACAGAAAATTTTAAAGAATACCCAACATTACTGTATCTCTCAATATAACCTATAAATTATTACGTTAAATTATACGTTATATGTACTTTAAGGGCATTTTCAGACCCATGTTTATAAAAACATATTTTTCCGTTTATTGGGGATACTACTCGCGGAAACTTCTTGCACCTTTTTCTTTGGTCGTCGTATATTCTAAAAACAATAAGCAACTGAATTAAATACATCAGTTGTAATGATGCATACATCGGTTACATATATACAAAGGTTACATACTTTGTATGTAACCTTTTCTTGGACATAGATGTGTAGAGGCCTGCCATTGAAACACTGATTGTTTAGTTTTGACATAAAATAATTTATTACAAATCTCTCAAAAAGTAAATGTATGTGAAGATTAAACTATGATTAATAAGAAGAGATCTATGAAGTTCGAAACACTTCAATTGTGAACGTCTATTCTGGATTAATGACTTAATAATAGCTAAAACTTGTCCTAGATATTTCATGAACGCAAGAATGCAAAATAAAAAAATGGCAATCTGCCAAGTAGAAGATAGATCATGTCTCAATATATAGATATAATTGCCAAAACGCCAAATAAATCCAAAGATTACACGTAGAATACAGTCAAAACTGAAAAATATTTTACAGACGAAAGTAGTTTCTATAGGAAAATTATATTATACATTACTATTGTGCCCATAATGAAATAATACTCATTAGGACTTCCGAAATGGAAAATTATCACTAACTGTCCTAAAATTTCCTAGAAAATTGTCCATTTTTGTCATGCCTTAATTGAACACATATAATGTAAAATACAATATAATGAATCTAGTTATCGATAGCGATAATATAAGGCATTACGCACAAAGTTAATTTCAAATAAACAGTTTTAAAACCTTAAAACGGACTTCACCGCACGTTGAACATCTCTATCTTGACATTGAGTGACCGAGAAAAAATAAACCAACACATAAATGCAGAATACGTGTGTTCTGCGACAGTTTTATTTTTTTCAAATAGTCCACCATCGTGTTTTCTCATGACCCATAGACAGGGTGAGGTGTATCCTATCCACCTCAAAATCAATAGATGTCATCTGGTAGACGTCCCTAATCAGAATCAGTTGAAACCCGATCGTTCCGACACGATTTAATTGAGTGATCGTGCTAACAAAACAAAAATTCTCAAATAGTCCACTATTGTACTTTCTCATGACCCATGTACATGGTAGAGTATGTTCTATCCACCTCAAAATAGGTGTCGTCTGGGAGACGTCCTCAATCAGGATCAGTAAAAACCCGATCGATCCGACACGATTTAGTCGAGTTATCGTGCTACCAAAAATAAATGCCGACGACAACGACAATGACGACAAATACACAGCATTAATTTTTTAAAAAACTTTTTTTTGTTTTTAGGCCGAACGAAAAATAAACCCAAAAAAACTGTTTTTTCACTTTTTCTTTACACGATTACATTACTTTTCCGCGTATAGTGGAGTGCGGAAAAGTGAAAACAATTTTCTGGGGCACCATTCGAGGTCGCTAACATTTTTCCAACGACGTCAGAGTGGCGCAAAGCCCAAGCTTAAACGTGAATAAATATAGCTGATTAAGTGCTACTTATTAGTTTAGTTTTCTTAGGACTCTTCTACATACTTATATGTAATTAGATACAAGTATGAATGATTTATAGGTAGTAAATCGCCTAAATAATCAGAATCACCTTTCATTACATTGTTGTTACCAAGACATTTCGCATCTAGATTTCATATTCTTACCCTCTACTTTTTACTATTCAAGTCTATTTCTATTAACCTATTATAGTATATGCGTTTCGTCAGTGGCGGCGACAAGGGTGGGTGAGCGCCCAGGCAAAATCCTTTTCGCCCAACCGCAAAATAATGCTAGCGCCACCACTGCGTTTCGTACATAGATCTTGAGAATTGCAGCCAAGGAACGGTATGTCGTCTGCTAGATGTAGTCCAACAGAAGGTGTACGCAATAAAACACTTATTTGAAAACTAAATATAATAATGATATCAAATAGAATATTCTATTCGTTATGTAAAACTAAATAATTTTAATTTTACATATGTTCTTTCGTTTGCAGTATTAGTGTAGTTTCGAATTACACCCAGAAAAAAAGCTTTTCGGTTGCATAATTCCGATATATTTGTATTACACCCTGCATTTGCATTCGTTTAGAAGTTGAAAAATACCCCTTTTCCACCAAAGGGAAGTATAAAAAGTACATGTCGAAAATGTGAGGATATTGCTTATATCAAATAATCTGATTTCGTCGTTGTCGGAATCACATATCACATCGTATTATAATACAAACTTAAGAACCTAGTGCGGTACACGCAAGTAAACTATAACGCTTTAATAAAAAGTATTATAGCTTCGCTTTAAACTGATTAGTTGTATTTTCGGGAAATATTTCAAGGATTAGCTAAGTACTAAAATTATGTACTATCAAGAAAATATGTAATGAGACACTTCTGCATCTCATTTAAAAGTAAGGTAATGATTAATTAATTTTTGTTATGCATTTCTTCTCAAAATTGTTACGCTCTCTATTGACCAACAGCATAATTAGCTCAACTGATCATTACTGCTTTCAAATTTGAGGGAATATTTCTATATGTACAGCTTGTTAAGAATATCTGCGAAGAAAACTGCGATATCAAACCGCCCACAAGGTGCGCAGTAAACAGCCTGATTGTTACTCAGTCGCATACGTGTACATATGAATTTTATTTTACTGCGATGGAGTATATAAATGGTATGCCGCCATCTATTGTTTAGTTACGGAAAAAACGTTGATCTGTATTGTATTCAACCTACTGTGTTAGCGGGTTCTGAACTTATATAAAATATATATTTTTATTCAGATCGCCCTCAAGTAGCGCCAATTTACATGCCGTGGCAGAATTCGCGCTCTTAAGACCTTTGCAGAGTGAATATCGAGTGTATCTAATGTACACAGAGTTCGATATCGCCGCGCGTAAAGTACATCCTTTTCCTTCCGAATGCATCCTCACTCTTTGTTTTGTGCAACACAGAGAATCTCACACTTTCCCCTATTCTTGACTAGCTGTACATATAATCAAGCCGATCAAGCCTAATTCATTTGGAAATTATGTCAAACAAATTTGTAACTTGCATAAAACAGAACCCATTTTCGGAGTTTTTAAAAAACAGTGAAAATGACGATTCAAATGGAAATAAAAGGTTGATATGAGGCAGCATACACTAATAAGAATTTCCACGCAAAATTCTTTAATAAATTAAAATTATGGTAATTATTTACTTTAGTGTAGAACTCTCAAATCCTCACCAAATTTTGACTACCTCACATTTTTGGGGACTGAAAACGAATTTGGCTCCAGTGTTTGGCGGTCGGACACAGTTTTTGAGAAAATGAGTTTTCAACTGTTCTACACACCACTTTCATATCAAATAATTTTCACCTTACATTACGTAGATACCTTATATTAATATAAGTGGGTGCTACAACAGTTCTCTATACATATCATGTATAAAAGTCATAACACCTATTATTCATTACGATTTTCTAATTTGTTTGTAATGTTTGCAAATAGATTAAGAAATTTGTAATGAATAATAAGTTTTATGATGGTTTTAATATGTATAAAGTATTGTATTTTAGCATTTACTTACACTAATATTAGGTATCTACGTACTGTAAAGTGAAAGTTATTTGATAAGGAAAAGTGGACACGTGCGGAAAGTTAAAAAGGCGTTTTCTCGAAAAATGTGTCCTACCGCCAAAAACTGAAGCTAGGTTCGTTTTCAACCCCCCCAAAAATAGGTGGGTAGCAAAAATTTGGTGATAATTTGAGAATTCTACTGTAACGTAAATAATAACCACTTTTTTTTTCCTTTTGTATGAGAAATAATATACGAGTATATGGTCTCACAAAATTAAAATTTTTAGAAACAGAATATTAGAAATGATGAAGTAATCAATTAAAAGGTTATAAAAAGATAACAGTAAATATATTTTGCATAAACTGTAACAATTATAAAATATATTTAGCAACTAAAATTAAGATGACTGTGAAAAATAGGTATTCATTGAAGCCACATAATTTTTGTGGTCCAAAATGCTGTTGGACAAAATATCCTCGAATCTAAAACAAAATAAAAATGGTATCTTCGAAAGTCCAGAAAACATTAAATTAACTTGTATCTTAACTCCTTGTTCTCTTGTATCAGGTATTCCGATGGTAGATTGAGCAATTCACCATCAAAACTTGCCACAGAATCACTACTTCCTAAAAGTATATATTACATAAACGAATATCTTTTTTACGACTTTATACCTATAGTCTGGTTTCAAAATTGCAGGCAGTAAGCACGTGGACCAGACAAGGCAAACATACAACGCTCGTGCGCTCATCTCGCGCGCGACTAAAGAAGGCAGAGATCACAGACTGCAGGGAGTGGTCTTTACAATTTACACGTAAAACAGACACGAGAATTGTTGAATCATATTACCAGCTCATGAAAATAGTGTTCCATACCTTACTGCCCACTATTTTGATTACGGAATATACTTACTGTTGTTTTCAGCAGCTTTTGCTATGATATTCCTGTAAACAATCTCGTTTTTTTCAAAAGATTTTGATATTTCGCCTAAATGATTATTAAGTTGTATCATCCATGATTTCAAAATTTCAGCTGAATGATGTATTTTCGCAATGGAACTAAAACAATACCTTTTAATAATTATTCGTTTCTCAGAAATTAACATTAAAGCTTAAAAATGTATGAAGAATGTATTAATAAACTTATTGTACATCAGTATTAATGATTGTGCAATACTATTAAAATTGGAAATTAAAAAAACGAGCACAGAATTTTTAGTCAATAGCATCATTTAAGTTAAATCTAAATATAGTTGTTACAAAAATTGAATGTAGAAATTATAAGTGTACCTGAGATAGCTTTTAACATCCTTGTTATGAATTATTTGGTCTTTAATTTTAATTGTTTCAGATACAATATCTTTAATATCAGATGTAAGAATTTGTCCACTGGGTTGTTTACTAGCAGTACTTTTATCAATTAAGTTCAATACTTTTTCATATCTACAAAGAAGAATAGTGAATTGAAATTTGAAATTCGACATTCGGTATTCGCTTACAGCACATTGATACTATTCCCTCCAATTAATTTTCTCATCTGAAGAACAGTTTCATTGAGACTTTTTTCTTTTTGTGCAACAAACATAATTTTCTGTCCTACATTTTTAAAATTCATAAAAGTTATTTCCAAATTTATTAATAATTTTTGACAGTAGATTAGGCAGTCTTTATATTCATAATTTTTACTCAAATTTATATCACAAATATTATTTTGTCTTATATTATTATAGCACTCAAGTTTCGTAAAAAGTTCGGTGAAAGTGTGTGAAGTTTCTGTGTAGGATTTTCTTAAATAATCAATTAAATTTTGCAAATATATAACAAAAAGAGAAAGACTTTTTCTGAAGGCTTCTATTATAGTTTTCTCTACAGTTACGTAATATATCGTTTCAGCATATAACTGCCTTATATAACTATTATCAAACTTAGTTGACTTAAATACCTCTTTTAAGAGTTTTGGAAAATTAAATGCTACATTCTCATTGACTAACACACCCTTCTTGAAAACAAAAATGGTGTTGTCACCTTGCAAGACATGAGTTGTAAGGCTAGAATCACTAAAGTTCGTTGTGTTTTTGTTCAGTAAAAGAATCAAATCATCCTTACAGATTTTGATATCTCTTGATATCCAGTCTTTTAAAGTGCCAATCAAAGTACTTTCGCTTATCTCATATGAATAAAATTCTAGTTTATGAATCGAAAAAACCTTAACTATGCTCTTTTTTAAAATCATATCCAAATACTCAAAAACTTTAAGATTATTTGCACAGGTTTCTGAACGTTTATTCGGATCAAATTGTAGCACATGTCTCAGCCAACTTTCTATATTGGGTTTCAAACAATTGGATATAAAATTTTCCCTTTTTAGTTCGGAGGAATAAGCAATTCGTCCTGAATAAGAGCGATAGATGCATATGTCATCAGGTCCCTTTTTCTGAATTTTATCAAACCTGAAAGCAAAGCAAATTCATAACAGTAAATAATATATTAATATTAATAACAATGAACCAAAAAAAAGTAAGAAGTTGTATTCTACCATATTTTCAAAAGATCAATATATTGTCAGATTTTTTAAATTTGATTTATAATTGGTGTATTCATAGCTATTCATTAACTCAAGGTATAACTTTGAAGAAGTTTTTAAAAAATAAAACCCGCCACAGGTGGAATTCGACATTTGTCCCGGATTGGAACCGAACGACATACAGCTGTTTCTAACTTATTAGTTCTCATCAGTGCCGTACACGGTACGCCAATCCAGGACAAATGCCGAATGAAAGTTGTGGGGTATATATCTTTATCGATTCGATCTCTGTCAGTAACATATAAGTCGGAAATCGAGGAAGGAACTATCAAACCGCCAAGCAGTTATCAAAGTAGTTCCCGAATAACAAGGCTATTACATAATCGCTATAGGAAACAATTACTTCTCGGGCTAAAGCCCCGCCAGGCATTGAATTATACCTAAAAGCGATCCTCGACCCCTTTCTCGTGTTTATGCACGATCAGATAAGGTTTAAAAAAAATTTTTTTAAAGGTTTTTAAAGGTTTAAAAAAAAATTAAAAAAAAAATTCTAGTTAGTAGTTGTTTCCTATAGCGATTATGTAATAGCCTTGCTATTCGGGAACTACTTTCATAACTGCTTGGCGGTTTGATAGTTCTTTCCTTGATTTCCGACTTATATGTTACTTTGAAGAAGTTAACAAATTGAGTAAAGCACTTTTCATTATTGGATGCCAATTTAATATAAATTAACTAGAATGAATATTTAGCAAGTGCAATATGTAATTTTTTAGTTTACTTTAGTTGTATAATATATAGTTGTATAATAATTTAGTTTTTTTAACTGGTTTTGATATTTAGACAATAATGATGCTTTAATTTAGAAGTCATATAATCTTCAAATATTATTCCCAATATAGAAGCAATATAGAGGCAATAGTAAATGAAATTATCATTAAATATCTAATGCTTCTCTTGTTAACAAAATATTGAATGTCATGAGGAAGGGGCTCATAGTCGTTTATACTAATAGTTGGTCATATACCATTATCAATCATATTCACTAAACATTGTAAGTAGTAGTACGGAAGAGCCAATTCTCCAGTGTATTCAGAAGTAATTTCCTGTCATGTTCCTGCTTTAATTATTTGCAACTCAGAGCCCCAATCTCCTGATATATTATGTGCGATAGCACACCCCATATGTTCTTTGAATGAAAATATGGCTCATGACCACAAAAATTTTATATTTCAAAATAATTTTAAATTGTACTTGTATGAATATAACAACTTATTCTAATTTTATTTCACTTCATGTTTTGTTACATTATATTAATTACATATAACCATATTAAAACGAATAGAATAATTCATGATATAGTCATAATTTTCATATGTAGAAGTTAAAGTGTCTTCTTTTAGAGGCAATGTGCAAGTCTTGTCGATCGCCATGTTTAAGTAACAGCTCATTTTTCTACATAATCTCCTGATCTGGAAACACATTTCTCCCAGCGTGTAGGTAATTTTGTAATGCCCTGCTCGTAGAATTAAGTTGGTTGTGTTGTGGTTATTTTAATATTACCTTTCTTTAATCTATGTTAGCCTAACTTATAGGAATAATTTTTTATAATTCAGTATAGCCCAATGAAGTTAATTGTGGACTTCATCATATGAGTGAAATATCATATACAATTTTTTTACGCCTGATACCTAATGATTTTTCATGAACTACACTAGTCAACCACTATATGAAAAAAAATATATCAATCCACTTGATAAGATGAGACATCTCAGAAATAGCATAAAACAGCATTCCATCTTGTGAAATAGATAAACATTTTGTGCTTATAACAAAAAAAAAATACAGATTATTATTTATTTTATACTGCACAAATAAATTTTCACAAGGTAGACAACCTTCCTTCGCCCATATTTGAACAACTACACGCTTTTGTTTTTTCTATTGGTTTCTTAATTCTACAGTGAACTGAATATATACGAAACCAGAAATAATTATTACTTCCATAGCATATTACAAATAGATTTTCAGGCAAAAACTAATTGTGCATTCACAATACTAGAGATTCTGGCATGACATGATCTTTCTACCAATTTTTGTGTTCCACATTAATAACATTTTTCTTAGCAAGAAATACTAGCAATTTATTAACAATAGTTTTATTTAGTGGCCCTTATACTCAGAGGTCTAAGCTCCTTGACAAAAATAGCCTTTTAATAGTTAGCTGTGCCATTTTGACAAATTAAAATAAATAAAAAAGTTTAATTAAAAATGATATTTTTGGTATCACAACTTTTCTCGATGAAACCATGCCTATATTATATGAACAGCAGTCAATCCAATTAAATATACCTAATAATTAACATAAATAATTGTTATTGACTGTAACACTGGTTCTATTTAAAATCTAATTACCTTTCAAATGGTGATAAATAAGGGAGAAATGGTAATACTCCACAAATCACTTCAAATGTCAATATTCCCATGGACCAATAATCGACGCTCACATTGTACTGTACATTTTGAAATATTTCAGGTGCCAGATAATGCAAAGTTCCAACAAAACTCACTACGGTATCATTCAGTTCCTTGGCATAACCTAAATCAATAATTTTGTAAATGGTATCGCCTTTTCTATCACTACAGTGGTCTAATACTATGTTATCTGGTTTTATATCCCTATGTGTAATTTTCAATCTGTGTAGATGTTGTAAACCACTGGAAATATCTTGTAAAACACAACAAACATCTTCTTCTTGTAATCCACATATATTCTTTGTTTTACATAGAACTCGTCTTAAATTTCCTTTACGACAATATTCCATTGGAAGTAACGGTAACTTGGTTGGATTATGTTTGAGTACACCTACTTCCAATTCTGAAGGAATCGGTTTGTATTTAACTATATTAGGATGATTAATAATTTTCATTATGTGAACTTCATTGTTCCACCTTGCTTTTTGTTTTTCTGTTAAATTACTCGATGTGTGAAATTTACATTTTTTTATTGCTAAAAATATTAATATATTTTTCTATTTGAAGAGGTCAATCATATTCTTACCAATGCAATCTTCATTAGTTCCATTTTTCCACAGACTTACGACACCAAAAGCGCCTGATCCTAAATCTGAAATTCTTTGCCATTCTCCAATATGGGTAGGTCCATCCATTGTAGTATAATTAATAATAAATATAGTCTACCATTTATGCAGAAATGATATGTTGGAGTAGGCAATAAACATACCTATATTTATTTGCAATGTAGTTGCCGACACAAACTAGAAATATCAAGACTTGATATTTCTAGTTTGTGTCGGCAACTACAATCAAGAATTGCATTCATAAATCATAATTAAATTGCATAAATCATAATCAAATAAATAAAGTAAAAAGCCTTTTCTTTTTATTTTGGATTAATTCTTCAGTTGGAACCCAATAAATATTTAAAAATAATTCGAGGAATTAGGAAGTAAGGTCTAATTCCGACCCAAGTCTATCTCATAATTTATTTTTGGTATTCCTGTGCTCAAAATAATAGTGGCAAATTCCTACATATGAACACCGATTGTTTAAAATTTGTGGTAATCCAAAAATCATAGAAAAGCACAGGTGATACATATATAAATAAATATACATAAATAAATATAAATTTAGATGGACAGATTACCTCGCAGTTGACGATCTCTTTTTTCTTAAATATTAGAATTAATACATGAACTTCATTACATAAATTCTACGGATTATGAATTACTATCATATTTATCATAGACAAAACAGTTTTTCAAACGACATAATTGTGATGCCGATTTCTTTTTGACGTTTTTTATTGCTGTTGAGAAAATTGCATTCGTTTAGTATTTGAAGATTTATCAAGATAATTCGCCTTCAGAGAACAGTGGATTGTTGTTAAACATAGAACAAGTGTTCAATGTTCTGAATTAGGCGTCCTATGGCCTTAATAAAAGAAAAAAATTACATACATTATAGATATACATATGCTTTCTTCTCACACAGCGCCAACAAACTCTCAACTAGATTTTAATACACCCTGTTTATAGAAAATATTAACGTGAAGTGAACCTCACCTTAATATTCGTTGCCTAAGTGACGAGAAACGACATTGTTGCTAATGAATGTGTATGCAGAAGATCAAACATCAAAGCTACCTATTTTTTTTTGTAGTAGAGAACTTTTACTCTGTAACTTTTAAGGTTTGGAGTAGGTATTAAGATAGGTATTAACTTTTATTTTAGAGAAAATCTAAACATGAATTTACTAATATTCATATCATAATTAAACCAATACGTTCCTTGTTTTATGCTGTATTAAACGCTTGGAACAAAGTAGTCGAATTTATGTTCAGCTACTAGTTTGACTAACCGATCGTAATCGCTAAGCTAACGAAAATTTTCTGATTGCAAAATTATAATTTTAAATATTTTATAGACATTTGACACTTTTTTTAATTATTCGCTCGATTGGTACTTGCTTAACACATTGATCAGAATAATTTTGGAACATACGGAACGATTTATTTTATAAAACAGAAAAGATGTATGTAATGGTGATATGCTTTTTTTAGAATAATTGTTTATTTTTGAATGTTTTACGTTCTGAGGTTTAAGCAGAGAATTATTTATTGTAATGCTCTAATGACTATTTGATAAAAATTTTAAACGAAAAATATATTAATGTAGTCGGACTATTTGCTAACTGTAGCTTAAAACCGTATGGAATATAATATAAATGTGACCTCGATCTGCTGGGTATAGTTAAATATAACAAGGACTTCTCATTATAAAATTACAAATCTAAAGATGTATTCTAATACAAAAAGTAATATTTGTCTTAAAGCGCAGGGTTAAAATATTACAGCCACCTTGAAACAAAGTAATTTTAGGTTAGGTCCGCTGTTCTGTTTCTTTGTACACACGAAATCTAAACTAACAGCAGTAACAGCCCAAATATTAATCTGGGCTAACAGTTTAGGTTTGGTTGATGGTTTGATATTTTTGGAATACATCAACTTGTTATCTTTCAAAATTATGTTGAAACAGTTTGTTCGAATTGTTATAAAAAATAAATCATTTATATTACTCTGACACGAAAACCAATAATTTCATTAAAAAAAATTGAAAATAATATTCATCCTAAATTCTAATGAAATACAACTACTACAAAACATTGGGCTACAATAAAGGTTTTGGCCATTCAGTTAAAAACGATTATTCATATAACTTGTTCCCATTATTATGAAAATATTTACTTACCATTGCTTTAGCAACAAATATAGATGAACATCGAATAGTTTGACCGTTGGCTGAACACAACCTAGAATCATTTATTAAGCATTTAACATAACAATGGACATTATTCATACAATAACAAGCTACATTGAAAAAGATATATTAGGAGTAATATTAATAAATAGGTTTTAAATAACTAATATACTAGCTAAATACTATTGAAAGCGGTGAATATTGAGAAATACTGCGGGCATTCAGATTCAAGTACCGAACACAAACTAATAAGAATCAAATTTCGGCTCTTACTATGAATTAATTGAATGGTGACTTTATATAGATTCTTATATTGTTTGCAACAATGTTATGCGTATTGAGGTCGGTTGTCGGTGCACAAAATGCAATAATTTTCTAATAAAATCTCAACGCGTAAAACTTGTACCTATTTTAAATAGCACAACCACCATTATAATAAAACCTAATTTTTCTGTCCTTCATAAAATTGTTTTCTTTTTATATACTGTAGATTAACTTTGATTATTTGATGACTTAAGCAAATGACTTTTGATCAAATTGACCGTTTTTTTTTAAGTTACAGCGAAATGTCAATAAACCCTTTAGAAGCATGATACTGGATTCAGACTGGTGCAAACAAAACACGCCTATAATTCTAACATATGAATAGTACGCTTTACTTCACTGTTTATATATTTTGTCTGTGATCTGTATTCCCAATTGTCAAATTCTCAAAAGTCAAAACAATAATGTTGAAATTATAAAGTACTATTTGAGTTAGGTTATATATTTGGAAATATATAATTTTCCGTAAGAGATGGTGTTTAGACGAGTGTTACAGACCCCACAATTAAATATAATAAGGATTTATTCTCAACAGAAGGAGTACGCAATAATTATATTTGAGTTTAGGTAAAATCAAGTTTCAAAATAATTAATAATATTAATTTTTAGTTCTGTTAAACAAATTCAAAAGAAACCAAAGGAAAATTCTTCAGCAGATAGCCATGAAGCGTTTAGTAAATTAGGAGACAATGGAACTTCAAAAACAATAGATGGAAACTTATTGCCAAAAGATAGCCAAGTTTTTAATGCAATTGGAGCAGCTGAAGAATTATTAAGTTTCATTGGGTAAATATTGCATATTTTTTAATATTTGCTGTTTATATTTTGTCATACATATTGTAATATGTAATAAAATATTGTTACAGCTTAGCTAAAGAACATGCTCATGAATCAGAACAGCAATATACAGACAAACTCAAGAGAATACAAACTATTATTATAGACATCACTACTGCTATTTCAAGAACTCCCAGTAACAGATTTGTCATACCCTCTACATATACTAAAGAATTGGAAGAGTGGATTCATGAATATTCAAAGCAACTGCCACCACCAGAACAATATGTGATACCAGTAAGATTAATTTAAACTTATTTTATTATAGAAACATAATTCATTAATACAATCTCTATTTACTAAACGGCTGTTTTCGTGTCACGAAATTTTTAGATTGATGTACAAAATGCTTTTTATTTTAATTTCGGCATTTTGACAAAATTAAAATAGTAAGTTGACCCTTGCGAATATGGTAACTTTTGTTTTTTGATCCGAAGCCTCTAGAGGCATGCTCCTTAGGTGCCTTTGATATGAGCGAAGGGGTGGCACAATATTACTGCGATTTGCTTACTCCTTTCATATTAATCTTCAAGTTGTGTGCCTGTTATAGGAGATAGTGAGAAATAAATGTCATAACGTCTTAGGTTTTATGATTCGTTACATTTGGGATAACTAAATGAATTGAAATAAAATAAATGTTAATAGTTTTTTTATCAAAGTACCTAATCCTATGAAACTCTCATTAATGATAATGTTTTTATGGAAAATAAATTTGTAGGGAGGAGGCATAGCAAGTGCTTCTCTTCATGTAGCTAGGTCTATATGCCGAAGAACTGAAAGAATCTTACTACCACTGGTTCGAGAAGGATCATTAGATAAGGAAGCTCAGATCTATTTGAATCGACTCTCTGATTTTTTATTCACAATTGCCCGAATAGCTGCGAAGCATGATCAGCGAGCTGAGAGCATTTATATTCCTAAGCCTAATGAAAAAGTTCAGACTCAGTAACTACAATCACATAATTTTGTTTCATTTGTCAGTTTTTAGTGGTAGTAAATGAAATGGTTCAATCATCCGGGTTTTTATTACATAAGGCTGATTATCAAATAACTGCCAACACAGGTTTATTTCACAAATGCCACTAATAGTCTTTATTGTACATTATTCTATTTTTAGGAACATAAATTTAAGAAGAAAATGATTTATGCAGTATATTCTGTCAAGACTTACTCTATTAATATGAAATGATATGTTTATGTATATAATGTAAATATATTTAACAAAACTCATGGTGAAAAGGTGAAATTTGCCTAATTTTTTAGTCATTAAATATATGCCGTAAATGATCCTGTTGTTTTACTTGTTTTTAAAAAATAAGAGTATTATTTATAGAACTGAAAACTTCTTGACCAACACAGTATTTGCATAATTTTACAGCAGCAGAACAATTCCTCAAATACTGAAGGATAATATAAAAGGACAAAGCTTTAAGTTTGTTAAAACAATGCATGTATTTATTTTTAAAGCTATGCAACTGTGATTTAAAAGAATGCATTGAGAGCTTAATTAGGATACTTAGGTTTAGACAAATATTTAGTAGGTACTACAGATGAAATATCGGCATACAAATACCTCTAAACTACCTGGGGTTTTCGGGGAAAGAAGTTAATTTTTGTATTTACTTAAAATTGTGTTTTTACTATAATGGTTTGTTTGTGTTTTTGTTAGGAACTATTGCTGCTTTAGTCCAAATTTAAATTCCTTAGTTTGAAATCGCATAATCCATAGAATATAGATGCTTGTGGCCCTTGAAGTAATTGGTAGCTAGTTAATTAAATAGTAAGAAAAACTTCGCAAAACTAAGAAACAGTCCCTATATAAAGTTATATAGGAGCTATTTCAACAAAATTGTTTTTGGGAACAATTTTTATTACTTTATATGGAATTATTTACATTTTTTTAGAGATTATTATTTTTCAATACATTTTATGAACATTCCTATAATATATGTTATTTTGAATACTATTAATAAGTAAATTTAAATTTGTGATACACTAGATTTCATGTAAAAGAATATAAAAGGTATTTCATAGCAACAGTATTAATGGTTTTCCTAGATTGTATATTTATATTTGTAAAAAAAAACTTTAAACAGATTCAATATAATAAATATATATTTGTAATCAAGTTACATTTATCACTGAAAGCAGAAAACTCACTTAAGTTAGTTAATGGAGATATGATTCACAAAAAATATTTTTTATATAATACAATTTTAAAAATGGTCATCACACATTAACCTCATCATTCATCTCTTTATAAGAAAGAACTTCCAAAAAGGCTGAACCTTTACTTTCTGATTTAACCAAACCTTCGATTTCCTTGAAATGTCCGGGATCTACAAGAAAAACAATTGTCAGCTCCACATCTTCTCTTTCCTCCTTTTCAATCTCAAGGCTATCCATTTTAGATAATTTTTCCTTTAATTTTTTTGCAGCATTACCTTTACAATTGACTTTTAATCTCATTTTAGCTCTTTCAATAGGCATAAAATCCTTCAAGAGCTTTATTACCTGCAGAGCTTGTTGTTTAGCTGATTGATTTGGTTTTATAGAATAATGCACATCTTTCATAGCTTTTTCAATAATTGTAACTGGATATGGATGTTTTACTTCTGGATTTAGGCATTTATCGGCGACCGTTGTTGCTATGTCTTTAAATAACTGTTCTGTTTGCTTTTGCCTTTCCTTATCTGAAACTTGAAGTTCACCTTTAGATAGAATTTCCTTGCATATTTCGGTTTGATTATCTATTCCAAACGCTTTTATTAAATCTTCCTTTTTTGCTACTTGTCCTTTTGAAACATTTGTAAAAACTGTATGTGTTTGAAGAACTTCGTCTATATCCTTTTCTCTGTAAGTTAATTAGTACAAATTAATGAAATATTATTAAAACTAACATGTAGTTGTGTAACGTTGTGCTCTACTTACACTTGGTTTCTCCATGACACAACTTTATTTCGATAACAAGCTATTTCAAATCTTTTTCCACCTTTTTTTATTCGCACAACTGCTACATTTGTCAGTCGAATTTGGTTGGTTGGAGTAAATATTTTGCTCATTTTATTTTTATTAATTTGATATCAACTGACAATTTTATGTGAGGTTACATTGTGCTGGAACTTTACAAAATCTATAAAAGATGTCACCATACACAATGTATTACTTTTGTTTATAGTGATGGTGAACACAAACTACTAAAGATGCAAAAAGTATTTTGATTGGTCAAAAAGGTATTGAACATGTTTTTGACGGGCTTGACGTCTGACGTTTGTAAATTGTAATTTGTAATCACCCTGTCATTGTCAAAAATAATGTAGTGTTTCGTGAAGCTGTGAAATTATTTTAAGTGTTTTATTTTAAATAACTCATCTCATAATTATTGTGACATATACAGTGAAATGGCTTTGGTAACTATACAAAGGAGTCCCAGTTCTAACAATTCACCTAGTCATGTAAGTGAATTCGTGAATTATTAATGAAAATCAATTAACCTAATATGTACTAACTTCTTTGTTTGATTATGAAAATTACAAATACAAATTGTCTGATAAAAAATTATAATTTTGAATAGTATTTCCCTGTAACCTTGTGGGGAGCCGTATAGTGCTTTTACCTACTATTGTTAACTAAAAATTATGAATTTAAAAACTTGTATTCTATTCGGTAATATATTTATTAGTCCTATAAAAGGCTTATCTCAATAATTTCATAGATATGATATTACCGTATTATTCGGTAAGATTATGTATACATTTCTAATTTTATTTATTATTGTTATTTAGTAAATATTTGAATATATTAAAAAAACCTTTGTTGACTTATTATTTTAATTTAAATTTGCAAAGTAAATAATTTTTTTTTATTAGGACGAAAATAAGGTTAATAGCCTTTTTGACCCCTTTATTTCTTTTGGTTTGGGCAGGAATAACGGTAATAGGGAATTTAGTTTGTATGGTTGGTGTATTGATTGTCTGTAATATTTCTTCGTGAACGCGCGCAGCTTATGCAGCTGTTTGCATGTTTTGTCACTGTCAGTTATCGTTCGGCAGCCTCGGAGGTGGGGTGTGTCTTGTGCCTGTAACACCTACATTTACCGTGTGACCCTTGCATAGGTCTACATTTTCTAAATAAAAATGAACTTGATACTCCCTGTACATATTTAGTGTTTACATAGAAATACATTTGTAGTGCTTTTGTTTCGAAACTATGTTCATTTGATTTTGTGTTTATTTGGGACCTTAGTGTATTCAAACATGTTATACATTTTGCCACCTCTAAGGACTCAAACCCCTCCTGCACCATGGAATAACTTGATTTGTGGGAATGGGAATAATGCCACCAATATTCAAGGGCAGTCTTGGAATAACGATAATATTAAACGCCCTCCTAGGATTCAGCTGAGAAATATTCAAATTATCAAAAATGAAGTAAGCGTGTTTTTTATTTTAGGTTAAGAGTGGGGTACATGTTTTTAAGTCTTCAAGTTTATATTTATTTTTGTATTTTGATTAAATTGATATCTACCTACTTGGTAGTAATTTTTACGTTCTTGACGTAAAAACATCCACGTGATAATGTAATTGGGTATATTATATTTACATTAATACTAAACAAAATACATAGTAAGTAGATAATTTCCAAACTTATGAGACGGAAATAAACACATCACCTAAGAATCAATTAGCTGAATTAATAGATGTTAAACTAGTTAAGTATATAATTCAAAATATAAATTCAATTCAATGATAACAATTTTTTGCTTCTATTTATTCTAACACTTATAAATTCACTATACATCTAAAGGTATAACTATTTAGTATATTATCATTCATTAATTATGTGCATTTCTGCAATCTTTACCACCTTCATCATCATCTGCTATTTGTCTGTCAGTAACATTCTAAACTTATCTTTAATGAATACACTAAAATAGGCAAGCTCTGAATTATGCTCATAAAAAAGTAGATAGAAAACGATTTACAAGAAGAGTCCAGTAGAAGAAGAGTACAGTAAGGAGTAATAACAAATAACGAATTTTAGGTTACTAAACTTTTACAACTTTAGAAATTTTGAGATATATACCTATAGGATTTGCTTTCGTTGGGAAAATGTGTTATTTGTTTGGTTAATTATGTACTTTAGCGTAAAACTCTCAAATTCTCACCAAAATTTGGCTACCTCACTATTTTCGAGGGTGCTGATGAAGAATCTGGCTTCATTTTTTTAGGAGAATTTGAGAGTTTTACGCTAAAGTAAAAATTACCTTCGTTTGTTCTGCCCTATTATTTTTATTGTCTTATTTTCGAAAATTATTTTTGTATATTACTTCTGCTTTAATAGATACAAATGTGTTATTTTTTACGAAATACATATTTTACAAATCTCATTTACATATTAAATAAACTATTTGGTAAATTAAAAAACGTAAAATAAAAGTGTAATATTTCATAGTTCATTTCAGTCAAAATAAGAAAAACGTGTCTTTTTATATGACGAGGGAAAAGTCCGTTTAAGGTTTCAATTAATTAATTATAGAACCCACCATGTTTTGGGGTGATGACATATTGGATAATTATTTTATTGTTATTTCCTTATTGTTTTGGTTACCGTTATCGTAAGTTACTGTTAATGTAGTTTCTTTTTTACCAACACAACTCCCAACTCTATTCCACAATCCACAACTATTCTTAATAGAAGATAGTTAGATTAAGAAAACAAACTTAATTTTGATTAAAGGTTATGAATTTGAATACTTGATGAGCTCGATAGAGTAGTATAGGTATATGAAAGAGATACGATTTGGTCTACTTCATAAGCCACCAAATTGACTGATATGTTTACTTGATGGTCCAAACTTTTGTGAACGTAATCGAAACCGCGGTAACTTGTTGAACATGATTGTTACAAAGCATTACATTTTGTGAAAAAATGTGCTGAAAGAAGATGAATTGACGATAGGTTTTAAACGTATCTGCTTCATTGGTATCTGCTTCAGTTATGAATCAAAGTTCTCCTAAGTCAGTTTGTTAATAAACATAACGCAGAAATCTATTGGTCTTAGCTTCTTTGGCAGAAGCTTTTACACCAAGTAACTTTATAACAATAATAACATGTTTTTGTTTTACTCCTAGGCATATAAGATTTAACTAAATAAGCATGTTTTAACTAAATGGTTCTGTCCATTCTAGTCCCGTATTCCTGAGTGAATAATCCATAAGGGAAATTAAAAAAAAATTATGAAATATTAAACGTCAGATAGTGTATATTTTTAATCAATAATATTACAAATTAAAAAATAAAGAAAACGATCGCATTGAAATTATAAATATTTCAACAATCTAATTTTTATATATGTATTTTATTTTGTTTTGTGAACTGACGCTTGTTTTTTTGACGCGGAGGAGATTTTTGTTTATGGTCTTACATTATTTAGTCTCGTACTATTACACAAATAGTGGTAGTTCAAATTAAAATTTAACGCTATTTAGTGGCAGGCGGTGTTTTCTCAAAACATTACTATTAAATTCAGCGTGTCGCTAAATGAAAAGAAAATAATCTATAATTTTCTCGACATCATCAGTCGTTTTATAATATATCCTTAGGTAAAAAAAAAAATATCTGAATTGTGGGACTGAGGAGACAAGCGGTGTTATCTAAAAAAATTACTATTAAATCTAGCGTGTCGCCAAATGAATAGCAAATAAGCTATACTTTTCTCGATATCCTCAATCGTTTTATAATGTATTTTTGTATAAAAAAAAACAAATAAACGTCTTGATACTCGCAATCTGTGAATTGTGGAGCTGAGGAGAGACAGGCGGTGTATGCTCAAGAAATTACACATCAAATTCAGTGTGTCCACAAATTAAAATCACAGAAAAAGGATAGATGATACTAATATGAATATGTAAAGTGATATAAATCACATAGTTCTGACTTCTCGCTGTATAAAATAATCCGTGTTTGATAAAAAATAATCTCCCAAAGAAAAAAATGTAAAAAGTTTGTTTTGATGGAAGTACTATATTTTTCTCTTTATTTTCGTTTCTAAACCCTTAACTCATCTGGCGACCGCACCTGGTTTAAGTTGTTTGCCAGATATTCTTTAAAAAGTTGTTCTCGATATCTCTGTCTTCTACTATGAAGGAGAATTATCCATCGGCACATATTCTCGTTCACGTGGTTACCTCGAGCATAAAATCGGGCGAAACTGAACATCTGCGAGTTGGTCTTTGTGACAAAATAAGATGGGTTTCCTGTGCAGGTCGTATGTTTTGTTTGTTTACGGTGAATATAATGTTTGCCAGATTCGTCTGCTCTTTATCCCTCGACTCATTTCGAGGTGTACGCTAATATTTTATCTTACCAGGTGATTGTTTATACGAACTGTTAGTTTAATTCTGATTTACTAAAATCACTTTCGAATAGAGAATGTTTCGTATACTGTAATCATCAGTATGAACAACTTTGAATAATGGAAAAATGCATGGGCTTATTATTTGCCATTAATTAATCTTGAAAGTTATAATTTAACAGTTTTTGATTTTTAAAAAAAATTTAGTGTTCTGCTAACTTCACATAAAGTTAGCCGAACATCTATCATAAAAACGTTTTTTGTTAAAAGTAAATATACAGGAATTTGCCGCTTTTTAACCGTAAACAAAATTTGTTTACGGTTACAAAGCGGCAAATTCCTGTATACTTTTGGTTTACACCATTTTGGTTTATACCATTTAATGGTATAAACCAAATTAAAAAAAAATTAAGAAAAAAATCATTCATTTTTCAATGTCGGTAAAATAACTCAAAACTGGAAGTAACGAAAGAAAATTGATAATTTACATCTCCACAAAAGACCAGAGGACGAATTAATTAAGATTAACAGCTGTTCTGCTAAGTTACGGGGAACAAAATAAAAAAATCCGAAAAAAATTGCAAAATGTGACACGGCGAATTCGAAGATGTCACGATTAATTAAAAGAAGGCAAACGGTAAATTCCTGAATGGAAATTGATCCCCACAAGACATTTTAAAACGATATTAATGGCTGTTCTGCTAAGTTCCCAGGGCAAAAATCCAAAAATTGGAATATAAAATTGCAAAATTATCACGGCAAATTCACGATTAATTACGAGACACGTCATGATTAATTACGAGAACTAGAACGGTAAATTTCTGTGGGAAAACTGAGCTGTAAAGGCCACTTTCAAACGAAATTCATGACTGTTCTGCAAAATTTTTGAGAAAAAAATTCACAAAGCATAGTGAAAAATTGCAAAATTATCACGGCGAATTCGAAGACGTCACGATTAATTAAAGAAACGCCAACGGTAAATTTCTGAACGAAAACTGAACCCCATAAGTCTTCCTCAAGCGAGATTCATGGCTGTTCTGCTAAGTTCATAGAAAGAACATCCATAAATCGTAATAAAAAATTGCAAAATCACCACGTCATGATTAAGGAAGGATTACCAAATACTATATTATATCACAATATTGTGGAAAACTCCTTGCAAATAATAAAAAAATGTTCTGAATAAAATGTTAACAGTATAAATAAGATATAAAAACTTGATCATATGATTGATATTCAGGTCAGTTCTCCTGTAGAGGTACAAAGCTGCATTAATCATTATTTGCATTGTGGTCTGAGGTGGTAGGCTTTGTCCAGTATTATATAGGCGTGTCATTGTATGGCTAGGTTCGAGTCCTAATGGAGAGAGTTTCGCTTGTCTATCTCAGCATGGGTATGTTTGTCATTGTCTTTACATGTAATGTTCTCCATTGTAGCTTGAGGCTTTAGACCAAGGAGGTCAATTTTTGCGTGTGCAAAAAACATTATTCACACCGTATTTACTCCATAGTTTCAGTGATGTGAATGGACGTATTTAATTTTCCGAATTGTGACCACAGAAAAACGGTAGAGAATATTATTTAAATGATTAACTATGAACTACTACTACTAAATCTTCACGATTAACATCAATATCCATCGTGTATCGTTAAAAATAAAATCTAAGCTACTTTCTTACGCTGACTGAGATATTGTTGAAGTCAAAGAATGTAAATGGCGAGGAGTTAACAAATAAATCAGATAAGTCATTGAGTGATTCGAGATTCGATAAGTGATTCGAGAGAATTGTAGCCATATATATATGCCACCGAATACAACTTGAATGCATACACTAAACCACCAACACAACGTACAAAATATAGGACTACAGCGAGTTCTGAAATGGTGTACCTCCATTATGCAGCACCTGTCTGCGCTTATATACCTATAGATGAGATGTTCCCGAAATGATAATTTTATTTAGAATTAAATACAAATACGTTTTCTTACTATAAATGTAATAATGCAGTAAAACAAATAAAACTCAAGTTTTAATTACACTTCTGGACAAAATTAACGCATCAGCAAAACTTTTCATTATTTCTTATAATTTTTTGAAGTTTTAAACACAAACATTTTATGTAAGTGTCTTAGAATATCCTCTGTCACTGCTGATAAACGATTGTAATTGTTTGACAGATGTAAATTAACATAATTGTTTGTTAATACTATATTTAACGCTGTTTAAAATGATTTGTAAAAGGTAATAAATTCATTTAAGCTAAAAAAAAATTTAAAATTTAATATCAAATGAATGAAACACTTTGCCCGTTACACTTAGGCAATCAACAATTAGTCGAACAGTTAAACGTTTCAATGAACTTGGAAGTTACTGTAGAACCCCAGGACAAGGTCGTAAGAAGTTGACAGATGAAAGTGATGAGCGATATCTTACGCAAGTCGTCCATTCTACCAGTTTAGAGCTAAGCAGAGCAGAGAATTTGTTTCGATGGTTGCACGGATTTGGTTCCTATACGGGGGAGATCCATGAATGTACATTTCTACGTAGAAAAATCGTAGAAGAACATGTAATGCCATTTGCCCTATTTGTCGGGGACAATTTCATATTAACGGGATAATGTTCGACTCCACGTTGCTAGAGAGATACCAAACTACCTTCGATTTATGAATATTCTAACTACATATGGACTTTGGCGACTGTCAAATTTATGCATTTCCAATTAAAAATAAACAGTTCTAAAACCTTAAAACGGACTTTTCTGCACGTAGAACATCTCTATCTCGAAATTGAATGGACGAGAAAAAATAAACCAACACATAAATGCAGAATATGTCTTTTATGCGACAGTTTCACTTTTTTCAAATAGTCAACCATCGTGCTTTCTCATGACCCATGGACAGGGTGGGTTGTGTCCCATCCACCTCAAAATCAATAGATGTCGTCTGGGAGACGTCCCCGATCAGAATCAGTCATAGCCCGATCGATCCGAGACGATTTAGTTGAGTTATCGTGCTAGCAAGGATAAATGCCGACGACAACGATGACGACACACACACAGCATACATTTTTTAAAAACCATTTTTTTTGGTTTTTAGGCCGAAACACGAAAAATAAACCCAAAAAATTCAATTTTTCTTTACACGATTACATTACTTTTCCGGAATGCGGAAAAATAATAAGTTTTAAATTCCTAAACACTCTGTATATGCGGAAAACAATTTTATACTTTGAAATTATCATATTTTCTAGAATACATATCTTTAAGGTCAATGTTATTGTTTGTCCCAATTGAAATAAAACTGCCGAAACATGTTACTTTAGATTAAAATTAATTTCGGTAATCCAAACAGGAATATACATACCAATAATACACGTGTACATTAATGCGCCTTCACGGTAGTCGATTAGCAAAAAAAAAAATCGTTGAAGTCCTTGAAATTTATCGTGTTATTTACCTCATATTCGTCTCGTCTTATACATATATTAGTAATGCAAACATATTTTAATTAATGTTAATTTTCTCAAAGTCGTGAATAATTACTTTTATAATTTCCAGTTTCAGGTGTTTAGTTAAAACACGCTGCATAATTCTCGATATAAACTGTAGAGTTTACAGCGAACGGGTATGCATAGTTTTAAATTTATCTTTTCTGCCCCCTAACTCTCTGTGGCTTGGAAAGACTAATTTAAATTTGTTGGTAAACATACATAAACCTACGTTTATATTATAGTTTAGTCAATGTAGACGTAATTTATACTTCCGATGAGGTTGCCAAATTCCGAGAACCTGGATGGGACAAATTGATATTTGATAGAAGAGATTGTGATTTACAGATCGGGTAACGTAAATTAAAAAAATGCGGGTATAATTTTCTTATCTATGAACATACCAATACGAGTATATACGGGGTGGGGCGTGTAAAACTCCCAAAAAAATCGTTTAGATGTGCCGTCCTACCTAACTTGTTCTAAAATATACAATTATTCTATGTAAAAGTTTTTTTGACATTTATACAGGATAGGTCAACAGAAGTTTGTTTTATTATGAAACACTGTATATTTTTATATAATTTAAAAGAGGGTATCGACTATCGATTTACATATTTACATTAGAAAAAACAATAAAAAAATTACGAATGACAGTTATTAATTGTTCAAGTTGAGAAGGTTAAATTATTTAGATTTTTCATTACATATATTAATTTATTCTAATCTTATAATTAGTTATTACCAGTATTATGCAAATGATAGTTTGATAACTATTTTTTGTTTTGTACTTTCTAACTATTGCTTAATGAATGTTTATTTCAATTATCGCTCTTTAAACTAAATAAGGGATTAAGTAATAAACAAACAAACAAACAAAAAATATTATGAATATTTCAACTTCAACAGTTAATAACTTTGATATTTTAATTTAAAATGATTTTTTTTAATTATATTTTTGGGAGGACACAAATGACCTTTTTCATATTGGGTAATTGTGCCTATAAGGGTACTCCATAAGAATTAACTTATGGTATTAGTTTACCCTGTACAAACAGATCAAAACAATAGAAAAATTTAAAATTTTGGAAAAAGTTGCATCGGATAGCCTTAAAAATTTTCAAAAACATTAACTACAACTAAAGTAAACAGGGCGAACTTTTACACGCCCCACACCGTAACATCTAGAAAGAAAATAAACAAAAGCAACTACAAAACGGACACTTTTGATACCTTTAGATGAAATATAGGAAAAATATATACATACATATATAATGTAGGAATAAATTAAAATCAATGATTACCATTTCTTTTGTGCAGGGTATTATGCCCTTAGGAATGCTTCGTTGGTGTACTCATATTAGCATACTTTCTGTACTGATAGCTCTAAATGTGATAGAGTTTCACTTAAAGGAAAAAACTCTATTGGTAACTCTAACAATAAGTAGCGTGGTTATTTTTCGTGGCAGTTATACATAACTTGATGGGCAACACAAAAATTCCTAACTATGAAGGTCTGGTTACTACAATACAATGTCATTGGCTTTTCGAAATCTTGGTTGAAATATGAATGTCAAGCTCCAATTCCTGTATGATCTTCTGATAAGTCATCTAAGTCATCTTGATCAGTTCCCAGAGAACTTTAGCGCTGTAAGTGATGAACAGGGGGAGCGTTTCCATTAAGACCTCCTGACGATAAAGGGTGGTCCAACGATAATGCACGATGTTAATTGTCAGTCACACCTTAACGTCAAGTTTTTTGCCCAACTTAATTTGACATTTCTTTGTTTTAGTGTTTGACAAATTCAACCATGGAGAGGTACACAATTGAACAGCGCGTTAAGATTGTTGAAGCCTTTTACGAAAATGGGCGTTCAAATCAAAATGCATTTCGTGCACTTCGTGATTTTTTTGGTCAGCATAATCGACCAAATGTGTCCACAATCGGGAGAATTGTGCGCAAATTTCAGCAAACCGGGTCTGTAGGAAATGTGAAAACACCTGTGCATGCTCGCCCAGTTCGTTCTGCGGAAAACATTGCTGTTGTTCGCGATAGTGTAGCAGAAGAGCCGTCAACCTCGACTCGTCGTCGTGCCCAACAATTGAACATCACTGATGCGAATTTTGAATAAAGACTTGAATTTACACGCTTACAAGGTTCAATTGACTCAAGAGCTGAAGCCTACTGACCATTTCAAGCGTCGTCAATACGCCAAATGGTTGGTTGAATAGACAGAAGTGAATGGTGACTTTACAAAGAAAATCATCTTCTGCGACGAGGCACACTTTCACCTCAGTGGATTCGTTAACAAGCAGAATTGCCGCATTTGGGCAAATGAGAATCCATAAGTGATTGTTGAAAAGCCGATGCATCCACAAAGAGTGACTATTTGGTGCGGTTTATGGGCTGGCGGCGTCATCGGGCCGTACTTCTTCGAAAATGAGGTCGGCCAAGCAGTTACCGTGAATGGTGTTCGCTATCGCGAAATGATAACGGACTTCTTGTGGCCAGAAATTGAGGATATGGACCTGGACGATATGTGGTTCCAACAGGATGGTGCCACTTGCCACACAGCCAACGAAACAATGGCACTTTTGCGAGAGAAATTCAATGGCCGTGTTATCTCACGTCGTTGCGATGGTAATTGGCCGCCACGATCATGTGATTTGACACCGTTGGACTTCTTTCTTTGGGGATATTTAAAAGAAAAAGTGTACGTCAATAAGCCAAGAACAATTCAAGAGCTAAAGGATGAGATAATTCGGCACATTAACGACATTGAACCTCAATTATGTCTCAGAGTCATTGAAAATATGGACCATCGGATAGAGGTATGCCACCGAAGCCGTGGCGAGCATTTGGCCGATATTTTGTTTCACACACAATTGTCATAGATCCTTCTATCATAATACAAAATATTAAGATAATTCTCTGAAAACTTTTTGTTTTACTTACAATTAACGTCGTGCGTTTTGGTTGGACCACCTTTTAGAATAATGCTACCAGTTTCGTTAGGACGAGCATATGAAGGCAGACTACTGCATCAAACAAGATTGCCTTGGGAAGATCTCCAAGCGCAAGAGCTACAAGTGTAAATTTTTGTTTGAATAGAAGTATCTAAATGTTCATCCATATCGGTTGTTACGAATCACCTACCACTATCTATCGCATTTATGTTGAATTGTTAAAATATGTACACGTTAGTTTAAAGTAAAAATCGTTTGTATCTACCTATATTTGAATATATGTACGAGTATATTATTTTAATATACAAGTGATTTTTTTCCCATCATGTCATTGTACGAAGCGTCAAATTTCGCGAAAATTAAAATGTCGAATTGCAAAAAACCTAGAGCTTACAGAGCAAAACTACCTACAGATTTGAATTCAGCGCCTTCAAATTAGGTAATAATACATGTAACAAAATGTTTGTTCCCCGGTGTAATAATATTAGTTGATGACATTCTTGAAATATAAGGAAAAAAATGAATTAATATTAGAATTATTGATATTCTTGATCTCAAAATACGCGCACTCCGATATAAAAAAACTTCTTACGTTATTCTTTCAATCACGTTTAATCGCGTTATATATTTTTGCACGTCACTAATGTGGTTGACTTGCATTTAAATCATAATATAGAATAGTTGATTATTATCACTAACTAAGGTTCGCAACACTTGTCGATTTATGTTTCACGATGTCGAAATAATACATAATCTATTATAATGCGAAAGATTCGCATTACTACCAACATCAGCGTCGATAGTATATTGAACGAATATTGAAAAGGCAGGTCACCTTTATATAAGGAGATATTTGAATGAGATGGCTTATTAGAAGCTAATTGTGTAAATATTATTTCACTTATCCTAGTTTTAATTTTGAGTATAAATTATTTGATAGTGCGCACATTATCAAATACTTGATGTTGAAGGCATTTTTTATATTCAAATAGCACATTACTGATTACATATTCTACAGTTTTGCTATTGTCTGATTTTATTATGGAGAAGGTAAAATATATATGCATATATGCATACCAATTTAGAGGGTTGATATTCACTTCAGATAATATCGGAGAACGTGTTCCGCACATCTTTTACTGTACAGGGTGGGTAAATTTTGATGATTCTTTAGAGGAACGCGATGGTCATAATGTTAGAGATAAAACGACCCTTACGCAAAAAGAAAACAAAACAATATCTTTCTTTATTATAACTTGTTATTGATAATTTGGATTTTCTCACTCAATATAAAACTTTGTGTTTTTATTTTGTTTCTATATTCTAGTCCTATGCGGGCCAATGTCTCTCTTGGTGCACGCATCATCTTGAGGAGTGTTCTTTCTCTTCTGCAAAGCTGCACACGGTTTATTATATATTGTCAGAAATAATAACCCTATAATTAATACCCGGCAAATTGTAATATAGGTATGTATAGCTAACACGCTTGGTTGCGTTGTGAAAAAATGATAGAATTTAATTATTATATTTCTCAAATCATCCGTTACATCTTACAAGAACTAGAGAATAATGTATCGCGAAATATGATCATATCATTATAGGTGCAAATTTAAAGGGGAAATGCAGAATTTTTGTTTCCCAGATAATTATTTGATTTGCTATTTTCGGTTTTATTATTATATGGAGCACATCCTGAGGTTCTCAATGTAATATATGACGGTAAACCAACATCACTTTAGACGGTGATAGCTTCAATATGTCTCGCATGTATAAGGGTGATCCGATTTTTAAGTACGCATCAGTTCATTATCGACGCTTGTGTCGGTAGTACTGCCAGTTTTCTGCATTATAGTAGACTCTTTCAAAATTCAGTTAGTTACACTGAATAAGAGTTAGAAGAAAATCCGATTTATATAAAGAGTTAGTGGACACGATAAGAACAGTGCAAGATTGAGCAAAAACATTCGTGACGACAAAACGCACACAATGTGGTGACGGAATATAAAGAGCAAATTTCTACAGCGGAAGATCCTCTAGAGTAATTAAGAGACTGAACTGCCCTTGAATGTTCCTTCGACTGGAAATTCCTACTTCAACTGTACATTGTGTTTTAATATTATAGAACACCTCGATATACTGCAATTGTCGAGTAGGTGGGTACCCTGCTCTCATATCAGATTTTGACCGGCGATTGAAAAGCAACCGCCACAAATTCCTCATTGAGAAATTGATAATGTTAATCATTCAGATATATTTTGATGACGTATACGACGATGCAGTATTTCAGAACACAAATAATGCTAGACTTCATAAAGCCCGCATCGTGTCAGAGTTTTTGCTGTAGAACCTGCGATTCCGAAGTTTTTTACTGTATCCTTGAAGAGGCAAATGATCAGGTTTCGAGAGGTGCGTAAATTGGGGAGAGCAGGTTGTTCTTCAGTAGTAGACTAATTCTTAATATTCATATGAAAGTTTAATTTCTGCTATGTGGCTTTTTGTCGTGACACATTTTTCTTCTACGTGCACGTTTGTTGGGTACCTTTATTTGGTAGAGAAACAAATGTATAGATAATTACTAATTTAATCGGCGTGTCCATTATTTCGTGGAATACCCCATAATATGCTATTTTATAAAGACATTTAAATATAATGCATCCTCTACATTTATTTTAAAACGTCTTTATCTGCATACTGTTACCTTATCATTATTACCGCTAGACGTTCTTTATTAATGTAACTGCAGTCATTATAAATAAATAAATAAACAAAAAAATAAATAGGCCAGTAACTTTTTATCGCAATTACATAAGTAAAAAAGCGTTTAGGTATTACGTGACTTTCAATGTAATACAATAATGCAAAACTTATTTCTTACAAAGCTTTTATTAACCGGTTAATTTCTTAACAAAGGTATACTTTCACCATAAGTATGGTGGATTAAAACAATCTTACGCGAATTATATACCTACGGAGCACATACAGTGCGACACAAAGTTTTATCCAATGTAAACTGACGAATGAAAAATTTATAATAATTATTTATTAGTCTCTACCCAAATAAATATTTGTGAATGTTAAAGTAACTGTTTTCTCGACGTGTGCCTAATCGGGGCATATAAATCTGATAATTAAGGGTTTTATGAAGTAATATTTTCAAGGTTTGATAAATAATTCACACTTATTATTTGATTATTTTTCAAGGCGTTCTCTGTTTTTTTGGAGTTTCTATATTGTCACAATAAACCAATAAAAAATGTCCTTTGGTAAAAACATATTAGTCAAGTAACTTCTATAAAGCGTTCTCGGCGATTATGATCTATTTGTCGTTTTGCCTTTTACCCTATAATCAAAGATACAAACTTTTTATTAAAATGAATTGGATATTTTTTATATATGTATTTTTTTTTGTAGATAATGTAGATAGTTGGAATACCTTAATATACTTGTATATACGTGTATTATTTAATATTCATAAGTATATCAGTTATAATTGAAAATTGCCGATTGATTATGCAGTGTCCGCCATAATGTTGGTTGCATATGGGGAACATTTTGATTGCTGATATTTCTAAAAAAATGGGGGTATGTTTCTGCATGTCCAATAACAGAAAAAAAGTCATTTTAATACATGTGACCGGTTTGATGGAAATGTAAAAACAGTAGGCGATGATATTGAGAATTAGGTGACATTCGAAAAATATCGAAAGAAAGATTTCATTAAGAAAAAGATCTAAGAATCCAACGAGGACCCCACGTACCAACTCTGAACCAAATCTGAGAAAAAATAACATTTTGATCGATTAAAATTCTTCTTGTTTCCTAGTTCTTGTTTTCTGGTTCATAAAATACAAAGAAATGTGTTTAATTTATATGAAACTTGGAAATAGATAGCCTGAAGCTTAATGTAATGGTCCTTAAAAAATATGTAATCATATTTTATAGGTATGTAAAATATGTAATCATTTTTACAATTAAAAAAAAGTTTTAGCATTCTCAGGGAATTCTGGTCACAAATAGAGAATCCTGACGTATTTACAAAGTCAAAATTATTAACTAAATATTACGAACCAGCAGCTAAGAATCTATTTTTATAGGCCCTTATTGCAACTCTATTGAAATACAACAATATATAAATCTAATAGTGTATTTCTATAAAATAAGTGAGGGATAAAATATAAAAAAACTGGCCACTGAAGTAAGCGAGGTATTTGTGAATACTTTTATTTATCCCTACAAATCTGAAAACACCAAGGAATTTAATTTTCACATTTTACGTAGTGTAGTTCTGAGTGGACCAGGACTAAGACGATTATTGGGTGTTTTATCCAGTTATTGTATGACTGGGTTCGAGCCTCAATGGGAGCAATTTTGCACCCTTTCCCGAGTAGGGATGTGCTTGTTCTTCTCTATATGTACCTTTCTCCTCCGTAGCCCGAGGTTTTCGAGAAAGTCGATTGCTATGTTCAAACTTATATATGTATATATAAAAAATTTATATCAAAAATATTACAATAACTCTGATTTTCCAAAGTAAATTGTAATTCTATACCTGATTAAAACTGAATTTTTTTAACGTGAAACGTCTCTATTCCACGATACAAGAATATTAGAATTTGGCGAGGAATATGACGAGAATATGAGAATTTCGAGTTAGAGTTTCGAAATAAGAAAGTTTGATTCTAGTTTGATAACAAACTCGTTGCTTAAATTTTGTGATTGATCAATGTTACAAAATTACATCATTATTTCGTTTATTATAATTTCGTATTTCGTATTATAATTTAGTTGTTAATAACGAAGTAACAAATTTTTAGGTAATTAAAATTCAACGGGATTTCGTCATGAAAAAACATACATGAAATGAATATTTATTCTGTTACATAGGATTTAAATTGCAAATACTTAATTATGCCACATTCAAAATATATTTTTGAAAGATTTTTACATTCAAGCTATATACCTATGTACATATATATGGATAACGTATCCAGTTTTTTTATTTTGATTTTAAATAATAATTTTTTAGTGATTTCTTGCCTTCGTTTATCAATAAAGTACATAAATAGGTTCAATATTTTGTAACGTCTGGTAGAAGTACTTTATTTTATAATTAGATTTTCTGTTTATTCCATCCCGTAACGATTTGATAATAATATTTAACAGTGAAATTTTGTTAATATATAGAACATATTAAAAAAATTATTCTATATTTATTTTTCTACTGACTTTACCCTATCCTTTTGTAAGTTGTCAGTTAAGTTTTCTCTTCGATAAATGAAATAATTTAGAAACTATACCATTTCCGGACAAAAAATCTTGCTAGGTCAACATTCTTCGTCTATTTGTGTCATTTTTTATGAACAAAAGTGTAGTGAAATTTGTAAACATGATAATTTCCATATCTAGATCTATCGTGAACGATAATCGATCAAATATATGCAAATTAATTGATAGTACTGCAATAAATTCGTGAGAACGTATCCGTCCATTTGTCGGATGTATAATGTAGACTATGCGAATAAACCATGTAGCTTTACCCTGCTTTTGTCGGTCAAGGATTTCAATTTTTGTATGTACCGAATTACCAAATACGTATTATTGAGAAATGTTATTGCGCTGATTTAACGACAAAATATTTATTTTGAAATTATACACTCATGTGCAATATATGTATAACGTATTTCAAGGTAACATAGGAAGACTTTGGATGTTATTAATAAAGTATAGATAATTTATTTTAGTTTTAGTTGGCATTAATGAAATAAAATATTTTTGATTTAAAATTTTAACCTATTTCAGACAAAGTTGTTGACGCGTTTTGTTATTATCATTTACAGGTTTTTTTATTGTTTTCTATATAACTTTTTTCATGTTTTTAGCATTTTTAAATATGCAAATATATTTTTTCGTTTGGTTCTTAAACAACAGACTCCTATAAATTGAATGCAGGAATCCGAAGCAATTGACGTAAGTCAGCAAGCAGTGACGTAATAATGGATTGACCTATCTATCTCTATCCAATATCTAAATCTAATATACATATTTTTTTATAAAAAAAAATTATGTAAGTATTTTAACCTTATGTGTAAATTTTAGTTATAGTATAGAAAACGAAAGTAGTCCGTAAAAACCGGATCTTTAAAATTATTCTAAAATTCTTAGGAAATGGTGTGATTGGGAAATCCGCTATTATAATTGGTATTCGGGGGAATATCAATGTTAATGCTACACATACAGACGACGACAAAGATACCGGTGCTCAGGGTGTGGTGCCAAACTCCCTTCAATGAGACTCGAAACCAAGCTTCGATGACACCTGAATACAGGGCGAGTCCGCCACCCCTGTCTATAGTACAAATGATATTGTTACAGCCACTTCCATAGGTTATATGATATGATAAGTCACCCATTTATGTGCACGGGGACTGAAGTGCTGCATATTCATTACACTGGGGAACAGTTCCTAGGAATTTAAGAGCCGATTTTAAGTACATTACTGCCCGTGATGCTGGCAGTCTTTCATTAGTTTTTCTTGATTGGCTCTAGTTTCTGATATAAACATACATATATAATAAATATTAATGCAAAGTAAGAAAAACAAAATAAAATAAGCAATTTCTCTTGTTTTGATTTTTTTCACGTATGAAATCTAACAAGAAAATAAAGAATAATTGATGCAGAAAATATAAAAAAATTATATAAAAAGTTTTTGGTACAATTTTTTTTATATTTTTGCTGTGAATAGTCCCTAATGGAACAGTAATTGGATATCATGTGACGATCCCATCTTTCTTGATACCTTTCTTCCATTTCGGATATCCTGATGAAACCGTTCACCTCGTTCCTCACTATAATCTTCTAAGTTACAAGGAAATTTGTCTAAGTGACTATGCTAAAAATGTAATGTTTACATTGGCCCTCAATTTTTCAAAACATTTTAGCATCTTACTAATTTAGTATTTATAAATACTAATTCCTGGTAATTAGTTGGCTTGTGATTGCCCAAAATTTTTTTTATTTTAGATACATAACTAAACTATGCATCAGATTCTACAATTGTCATATATCTGTTAAAATTTCACCAGTTTTTGAATTTGTGGACCGTCAAAAATCGCTGCTTTTATTTTTCCATACTCACAATCAGTGTTGGAAATGCTTGGCATATGTATTTAAAGCAATCATTTAACTTCCCCAGTGCTTTTACAAACCGTTTCATTAAACCCAGTTTCATGTGAAGAGGTGGCCGTATTATTTTTTCTCTCTTCGTTAATGGTTCGTGAACAATGTTGGCTCTTCCAATGGTTATATCGTCTCTCAAAGGCCAAACCTTTTGTTGTCAATTTTGTTGCTTTTGCACGACTATCCCATAAACAGAGGTTACAAGGATATGGATGTGGAATATCCACTTTGTTGTCCAGAAATATGGTGACCATTTTTAAATCAACAGAAACAAACCACTGATGTTGAGAATAAGCAATTTTTTCTAATACCAACTTAATATTTTCATATTGTTCTGCAAGTTTTGTTGAATGGCTGAGTGGAATGGATGCAGACTTATTTCCATTTCAAGCTCTTTTTAGAACTATTCATGAAAAGTCGCCAATTATCTGGTAAATTTCAGGAGTCTCCATTACTTTAACAAACGTAGTCAATTTAGCTAAAATGAAGATATGTGAAATTAGGATCCTCGAGTACTTAGAAATAGATCCTACATTTATGGCAACATAAAAAAATTTTCTTTTGTTTCCCAATAGTGTTATCTATTGATTTTATTGACTCCCAGTATACCCAGTTTTGAAACCATATTTCTACGGCAGTTGGCTACAGTTGGGAATTATATACTTTTACCAGGAATAAAATACGCGTGAATAAAATATAAGAATGTATATTTAAATTATGAACCTAATTAAATAACAATCGCGTTTTAGTCACGCAGAATTTACATTAAAAATTCTTTTGTTATTCGCGGCTGTTACTGTAATTATAACTTATTTTTATCGATATATCTAAAAGTCTGATCATCAGAGCACGATCTACGATAGCATTACAAAATGCAAAGTCCACGAGAGTCGTTATCTGTTTTGACGGCCTTAAACAGGCAGGAGATCGTGAGAACTGTTTCTTTTACTTAAGTTTAATTATGACTGATATTTAGCAATTCTTCGTTTATCGTGGCAGATAAATTAACTCCATCTGACTGTAATGGTGTGTGCTATCTTGCTGTCGTATATGCATGAATTTTAAAATTGTGTAGGTTTCAACGTTTTATGTGATGATTACTTTTTGCATATGACGATTAATTTTTCAGTATAGGATAAAGAAAATTTTTTCCATACTTTATTTAACGTCTTTTCATACTCTATTTCCGACGCTAGAAGATGAGCTACGTTCAACCATTTTTGTGTGAACTGTTTAGGGGTAGGGTTAATTTCAAATAGATAATATCATTTAACTCATTGTAAAATGCAAAAGATAAAATAGATAATACAGCAAGATGGTTGCAAACTGGTTGGGAGCAAACTTCTGTGCTTTTGAGTAAAAGCAGCAGTTTATAAGTTATTATGCTTTGATCCCTACTATACTGTCCTCTACATAGGTCAAAATGGCCGTTCTTTTGAAATAATATAAATATATATATATGAAATATATATTGATGATATAAAGAACACTTCATTTATTTAGACTCCAAGCAACTAATTCAACATATTCAGACCAGACTTTAGAAACATCAATTTCCGGATCTCAATAGGTTTTAAATAAAATTTACTAGAAGCAATAGAAATTTTCAAATCAAAACATTTCAGGCAATTACCTGTTTAATTACCAATTAGACTTGCACCATACAACATTTTTGATGAATATAGGTCTTCATTCTTTAATTTTGTTACATGTAATATATTTTCCTTTAATGAGTTCATTTGAATATTTTTCAAATTCTCTACACCTTGTAATTAATTTAAGTAAACGATTTTGTTGTAAATAAGTAAAAACAGCGCTCTTTGTTAATTAATTTACTTGAATTGCTTACAAAAATGATACATTAAAATTGAAACTATAGTAGTAGTAAGTTACTATAAAAACTAAAGCCCGTGGTAGAAACGAAATAAAGCATTTTAATTTATCATTCATATTATAATTTCCTGTTAGTCTCATTATGGCACCTCAAAAGAATATACTGTTATAATACATCCCGGCAAATATTTTTCAGGGCAGTTCTAGTTTCCTTATACATACATATCCCATGCCTAACAGTGCCTAGTACGCAGTACTTGTCATGTGTACATACACGAGAGAAATTAATTGAATCACATCAAAAACAATTTGTTTTGGACAGTGAAAAGGTGAACGATCGCACTACCATTGTTTTGTTTCGGCAAAATCGTTTGACCAATTTCAGTCACGTTCACAGACATTGAAAATTATGAAGCATGTGTCGTTGCACGTGATAGATTGGGTGAGAGGAGTGTTGCAGAAACACATACGATGATAAGATTCCAAAGCTATTTAATCATGTTCTTCACTCGTCCCCACTCCATCCCAATCAGAGGCTGTAATGTATCAAAATTATTGTGAAATTCGTATTACAGTTCAGAACAGTGATATTAAAGATGCCGTAACTTTAATGTTTAATTATTTTTATTGATCAATACACAAATTTATCACAGTAATTTAGGTAGTTTGATTTGTAAGTATTATACCTACAGTAAGTACGAAAAGATGAAATACATTCGTTAAAAATTTAGACTCATTCGCGGAAAAACTCTCGGAATCGTCAATGTTTTCAGTATAGTAGTAAAATTTTTTAAGTTAAATTTCATGTATACAGGGTAACCCAAAAAGACAATATCACGTTTAATTTTTTGAAATGGTTGCCTTATTTTTTATTTAATCTTATTTCTGTAAAATTTCGATCACATTTCATGATCTTACCCTATACAGAAATTGATCTGTCTTCAAGATCACAGTTTAGTTTTAAAAATAATAAAATTTATTCGTAATAAAAGCATTAGTATTATTATTATGAGCACTAAAGATTAAGAGCATTAAAGAGCACTTTTTCAGCAAAATTGCTGGTAAACATTCACCTATTTCTGAGACTATCTCAGGAATTAGGCTCAGACAAGAGAATTCGGGGAGAGAATTCGCTCCACTTTGTCGATTAATATTGCATTAGAAACTTCCTTGTTACGTGGCAAGTCTGCAATTCGACGTTTTTTTCCTCCTCTTTGGTCTATTTTCGATTTATCAGATTATTTTCTCGCCAAAACGTTTTTGCTGAAAAGGAATTTTATCGGAAAAAAGATAGTTTTTGAATTAAAATCGACTTCTTCAGTTTTTTTGCAGGTAGTTGAAAATTACATCGAACACAACGTAAAACAACCTTTTTCGTTTTAACGAGAATCTGCCGGTTTTCTCGCAAAACTGAAAAAAAAAATAGAACCAGATTTAAAGTTACAACTTCGAAAAATCTATATCTACCTAGAGAACGGTTTTCTCGTAAAACTTAAAGCTTAAATTTCTTCAAGTGATGTTGTTTAGAAGTCTTAGCTTTTCGATATTAATTCTGAGGTCATTACGTCTTTTACGTTTTAGGTCAATGGGCAAGCTATACATATAATTTATCCTTTTCGCTATCTTTGTCAATGAGGATGATATCCGGTCTATTGTAGTCCACTATTCTATCGGTGATTATTGGTCTATCCCAATATAACAGGTGTCGCTGGTATTTATAATATGGTAGTGGATTAGGCAGTAAGTTGTAATTTTGTGCCACCGAAGATAGTACACGTTAAACTATATTCGCCACCAGGTATATTGAGCCTGCCACGCCGACCATCCCCCAATTATATTGACTGTCTCTCCTGTCTGCTGCATTTACGGCACTTGTCTTCCACCTTATTTTTTAAATACATTTTTCGTAATTACGCCGTCTTGGGTTGCTACCATGAAACCTTGGGTTTAATGATGCAGGTCTGCTGCTTTTTGCGTGTCGATGCCTTGTCCGTCTAGAAGAGTTAGCTAGAAGATATTCACCGTGCATTACATTTTCCCGCCATGTGGTGACTGGTTTTATTGGCATAATATGGACGTACCGTTATTATTATTATTAATCTTATCTCGCCATTTCTACACTATGTTTTCGGTCGCTGTGTGGGATGTATATTAATCAAACAGCATAGTGATTCACTCTGATACCTTTCTGAGTATATGCGCTGTACCAAGGAGGTGATTTTTTTGTAGTCGCTTGTAATTGTATTGTATTTCCTGGTATTTCTTGCTTTATACCGCGTTTCAAGATTCAAATAGTTAATTTATTAACGTACTATTCACTTTCAACATACAGTTTAAATTTGAGAAAATAATATAGCGGGGTCAAATCTATTAGACCCGATCTACCAATCCATGGTCCAGGAAAAATTATTTTGTAGGAAGCTTTTGATATCATGTATTAAAATAGTAAGTTGGCGCCCCGTCTTGTTGATACCACATGATATCGTTTGATATGTCTAGATCTTCGAGTACAGTGCGCGCCAGTATTAATTACTAAATATAGTTTTCCAGTCGTAGTTCCATCAAGAACCCCAACATTTTTTTTGTCAACAATCATAAACCAATTTTTGGGGGTATTGCGTGTGACTTCAGTAACCAGTACGAATTTTCCTTAATAATGCGTAGTTTATACGCAAGTGTACCAATTAATAGCAATAATACAGGGCGGGGCATAGGAACCTGATGATTTTAAATTATTGTTTACCGGCGACTACGTGAACTGATCATGTGCGGTGTGAGGTATGGGGGAGTTCACTTAATGCCATTTCCGTCGACATGGAGTTGTGGACTGGGTTGTATTGTCATTTCTGATTGATTGAACAGTATTTTTTTAAAATAGTGAATCAGTTATCCAAACTCAGCAGACAATTTTATTTTGAGATTTCATGTTGTTCGTAGCCGTAACGCCATAAAGTAAAGGGTTGCACTGCTTTGTACAAAGTGGTTCTGCTTTAAAGAAAAAGCCCCCGGGGTCGTACAGTGCGAATTTCGGAGGTAAATGTAAGAGCAGCAAGCCAACAGAATCCACGCTGTTCAGCCAGGGGACAAGGTAGTGCTTTACAAATTTCAAGTCTCCATTTTGCAGGAGGATTTTTATTTTCTTCCCCATGAAATGGCGGTACCGATTAGCCAGTCAATGATACAGTAATATGAACTATTCGAGGTTGATTAGAACAATGTGTATGCAATAATGAAGCTCATCTCATAGACGTTCTATTCTGAAACTACAATGGCATGGAATTATCTTTGCCGTGGTGGAAAACGCTGAATAAAAACATTTATGTTTTCAACGTTATTTCATTTCAAAAGTCATCAGGTTTATCTACCTCATCCTTTACTTAGTTAAAATAGCGGTCGTCCAGGAGCTAAGCCTGAACTTTCCTAGGTGTTTGATCTCACGGTACGATGATATTTATTATTCTGCTTATTCACCGGATTTGACGTTTTGTATTGGTTATGGGGTTACCCCAATAGCAAAGTGTTCTCATCGACTCTCCAATTGTCAAGATTTACATCAACAATTCAGAGATGAAGTTGCATCAATTCCTCGTGTAAGGATACGGAGAGGAATAGGAAATACTTGAGGTTAATGTGTAGGCAGTGTTATTGTCTACACCAATGTGTAGGTAATAATGGAGCTCATCTCACAGACGTTCTATTCAAAAAATAAAATGGCATGGAATTACCTTTGCTATGATAGAAAACGCCGAATAAAAACTTTTATATGTATTTTCAACGTTATTTCATATAAAAAATCGTCAGGTTTATATACCTTATCTTTTACTATGGATATTCAGCGAAAAACGATTGCCCTAGGAGCCTTAATAGAGTCATGTCGATTTTCTTTGAAGGTATTTTATATATAAGATAACGTATAATTTTGTAACCAATAATTTGATCGTCCTATAATATTTCACAGCGAAATTAAGTTACCAATACATTTTCCATATTATTACGCATTTCACTGTCCTTGTTCTTCATTTAGAGAAAAATTCGAAAGCCGGTTTTTTCTAATTTTTTTATATCCATTATATTGATGATAATGAATACATACGAGGTTTTAAATAAGTCGCTTATAAGTAATAATAATTATCAACAGTGTCAGGATTTGTATGTATATATGTATATGGTTGGTTTAACATCCCAAATGCGGTAGCACCTTTTATAAAAGTTTTCTAGATTTAACTTCTTGGGGATGAACGATATTATCACTTTTTCCGATCTCTGGCTTCACCCTTTGAGTTTCTTACTTCGATCTTGTTCATGCCGACTTTGACTTCTTGTATCCCAGTTGATCTTGGTCTGACACTACGTCTCTTGCTGGTTCTCATTCTATTAATACGCTTATCATCTCGATTCGCTATCCACACAAGTACCATACATTTTAGGCTTTGCTTCTTAATTATTCCTATTATACTCGTATGCTCTCCTTTTAATTCTTCTTTTCTTAGTTTTACAGTTAATGTCTTATTATTTAGGAGCACTAGGACTTAGGTACCTCAATTTTTCATACATTGTAAGACAACAGACAAGCAAATATAAATAAATAATAAAATGATTCTAAGGCTAAATTAAAGACCCCATTAAAACTATGCAGATTAAGAAATGAGTTTTTTATGTGGTTACAAATGCACAGCCATGAAAAAGTTTAATTTATTAATAATTCTGATGTATGCAAGTTAGACTGAAATGAAACACGTGGCGTCCGTTGGATCTCTTCAACTTGTCCCGTCAATACCGAGGTGCATTCGAGGATGCATTAGCTTAACGGTGATACTGCAACGGATTTACAATTTCAATTCGCCGGACTCACAAATAGGCCACCATATTTACCAATAATGTAGTTCGATTCGAGTAGTGTCTCTAAAGGAGACGGGCATGTTATTTTTGTCAGCCAAAGTGTTCGTGGTATAGATTTTGTTTTTTGAATCTGCCCTGGGAAGGAGCTAGAACCTTCGATGCAGCAACAAAAACAAGAGAACAGTTTTCCACGAACATTGAAAGAATACACGTTTCGATACCAACTTGGTTCCCTAAACGGTCGTCGAGAAACGTAATCTTTTCGGTGTAATAATGAGCATATAAAATGATGACAGATATAAAATATGCATTTATGTTACCTTGCTTATTTCATCATGACGAAACATTAGGTTAGGTATATTCAGCCATCATAAGACATAATTAACTTGACCAATACAATTAATTTTTGCTTGCCGAGACACATAACATTTGGGCATAACTTGGTTAATCAGAAACCACGAATAGCCATATTGTCTCACGTTTCAGTGGTATCAATGTGAAGATTGAAGAGTTACTGCATTATGGTGTATCTATAATAATTTGATACTTGAAATGTATAAAAGTTTACAATTATACTGGCGTAATTTTTTTTCAGTTCCACAGGTGTTAAGTTTTATACCAGAAATAGTGAAATTTGGCACCGTTTTCACACTAGTGATAAAATTTTCAACAGTGGCACAGCAGATTTTCAACATTTAATAAATCGTCTTTGCAAAATAATTTTTATTGTGATAATAACGCATCCTACTTGGAGCATATTTAGAGCAGATTTTGGGTGTTCATGAATTTGTACATATGGTTTCTATAATACATATGTACATGTGTACATTTCTTTGAGTGTATATATTGAAGTTAAATATAAAGAAGCAATTGATGGAACTCATCACATCTATTAGTTTTTTTTTATTGTCAAATTGTTAGTTTCCGTTGTTTTAATATGCAAATTGTGATTTCTAAACTTGCGCAATTCATATAAATACGCATATACTTATAAATGTTTGTATACATAATAGCATCCTGTGTCTATCTTATAGTTGTCCGCTTCATTTTATATTTCCGCTTTTACTTGACATATAGCAAATAATTAAAATGTATGTACAGATCGCTTGTCACCATTTTCTCTCTCATACCGTAGCCGCTTGCATAAGCATCTGCGTTAACATCTGACACTAGAATGATACAAGAATTAGTTATCTAATTATTCTATCAATCTGTTAACACATGCGAAGGTCACTGGAAAGTTTTATCAACTGTGGCGATAAATATAATTCGATTGAAAAAGCCGCATATTTTATTATATACGTTTAATTTGGTAGCTCACAAAGAAAAGGCATATGTCATATATGCCTTTATAAAAGAAATATGCCTATATAAAAATATAATATTTTATATGCGTATATAAAAAAACTCAAGTCAAGGTTTAATTCATATGAGATATCCGTCATATTGTTTTTTGTAGACTTGGCTACTACAAATACTGGTAGAAAAAAAAAAGAAATAGAAAAGTCATGTTCTGGAAAGAAACAACTTTTACATTGTGTCACATCTGATTACATTATATCTGATCTGAGTTCTTCTTGAAAGGCCCTGTGGAAACAAAAATTGGCCTAACTTATTTGTTGGCTGTATGGCCTGGCTGTTAAATATAACGTGTCAGTGACCTTGTAGACCGTGATTAAATTACTCATTTAAAATTTGTAATTTAATGTCAAACCGCGAATGTAATAAATAAAGTTGCCCACCATTAGTGCGGAATCAGCACTACAACACTTATTATACGTAGGTAACTGCGGCAGCCGAGGTGCCGTCACATAGACTAGAGGTAGTGATGACTAGATGTAGGTATAAGCAGTTCAGTGCACTTCAGTTAAGTTTACCTTCGTGTTTGATCACGTATTATATAAAAGTAGTAATATATAAATTATTATACACATTTTATACATAGTTGCTGCCACTGATGAGACATCAAGTGGGCAGCTCTAGCAATAATATTACTATCGGTACTAATAGTAACTACCCGTATCGGTGTAACAATTTCTTTTTAAAACGAGGGTGTACCCAGAAAACGAGAATTAACTACCGTCATACCGCGTCATTGGCGCCAGTTTCTTGTATTGACATCTGATAAAGGTTTTCATTTCACAACAATACAAGTTTCATATAACAACATCGTTTTTAATAGCGTTGAACATGTCGAATTTTGTGCCTGGAAACTACGATTTGCTGACATTGATTTTCTGTTACCATTTGAAAAAAACTGTTGTAGAATCGCATCGAATGCTTGTACAGTGAATGCTTGTACAGTGCTTTGTGTGGTTTAAAAAATTCAAAAGTGGCAATTCTCACGTGAGAAACGAGGAACGTGGAAGACCACCGAAAAAGTTTGAAGATAGCGAATTGCAAGCATTGTTGGATGAAAATGACGCTCAAACGTAACAAGAACTCGCGGATCAATTAAATGTGACACGAGAAGCCATCTCCATACGTTTGAAAGCCATGGGAAACATCCAGAGGATGAGAAAATGGGCTCCACATGAACTGAATGAGAGACAGCAGGAAAACCGAAAAACCATTTGCGAAATGCTGCTCATTTGTCCAAGCCGAATTGTGACTGGCGATGAGAAGTGGATATATTTCGAGAATCCTAAGCGTAAAAGATCATGGGTAACTCCAGGCGCACCATCGACACCCACTGCAAGGCCAAATCGCTATGGACAAGACAATACTCTGTGTTTGGTGGGATCAGAAGGGTTTGATGGATTATGAGCTGCTAAAACCTGACCAAACCGTTAATACTGAATGTTACCGACAACAAATGATCGATTTGAATCAAGCTTTACGTGAAAACGACCAGCATATCAAAAAAGACAACACAAAGTGATTTTGATTCATGGTAATGCGCCATCACACACAGCAAAACCGTTCAAGTAAACGATTGAAGCATTTAGTTGGGAAATACTTTCGCATGCGGTTTACTCGCCAGACTTGGCTCCGTCCGATTACTACTTATTTGCATCGATGGTGCACGCACTTACTGAGCAGGGTTTTACTTCTTATGAAAATGTACGAAAATGACTCGATGACTGGCTTGCCTCAAAAGAGTAAGAATTTTTTTGGAGTGGAATCCAAAAATTGTCAGAGAGATGGGAAAAATGTATAGCTAGCAATGGGCAATACTTCGAATAAAATATTCTTTATCATTTTCATACAATAAACGTGTATTTTCTATACAAAAAATTCGTGTTTCGTATTTACATACCTGGTACATATAAATCAGTAAATATATTTATATTATGTTTCTGCTAGAAATTTAAGAAAGATGGAACACCCTGTACTAATTTTTATGAGTAGGTATGGTAACATATACCGCTCCAAATATTGTTACCGCCTCCCACGATTTAAATGCCAGCCGGATAGGAGAGAACAGCAAAGTATTATTTATTATATGTATGGCGTTGCCAAAATTGGGTCGTAAGTCAGCTGTCAATCATTGCTCGCATAAGCATATCCGAGTTGCGTCGCCTTGCGAAAGATTTTATTCTACTAGGCGACTTTTTGCGCCAACTTTCACAGTTTTACGGGCTCAACAGTAATACTGGTATTAATCAATTTCGACATGTTTGTCGAACGACTTACCATTCCAACAAATAAGAATCTTACGTTACAGACATTTAACGGAGATTGACGTACTAGGCGAGGCTGTGTTGTAAGTGTATATACATAAGTCGGTCGTTGTACTCTAAGATTGCATTTTCTAAAAAAAAAAAAAAATTAAATTGATTTGGGTTCAAACGAGCGTGGAGACTGAAGAGCACGTGTGCACGAATCCATTTTTTCCTTCATTTGGTAAATTAATAGGAGTGTTTAAATCAAGGCTAGGTACTTAATGACACGTATGTTTCATTCAACTGTGGTTAAAGATGACTTACATTTTAAGTACGCATGAGTTTGAGGCGATGCCTCACTTGCCCACACTAACGAGCCGCTATTGAAAATTACAGCTCGTCAAGAATAGGAACAAGTCTCAAAACTGCGATATCGGACCGCCCACGAGGTGCGCAGAAAATAGTATGATCTTTACCCAGTCGCAATGAAGACTTTGAGAGTGAATATCGATGAATATATTATACAGAGTTCGATCTGGCCGCGCGTAAAGTGCATCCTTTTCCCTCCGAATGCTGCCTCACTCTTTCTTCTACGCAGGCACAGAGAATCTCACACTTTTTCCTATTCTTGACGATCAGTACTTATACTAACCTTGGCCCTTGGCAATTAAATATAACTATTATTTTCACGTTATTTTGAATCACCGTTTAATTTTTGCCATCACCATTTTGATTTCGTGTAATCTACTGTAGATTGGATTATATTTCTCATATGGTGTTTCATTTCGAACTATAGGATGTGATTTATGAATAATACTAATAACATCTAATAAACTAAGGTTTTTTATTTTTTATTCTTCAGCATAAAATAGAGATGTAAACATTTCTTTAAAATGTAAAACCACGCATCGGTGGTGACTCTTGACAGATTGAATTGTCGTGCAAGATGTCGAATTGATACGTTTCAATACTCCCTGCTTTCTGCTTTCTGCTTTCTCTCACATATTTTCATCTGACCGACCACGACGAGACGGTTTTGGTGTTGCATTATCAATAACAGAACCCGTGTCTTCAAATTTCTTGATTAAGTGACAAACTGTGAACTCTGTGGGGGCTTCATTTTGTCCTAACTTTGTGCGAATTTTTCTTAATGCAACTGTAAGTGATCTCTACTTTCATAAAACAGTTTTACACAAACTATTCGTTGTTGAACTGCTAATCGCGACATGTCGACGTCGTATGGTTCGTAGACGACAGTCGTCAAATACTAACGCCCTGTCTTTGACACAAAACAAATGGCGCGTAATTACAATCATATAATTCCAACTGAGACACCCTATATATGTAAGTCCTTAAATATCGAGGCTAGTAAAGAGTAGTGCTTAACATATTTCAATTATACTTCAGATAATCGTTTGCAACCTCCGTCTTTTCAAATGTTCCCGTTTAATATGTGGATGTAATAAATTTTAATTTTGTAACAAAAACCTAGTCAACACTTACGCATGTTTGCATGCAGGAACTCTAAATATTTTAATCTCTAATGTGGTCCTTGAACTGTATAAAGCCCTACAGATGTGCAACAACATTTCTAATGGGATTTATTAATGCGAACGTGTGCTATCTTTGGGTGAATGCACTCTTTCTCAGATATATAAGTGCATTATCAATCAATAATTTGAAAGTCAATAATGCAGTAGTATTTATGGCATGATATAAATTAAAGTTTTGCAAGAGGACGTATATATTTTGTTTACGTATGTCAGTTTTGGAAGAAATCGAATTTGTTTGTTGAATTGGGCCATTTGATATTGTAATGAGCAATGACATGTGAAACAACAGTTCAGCATTATTTTACAGTTCAGATATTTTCAGCTTTAGTTTGCTACCATCATCCAATTTGCCAGTTGTTAATTTTCAAACTATAATTTTGGTAATTGTATAGAACACCCCTTCTGGATTTTTGCGTTTTTTTTTTATGGACGTGTTGTAGGTTGCTATAGGAACAGTTTTTCACAAACGAAACTTTGCGCAAATTAATAATAACCCATCTAGCTAACGGGAGGTGGGAGCGAATAGGGGTGCTGGGTGGGGTAAACAGGTGTATTGAGGAATGTTAATTTAGCAAGGGTACATTAAAAAAATGTAAATTTTTGAAAATATTCAACATATAGGGGTAGTTTTTAAGGGTTGAAGCAATATTTGTGTGGTGAAAGGATGTGGCATTGTGTTCACATAGAGATTGCTTTTTTTTTGTTAAATTTTGGCGTGTGTTGTTGAAGGGCAAGGGATATATTTGGTATATAAATGATCAATGTTCAAAAATAATTTACAAGATAGAGGGATAGTTTGTAAGGGTTGAAATAATCGTGAATCCTAATTGTTTCTATTTGTCATAATCTGCCTGACCCTTTTTTATGCACGTGATACGGTCATTATTTAAATTGATGTATATTTAATTAATTTACTCACATGTTGTATTCCAATTATTAAAACGCCATGTCTATTTAAGAACGATGTAAGTCCTTCATTTGATGCTGTAATAGCATAAAATTTCGCGTAAGTGACATCGCAAGAGTCACAGGTGTTGAAATCACAAAACCGCACAGGCACAGGTGTAAGATTCACAGTCAATGCTCTGTTTTCACTCATATTTTTGTCGCATTCGACGCGCAAGAATATTTGAAGTTTAAGTTCTAGCTGTGAACAAAGAACTGAATAGCTGTGTTATGAAAAGTGTCTTTTCAGCATCCCTTGGCGCGTGAAGACGTTTCCAACTAATCAGGGCGTCTGATTTTGTTTACATATTTGTAAATTCAATAGACAGTGATGTCTGCGCTCTAGGTAAGCAAGTAATTTGTAGCCTATATCGTATATATTATGATGTACAAACGTTGATGTGGCAACATGGGAACCTTGGTGAACTACAGAAACGATTAAGTAAACAGTAAATCAGCTGTGCGCATGGAGAAATGTTCCAATTTTAATTTATTTATAAAAAATACTTAACACCATTTGCGCAAGATATGATAAGGTGCGTTGTAGTCGTGATGGAATGTAGAATGTGTGAGTAAGTTTAGTTTTTCGATAGGGCAGAAGGGGGTGTTCTATACAATGACCATAATTTTTTATGCCATTAACGGTATGTCCGTTATTCCTGAAAATAGTTTTGATATACTTTTTATTTTCTTAGAGTATTGTAATATTAATTTGTTTAGAAAATAGTTCTTATAATTTGGTTCAAAAGTTTCAAGATTTTTTCTTAGATGAATATTGACAGGTTCTATCGATGATGGTAAGCAAGCTGATGTAATTTACACGCAGATCGCGTACAAACAAACTTTTAGGAAGCCTTAGACAGATGAAACCACAATATATTTTTATGAAAATTACATACTTTCGGATTTTCTACTGACTTAATAAATTATTTATTTCTCCTCTCGTCTTGAAACTAGAACACATGTGTTATACTAGGATAACAAATCTGTAGGTACTGTACTGTAAACAGTCTTGCTAACATCAGGTATTCCACAGGGGTCTAATTTAGGACCGGTCTTGTTTAATACCTTTATTAATGGTTGACATTATGTTGCTTCCTGTTTTGTAACTGGAATTTAGAACCTGTAGAATAGCATGACAATCAAATAAATAATGCCGGATTGTTAATAAACGACATTTTACACAGTTTTAAATTTTTCATAATTTAAAATACTGTCATATTTGTTTTATTTGTATTTCTCTCAAAAAACATCTTGTATCTTCCATCCTTTAAAACGATAAATAGGGAACCCTAATATAGGAGTGCGCTGTATTATTTTTTGATCCTATTTTTTGTAAGTTATTTAAAGTAGCGTTGGACCAATAGTTATTATGAGTAATTTTGTTTATACTGTATGGGACCGTAAATAAAGTAATTATTGAACGCCTTTATAGGAACAATTATGGCGTCGACCGCTATGATAATATACACATTAAAATCCACGGGTTTTGTGGTACCTTGTTTGTGTTATTTTCGTAATTAAGGAAAGAAAATTACATTTGTCTCGAGATTTTTCGCCTGCTTGTCGGCTGTAATTATAACGTATGGAATGTTTGGCCTTTCATTATGCAGTTATTGTGATCATAAATTTCCAAACTGGAAAAGGTCATCCATCCACGTTATGTTTAAATTACACATACGAACCCAGCAATTACTCGGGCTATTGTTGTTATTTTCGAGACGGAGCATTGAATAATTTAATTAATGTGAAAAGCCTAACTGCATATTAACTGCAATTAGCACCACTTAGGTAATATCATTTTCATTCATAACGTACCATGGATTAGTAAGATCATTTCTTGGATGAGGTCACAGTGTCGTCTTTTACGCGTAATCTTGTAATGTACAGTGCGCCCTTGAAGTATTTCGTAAATGTTGTAGCAAAAGATTTTCAGCTATAATAGTCAAAGCATTTTAATAAACAATTTAGGTATATATGATGAAGTGTTCAGGAATTTACCAATTTACAAAATAGTCCATCTTAAAGTTAAATTTGTAGTTAAAATGTGTTGTTTGTATGAAAAAACAAATATTTAAAAAATATATCATGTGCAGCACAGTACACGTGATAGAAGTGAATACTTCTTTAGAATAGAGAATGAGAGACATTAAGAGTGAGAGATTGAAAGAGAGAGAGAGAGAAAGGGAGAGGGATAATTTCAAAAGAAATATAACAATATAAAATTTGTGTAAAAAATATTCGGTTTATTCATTATCTACACTATCATCGGCTGGTGGTTCAATTGGTAATACTGATATGATTGGTTTGTGATCACTAAAATATGAAATATATGTTCGTGATTCGATATTTTCTAGATAACGTGTAAAAATTGCATCTATTGTTGTTCCGGATTTTGTTGTTGATTCTTTGGGATTGTTATTTATAAGCAGACCAAATATTTCTCGAAGAAAGTTAATCAACGTCAAAGAATCATTGGAGCCGAAATTTACATTGAAATCTCCCCCGAGTATCAAAGGGATTTTGTCTTCGCCTCTTCCAAGTGCATTTGCACCTGTGTGGCTGTAACCAGTAGGGAGCGGTGAATGAAATATATTATATCTTCTAGACCGTACAAAAGGGAGACGCGGATAGCCTAATAGATATATGATGTACTCGTATAACTCTCTTTCGCTTTCTCTCTATATTATATATCTGCGTACTCTGTCTTGTAACGAAGCCTGTGTTTTAGGTATACCAAATGTATAGCTCTCTTTCTCCTTCTCTCTACGTTATATCTTTTTTCTCTCTCGTGTAACGAAATCTTTAAACGTTACATTTTTTCCAATTCACTCTCCATTCTCGTCAAATATTAGAACGCCGCCAAAGAAGTATTCACTTCAAAAATATTTATATAAAAATATATAATTTTCTGAATTCATAAAGCTTAGTATTAATAAATACTAAAGGCGTTTTCCATTGAAACTTATAATATTATCTGCACGGTTTCTCAGGAACTATAGGATTTGAATTGCGCGCCATTTGTGTTCTGTCAAAGATAGGGTCTCAATATTTAACGACTGTCACCTACAAACCATACAACGTCAACATGCCGATATCATTACCAGCTTCATTTGCAAGGAAGGATGTTTATAGTTAAACTTTGAAGACATCTTACTAGTTAGTTTTAGATTAGTTTGTAACTGTCATTGTACTGACAATGACGGCGAAATTATTTGTTTGTTTTTACATTGTCAATGAATATTTTAAAAACTATAAAACATATATTCATAAAACTTCGGGACACTGTACAAAACAGCTCAAATAATAGATATTTTAAGAGGTAGTCTACTTCGGACATTTAATTTTTTTCTGGTGTTTAAGTAGAGCCCCACATACTTCTGAATCTTATACAAGTATAAAATCATACCCAGTTGCAAAGTTTGTAACGCCAATTTTTACACATTTGACTATTGGAATGCCAACCTCAATATTAATTAATGTTTTGTGTTCTCGTCTATAGAATTGATGTACACTTTCAAATTTTTACTTTTTGTATTTATTTATATTAAATTAAATTGTTATTTTTACAGTAAAATAATACGTAAATTATTTATGGAGGACCTGTTAAAACAAAAAATAAAAATAGTATGCCTACGCAACCAATTTTCATAATAAAAATAGGCGTTCTGCGATACACCACAGATTCTCTAAAAGGTAACTACAATATTTAAAAAGTTTAAAAATATTTTGACATAATTCGATGATTATTTTTCAGGGTTTAACTAATATAATACATGAATTAATAGTAATCATGCAAATCAAAAGATCTGTATGTGAGTGTCTTATTGTATGCTTGGATTTGAGTCCCAACGGAGAGAATTTGGCATCTCCTTGAATATGGATGTGGTTGTTCGTCTCTATGTGTAACCCCGCAGGCTTTAGGAACAGGAGGACCACTTCAGTATACCTAGAAAAATATAGTTGTTGATAGATCGTCGGTTTAAAAGTATAATTGTAAGCAAAATTAGGAAACTAGAACAAGTTGGAATTGTGAACTAATATAGGCAATAGCTTTTGTATAGTAATTTGATACAATTACCTACATATTTCCAAAGTTCATTTGATAAAAGCAGCGAAACATTCATTTTTTATCATTGTACTATTGAATTTTATACAATTTCATGAATTTCAATATTTCATTCTGCATATTTCCAAAAATATTTCAGAAATTTGGTATTATTTATTTGTTAATTATCGTTGAAGAGTATTTCAGGGAAAAACTTTGATTCAGTATTATTGAATTAACAAATTCTCGTTGAAAGAAATAAAATGATTTGACAGGATCATATTTTTACAAAATCAAAAAGTTTCAGATAAGTTAAGTCAGTTGACGTACCCTATTTATTTATTTATTTTTCTTTTTAGGATAAATAAACTTATTTATTTAAGCCATATTTATCTAAGGAGTTGTTAAATACTGGTATATTAACGTATAGTTTTTATTATGATTATGTATTTTTTTATCAAGCCTGGGCGAGTCTGGAATGAACTTCACTGGAAGTATTCGTTCATGAATAAAAGTTTACGAGCCATTTACTAGGAGGGGTACGATAGTAAAAGAACATCGTGGCGTCAAGAAAGCGAAAGTACTACATTGATTTTACATTAAGTCTGTAAAAACAACCCCTACGCTGAGGGATAACAACCGGACGTGGAATTCCTTGCGGGGCTTAGTCTGTTTAATTTCAAAGGCTTCGCGTAACAGACGACTCATGCACTATGTAAATTCAGTGTCTGATTTAAGTAAATACACAAAATAATGTATCTGGATCTCCAAAAGCTCGTTTTATTTTTGTTTCAGTTTAAGCTCGCTTGATATATATATATATATATATATATATATATATATATATATATATATATATATATATATATATATATATATATATATATATATATACATATACATATATATATATATATATATATATATATATATATATATATATATATATATATATATATATATATATACTATCAGACAAAAGTAAAGCAACTCTTATGATAAAATTGATTTTTTAAATATTTAAAATAATATTGGCGAACGGTGAAATTAAAAACCATTTAAATTAAAGCGTCATCGTAGTCTACTATCATGAGTGAAATGAGGTTGTTTTCAAATTTTCAATAAGCTAGTATGTAATAATTTATTTAAACAGTGCACTTTATTTGCACGAAAGAAGTAAAGCAACTTTTATGAAAATATTTTTTTATTTCACTTAACAGTACAAAAACACCAAACGTAATATAATAACTTAATAATTAATAGGATATCCATTATTGGCTATAGATTTTTGACAACGACGCGGCATTGATGTAATTAAATTTTCGATTGTAATTATCGGCATATTAGTTCAAACTTCGTCAATTTTATCAATTAATGCCTGTTTGTTTTGGAATCTTGTGGTCCGAATCTGACGTTCAACCTCTTCCCACAGGTTATCAATGGGGTTGAGGTCCGGTGATTGTGTCGGCCATTGCAGAACCTGGACATTGTTCTGCTGAAACCACTCCTCCACAAGGCGAGATGTATGCTTCGGGTCATTATCTTGTTGAAATACATATCTCAAAATGCATTTCTCACTCAGCATAGGGCAACATAACATTTTGGAGTATATCCCTGTATACCAGTCGATTCATAATCCCGTCTATAAAGTGTAATGGACCTACTCCACTCCACGAAAAACAACCCCATAAAAACACACTACCTTGTCCGTGCTTTATTGTTGATGTAACGTACTTTGGGTGAAATCTTGTATTAACCGGACGCCTTACACGCCTCATTCCGTCAGAATTAAACATTTTGTAATGAGTTTCGTAGCTAAATAATATTTTTTTCCAGTCTTGAACCGACCAATTCAAATGTTGGCGTACAAAATCAAGCCTGGCAAGGCGATTTCTTTCGGAAACCAATGGTTTCTTGGCCGGATGTCTGCTGTAAAGTTTTGCTTCAACTAATCGTCGTTGAACAGTCCTCGGACTAACATCAAGTTCGGGAATTTCAGCAATTATTCTTTGACTCACGGATCTCTTTGAGAAATTCTTTTGATTCTTCTGTCCATCCATAATGTAGTTCTCCTGAGCCTTCCTGATTTCGGCATTTTTTCTACATTACCTTTTTCATTGTAACGTGAAATTATTTTGGACACGCTGTATCTAGGCAAGAGAAAGTGCCTAGTAACCGTAGCCATACTTGCTCCATCTAAAAAGGCGTTTACAACCATTTGTTTTAACTCTACACATATTGGCTTACCTTTTGGCATATTTATTTCTGTAAAGATAATAGCGAATAAGCTTAATTAACCCACATTTAATTTTTATACTTACATTTATTGTATATCGTATTTTTCGTCCAAAATCAAATGGTTGCTTTACTTTTGTCACGCACATAAAGTGAACTATTTAAATAAATTATTACGTATTAGCTTATTTGACATTTGAAAACAATCTTACTTCACCTGTGACAGCAGCCTACTATGACCCCTTACTCTAAATGGTTTTTAATTTCCGCGGCTCCCAATATTATTTTAGATAGGAATTAAAAAAATATATCATAAGAGTTGCTTTACTTTTGTCCAATAGTGTATATATATATATATATATATATATATATATATATATATATATATATATATATTTATATATTTCTTTTTTTTAAACAAGGGATTTCAAATCAGGGATTTGAACGGTTACATTTTTAATACATACAAACGATACAAGAGAAAGTTACAAAAGAAAAACAAAAAGAAAAATTACAAATAATAATATTTTTAATAAACACGTGTGTCGTAAATAGTCGATCAGTGTTATTCAACAACTTATTTCATCTAACAAATTTCTAGTGAACAATTTTGTGTGGCGAGGCGAATTCTTAGTTTTAATAAGAGAAAATTGTTACGTCAGTTTTATTGACGTCTTAAGCTGGAAGCTCATTACTCATTACTCTCATTTTTTGTGCACGGCTTGACGAGTCTCGCTGGTGCCTCAGGCTTGAAACTCGGTCACGCTTGGTTCAAAACAAAGCTTGTATGTGATGTAGATTCTTGTTAACTCTTGTCCTAGTCCTAGTCCTGCCAGTGGGATGTCGTGACAAAGTGACTATTAAATAATTAAGAAATAAACCAGTCAGTTTTGACCACATCCTTCTGTGATCTGGACTCAATGTTTAGAGAGCTTTAACTTTTTACAGTGGCTTCGTAAAGGTAGTCATTGGATCATCTTAGAGTTTATTTTTTAATTCTCATATTGAAAATTGGACACCCATTTATCTTTTGTTCGTATCCAAGCATCGTGAACAAGTTCATTTCTGTTCTTATGGCTCGGATGGGGTTGTTTGCCATGTTGCCTGTTCTCTTTCGTAATATAACAAACTCCAAAATGATGTTGTTTGACTACTTTATTGAAAAAAAAAACAATAGTTGATTTACCTACGATAACGTAAATGCTACTGAACTGCACTACGCGCCATGGTGATCTTTGGATCGGGTCGACTGTATATGAGCCAGACTCGGGGACACTTGCTTTTCTTTCACTTGTGCCGAATTTACTTATAAGAGGCGAGAATATCCAAGCGGAATTAGAAATGGAAGTCTCGCTTGTGACTCATCGAGTCCTGTTAGCGACTCGTTGAGTGTCCCTCGTGACTCATCGGGCCTCGCTCGTGGCTCATCGGGTTTCGCTCATATATCATCGAGTCGCGCTCGGGACTCATTAGTTAATGATTTATCGATCGACGCACCGTGGGATGCCGCTTTAAGTTATGGATTGATTACTCTGATTTGAACTTCAAGCAGCCGAGTATTGTCTACAATCTTGGGGCAACAGTATACCATCAGCTGCAATCATTTTTACAATAAACTAAAAAAAGGAAAAGCTAAATTAAAAATATCAAACATCCTTGCAATAAACTCTAATGAAAACATATTTTAGTATTAGTTAAAAATTATTCCTATTCTGTTTCTTGTGACTATTTAGAAAGTTAACCGTTTTTGATTAATTTTGAACGAAACATGTATCACTGCTATACCTGATAAAATGACAGAGAGGATAGGCAAAGTCTTCGCTGATTCTTCATTTCTTTAATTGACGAGTGATATTTTTTAAAAACGTTAATAAGGTTTATCAAAATTAATTTTTAATGAAAGATAGACTATTTTATTACGAAACCATTGAGAACAATTTCAGAAACAAGATTGTGGGTAACGCTTATTGGAAATATTTTTACTGCTGATGTGAGACTGTTGACTATAGTGAGACTATTATTGATCCTCATAGAACTTACGAGCTATACCTAGATCACAGTTTATTTCTAACAAAACGTATTTATTTAATCTTCATTTGTTCACGTAAAATTGTAGCTAATGTACCACATTTTACCGAGATGTGATTAAAACTCAATTTTCAACTTCTTCCGATGATGCGAACTTGGTCCTCGAAACGCGTGTCGAGAAACGTGTAATTTTTCGGTGTTCGTGGTAAAGTGATCTCCTATTATTCCTGCTGCATCGAAGGCTTTGGTCTCTTCTCAGAAGTAGAAAATAATTTTACCTTTAGCAAATCAATTTTATATAAGTAATTTGGTATTAGTATGCATCCATGCCCCTCTTCTATATACGTATTAAAATGATCATTCATTTTTATATGAGAACCTGGACACCCATTGCGCTGGGTATCTATGAGATAATTGAAATACGTTATGGCAGACGGCGTTTTCATGTTGTGCTGCTATGAGGTAGGCGGATAGCATAGCCATGACAGTGGACCGACAAGAGCTATACAATTCAATTGAAGTAAGCGTCTAAACTTGTGTAGAATTTTTGTGGTCTATAGTCAATATGAGGTGTCAGCACCCTTTAAAACGATAGTAGTATATGCTTATCGATATTTAAACTTGTTTTGAGATGAGAGTGATCAATTTATTGTGTCAGGTACTGTATATATCTCGAATATTTTCTCTACTGACATATTTCAGAACTATTATGTTTTATGTTTTTGAAATTTATTTTTGTAGAACCCTTCACGGAAGCAAATGATAATATGATTCTGTGATACTTGACATAGAGGAGATTAGAAAGTTACCAGATATTTTCATTAGATACATTTTTTTTAACAAAAGAAAATTTTATTAAAAAATATTCTTTTTTGAAAATTGCTTGACTCAAATTGCTTTTGGAAACGTGGTATCGTCATGTTTTGATGCCAACAACTCGAGATACATCACCTTTAGAACGCGCAATTAAGATAAATCTTTCTGTGATAAACATAATGTTGTTGCACTCGCAATTGCCAATACAATTATTACCAATTGTTTACGCGGAAAATGCCATGCTCCATTAATAAAATGCATAATTAATTATTATAATCTAGTGCACGCCGTCTAGCTCCTACGCCGAGATATACATGAATAATTATCGGTTGTAGTAATGATTCATAAAACTAATTAGTCAGAAAGGCAAAAGGAAAAACGTAAGGTAACAAAGTTCAGTAAACCCGTTAATTCTGTCTTCCTCGCTTTAATGAGCTTATTTTATTAAATAAGTCGGAAAACACTACATGTGAGCGACGGATGTGACCATTTAAATTGTACCGTTAGAAGAAATTATGTTCCCGGAATTGATCTGCGAAAAATGTCAGTTGTTGGAAACAGGACGAACGAGACAGTATTTATTTAATCTAAACTGAATTAGATACGTCTCAGCAGATTCATTGGAATATGCAGGATAATTATTAACTGTATAAGGGAGTCGTATTTAAAGTTCAGTTTTACACGTTTATTTTAGGATGCAGACGTAATACACAACTATTATTTTACACTTACAGTACGACCACTCCATATCACTTAACTAATAATTAACCAATTCAGTTTCATGGCCATAAATACAAATCTGAATATCTTAAATAGTATTCTGATTTAATTTGTGCTGGTTATATAACCTTCAGTTACAATTCACAGTTCAATGAAAGTGTAGAGTGTACAGGGCGTTAAAATTTTTATTTTTTTAGGAAACATGGACGACTGTGAGATATACAGAGTTTGTTAGTAGTAACGTATGGCCGCCTTATTTCCCAAAGTATGACTAACGTTTCTCCGGAAACCCATTTTTCCACAAAAATTTCATCAAATTTCGGGTATACTAAGAAGAAACTTCCCGAAGGAAGTTGCTTAAACGAAAAATTTTTGCCCGTACAATAAAGGAGATATTCACCGTCAAAGTTGGAACTTTTTTCATGATTTAAATGTACCAGTTGACTAAAAGTTACACATTTTACATCATAGCTTGAAAACTTTTCTATACATTTTATCCAAAAACAACTCATCTATACATTAGTTTATTACGAATATTTTGAATTAAAAATAGTCGGTTTTTACCCAATTTGTTTAAAAGATAAACATTTTTAAAATATGCCAATTCAAGCTTTGCTCGATAAGTCGAGAACTTGTCACTTAGTCAGCGGCATGCATTTTACCAGACGCCACTTACGTTATTACTGCACAATCCTTACCAAACAATATCTTATATTGAATTTAGTCCTAAACGACTTTCCTTTTTTATATCAAGTGAAAGAACGTTTTTACATTCACATCTTAAATTTTTGCCAAGCTCGCTCAATTTAACAATATGTCGTCCAATGTTTAGGTTAGTTATTCTGTTTAGTTTTCGCAAGATTCATTTTTGCAATACAATTTAAAGGTTTCTGTATTACTTTCCGTTTTGTAAATTTTCCTTTATTGTCCCGCAACTGATCACGACAAAAATTCATTTTTAATTTTCCTATAACTTCTATTTCACGCTCCAAATAATTTACAAAGTCATGTTAAGTAAAATACATAATCACAAGGGTGGTATTTAACAGTCTACCAACTTTACCCAATATTTTCATACAAAAAAATACTTTCATTTCCCAAAAATGCTAAATGCTCACCAAAATTAAGAAAATGCATAATCTTAAAACGACAACCTAATATTGACATAATGCTAGTCTTTCATATTATTTATTCCTGAAAATAACTGTTGTTGGTTACAAATGCTAAATGTTCACCAAATTTTATTCTGCATTTAATTCTAACATGATACCCAGATATTTCATTTTCTCTTTGTTGAGCAAAAATACACAATGTTTACGATATTTTATACCACATTCAATTTGAAAAGTATACCCAGATTTTTTATTCTTGTTACCCTAAATTTCACTTATAAGTAAAAACTATTGTATTTTATTAGGTCTCGTTAATAAATGAGGGAAAAGAAATAAGTAAAGAATTCATGAAAATAAATCAATATATTAAAAATGCAACATAAAATTCACGAAACAAAAACGAAACTTAGTGTTACGAATTCTTAGAAATAAAACAATATAATTTTTTAACATAAAATGAAACACAACATTCACGAAACAAAAATGAAAATGAAACAAGCACTTTTATTGCACTATTAAGGCTTTCTTAGCTTTAGTTGGCCGTCCTCTTCTTCGTTTTTCTCCAATTGGTACATTCCTTGTTTCAGTAGGTGGTTCAATAAGTTTCAGACGAATTGCTAACCCCGCTAAATGTTTGCAAACGTAATTTCTAAGGTAATCTGGACAATTGCATGTGCCATTTAACCAGTCAGAGTCGTCCTGTGGTAACTGTACTTCCCACTCACTGAAATGTTGTTTTTTGTAGTCGTCAAACGTCTCCCACATATCTTCAAAAGTTTCACATTCCATTGCATCTCCACCTGAAATTCGGTAACACCGTTTCATTTCACTAGCATGTTTTAACGATATTTTTTTAGGCAGTTTGGCCCACTGATAAGCTTTTGTCCACATTTTCAAAGCCATCGTTGGCAAGTGGCTAAACTCTCGCTCGTTGTCTATAGTGTACTCATTAGACCAATATCTCACCATTTCTGAAGCAATTATTAAGAATCGAGCCAGCGGATGGCGTTCACGAAGTGTACCTAAAAATAATAACAAAGTTAACGATACCAAATTACGCCATTCATTGAAAGTGTACCTTTGTCTTTTATTATTCTGTTAAAAAACTCCAATGCATTGTTTGTGGCAGGTGGCCTCGGTGCGGCACCCAAATACCAACAACGATTTTTAGTGAGCCATTCGTCTTTGAAATATTACAAAGTACAATATTAAAAAATATTAAAGTCCAAATTTCTTTCGTCTTTCCATTTATCTAGAAATTTTTCACAGGCCCTGTCAAAAACCTCTGTTGTTGAAGCACATTGCAAAAAATCAATATCCTTTAGTATGTCCCTCTGGTACTTCTTTTGCACAGATTGCTCAACTCGTACTTGCATCTTCTTTTTTGCATGCGCCCAGCACATTCGTATAATTGTATCCTGACCGAATACTTGCACAAACGCATTTTGCATACTTTTGGCTGCGTCACATACCAAAACCTTATAAGTTAAATCGTAGGAAAACAGTGAGAGAACTGTATTCTTTAACGTTTGAAATAAAAACACAAAATCATTTGTTTGTTCTGTGGTTGTAACAGCAAGACCAAAGGAGTGAAAATGTTTATCTCTATCCGTGGTTCCAATTATGAGTACTGGAAACCCCTGCCAAATAAGTTTATAGGTCGCATTAGCATGAATAACTTTGCATTGCCGCCATAGACCCATTAAATATTTGGTCGATAACAAAAATTTGAAGCTTGAATTTGAATAGTCTTTAGAAACATCATATGCAGCAACACAAACTTGATGATCATCGGAAGGTATTTCTGAGTTGGTCACTAACCAGGATTCTAGTTCTCCTAAGCTGATTACTGCAGATCCATACTTCTTTTTACGTAAAATTTTAAGATAATTGTTCAATTGTTTCATATGCGATAGAGTCAACCCTTGTATTTTGCTCAAATTGTTCATAATAGATTTGGGCTTCAAACGTAATTCGTACAATTTGTCTATTTCTTTTTTTGTCTCATTACTCAACCCACATTTCGATTGGGACTCCAAATTTTGATGGTCATGAGCTTTTTCAGTTCGAAATAATATTATCTCGTCGCTGGATGCATCAAGCAATAAATAGAGTGCATCTGAACATTGGATTTCCCGACTTTTGGGTTTATTACATCGATAATATCGCTTTACGCCTTCTTCCGTAGAGTGGCATTTCTGAAAGGACCACAGTTTTTCATTTCTAATAAATTCTTCGGCACTTTTAATGTTCGAAAATTTTCTTTCAAGACACCAAATCCTACCTTGCTTACGTCGTCTTTTAGGCTGTACCGTATCAGCTTCTCCATCTGACTCCGAAAAAGAACGAAACAGCGGAACTTCGTCTGGAACACTACTCGGCCCTGGTAAACTTTCATCGGCCATTTTAGTTTATGATATAGCAATACACTGGTTACACACACTATAAAAGCTACCAGGCATAGTGTGCGACTGCAAGCTGAAGTCTGCAAAAACTTGTCTGGAACCAACAGGCAGAGATGCGCGAGCATATTTAAATTTTGGAGAACATAATAATTATTTGACGCACAAGTAGTTTTTTCGAGAAAGAATAAATATAAATGGATAGCACGAATATTTATTATATACAGCACGGACGCGGAATTTGAGCGTTTTAAATTTGGTGAACATTTAGTAAAATCGATAGACATATAGAATTTAAAATGTAAGCAATGGTAAAATAATACGCAACATAGCAATTTTAGTAGTGCTGTTCTCATTTTCCGAAGTATAATAATTTGGGTTCCATTAAGATTTTTTATTGTTCAATAATTTTTTTGGTGGACAGGGCTAGGGATGCATGGTTTAATCTGGTGTACATTATATTTGTTCCCTAATCACAATAGATTAAAATATGACATAACGCAATGTTGCCGTGTCTTTAGTACCAACTAATAAACATGTAGTTGTGTGTATATGCATACATGCAGTGTCTGAGTATACCTACGTGGTTTACGCAGTTTACGGAGAAACTACCTTAAAAGAAAAGTTTTAAACAAAGCTTTTAGGGTTTTAATAGCGGGTTCTTATAGAAAAAAATCCAATACATGGAATGTTTTAAGTAAGCGTGGCACACCAAACATGCATTTTTTAAATGTAACATTACTATTGGGACTACTAGTTGGGTAGTATACTACACCACCAAAGCGGTATAGCCTGTCATGTCTAATTATAGTTTATAGCACATGAATGTTTGTGTTTTTTCTTATTTGCAAGCCGAGTTTTTAAATGACCTTAGAGAAGAAAAGTCCATGAGGTTAATCCTAGTAGTCTTAGTGGCTAGTCAGTGGGTCTTGGCTGTCCAGTCCAATGACCTGGAAATACCTAGATACCGGCAAACATTGAGTTCATAGCGCTATGTGGCGCCCTCTGGAAAAATATAGTGCGGTTTGGTCCAAGTCTAGGGCCGATCATCATCTAGAAATAAATTTGCAATAGGTTATGTAAAAGGTTTAGGTAAATATTTACTGTCAAATTTCTTTGTATTAAATATGGACCTATAATGTGTTGATGAACAATACGTGTATGATGCTCTAACATCCAAGGAGGATTTTCACTCGATCGGTAAGTACAGGCATGCCTGTTTACAAATTCGTTTGGGCAAAACACGTTTTTAGAAAAAAATATATACGAGGTCTGATCAAAAAATATAATGAATAATTTTATTATGAACAAAGTAATAAGCTTACTTCAAATTTGAACTAACATCCTTCAAGGTACTGTCCTTGGCTAGCGATGCAATTATCCCCACGTTGTTTCCATGATTAGAAGCATTTCTGGAAGGCTTCATTGGGAAGGGCCTGCAGCTGCTCCATCGTGGCCCTCTCAAATGGTATCAAAACGTTTTCTTTTTAGCTCGGCTTTGATTTTCGCAAAGAGCTAAAAGTCGCATAGTGCTAAATCGGGAAAGTAAGGCGGATGTAGACAGGAATCTTTTTTCAGTCCAAAAACTCTGGTCTCTTTCCCCGTACATCGTTTCGTAAACATTGCAGTATGCTCTTGTAATATTCGGAGATTACACTTTTACAATGTTTTCCGCTTTTAAGTCACTCATATCACTTACAAACAATCTTCAGAGTCACCACATTATCACCGTACACTGATTTTAACATTTCATGATATTCTTTAGCACTTTTTTTGCAGCTTAAAATCCGTACGTCCTCACTTTTCCGACTCCGGAAGTCAATTAACCATTCACAACTTGTTCAAATTTGACACTGACTATCTCAAAAGATCACGCTATCGGACGCATTATTTCACACATGTAACGTTAGCAGTTTTTGCTAAGAAAAGTTCGTTCACCGTATTTTTTGATTATACCTCGTATATTATCAGTATGGTTGTCCTTGTCATTTCCATCATTATGTTACAAACCTATATTATTTTGTCTATGTCGCCTTCCTTTAAAACTTATCTCATAGAAGATATTGTTGATGGCTTATAATTATTTATTTTCAATTATGAAATATTACTGCGTTGTCCAAGACACCTTACACCGTTGAACCAATAGGGTTATCTGTAACTGCAAGCAATACATTTACACTTTATATTGATTTGTCGTCGATATAGGATGTCCTGGATTTGGAACATGTCCTGTACCTCTAACTTTCTTAACCGACATACAAACTATAGATTGGGGAATAGGACATATATTTCGATGAACAGTATTAAATAAATGACACTTCTTCGTGTTAAGATTGTCGTAGTTAGTTGTAGAATGAGTATAGTAAGTTACCATTCGACAGTTCCTTTATTTGTATATTTATTTGGGTTCATAAAATAATGTAAGTTTAACGTGTCACACTTATTCCAAACACCCTGCATCTTGGAATAACATATTGTAATGTTTTTTCTCAATTCATATTATTAGTAATATTTTTTATATATGTAGTTGTAGGAAATTGATACATTGTGTATATTTTAGTTTATTATTTTCAATGACTAGATGGCTATAATCGTAACAAATTATGTACGCGGTGCGAGTGTACGAGGTGCGAGTATCTTTCGGGATTTTTGGGAAGATAGTCAGCAATACGAGGTCAAGACAATTAAGACTGTAAATACGAGTAGACGACTAACACAAAATTAAAGACGTATCTTTACATTGTTGAATCGTGGTTTTTTGTGTCTGTGTTGTGAGTCTAGTGGCATCAGAGCAGGCGAAGCGGTGGCCTACCCTGTCTCTAATTGGTCTCTATTTAAGTGGTGTCGATATTAACTAGACTCTCATAAGTTGACTCAGAATAAAGTTTATTGGGGTATCTTCTTTCTAAATAGCGAATCAAATAGGTTTTAGGTACAACTTCAGAAATGTTATTACTTCGGTAATATAAATCAGTTTAGAAATCTATCAAAGTAACAATTATTCATAAAAAAGTCAATATCATAATTATCATATTATCTTAAAATTATAAATTTTAATAACATTAGGATTAGGACCTCACATGAGAATTATTGAATAGTGATTTTTTGCTTTTTAGCTAATCCACAGCCAACTAGTTAACACCAATAAGTTACGTAAGCCATATTTAATAAGTTAAGCAAGCCAATAAGTTACTTTTAAAAACATAAAGTTTATTTTATGCCTTGAACATTAATAAGGGTGAAATCTATTAAGGATATTGACTTACTTAAATTATTATATTATTTTACTCAGAAAGATGCTTTGCTAAAGGAATTCATCTAATCCGTTAATAATTAAGTTATTAGAATGTTACTAAAACTAAAAAAAAATAACAAAGAACTTTGTGCATAACCTGTAAACGAAGAGGGGTAGTGTTGGCTTTCATAATTAAATTTTTCCGCAAAAAGGAATCAGAAGTATAGTTCTATTTTTCCATTTAACAAACGAGGTTCCTATGAAAATACCAAATTTTTTTTGAAAGTTTCTAAATGTATTTAAAAATATAACATTAGACTCTGCTCGTCTACTAAGATAATCAATCCATAGATTTTGATTTCTGGATGAACGTGTGTGTATGTATATCAGTTTTTGCCACTTCAGATATGTTTACCACCAGATGTTCGATTTTAATGGAATTGATTTTGGCCCATATTCGTGGCTGATGCATCTGTTCAGGATATACCCTTTTTATGCTTAAATGATAGAGTCCACTGATTCCAGAGCAAACATGCCTTATCACTTACAATAAGCAAACAATAATTATCACTGATAAATATCGACTATAGAAATTTTGGGATTAGAATTGTTGACGGTAACGGTTTATTTTTAAGGGAGTGTAGGTCTATAAATTTAATTAAATACTCATAGTACAATAGACTGCGAAATGTGAAAAAATTTATTACATTTTTGTTTTCTAAGCATCATCATCATCATCATCATTAGGTGATCAGTCCTAAGACTGGTTGGACGCTAACCTCCAGCTTTTCCTATCTTGTGCTAACCTACGCATTTCACTAATTGTGCTACAACCTACATCCCTTACTATTTGCGAGCATTTTCTAAGCAATTGTTTAAAATTGTTGTGTTGTGGAAAAAAATTAAGTTATTAGTAATAACTTTTTTTCTTTAGCAGCATTTAACTGGGGTTATTTTGACAACCTGAAGCAGTAATGAGTTTTAGTGTTTTCTTTTATTATTCTGTCTCTGCGTAATTGTTTATGAAACATCGTTTCATAACTAATTTTATCGTTTAACAGAACATTGTATCATTTAATAAACAAACATATAACTTATAAAACACGTAGTCATGTTATACTAAGTGTGTTATTTTTTCGTTACACATTAGAATTTTCCAAGAGATATTAATAAAATATTAATTTTGTACATAGGTTTTATTTGCATTTTCTAATCATGTACAATGCACTCGAAATGATGTACGTGTTACTAGTGAATACGTTACGTAGTAAAACAAATGAACATGTTCAATATTAGCTTATTAATGGGATATCCTATATTTTGTTAGTAATGGGAATATACAAGATGGGGCAGAGCAACTTGCTTATATAGAAATTCAATTTAAAAAAAGGAATGCAGATATATATTTAATTATTTGAACAGCATCAAGTACAACATTATATTTTATGTTTACGCAGTTTTAAAGATGATATCAGGCAGGTGGCATCCATTATTCTCAATACATTGCGTTAATCCAACTCGTAAGCTTCGTTCAACTCTTTCCAGCATATCGACAGGTATGTTGGTGATAGCTTGACGAATATTGTTCTTCAGGTGAGCCAGAGTCCTAGGACGATCGTTGTAAACAAGTGATTTTAGATAGCCCCATAAAAATAGTCGCAGGGGGTTAAATCATGACACGACCACGGGGCGCAATATTGAAATGGGTACGGAATGCACGTTGTGTGGGGATGATTGAGCGGGCGTTAGAAAAGTATGTCTCGACATCGAACGCGCGTTCCACCTTCGTCCACTCTATGACGTTAACAAAACCACAAAAAGCGGAGCTCCAAATTCACGCCCTGCCTTCTCAAATGTGCCTACTGCCACCGTCCTAGGAGCAACCATCGCTTCAGGGCGCCAAATTCAAATAAACAAGTTGCTCTGCCCCACCTTTTATTTTGAAATACAATAATACAATACTACTTTTATGGCAACGGTCATACCACGTTAAACATCGATCCACAGTGACGATCAGTGATGAAACAGTGATCGTCCGATCACTGATCTCAAGCAACCTCGGGCGCAGTTAACACTTGGATGGGTTACCGCTTGAAAACACCGCGTGCCGTAACCATTTTCAGCCTGCAGTGCTGCTGGGTGGACTGAGTAGCCCAGTAAGTAGTACTGTTGCGGGTCCCAAGCCCGGAAGAAAGAGGAGGGTTAGAGGGCCAGTTATAGCTGTCTACGCTCTGTAAAAACGTAAACGGTTCATAGTACCGATGATATTCATCGAAGAGGAACAGTTCCTAGACCTACTTAGGAGAAGGAAGAAGAAGAAGAATACTACTTTTATTTTCCATTCAAAGATTATATAATGTCATATTAAAAATTTTGCCAACTAAACCTTAGGAAGGTAATTGTATTGGATGGCAATTGTATTAGAGAAACAGCATCAAAAACCCTTTGTTAGTAAATTTAATACTGAATCGATTATTTTACAGAAAGACAGAACATATGGTTATTTGTATCAATGTTTGCTATTTAATATAATTTAGTATAAGAAGGTAGAAAATTTGTACTTACAAATACAAAAAGCTTGTTTCCCTACAGTGACTCAAATAAGTGTAAATAATTACCGATAATCACTAAATTATTGTTAATTAATAACCTAATTGCTAGCTACAGTACACTACAGAACATGTTGAATATTTTTTGTGATTTTTTAATCCTTTTAAGAGCGGAAACCTTTGGGGGTACAGCAACAAAATATAGGGGAACAGTTTTCCACAAACATCGAAAGAATATACGTCCCACGGCGCGCGTTTTTCCAAACAAATTAGCATAATTAGGAGAGGAATAAACAGAGGAAACTCGTATAATGTTTCGGTGTTCGTAAAAAATTGCTTCCTTGTGTTTGTGATTTTTTAGTTAAAGTGAGACGTATAAATTAGAGACAGAAAAAAAAGAGAATAGAAGAAGGGAAAGGAAAATGAATGTAATTGGCGCAAAGGAAACCAATGAAGTAGAGGGAACTCCATAAAAAAAAAGATGGTGTTGTACTAGTGACATTTTCTATTTTTATATAATTAGATAGTATTTCTTTCAGTTTATAACTTCATAATGAAAATATTATCAGAATTGGGTGATAATTAAAGCTGTCTCTCTGAATGACATTAGTGGTGGCGCTCTATGTAAGCAACTATTTATGAGCCATAATAATTTATATAATATGTACCTACTGTCACAACGAGTATCATAACAGGTGGCCAAACACGGTTGTAGAGCTGAATTGACTGAATTTCTTGCCCCTATATCGATTCAAATATATGCAACGATCTCAAGTCAATGCCAAAATCATCATAAATCTACTACTCGTACTAAAATAAATGTATATATTAAATATAACGTCTTAGTTGATTTCTTCAATCAGTTTTTATTAAGTAATTAATTTTATGATCCAATCTATTGAGTTAGTAATGTGTCGAGGAGAATTATTAAGTAAAATATGATATAAAGGCGCGTGTTTCCATGTGCTGACGTGAGTTGATATTTTTTTAGGTATAATTGTAAAAAATATGTGAACATATGTTTAATTTAATGTGAAAAATATGTTTGTCTCACTGTCGCAACAACTGAATGATGTATATGGAAATAATGTGTACATAAAGTATTAAATAAGGTTTTAAATAATATAAGTTTCAAATAATATAATCAAAGGTAACAATCAAATATAATTTCAATTCCAAGAAAAAAAATTAAAGAACCGTTTTGTTGATTTAATGAAATTGTTTTAAAAATAGACTTTACTAATGCAAAATAAATAAATAGTTTAATTAGACACATTTTATTTGCCAAAATTAATTACATATTTACAAATTCATAATTAGTCTGAAGTAATTTAATATACTGTTATAAATGTAGTGATAATCCATGGAATATAATTGACGAGCTTTTTTATTTTCCTGTCTTAATTCCACTAGCATTGTTTTCATTCTGAATCACTATATTTTTGTGTTTTAAGTGCAGTTTTTTTATTACATTAACATTTAAATATCTCAGGATCTTATAATAATCCAATCATGTATGAAATAATCACGAATTTATTTTGGACATATTAATAATTTGTTGTAATTTTTGATAACATTTTTATCTACCGTCGAGATGCAAGGTTTAGCAACCTTATCAGTGTTTTATCATTCGCTTGAGTAAACATAGCCTTATAAGGTAACGCGGATTCTCCTTTTGAATTAGTATAGCGAAGACAGCGAGGCATTGCGTATTATCTGAACATTTTTTGAAAGTGTCTATTTTGTTGTTATGTGTTTTTCTATGTTTGGTGCATACTGCTCAAGGTTCAGTAGGTTGTTTGTAAGTTTCTTCTAAATAAGCCAATCAGTTCACAGAACTGATTGGCTTATTGATGAACTGATGCCTGATTCAAGTGCAGCTGTTCAGTTTTAACCTAGAGACAAGCAAATAAATGACATGGAATAGGTGTGAAGTGTGAACGTATTGCAATCGACCCAAATTGTATAAAGCAATTTTTTATGTGTGACTAACGAGTATGTGAAATTGGCGGTCAATAACATATTATGTTCTCTAAATTTCGAAGATACTTAACGTGCTTAACATACCGTTCCATTTTCGGAATAATTAAAAACAAATTTAATGTTATTGGATTGGAAAATAATCTTACAAAAGCAATTTCAAGGTCACAATGATTTTTAAAAGGTACATATCTAGTTACAAATTCGAAGCTATTAAAGCATATACAAATCAAATGTGTGATAAAATACAATATAATTAATTCTGAAACTTAATTTTTTCCAAAAGAATCAGCGTTTACCCTACTTTTCTGTTACTTTTGGAAAAACAACGTTTTTTTTCTCGTTTTACTTTTTCGTTCTTTATTTATTATATTTTAAAATAGTTACGAAAGAGAAGATGTGCAATAATAATTTGAAAGTGACTTAATATCCGATACTAACTTGTTTGTAACATCCTTGGTTCCATTACAAATAGTAGATGAAGTCACAAAAAAACGTCGTTTGGAAAAATACAACCCCGTCCTCCCCGTTCGATACTGTAGGTCCATTTTAATAGAATTCTCAAAAGAGACTCCAGAGAAAACAAGATCTGTTGTCAATGAAGTGAAAACTCAAATAAGCACTCTTGTATTCTTTTGTATTGAAGAATGAAAAACAACTGTCTATTAAACATAAGCTGTTTTTTACAATGATAGATGGTAAGGTTACGCAAGTAGTAACAAATACTCCATCAAGTGCCACATGCCATACGTCTTGCAAAACCAACAGAAATGAACAATTTGGAAAGTGTTAAACAGAGACCTGAGAATGAAGAGTATTATAGATTTGGACTCTCATCTTTACATGCATGGATTCGATTTATGGAGTTAGTTAGTAGTTCATGTTTCATATAATTTATCATTTAAAAAATGGTTGGTAACCTCAGAGGACATGAAAAAGCAAAAGCAATCTAAAAAATCTTATGTACAGGAGCAGTTTCGAAAAGAATTAGGATTACTAATTGATAAACCTCGACAAATCATCGAAGTGTGGATGTCTTGCAATCGACCCAAATTGTATAATGCAATTTTTTATGTGTGACTAACGAGTATGTGAAGTTGGCGGTCAATAACATATTATGTTCTCGAAATTTCGAAGATACTTAACGTCCTTAACATACCATTCCGTTTTCGGAATAATTATAAACAAATTTAATTTTATTGGATTGGAAAATAATCTTATAAAAGCAATTTCAAGATCACATTAATTTTTAAAAGGTAGTTACAAATTCGAAGCTATTAAAGCATATGCAAATCAAATATGTGATAAAATACAATTAATTCTGAAGCTTCACTTTTTCCAAAAGAATCAGTGTTTACCCTACTTTTCTGTTACTATTGGAATAACAACGTTTTTCCAAAAGAATCGGTTTACCTTACTTTTTAAATTTCTCCTTTTACTTTCTCGTTCTTTATTTATTATCTTTTAAAATAGTTACGAAAGAGAAAATGTGCAATAATAATTTTCCAATAAATATATCTACATAACACTTTAATGCTTTCAAAAAGTAAAAATCGAGATCATTCCTTATTTTTCGAAGAATCATAAATATTGGTCTTTTTTTACTATTTTACTATTTTTTACAATTATTTATGATAATTGTGAAATAACGTTGATTACAATTAACTATATAAATATTTTTTAACTGTAGATAATTATAGAAGAATTATATAGTGCAATTAATTAATTAGTTTTATATACTTTTCATTTATATATTTATTTATTTATTACAACTACTCTACAGGAAAACCCATTTACAGAACAGGAAAGTACAGTGAGTGTTCACATTCTAATTAAATTAATAAATTTCACAAATATAATCAAATTTAAGACAAATATGTGTACACATATTTAATACCTAGGTATATGAAACAATATATGAAAAATAAGAAAAACAAAGATGCGGGATCAAGCATAACAATGTTTTGTTACCTATAGGCCAAAAGTTAGCAAGTAAGTTTGTAGAGGGCTTTTATTTACACTTAAATCCACTACTTCGTTTTCGAGTAGTCGTCGAGTCAAGATATCGTCGCGTTGCATAAAATATTTGATAGGATGTAGGTACAATCAATTCAGTTTTGGCGCCATCAATTAAAGATAGCTTTTTCGCCATGTTTGACCACCCTAGCGATCAATGAGCGATACTTAAACCGTTGTATTGTGATGGTAGTACATATGAATCACCTGATAATATGTATGAACCACTTAATTTATGGATTATGGTTTTAAAAGGGGGCTTTAGTTGAAATTAGTTATCGTTTTTCTATGAAAATTGTTTTTCACCTTTGGTTCGATCTGGAAATTTAATTATCTTAATTACCAGAAACTTAATACGTCCAATTTCTCGCGTGAGAAATTTATCGTTTTATAGATATTAACTTTCTTCTGTGGAATATTACTCGATTTTCTGATATTAAAAAAATTTAATTGCTTATTTAATTTTACACGCGTTTAATATTAGCTATACTTTCATTCGATTTTGTTTAAACGATGACTATTCAGTAGTTATATGTAGAATATTATTATGTATAGCTATTTGACATTAATATTTATTACTGTGGAATGGATTTTTATCGATATTTAATTGGTACATAAATGTCTTTTAAATTTCGTCGCATCATTAAATTTATATATATTTATGGAACTAGATTCGCTCGGTTAATTAATCTTAATCAGTTTTGGGCACATCATTGTCACTGCCATATGTGTTGACCTTATTTCGTTATCAGATTGCTTTTATTAACTATTTTAAAAAGGTATTTGTGAAATGAGAATAGTCGGAGTGAGGAATAGTGGTCTAATTGCATCAATGATGGATCAGACGACTTCACTGTGGGTTTACTGCTTATAATTTTTGAAATTGATGGATAAGAAATGTTTTTTCTTCAAGTTAATTCTGCTGGGTTTTTACAGCTGTGGAAAACTTACTGCTTTAAAAACAGAATGAGATTTGTTTATGAATTTGTTTATTTTTTTAATTTAATTTATAATTATTTAACATAATTACGAGATACAATGAAAATTAGTTGACATCCATATTCCACGGTAATAAATAATCGATTATGGATTATCAGTTTAAATCCGTTTGTTGTTGCACTTGTAATAATTCCCCTCTATAGAGTTCCAAAGCCTACCAATATAATGTATATTCAGCTCTGTAATCGTGGCAACAGTGTAATACTGATTATATTACACTGCTGCCTTAATAGGCATGTAGAAATAATTGTATACATCTTATAGGCTACTTTACTTTTACGTAAAAGTACGTTTTATTTTTTTTGCCTGCCAGTAAGTTCATTAATCTGCCCAAAGAAGGGAATATACTTGTATATGTATCTAGGTATACTTCATAAAATGGCCTGTGGAGCATTTCACAATTGCATAATCTCCTTAATAATTAATGAATCGCTTGTTAAAAATTATATAATAGGCCATGTACTGCAGGTTGATATTGTTCCGGTATACATATTTCACTGACACTGAAACTTATTAGATGGCTGTCTAACATACTGAAATGTTTCGAAACTCTTTTACTGCGCCTGACACTAGATTGATGAATCTCTTATTTTATTGATACAAGGGGAATGTTTTGCCGAATAACGTTTGAATTGTAGTGAGGTACGTTAACTATGATTGGCTGTTCTGATTCTGTATGATAGCTATAATGGAATTGCTAGCTGTATCTCAAAGATGAATACCATAATACCATATCCGTTCTAAAATTTGATGATTGAAGACTTGTTGTATACGAGAATCTTATTTTCTAGAGGAAATTTCAGCTGCAGTTGTTAGTTGAGTTGTTGGCAGGCCTGCTGTGTAAAGATCAAGCCTTGAGCTTAATATGCTACCTTGAGGAACACCTAATTTAATAGTTCCAAAGCCAAATCTTACCTAATACTGGAGATATGCCCAAGAATGGATCCCAGCAGTATATTTTCGCATTGAGATCTTTGTTAGTTTGATTTACCAGTCTGGACTTGTTCGATGGTGCTGTGCTTTTCCCGAAAATCAAACTTATGTTTAGATAATATTTTATTTGTCCTGGCTGATTTAATGACAATATCACGAGTCTGAAATGAGAGAAAAGGAAGGGATGCGAATAAAGAAAACTGTTATTCCGGTGCTTTAGGATTCTATTGTACTGAAACAATATACTGATATGATACTGATATGCTGAAAGAATAGTTGCTTCCATTATTTGATCTAGAGAGTATTTTTTTCGCAAGGATTTTTCTTACATTCCTTAATTTTTGCGCCTAGTGTAATTACTCGAATATATAAGCTGTCGTAGCTCATCATTGCGATATGCATATTTTGGTATTTTTTCTTTTTCTAAAGGATATGTTAATTACTGTTCCGCATATATAACTGTCCCATGCATACCAAATACAAATATGTACCCCGTACTCTATTTGTTTATTAAAATAACACTTACTTCAATCAAAATAAGAGAAAATATCGTTCAATCTTAAACTTGACTTGTTACCTTACGTTATGTTACTTAATAATATACACTTTTTATTATTTTGTATTTCATCAGTTTGTTAATTATGTATAATCATATCGTTTTTTTTTTCTAGGACGAAGCGTCAGGGTCTCACGATGAAATGGATACAAATAGAAATCCCAAAAGGTGAGTGCTTATTATTCGTAACAATTTGATCAAATTATGACAATTTAATGCAACGACAGATACGTAAATTGCGGTTGTTCTGTTCTGTTTACTGTCCGCTTTGTGAAATTTTAACGCCTCTGTGCCCGACTTGATCGTTTACTAAGATTACCCCTTTAATATCATCATTAACAATTGTATACTTAACCAAGAGCCAGATGCAATAGATGTGAAATAACTATATTAAGTGTAAATGCAGTTTAATAAAAATAATTACACAAACTTGCCATATTTTATATGTAATATTGCATTATTAAATACTATGCTACAAAACATAAGATCGGCTTTATAGATCAGAGTAGAACAAGTATATAAATAAATCCTGTGGCCATTCATCTAGAATCTAGATTATATTCAAATCATAGCCAGAGATAGTGAACTATTTGCACTGCTAAAGAGTATGCAGGTCATATCTTTGGAGGTAAGCGAGGATCGGACCTCCCCAATTTTTCTATTTAAGAAGACGTATCGGATTGGACTGATGAATTTTGATGACTCTCTGAAACCATCGAATATTTTGGTCTATCCCGATGGTTCAAGAATGCGAGGAAAGTCTAGGTATGGGATTTTCTCTGAAGATGTAAACTTCAGTCTTTGGGGCTGATGCCACAGTATTCCAAGCTGAGGTTATGGGTACTACGGGTGACTATAGTACCTCCGAAAAATCACTAGTCAGGGAATTAGTGGTAAAACCATCGGCATATTCATAGAAAGTAAGTTTGCTTGTCTGTTTGTTTGCTTTGACAACTAGGAGTTGTAGACAAGGAAATATACTATTAATTATATCTTGCCAGTAAACTAGCAAAATATTGTTTGAATCTGTTACGGTACAAATCTATGAATTCTGATAATCCTATTAGGATGGAACATTGCAGGCTAAATAAGCAGCTCCATGTTCTGGGTTATACTGTTATTTCCATGTGTAGAGGATGCAATCTAAACGACGAGACTGCGTAACATATCCTAAAGACTTGCCTTGCTCTTTTAACAAAACGAGGAGTTATATTGCGGATATCTTCGTCGACTACCACCGAAAACACTCATTCACGGAGTAGGATGCCTCAGTGAGTGTTTTGTGACAAATTGGCAGTATTGGCACAATATGCTCGATATGATGGCGTGAATGTATGTGGACTCCCTTCGCCTATTTTCGTCCCTAACTTATTTATTTAGATATGCTAAATGCAACTCATTTTTTGCCATGAAACAATCACTATCTTATCAGTTACAAATTTTTTTTATTTATCTAGACTGTTTTTATTAGAATATTTTTCTTTATTGAAAAATTACAGCCTACCAGAATTTCTAATCTAAATGTGCGTAGTCAACAACAACCTTTTATTGGAAGATTATGCTTTTCTGCTTAGTCCTACCGAAGTATTTATTGTCAACAGGATCTTTTGTTTTATTTTGATTTTGTTTATAGAAAAGAAATATTTTATATTCCACAAATTCCGTTTAATATTAATTTATATTTTATAAAAATAAATATATTTTACACAACGTACGGTGGTGAGAAAATTGTCTACCGTTTTTCTCGCAGAATAATACATTTATTGAAAAATAATAAATTTGGCACACTATCGATATTTGGTGGTGATAATACCACTTTTAATCGAATAAAATGCTGCGAATTATCATGATTTAGGTATTTAATCCATCAGTTTATTGAATTTGTACATTGTTATTTAAAAATTGTATACTATACGACTGTGCAGCTCAGTAACCATGAAGAATTGAATCCTTTTATATTATGAATTTCTTGCTTAGAATGACCTAGGAAACGTATCCCTTAAGTTTCTCCAGTACGTCAAGCAACACCCTGTATACTGTGTATACAGTGTAAAATATATAGAGTGTGTTATAGAGGGCGTTGTTTTATATTTCGCATAAGTAACAGTTGCAACGTTACGGATGTTATACTTATACAATTCACTTAATTTTAACCGTCCGTCCGTCGGGCGCAATCTGAATCCAAACACATTCGGGCGCAATGCATCTGAGAGGTCCCACATCAAATCTTACACAATTTAGATTTTAATGAGGTGGAGACTCAACTAAACGCTTATTTTAATTAATACAATACAATAATAAATAGTTCATACTAGCTTTTAATCTCATAATTAAATTTAAATAACGGAATTCATTTCATGTTGTAAAACAATAAACTTGGACTATTTTAAGTGTAAAGAATTATAAATCATTTTAGCATGTTCTAAATAAAAATAAACGTCATATTGTTGGTAACGATATTTAGTGGTTTATACTAAATATCGTTACCAACAATATGACGTTTATTTTTATTTAGAACATGCTAAAATGATTTATAATTCTTTACACTAATTCAACATCCAAATGTGTTAATTTTGAATAATAATACCATAAATAGCCAGAATAAGTAAGTGTAGAGATCCCAAAAAATAAAAGTGAAAATAATGACTTAATCAGGCGCAATGTATCTGACAGATCCGGGCGGCCCGTACAAGGCCAGGGAATGCGCTAAGAAATCGACACCATGTCGAGAAGAGTGATTTGGAGCTAGGAAGCTACGAGTGTGAGGGAGTTCGAGTTAATATTCGTAATACACACGAAAGGGCAGAGAAAATAGCAACTTGCCGGATCTCACAGATCGGCTGCACCCGACGGAAGGTTAAGCGTCGGATGTTATAGATTATTTAGGTTTCCTAACTTGCATCTTATTTTATTACGTATTTGTTTTCGAAATATGCAAGTATTACATACATTCTTATCTATTTAAGTAAGTAAACAGGATTTAATAAAATTTACACGTTACTATATTTATTAGTTAATGTAATTAGTGGAATATAATTTAGAGGAAATGTAATAAATAGTAGAGTGAATTCCTATTAAAGGTTTTTTTATACCATGTTGTTTAACATGGAAACATTATTTTGTTTCGTGTTTTAGAGTTAGGCATTTGAATTAAAATGGGTGAAATACTTGGCATTAATTTTGATAACTTTTTATTTCTTTAATATTATACAGATATTATTTGTTTCACACAAAACAGTTATTTATCTGAATCAAATGATATGATGATCCGACTTCCATTTGCCATATTAAATATTAACAGCTTTTTATGTATTTCATATATAACATTTATTTCACACACACAAAGGAGCATCTTACCTGTAGATACATATATATGTGTGAAGTACAGAATAAATTGGTATATTAGATTCTATCTAATATGTTGGCATGATTTGTTAAATATGTTGAAAATATTGAAAGTTATTATTTGCTCAAATGAATTTTATATTAGTTTGGCCAACCTAATTCATTAATAATAAATAAATTATTATTTTGGCGAAGAAACACTTTAATTAATTTATTATTTAGTGGATTGTAAGAAGTCTAAATTTTTGTAAATTTCGATTCTTTATTCAATTCTTTATCGATTATTCTGCAACTAATTCAAGTCATAAGCTGCGATGATGATAGACGACTTTCTAGTAACAGGTTTATTACTAAAAATTAACTTTTAATGGCAGCATAACTGACGTAAGCTTTGCTATTCTTCCAGCTCCATTAACGATGTTAGAAATCACTGACAACACACAATTTGTTGACTTCTAGTTTACACAATACAAATCATAAAATACTGAATTTAATCAATAATTTAGTTTGTTTAGTATTTCCTCGAGATTGACCAATCAGTTAAAGTAGGTAATAATCTTCCAGTTAAATGGCCACCTAGTCATACCGTACAGATAAAATAAATTCATAACTTTCAGTTATCTGTTACTCGGTTCTATTATCGATCGACGTGGGGCTGTACCGCTTTTCACTTCTTCATTTTTCTATAGACAAGTTTGATTTATTCGTTAACACAAGGAGTGAGTCATCTCGGCATAAAAGAGATTTCTATAATTTACATGACTCGGTAAACAAACAACCGTTTATCATAGCTAGGTCACTGAACATGTCAACTAACAATAAACCAACTCCACAATTAGCATTTCAAATTTGCTTCGGTGATTTTTTTAAGCCCTACCTTTTTATGGCACAGGCTGGTTCGCCCGTCGCGAAAGGGCCCGGGCCCGACAGAATTATCTGCGACTCTTTGTTGTGATGACACCAAGAAGTGTTAAGATATTGCCAAAATTGTGATATACATAAGTTAGGAAATGTATTGTGGGATGATTTATTTACGTGATTTATTTAAAATAGTGATAGTACTGTGTAGAGCTGCCCACTTGGATGCCTCATCAGTGGCGGCGCCGTTTATAAGCAACTAGGTATAAGTTATAATAATTTATATAATATGTAATACTTACCTTGATAGAATTAACAATCCAGATTTGCCCTGCTATATTTAGATAAGTCTCTATTTGTAAGTATAAGTCATTGCATGAGTCTCTAAAGTCATTTCGTAACGCTATATGAAAAACTTTTGTTATATAAAAAAACGACCTTCATCATCTAAAGGTATTCTTTAATGGAATTCGTATCACCATGTTATAAAAGCGAATTAATCTGGAGAAACATGGATTTTTCTTATTGCACTGTAAATTTTTCTTCTAACACGAATACTTTGCTCATCATAAAGCCTGTAGCACTCTTTCTTGTTATTTAAAGTACTACGGGCTTTAAACGATAAGATAGACATTCCGTGTAGTAAATACAAATTTGGTAATGTAATAAGGAATTATAAAAAAAATTCCAGATTAAGAGAGTTACATCTTTAGATGCCGAACGGTCGTTTATGAGCAAGCGTAATAGACGCTTTAGTAATGGTTTCGAAATACTCTGCTAAAATATAGCCAATAAAGAATCAATTTCTGAGTTCATTTTGTCCTTGGTCAATAGACGACACAATTATCTTGTCTTATTGCACCTAAAATCGAGTTGAATTTTACTATAGTGTAGTGTACTATAATAGTACATATTCTCTATATACATATTTCTCACATAACTGTTTTATTGTTTCATATCAAGTTTCAAGAGAAATTTTGAATCGTTTATCATGCAGTTTCACCCAATAATCTTATCCTACCTCGACCTATTCGTGGAGTGGGATGTAATATTTTTCCTTGTAACCGAAAGATAAAATTTAACTCGTTTGGTCATTCCCACGAGTATACTTATCCAACTACGGGTAGTGCGTTCGATTACAGTTTCTCTGTAATTTTTGCTGGCGTCCGTCGCCACACATGACAGGTTACATGTGCAGCCGAAAGCAGGTGCTTGTACAAGAAACGAGGCACTTTGGCCGCACGTTTGTTTTTATTTTCATGATCTTAGGTATTGCACAATTTACGCTAGTTATTTATATGGCTCGTCTATAAGGTACATTCTCCGAGAATGCCTCTCTTATATAGGCAGGATTAAATCTATCTATCCTATCTACATATATAAATAAAAATGTAAATGTTTGTTTGTTCAATCTTAAATCTCCGAAAGTTCTTCTCCGATTGGTTTGAAATTTTTGACACAACGTTACATTCGAATACGCGCGTGTTTTTATATACCTATTATATAAAAGGTGGTCCAACCAAAACGAACGATGTTAATTGTAAATAAAACAAAAACTTTTCAGAGAATTATCTTAATATTTTTTATTATGGTAGAAGGATCTATGACAATTATGTGTGAAATAAAATATCGGCCAAATGCTCGCCACGGCTTCGGTGGCATACTTCTATCCGATGGTCCATATTTTCAATGACTCTGAGACATAATTGAGGTTCAATGTCGTCAATGTGCCGAATTATCTCATCCTTTACCTCTTGAATTGTTCTTGGCTTATTAACGTACACTTTTTCTTTTAAATATTCCCAAAGAAAGAAGTCCAACGGTGTCAAATCACATGATCGTGACGGCCAATTAACATCGCCACGACGTAAGATAACACGGCCATTAAATTTCTCGCGCAAAAATGCCATTGTTTCGTTGGCTGTGTGGCAAGTGGCACCATCCTGTTGGAACCACAAATCGTCCAGGTCCATATCCTCAATTTATGGCCACAAGAAGTCCGTTATCATCTCGCGATAGCGAACACCATTCACGGTAACTGCTTGGCCGACCTCATTTTCGAAGAAGTACGGCCCGATGACGCCGCCAGCCCATAAACCGCACCAAACAGTCACTCTTTGTGGATGCATCGGCTTTTCAACAATCACTCGTGGATTCTCATTTGCCCAAATGCGGCAATTCTGCTTGTTAACGAATCCACTGAGGTGAAAGTGTGCCTCGTCGCTGAAGATGATTTTCTTTGTAAAGTCACCATTCACTTCTGTCTGTTCAACCAACCATTCGGCGTATTGACGACGCTTGAAATGGTCAGTAGGCTTCAGCTCTTGAGTCAATTGAACCTTGTAAGCGTGTAAATTCAAATCTTTATTCAAAATTCGCATCAGTGATGTTCGTGAGATGTTCAACTGTTGGGCACGACGACGAGTCGAGGTTGACTGCTACACTATCGCGAACAACAGCAATGTTTTCCGCAGAATGAACTGGGCGAGCATGCACAGGTGTTTTTCACATTTCCTACAGACCCGGTTTGCTGAAATTTGCGCACAATTCTCCCGATTGTGGACACATTTGGTCGATTATGCTGACCAAAAAAGTCATGAAGTGCACGAAATGCATTTTGATTTGAACGCCCATTTTCGTAAAAGGCTTCAACAATCTTAACGCGCTGCTCAATTGTGTACCTCTCCATGGTTGAATTTGTCAAACACTGAAACAAAGAAATGTCAAATTAAGTTGGGCAAAAAACTTGACGTTAAGGTGTGACTCACAATTAACATCGTGCATTATGGTTGGACCACCCTTTAGATAGATGTCACACATGCGACAGGTAAAAAGCCACAGCAACGCGTGGCGGGGAACAGCTAGTACTAGAATGAATATGTAATAAATTAAAATTAATAGATAATTCTGTGACTCCACCTGTTCCTACTTCTAATAGTTCTACAACTAGCAGCCTAATAGGCCCAATTTGATTCTTCCTAGCTCTAAACATTCAAGGAAGCTGATGTTTTGAGTAGGGTAGATGCACCGGTTATAGCCACTGCCCCATTTATAGCCATTGCATCAATTATTGTAGTGTTATTTAGCTATGTTCCTTAAAATTTTTTGTCTAAGGCTTATTATTGCTCGGCTCTATGTTCTAGTTTGTTACAACATATTGCGCATGGTCATTGTCTGCTAAATTTAAAAATTGTACCCGTGTGTATACCACTTTGACCTGCATTTACTGGTTTCTTATCGTTTTTCTTAAGCTACTTAAGGTGAGTAAGGCAATTGTATTCAACTATATTTCAAGTTAAAATGTTTTGAAACTATTTTTAAAGAATTTATATATTGTATAGCATGTATTAAAACGTTTCACATTGCAATTTTTTCGCGGGATATAGTATTATTGAGTGTGGCTATAAATGGAAAACTCAGAAAAATGTCTTTCATTTATAGTCATACGGCTGGCTATATTAGGACAGCATATTTCTCTTTTTAGCCACTTTACTTTGAAAGCTCCTACGTATAGATATGGCACCACCAAAAAGGCAAAAGGCAAAGAAAAGGCTAGACAAAGAACTAAAGGGCCTATACATCAATATACCCCAAAACAACTCACTCTTGCACTACAAGCAATTCAACGTGACGGATTGGCAGTAGCCACAGCGAGTAATAGATTTGGAGTGCCTAGGACAACACTACCCGATAAATTAAGTGGAAGAACTTCGGCCACTATAGAACAAGTAGGAAAGAAATGCATCCTTGGAAAAAAAATTGAGGATGAACTTGAACGTTGGATACTGACTAATGCCGCCAATGGATCCATGTAAACAAAGAAGGGTTAGAAGTGGAACCCTTGGAAATGATTTCTTTGAACCTAAACGAAGCTGAAATTAGCTTCTCTATCCCAGAGTGGAATATTGCAACTACAACGAATACAGAGATACGAAATGATGTCAAAACCGATGAATACAAAAACGAACGCGCCGCAGCTGAAATATACATTAACAACGGAGAGAATAAAATGAATACACCTGACATTGATACAAATCCTGAAGAAACATTTGAATCCAATGAAATTAAGCAAGTCGTATGTTTGAATGTTGAAACGGAAACATTAGGCAGAGGAATTTCGTTCGCTGTAAATAACGATAAAGAAAATCGATCAATTAAAATTCATCAGAACATAGTTATTAACCAAACCAAGCAAAGACAACTATAGCAACTATTCTGCAAGATGTGCTTCAATATCCCAATCCTAAACCGTCATCAAAAAACCGAAATACTGAAAATTGCCTTGAGTTTTAACCACTGATGAGTGGAATCAATTAGCACAAGCTAAAGCAGATGAATTGTCACGAAGAGGAGGAAGAAAGTGAAAGAAAACGAATGAAAGAAGAGAAAAGAAACATAACGCAAAAAAAGGAGGCGCCTACAACAAAAAGAAAGGAGATGGATAAGTTGCTGAGGGTTTCGAGTGAATTAAATTACTACTGCTTCATTATCACATGTAACTCTTGAGCTATATAGAGTCTGTGATAATATGGAAGCTGCTTGATTATATTACAGCAAATCCTTTGAGATACTTGTTCATGCAACCTTGTGCATAGTTGGAATATTTCGGTCTTAGTTTAGATACTATATATATTTGTTTTATAAAGAACAGTTAAACTTACATGGAATATACACCGCACATGGAAATTTCCACAACAACGTTCTACCAACGACTGTCTGAGAGTCGAGGAGACCCAACTCCTTACCCATGGTGCTCTAAGCACAATAGAAGAATACTCTTCTCAGCATCCAGGATCTACGCATCTAGGGTCAGGCTCTCCCTGACCCTAGATGCGTCGTTCCCGCGCTAATTCATTTTTCGTGAAAATGCGGCCCTGGGGACCGCTTAGCGTGTAACGAAGAGACACTGTACTTATAGGAAATTGTTGTCACCTTATTTTGTATTTTTAACGAGGCATTGGGTTACTCTAACCTCATTCAAAAAACTAATGTGTATAATATCCTAATTGTGAAAAATAAGACATTTCGTTATATTTTCGCACTTAAATTACTGTAGAAAACCGCTACATGTTCTTTACAAAAATATTACGTATTAAGATTAAGTAATGTACTTAAAATTGAAATTATTACATTTTCAACAGCACGTTAATTATTTAAAGAAGTTTAGGCAATTAACTTAACTACATGGAATTAACTACATCAAATTGTTGAAATACTTTTTTTAATTATAAATCATTTTTTGGCCTAACGAGTTTTATTTGCAATTTAAGTAACCAGAAATACCAATTAAATAATTGAATTTCATTCAACAATAGGACATCAACCTTGGCTAAAATAAATAAGAAGACTTTGTGCACATAATTATCTTGATATAGTATAATTGCAGAAAATATATTTTAAAGACGAAATAGGTTATTGCATAACGTATTATTTGTTTATTTTACGCTTTAAAGGTTTTAATGTAATTTCAAAGATTCGTATATAAAATTATTACTTTTCCGCACTCAACTATACAAGCGGAAAAGTAATGTAATCGTGTAAAGAAAAATGAAAATTTTTTTTTTTCATTTTTCATCCTATTGATTTTGAGGTGGATATTTCAGTGCGTGAAAATCCTTCTCAATCAAACTCTCACTTCTTCAATCGCTTGTGGAGTTCGAACAGACCACGGGCGACTTGGATTGCGAATTTTTACAGTCGAACCGGTATTCTCAAACATTCGAATCCATTTTCTGATCTTACACCTCTTGATTATTTCTTATGGGGATACCTTAAAGAGAAAGTGTATGTAAACAAACCACGAACTTTAGTGCAATTAAAGCACAACATTCGCACCGAAATGGCCGCCGTTTCCAGAGAGATGTGTAGACGCGTGGTGGCTAATTTCCGTTTACGGTTAGAGGAGTGCCAGCAGCGTGAGGGTCAACATTTGGAGAACATAATCTTTAGTACTTAATTTTTCAAAACCTTGTCTAAAAATTAACAAAAAAATTTATTTTTTCTGACTTCTAGTTTTTTTTTATTGAATCTACAAATACCCCCTACCCTTTCTGGACACCCGTTAGAACCTAGGGCCCGATCCTAACAGTCGTAGACGCTCAGGAATAAAAATCCCATTTATATTTTATCCACCCTCGTATATACTAAATTACTTCCATTTAATTAGTCTTAGGAAAACATATTTTTCCCGTCTAAGATAATTACAATTGTACGTTAAGCCTTGTGGGAAATGGGAAGTGGGAAATGCTCGCAAATTTTTATTTTTATTACGAGGCAGTGATGAATTACGTATTAACTAATCGCTTTCTAACGTGTTAAATATTTAAAGTATGTTTTGTATTTCCAATGAATTCTATTCCTGAATCAAAAATATAATATGTACGAAATTCAGTGTAATTTTTACTAATAATAGCGCGTAATTATGTCGCTACTTTATATACAAACATTATTCGTGACCCATTGTATAAATATATATTTTCATGAATGGTTTCGAATGTGAACACGATTTCCTGTTGACTGTATCTCACCATTTTATATGAATACAGTAGATATGTGTGTTAAATAATATAGATTAATAGATGTAGCCGTTTTCGTTTGCGAAATCAGTAGACAAAAATATTTTTCCAATAGTATATAAGCAGGAGTAAGATCAAATGATACAAAATCTATACTCGTAATAGTAATAATTTCTCTTGAATTACATAACGCCGGCCAACCTAAGAGAATGTCAGCCATACTCATAAACTTTACCATTACGTAAATAATGCAGTTGGGACTTTAATTCAAGTGTCGGCGATATAAAAAAAAAAAAACGAGAACGTATTCGTTTCCGCGGGCAATTGATAGCTTATGCTCGTTATTTTGCTTTTGATCTTTTACTAGTTTCTTGTACTGTAACAATGACATGAGAATAATAAAAGCTAGTCTTATTTTATCTGAGATGAAATAAGGATTGACTTGCCTGCAGAGGCAATGAACTTTCCGAGTTCTGAAAATAGTGAAAACTGATTAATTATTACTTGAGTTACTAGAACTTGAATTTTTTATTAATTGAAGGTGGTGGCGTATTAAACATATTAAAAGTGGGATAAAATATAAAGGAAGCAATTAGAAATTAAATGGAATCATCTTTCCGATGTTGTTTCCGTTATTTTAGAGATTTGATTATAAACGCTCGAATAGTTCGACTTTTAATCTAAAAACTGTTTCAACTAAAGTAAATTTTAAATACACAGGGTTTCTCACGGTAGCCGTTCGTTAGAAGTTTTCGTGGTTAGAAAAAACTTGGAATCCTGAATTTCTGGACTCCAGGGCTATTCAAGATTCTCTTTCATTTTGAAGTATTTTCAACGTCATACCACTTCCGGTTATCCCGGAATTCGCCAGTAACTTCCTTATTTTAAATAGAACATCCGGTATATTATTTAATTTTTGGATTCCTGAGAAAATTTCATGAGTTCCATCAGGTTTCCCTATACCTATTTTCAACTGTTTCTTAGATATCTTGATTATTTTGAAAATTTTGAAAGACGTAACCTTATTTTCAACACTGTGCCTTTTCCCCATTTTCGACTGGTGCTAAGCGCTTCTGGGGTAGGCGGAAGCACAAGAACGGTACTTTCGAAATCCACATTGACAATTAATTTATCGCAAACAGGGTGTCCAAAATTTTATCAGCAATTACATCATTTTTAAAGTTGAAAAAGTTGTTATTTCAAATGTGACACCCTGTATATTATTGGATTATCGGATGCAGAATTTGATTCTACATCGATTCGTTATAAATTTCCCTATACCTATTTCCAACGGTTTTCTTGTTAATCCATTATTTTTTATTAAAACAGCTACCGTGACAAACTCTGTAGTTATAGGGTCACTTATGAAAGTGCAGAACAGAGAGATACTTTTTAATGGAATACCCTATGTATTTTTATGTTATTGAACTCTTGTTTGATCAGTTGATTTCAAAGAATAGTACCAATTTTGCCCTATATAAAATCGGATGTGAGGTCATTATTCTGATAATAGGGGAGGGGAGGAGGGGGTTATCCAAAATAATCTGATTTTTTTTTAATTCGTTTAGTTAACTTTTAAACAAAAAACCTTCAATCCCCTTCAAAACAGACTCCACTGGCATTAGTACACTTGTCTAACCTTTTATTCCATTGTTCTAAACATTTTAGAAATTCGTCTTCTGTGATGTGCCTCCTTCGTTTTTTTCTTCACCTCAGCAACGTCGGCAAAACCCTTTCCTTTCATGTCTCTTTTCATTCGGCGAAATAAAAAAGGTCGCAGGGGGGTAAGATCGGTTGAATAGGGGGGATGGGGTAGAGGGATCATGCCATTTTTTGTCAAAAATAGGCGCACAGACAGGTGTGTGAGCAGGGGTGTTATCGCGGTAAAAAACAGTTCTCCGACAGCCACAAATCAGGTGAACTAAACTCCAAGTTACTCCAGGCAGCTCCACAACTTCGTCAATGATCCGTCATCGATCTTCCAGGATGATTTCGCGATTTTTTTCAACATTTTCATCGGTTCGAGCCATGAAAGCACGACTAGAGCGAAGTTTGTCATTAATTGACATTGACCTCTTTTGAAATGGAAAAACCACTCAAGCACTCGAGTATTCCCAATGGCATCATCTTGTAGGTCATTTTTAACATTTCAAGAGTTTATATGCAAGCTTTTCCGACTAGTAGACTCGCAGTCTTCAGGCTGACACCCACTGAAACAGACCAATCTATTTCATCTATAGTGAAAAGCTATGTGCCGCCACTGCATTAGATAGCCCTGTCTATTGCACAGTCACGTGCATGAAAATAGCAGTATTCAAGTTTTGTCGAATAATGTGTAGAGCATCATATAATATTGGAATTTAGAGTCATATACATGTAGAACACTTTTAATAATATATATTTTCAATTTTCATATTGATTACAATAAAATTGTGTCTCAAAGAAAAAAAATAGATATTCATAAAAAGAAATATTAAGCTTGTTCATGAAAATAGCTGTATATCAATGGACTTCCACCGCGATTCGATGCTTTTCCACAAATCTTTTGTATTTGTTGGATTTTCCAAAACAAACGTTTTTTTTTACATATACCCAAAAATTTTCAATTGGATTTAAGTCAGGCGGCTGTGGTAGCTAGACCCACATAACCTGTATTTTATTTTCATTTAACCAGTTTTGTACTTTACGGGCGGTGTGCTTTGGGTCTTTATTTTGCTTCGGGACTCCGCAGCTTTTCTCTCAGATTTCCTCTTCTGTGAAAGGCAGCATTCATTATATTCTGTAAAATATGTGAAGATGAACAAACATCTGCAGTCATAATCCAGTAAATAGGACCTGTATCATACCACGAAGAGCAGGTCCAAGCCATTACGCTACAATGGCCACGTGTTTTTGTTTTTGTTGTGTATTTAGGATTATATGCTGGGGGGGGGGGGGGGGGGGGTTGTATGTGTGTTTCATTGATGCTAAGTTTAAATACCACCAGATTTGTTTCGTCAGTCCACAGTACATTGCACCATTTTAATGATTTCCCAATGAATGTGTTCTTTTGCAAAGGATAACCTTTTAGCAATTTGTTTACAATTTAGTAGTGAAACCTTTCTGGGTAGTCTTGATTTTAAAACTACTTTTAGTAAACTTGTCCTTATTGAAGAGGTACTGATGGATAGGTTTCATTTTTTTTTTATTTGTGTTGGTGTGATAAACGGGCCCTTTGCGAGACATACAATCTTCCGTTGCGGTAGTTTTACATTTTTCACCTCGATTTTCTTTTGCTTTTACATTTTTTCTTACATTAGCAATCATTTTTGTAGAACAATTCAATGCACTTTCAATAAACTTGTAATTTTTTTGGGTATTTAACATGCTTAATATTAATTCAGGTTTTTCTTGGGTGCAATGTATCCCTCGACCCATATTTACTAAAATACAATGACAAATAAAATTTTTTTTAATTAACTCTTTGTTAACTTACATGTTTATATCATACACAATATGCTTATATCACTAGTGTACGCAATTTTTGTTAAGCCCTATTTCTCGTTTCAAACCACAAAACTATAATATCACTGGTATTTTAATACACAGCTTGTCAGGTCTTATTTTGTAAGTGTCTTACTGATATAAACAGTGGGATCCTTTGAGATGCGGAATAGACACAATGTTACCAACCTAAAATATTTGATATTCTTAAAGGAAATTACAATTTGAGTTCAAACTTTAATATGTCAAAATAAATATTAAATATAATAGTTTGTTCCTATCGTAACACCACTGCTATTTTCATGCACATGACTGTACATACTTATGACTTCAAATGTGTTCTATATCGTATTACCAGTATCATTATTTGTTTCTGTATCATTTTATTATATTTATTTTTATTACGCTGAATGCCCTACGCCAAATTTAAAAAATTAGGTAAAACAGCTTCTGTTGAGCACGTTTAATTTTTACACAGATTTTCAATTTGCCTAACAATAGATATTTGAATAGAACTAGGTCAAACTAAAAAAACTGGTAGGTAGTACGAGGTAAATTATTGTCGATTTTCAAATGGGGACAACGTTATATCACGGTGTTATGAACCGTAAACGTATAATCGACAGCGTGAGACATTCGCCCATTTATGGCTGTTTGCGTTTATTGTTCGATTAATTTTGGCAGATATTTATAGGTTAAATTGTTTGCTCGGATGTTTGGCTTACGGAGAATCGTCCTATATTTCCATAATAATAATTACAACTGTGTACTAGAATTTGTCGCAATGGTTGTCTTTCGAGAAGCGCTGAAGCTGAATTAAAAATTTAAAATTAACGATGTAGTTCAACCGGACTAATTATCGTTTTATTCTACGAATGTAAATGTACACATGCCTATAGGTATGCTTTTGTATTCAAACAGGAAGGTCTCGGTTTTCAAACCAGTTACCTAGGGTTCATTCCCGAAAACCAAGGTCTACAAGTCCACTCGCGACGTGTCGATTTGAGTTATAAAATAAATTAATTCATTAATTAAACTGTATTTTTAGATTTAATAACCATTATTTTCTTATGCAGAAAATCCATTTTTATTTCAACAATGAGTATTTTATTTGTGAATGAAATTAAATTGAAATACTCACTAATTGACTACACTAATTGAATTCTCGTTTTACGGGGTCTCGTAATTTTTCGATAATATCTGGCCTGTCTGTGTACACTTCACGTTTGAGTGATTCCACAAAATAACGTCCAGTGGGCCTAAATCAGACGAAGGTCATGACCATTCAATATCTCTCCTGATTCATTTTAGTGGAGAAGAACTGATAATTGTAAATGTAGTTTTGGATTTAGGTTGCTATGAAGAGATGTATACGTATGTGTCAAGATAAGAGAACTGTTACAGAATATAAAAATTGTCAAATAAAAATAAAGGTTTACCTAGTAAGGTGATACGTGAGTTTACGAGGGCGGATCAAATATAAACTTTATTAAAAAAAAAATATTGATTGAAAAACAAAAGACAAAGATATTTTTATTTTTCTACATAGTCTCCTGCCTTACAAATATATTTTTCCCAGCGAGAAGGAAGGTTTTTTATCCCAGTATCGTGGAATGAAGCACGAGTTTTGAGATAACCAAGGTATGGAGGGTCCATGCCTTGGTTATCTTCAAACCGTTGCCCTCCCAGAGCATCCTTAAATAATATTAGTTTAAAAGCAGTAGTAGTCAGCATTGATTGTGCACCGCTCATGCAAATAACACAGGTCTGCAAAAAAAACTTTTTTAAAAATCGTTTTGATTTAGTTAACTGATCTTTTTTGCGCTGATTTCAAAAATGACATTGGTTTTTTTCTATCACGTAAGGCTTGCCTGCAAAATAAAGTTGAAGTTTATGGAAAAAATACAAAAAACGGAAAATTTTGAATTTGTTTTTATTATTTTAACATGAAGTAATAGAAAAAAAAACAACGATACCTAGCTAAAATGAGCATAATAGTGATGCACATGTGTTGCAAAGTTATTATAAGTCTCTGTAAAAACGTTTTCTTTTTCCATGAAAGCTTTTTTTGGTACTCTTTCGGCTGTGTTCTTGTGAATTTTCTCTTTTTAACATCCAACAGTAGTCTGCCATCATGTTGACATTCCATCGACTTTGGTATCTGCGCTCCATTTCTTTTATATCTTGATGGAAACGTTCTCCTTGTTCCTCACTTACAAGCCCAAGATTTTCTGGAAAGTAGGCCAGATGTGAGTGAAGGAAATGGACTTTGACACTCATGTTGCAGCCCAACATTTTGTAGTTTCGTAACAATTCAGCAACCAAAGTTTTGTAGTTTGGGTCTTTTTTGTTTCCAAGAAAGCACGTTACAACAAGTTTAAATGACTTCCAGGCATTTTTTCTTCCATTTCCATTTTAGTGACAAAGCTTTCATCTTTTAAAAGTTTTCTGATGTCAGGCCCAACAAAGACTCCCTCTTTCAGCTTAGCATCGGATAGACCAGGAAACTGTTAGTAACTTATAAGTCGGAAATCGAGAAAGGAACCACCAAGCCGCCAAGCGGCTATCAAAGTAGTTCCCGAATAGCAAAGCTATTACATAATCGCTCTAGGAAACAACTACTCCTCGGGCTAAAGCCCCGCCAGGCATTGAATTATACCCAGAAGCGATCCTCGACCCCTTTCTCGTGTTTCTGCAGGATCAGATAAGGTTTCAAAAAATAAAACCCGCCACAGGTAGGATTCGACATTTGTCCCGGATCGGAACCGAACGACATACAGCTGTTTCGATGTCGAATCCTTCATTGAGCCTGCCTCCGGCTTCGTCCGCCTTCTTCTGACATTGCATATTGGTTTGTTTGGACTGGAACGTGTAGTGGTGGACCCACGAACCTTGCTGTAAGCCTCTGGCAAACCTCTCAACTTCTAATCTGCGGTCAAAAGGCGAGGGACCCACCTGGCACACACTTTACGGAACTCCAGGTCGTTTTTGATGATCGCTTGACAGCTCCCATAACTTATTCCGATTTTTTCTGCAATTTCGGATACGGTCACCCGTCGATCTTCTTCGAAGAGTGTCTGGAATGTGTTCATTCATAATGCTGGTTCGAAGACGGCGATCGTGTTCCTGATTTTCCACTGCTTCTCTCCCTCCCTTGAACTCTTTATGCCAAGCAAACATACGAGTCGTTGACAGTGTTTGGTCCCTGAACAGTGCAGTCAATCTACGGACAATATCTGCCGCTTGAACTCCTTCATGAACAAGAAATTTTATAATAATTCGTTGCGTAACAGCGGGGTGCACCTCTCGCTCCGACATCGTGAGCGCTACTGACGAACTGGTTGACAGTGGGTAATGGCCGGCTCTTCCCATTCGTAATGACCCCACCCAAACCTACTAGAACCTCGGGCCCGGTCCCAACAACCCTAGACGCTCAGGAACAAAAATTCCGTTTATATTTGATCCACCCTCGTATTATTTAAATTATACATAACATAAATTGCCGGCAAGGATGTGATGTTCTTTTAACTAATCTCCCTAGTAATAGTAACATTAACCCTAAGTATAGCGCAGTTCTTCAGAAATATGAATACCAAAAATATAGCAAAGATTACAGATGTTTCTGTTGCTGCATTTCAATCCAGCGATCGAAATATAGCTAAGATTCCTTTAGTTATTAGGTGTGGTAGAATAAGAAAACCCACTGTTAAAAAAGGTTCCTGTTGAACAAGGGGAGACATGTGAATATAGTTTTAGATTTAGGTAGCAATGAAAAGATGTATGTGTCAAGATAAGAGAACTGTCTATTTTCTAACGCGTAATTCAAGTTATATCACTTAAAATAATACATAACATTGTATTATATACACAATGCAGAGTGAGAGCCAATAATATCGCAATTTCCTATCAAGCTGTCTTTTGTATGATTACACAATGATTTTATAGAATTCTTAACCCTCTGTCAGCATCATTTGACCTTAATTTTTTTAACAACATTGACTTTATGAGGTTGGCGCTTTTCACCTTTAAGAGTATGGTGACCTGAAGTCTAGTAAATCAAGCAGGCTTGCCAGGTAGTGGGTATTTTCGATGATAGACAATACATTTTAGCAAACTTTTTCACACCTTAAAACAATTTTGAAGATGTATCTTTTATTAAAAATAGATCTCAACTCGGTAAGGCAACACAATAATTGAAAATATTTATTACTGTTTAAATAACAACAGTGCTAATATTTATTTTCTTCTAACTACTTAACTATTTTATTCATTCACGTTGGATTTTAGTTAAAAAAAAGTTTAAAAGCTTAGATATCAGAAATCTACTGATGGTCGTTTTATCAGATGGGCTGTATTGCTAAGTTATTTTTGATATTGAAATTCTTATGTATCTCGCAAAAACTTAATCAATTAAAATTAATATTTTCTGATACGATTTTGAAGAGGAATTTTGCAATTCATTAAAATTAATAACAGTAGTTAATTTAAGACTATATGTTATATAACTATAACTTTATTTATATAGTTAATGTTATATATAGTATTCAAATGTGAACTTGAAGAAACCTAGGATTTTTGTTGCCCCAATTAAAAACCTAACCAGGCTTCCTTATAAAAATAATCGAGCTAAATAATGAGAATAGTTAATATTAGTAACAATTATATTAAATATAGATAGATATAATATTATTAGTAATCGAAGAGCATGTGAATAGTTAATGTTACTATAGAGTGGATAACATGTTCAAGGCAATATACGCGTAAGTGCGAAAGAAGCAAAGTGTTTACCTCCAATGTCTTTTTACCTTTCAAGAAGAATATAGTTATGATATATCATATGATGTGATAAACCGTTTCTTGTTAAAAGGTTCCACTGTTTCATTCCCTTTATTTGATATCCTGAAAATATATACACACAGAATCATGAAATCGATCGAGATAATGTTACCATTATGTTCAGTGTATAAGCCTATTCATAAGTACACAGAATGATTACGAGTGAGGTGAAGAGTAGAAATAGTGACATAACCAATGGTTATGTCACTATATAACCGTTGTCAGGGCTGTGCTTATTCGCGCTTATTTCTACCAAAATAACGATTTCAACGCTGTGTGGGCAGGCGCATTGTCATAATGAAGAAACCAGTCCTCCGGTCTCGACAATTCAGGTTGTTTTTTTTTCTCACTGTCTCACACAATCGCTTTAGCACTTCCAGAGAGTAATTTTGGTTCACTGTGGTGTCCTGAGAAAAGAAAATTCAACGTGAACAACTTATATGTCGATAAAACAAACCATTGTTGACTTCACATTTGATTTCATTTGCCGTGCTTTTTTGGGCTGGACGCTGAAGGTATCTTCAGTTAACTGGACTGCTGTTTTATGTCGGGGTCATAACCGGAACACCCAGACTCATCTCCTGTGATCACTTTTAACAAAAAATCAGGGTCAGTTTGTGAATGTTCTTTCAATTTTTGGTACCCTCTAAGGCGGTTCTTCTGGTCATTGGAAAGCAATTGTAGAACAAACTTTGCCGCAATGCGTCTCATGTACAAATCTTCAGTTGATGTTTTTTAGCACGGACTCCAGGAAATTGCAATTATTCTCCAATTAATCGGTTGTATTGCGACGATCAAACGTGATAACATCGCGCACTTTTTGAACATTTCGGTCTGTCCTGAACGTTGAGGGGTGACCCGAATGTGGTCTATCTTCAAGTTGACCACTTTTGAACCAGGCAAATCACTCGTAAAGTCTTACTTGAGCTTAGAATCTCTGTCTCATAAGCTTGCCGAAGCATTGAAACTGTATCTGCTGCTGTTTTCTTTAACAGGAAACAGAATTTGATGTTGGCGCGTTGCTTCTTAGTTTTCCATCGGAAAATCACCGAAAAAGTTGGGACGGGCTCAAGAAAAAAAAATCACTGTCCGCTGCGATGGTTTCACATGAAGAATACTTAGCCAACTGAGCAGGGGAGTATCTAGTGAAAGTACCTAACGGGAACACTTCCAACCCACTTGTCTACAGAAATTTTTTTTTGGGTTCCCCTCGTATGTAAATAAAACATAAATAAGGGTTTCCACGTACCATTCATTTCATCGCTATTTGCCAAATAAAAAATTCTCTTATCTTGCCGATAAATGGAACAGTCTACCTGAGTCTAGCCATAAAAACAAGCCACGGTATGAGATAAGAGCCGTTTGAGATTTTTTATTTGGCAAATAGAGATGAAATAAACTATACAAAATGCGAAATTTAGTATTTTCCTTAATCGGATATAAAATAGCCGTAGCTCATGTTTAATGCAAATTTCAAAAACTACATGTTTAATTAAAATCTGGTATAAAGGTTTTTGTAAACTGTACTAATAGACAATAACGATAAGTGATAATTACGATCTCGGCCTTCTAATAGCGTTCATCCTTAGTGAGTACTTACGCAATGAAATTGACGTGTTAATAACCTGAAAGTTATCCGAAACCCCTCAGCGAAAGGTCAAGTATCTCAAACATGAAAATGCGAGCCAAAAAATCTCCCCGCGGCGCTCCGTCTAATGCCTAATCCACAGAACTGTGTCACGTAACACGCTTGGTAAAGCGTAGTTAAATTCATTGGAAGCCAATCTCCTAATTGAATTCAGGTTCCATCTGAGTTAAACGTTGAAGCCGGAAGTGCGCGTTAGTTGGTTTGACCCAATTAAATGTCGAAACTGAATGGCAAATCGTCGAGATCATCCTTACGGGTATTTACAGTAAGGCGCGCAAGATATTGAATAATAATTATGGCGTTAAAACAAATATATACAGAGTGGTTAGCAATATAGTCCTTAGATATAATTTATAACAAAAACTTTTGTTATAAACAAACTAAAACCAATCGATATAAACTTGATTATTTATATCGATTAATTAGATAGTATGTTTAGTAAATCTAGAAGGCGCTGATGAATTAAGGTGCGGGGACAATTGTTTGTTTTTAGGAACTTTGATGAATAGTGATGTACACATTTATAGGGAGATAATGCAGGTTTCTCTACTGTTTCTAATTATACTGTGAACTTAAAAGTAATTACCTTAAACCGTCACTGTTGGGGCTCCTCTATGGTACAATCTACTTATGAGTACTATTAATTTTATTTGGTAGTACATTTTTTTATGTTTTTGACGGTAACTGGAATTGGAAATTAGAATTCACATTCCTTAGAACCAACCCCACTTTTTAAATATTTGAAACACTTGTTTAACATATTGTTGACTGCTTTTGATTTAATTGATCTCCTTTGTATGTTTTACTATTTTAAACACATTTAACTTGTCAAATCTGGGTAAGTACATTTTTTCATTTTAATTTTTACATGCAGCCACTTTGACAGTTCTGATATTATAGTTTATTTCATCGCTATTTGCCAAAAAAAAAAATCTCAAAACATACCTTAGCTTGTTTTTATGGCTAGGCTCAGGTAAATTGTTCCGTTTATTGGCAAGATAAGAGAGCTTTTTATTTGGCAAATAGCGATGAAATTAATAGTACATTCTATTATCCTGCAGCTTGGACTCTAAGCACCGAGTTTGGAGAATTTTCCAATTAATTAATATCAATAGTGTAATGTTGGTTGCCTAAATTTGATGGTCACTTGAACATGAATGAAGCCACTATATTTCTTATGACATCTAAATAAAATAACAAAAAATAAAACCGACTTGATTGAGATTTTTTTTTATTTCCCAGGGCAAACGTCAAACATTGTATATGTGTATATTATTTTATTGATAAAATGGACATCCCGTATACATTAACAATTGTTATGTTTTTTTTATTAACGTCTAAAAAAATTTATATTTAATCTTAAGTTTAATTAGCAAGTGAAATTTTAGCTAAGTTCTGAAAAAAATTCTAGAATAAAATTGACACTTGTTAATAACTTTATTAATATTAATATCATTATTAATAATGCATGTTATTTTCTACTTTTCAAAATAAAATATTATTTGTTATAATTATATTTAAATAACAACCACTGTATTTACTTATTTCTGAGCAAGTGTTCTCAGATAGTTAGTTGCTTCCACATTTACGTATATTATTATATTCCATACCATTTTATTTGGATGTATTACTTACATTTGTAATACATCGGAACATTGTTTAAATGTTCCGTAATTAAGATATTCCTAGCAGAAATATGCCTATATAATACGAGGGTGGATCCAATATAAACGAGCCTTTTTTAATTTTGTTAATCATGTTTGTTTTTACAATTTAATAACTAATTATTTTCTACACAGTATAAATTGAGATAGGGGAGATGTTACATGACGGACCGACGTCATGTAAAAGTAACTCGATTTTATTAATGGTTAAAGCTGCCGTATGCGGTCTTGCATTATCGTGAAGAAGAATCGCATGAGAATTGGTGATTTTTTTCTTTTTTGCTGGTAAGCTTGCTTTGTCCGGTCAAGTAATATTCAGCGTTAATTGTTTGACCTTCGTGTAAAATGTCCACCAGTAAAACGCCGAGAAAATGAGAGAAAACTATTTGCCGGCTGGCAGACGCGTCTTGGCCTTCAGAGGTGCAGCCTTTTCTTTTGGTCTCCACTCGTGGCCATACTGGCCCGTTTCGATTCAGGCATGAAATGGTCCATCCATGTTTCATCGCAAGCGACTATGTGTTCCAAAAAAGTTTCACTTTCTTTTCCATAACGCCCGAGATGGAATTGACAAACTGAATGTCTATGTTTTCGGCCTGGGCTCAAAAGACGAGCAACCCACCTAGCGGACACTTTTCGAAACATTAAGTTGTTTCTTATGATTTTTTGTATGCTGCCATAACTTACGCCTAATTCTAGAGAGACTTTAGCTATGGTGAGTATTTGAACGCTTCAATGTGTACTTCGGTAATGCTAGTCCGAGGGCGTCCGTAGCGTCGTTGATGGGTCAGGTTTTTCACTTCCTCTCGGCCCCCAACAAACTTTTTGTGTCACCCGAACACTCGGGCTGTTGAAAGCGGCTTTTATTGAAACTAAAAAGATAATCCCCGAAGAATTTCGACTAGTTTTACCTTCAAGAGCCCAAATTTTGATTATAACACGTTGCGCCACCGACGGGTGAACTTCCCCCTCCAACGTTGTGTTTACAACTAAGAAACAGGTGAACCCCTCAAATGTTTCCCTATGAGACTTGAAAGTGTCCCTCCTTCACCGCAGTGGCGGCAACAGGGGTGGGCACGGGTGCAGGCAAAATCCTTTTGGTCCAACCAGTCGCCCAACCTCTTATAACACCACTATCACTATCAATATATCACTATATTCGCACATAAAATAATATATTTAACGCCCGCGCCCTCGCCTACCCTAGATGTTTCCTGCCTGCCTATTTCCTTCCAACCGCAAAATAATGCTAGCGCCGCCACTGCCCCACCGCCTCTTTTTATATCTCGAGAACCAAATGTTCGTTTATATTTTCCACCCTCGTACATTATAGTGTGTCTGTATAAAAATCGTACACTTAATACGCAACAAAATACCTTTTTCTAACTTGATGCATAAAAGTTTCTCAAATTTGATTTCATACAACTTATTATTGTGTAAATTTATTCTACCTAAAACTCGTGTCAATAAACCATACTTTGCGATTTCATGAAAATTGGCCAACTGCTGTAGATTTTGTCTACAAATTACGAAACGTAAGCACACAAAAGGCAACATATATGTAATTGAATTACAAACGTGAGTAACGTAGAATAATTCGTGTGAAAAATACAGCGTTGACCCAACGTATAACATTTCTCAATATTATGTCACATAAAATTGTAATAAACACATAATAAAGCCGTAGCCATAAAAGTCTAATAAGAATTCACTTACCTCAATGGTTACGATCGCTGTGGCTGTTCGCCGTCTTCCAGGATAAAAGCTTAATTATACTAAACACCTGTGCAGTTATGTAATTGACGTGTTGTTAATTCTATTAAACTGGAGAATGCCGATTGGGTTTCGACGGTGTAAATAGTATACAGTCGTTATTCGATCATTAGTCTAACGGATTTCCTTATTCGTGTGATTGTATTTTTAATAATTTTATGTACAGTGTGTCCAATTTTCGTTGTATTTGCAGGGTTTCTCCTATTTCCAGCGGAGATAGAGACTTGCAAGTTTTACATTCCTGTACTACTTTTTTGAGAAATGAAGGATGGCGCAAACAGATTGTCGGTAGCTTTTTTTGTTTCCGAGATACAGGGTGAAATTGACAATTTAGCATTTTCCGGCACAGCCTGTATCTCGCTTATGTTGCAACTTATCAACAATCTGAAAATGGCTTCTTACAGAACTTTTTTCGTGGAATCCACTGGGGTACGTAGTTTTTTTCTCAGGGCGGCAGGTTTGGAGAAAAATAATTAACGTTGTTTTTTTCAAATGGAACACCGTGTTTATTTTTTCATAATTCGATTCAGCTCTATTTACTCTTTTCAAAAATATGATATAGACTATAGGTATTTTAATTACTTTTGTCATAAACTGCAATTAATGGAGATTTTGACATTTAGGTAAAATAAATACAACCCAGTAACTTAATTTTTCTAAGAATAGTAAGTTTATAAATTGTAACTGAAATTAAGTGTCCATATATATTTAGTGCTATACAAATACTTTAATAATAAAAGAATATAGAAATAAATAAATAGAAAACAACTAATACAAAAACGCAAGAACAAACATTTTAATAACAAAATAATATATAAAAGAAAAACACAACAAACAAGTAACGAATGACTAAATAACTGCTATTCCAATGAATGTTAAATTATAAATACTGTTCAAACACGTTTCCAATTTTTTGGATACACATTTCACATCTTTTTCTTATAGTATTCAAAGCATTAATAATCATGACAGGTTGCTCTTGTAATTGTTTTAATGCCTTAATGTTAAATTTGACAGGTAGAATAGTTTTTTGTTTATCTGCCAAAGCCTACTGTCAATGAAACCGATCAACGATATTAAGACAGACACTTTTAGTTTTTAGGCGCCAGTTACTATTTATTTTTAAAGTCAAGAAATGCTTATGACACAGCCGAGCTTTATTTCAATATGTCATGTCTGTTCGTAAATTTTATTGTAAATTATGACTTCCATACCTATCTCCGCCTCATAGGTAATGTCACAATCTCCATTAATTGCAGTTTACGACGAAAGTATTTAAAATAACTATAGACTATATCATATTTTTGAAAAGAGTAAATGGAGCTGAATCGAATTATGAAAAAATAAACAGGGTGTTCCATTTGAAAAAAACAACGTTAGTTATTTTTCTCCAAAACTGCCGCCCTGAGGAAAAAACTACGTACCCCAGTGGATTCCACGCAAAAAGTTCTGTAAGAAGCCATTTTCACATTGTTGATAAGTTGCAGCATAAGCGAGATACAGGATGTGCCGGATTATGCTAAATTGTCAATTTCACCCTGTATCTCGGAAACAAAAAAGCTACCGACAATCTGTTTGCGCCATCCTTCATTTCTCAAAAAAGTAGTACAGGAATGTAAAACTTGCAAGTCTCTATCTCCGCTGGAAATAGGAGAAACCCTGCAAATACAACGAAAATTGGACACACTGTACTTGTGATCACTTCGCAACAAGTGTGTTCATTTTATAAGATTTCTAATCTTACTTACTTCCAGTCTCTTCAAAATAATTTCGAAAGCATTTTTTTTATTTTGTAAGTATAATAACAGGTATCCTGGAATGCTTTCTTCTTTTTGGGCGAATAAGACTCGGTTATTGAGAACGGTATTTACATTCACTATTTTTATTTAAATTTACAACGTAGGGAAAGTTAAGCATGAAAAATAATATTGTTAAGGTGCTTTCCACCACGCCGCTGTACCTCCTTATGGTGAAACCTAAAATTCGCCGACATAATGCTGGTTCAGTTCTCTGAATATCTTCGTGTATTCTGATTTTTAACTGAAGCGAAGTCCTAGGAGCATCAGTGTATACCGTAGATTTCAAATAACCGCATAAGCAGAAATCCATCGGCATTGAATTGGGACTTCTGGGCAGCCAATTAGTGTCCCCCCACTTAGAGATCACTTTTCCAGGGAATATCGCTCTTCCATTGATAAATTTGCAGTATGGGCTGTAGCCCTATCTTGCTGAAACCATTTGTCCTTATTAAACCTCACGTTCAAGAAACTCCTCATGTTCAATAAACAAATGAGGAAACATTTCAGAACACCTTGTTATTTCGATGCTGGAAATCCTAAATGTATCACTCCGTTTAAGAAATGTGTGTATACTCATATCGGTAGTCAGTTTCTAGATGTATAAGAAAGCGATTCACTGATTAATATTTATTTGATATTAAAAGTTTTGGGATTCACTGTTTATTTTGAACCTTTGAAGTAAAGCTTAAAGGAAATTAATTCTTTGATATTGTAATTACTAAAAGTATTAGTCCACGAAGAATTAACACACGCAGGAAAAACGATTTATTATTATGACAATTTATGTTTATGACAAATTAATGGCGAATTTAGATTTGGCGAAGTTTTTTTATACAAATAATAACTTTGAATACATTATAAGGTAAACTTGTTATATGATATAAATGTTAAATTTTAAATAAAACTAAACTGACCTTTCTCCATCTAGAACGTGTTAAACTTAACATATAAAATATGGTTGTAATTGAAAAATAATAAACAGTTTTAAAACATTACAACGGACTTTTCCGCACGTAAAACATCTCTATCTCGCAATTGAGTGGTCGAGAAAAAATAAACCAACACATAAATGCAGAATATGTGTTTTATGCGACAGTTTTACTTTTTTCAAATAGTCCACCCTCGTACTTTCTCATGATCCATGGACAGGGTGGCGTGTGTCCTATCCACCTCAAAATCAATACATGTCGTCTGGTAGACGTCCCTAATCAGAATCAGTCGAAACCCGATCGATCCGATACGATTTAATTGAGTGATCGTGCTAACAAAAAAATTCTCAAATAGTCCACCATTGTGCTTTCTCATGACCCATGGTAGAGTGTGTTCTGTTCACCTCAAATATTGATTTTGAGGTGATATTGAGGTATCGTCTGGGAGACGTCCCCGATCAGAATCAGCCAAAACCCGATCGATTCGACACGATTTAGTTGAGTTATCGTGCTAACAAGAATAAATGCCGACGACATAGACGACGACACACACACACAGTAATGCATTTTTAAAAACTATTTTTTTTGTTTTTAGACCGAGAAACGAAAAATAAACGCTAGAAATTTTTTTTTCTATTTATCGTTACACGATTACATTACTTTTCCGCTCTGGCATAGTGAAGTGCGAAAAAGTAAAAATATTATTCTAAAATAGTAAAATAGTAAAACTATAAAAGTATTTCGTATCCTGATACAAAGTACCTCTGTATTATTAATGGGATCTGGTAGACATTATGACATGGACAGGACGACGAGGATAAACTGAATGTCCACCACGTTCACCTGATTTAACCCTATTAGATTTTATTTGCGTGGTCATGTAAAATCGCGAGTCTATTTTAATAGGTCAAACAATTGAGAGGATCTGATGCAACGAATTCAAATAGAAATGGGAAATATTAACCCGGAAATTACTGAACGTTCGGTACATTATTTATACACCTACCACCCAATATCGTATCGTTATTGTGGGATATTTTGAGCAACGTTTTAGGTTTAATTATATCCCTATAATGCCAACTTGGAAAATGATTAAACTTTTCAGTTGTAATCATTTTGATGATCGAATTTTGTCATCATCGCGATTATTCCAACTTGGTTGGCGAAACTCGCGTCGAATAACATGTAATCTATCAGAGGTCGTGAAAAATTGTTGTCTCTGTTTTCTGTTTTTCCCTATGCTGTGTATTAAAATGAATGATCATTTTAATATATACATAAAAGAAGGAGACAAATGAATAGTAAAATCAATTATTATCCACAGAACGTTTTAAATTTAAAATTAAGTTTTGTTTTCTAATGAAGAAAATATTAATACTATATAAAAAAAAATTCTAATTATAATAATGAACAAATATGTTTGGGTTAAAGAAAATTCGACGAAACAAAGAATATATTGCTGACCAAGTTAGCGCACATTTTAATGAAGGTCAAATAAACGAGATTCCTTATAACAGACGAACTTTTCTCCCAGTGTAGAGCCAAAGGAAATAAATTGTTTGATACCGTAATAACAAAAAATATTCCACAAGGAATTAATTCTAGATAGGATCGATAGGTTAACTCTGGATAGGGACACGATACCGTAGTACATTCAAGGTGCTGAGCGTGATTGCGTCTTTCACAATTTAATATGTCACGTTATTACTGGTTAGGAAGGAAAAGTGAACGTACGTTTTTGTAAATAAATGTCGACAAAACTTGGTTCAAAACGGTGTTCACAAGTGCAATCGTGTCACACAATCCATCATTGTGTTTATCATGCCTCTATCCTTTCGTTAAGTATATTCTTATTATTATTTTTTTATTATAACGGTTGGAGAAATTATGCTTCAAAATGAGTAGTATATATGTACGTGGAATGATTAATCAACCCACCACTTTAAAGCCATTATAAACGTTTCCTGAATTTAGGAATTTTATTTTTACAAGAATGGGATGATAAAGAGGTTCCCTTTCACAGAATAACGAGTATGATTGAATAGCTATTTTTCATTGTCATCTGGTCTCGAATAAAGCTTTTAGTTAATATTTCCTGTTTTCGTCATATTCTAAGTAGCGAAATCTTTTTCGAGAGCTTCTACTGATTATCAGAGGATTTGGCTGGTATAAAGCAAGAAGGGTTTTGAAATACGACATGAAAGCAGATCATTTTTTGTGTTGTCAAAGCTATATTCAGCATTATGTATTCCTGGGGATAAATTATACTCAAATTTTCTGAAAAACAAAAATATGTGTAATAATAACGAAGTCTTATTCTACATCAGTATAAGTTCATATCTAACCTAAGTACATATATCGAATGACGTGATCATCCATCATTCCAGTGTCTTTCGACAAGTATTTTAAAATATTACATATCAGGAATATATTGTGTATTTTAGAGGAATTGAAATACAAAGAAACCATGTCGATCTTCAACACGAATTAATTCATCAGATATGTACAATCACCGGTATATTGGATTTATTTGTCTTCATCAGTGTAGTAGATCAGCTAAGGAATAATCAGCCTGCAACAAAAGAACTTTTGTTTGTTTTGATATGATTTATTTGTATTATTTGTGCTTTACAAGTACAGGGCTCGGCAACTATTTTCGAAAATCAATTCAACTGTTATTTTCCAACGAAAGTAATTTTTTATTTTTTCAAAACAATTTTCAAAACTCTTGCTTTGAGATATCCCCATAATAAGTCCGACGATCGTGGAGGCTGCTCGATATCGCCCCTCAGGGAAATGTTGCCTCAAAAAGGCTATAGTCTCCCTGGAAGTGTGACAAGAAGCCCCGTCTTGCTAAAACTAAACTGCATTCATGTTTATGTTATGCCTTTTCAATTCAATAATAAATTCGCGGAGCATCGTAACATTACGCTGTATATTAATAGACACCGTGCGTCCGTCTACTCTAAAATAAGGACAGATGATAACAGACAGACTAAATTAGACAATTCCCAAATTTGAAGCCAAAATTAGCTTGGAGAAGGTTGCGAATTTGTAAAAAAAGACAAGGAACCCCCCCCCCCCTTTGGCCGACATTCCCCTGGAATGGGCAGACGGGAGGCGGCATCCCTAAAGGATACAGGTTTAGCAATGACAAGGCAAAGGGCAGTAGTCCCTACAAAAATATGAAGACTGGATATTATTAAATTATAGCGCAAAAAATCTTGGGCCATTATTAGTGTTTTACATAAACTACACTAGGCACAAGAGTTAAAGGATGTAAAAAAAAATCCAAAATTTTTAGGTGATTCGAAGTCCGTGGACCTTTTGAAAGGCAAGCAAAAAACTTTGGACTTTTTTTCGATGGTTTTCTTATGATTACTTAAAGACTGCTGATAGTAAAAAAATCGAACTCAAGATCTGGAAACTAGAAACTTAGAGCTTCAATTTGCCTTTTTTTAAATTGCTCTGCGACTATTTTTCTCCAAGTTTCTTTGAAAATTCCAAAAAAGGTACGATTTTTTTTCATTCCTCAATTTTTGTGCCTAGTGTTACATTTGTGGTTTATCGAAATATTTAGATATTTCAATTTAACCTATTCATCCGACGCTAATATATGTATTTTAATGAATAGTTTTTATAATGGCCTTAAAATTATGCTGTTCTGTTGTATCTGACTGTTATTCTGATGTGACATACATATAAATTAACGTAAATCAAAACTTCCGCAGGTCGTCCATTTGTCAAACGTGAGCAACATTTGTGGAAAAAATGTAATCACTAATATTTTGTACGAAGGAATGTCTGACAATGATAGTTCTAATATAAAATCGAAAATTTCGAAAAATATTTAGAACAATATTGTTATTTGTTTATGAACTGAGGTTCATAAATAAATAAAAGGTATGATGAGGTATGATGATATTAAATATCGATAATCTTTTACGTCACATGCTTCTACAATCACTTCATTTCAATCGGTAGAGGTACAAGATAAAATCGAGTATTTTCCCGGCTAAGTCAGAATCACGTAGAAACCACTTGAGGTGAATGATCGATCGTTTTGGTCGATCGATCAATTAAAATCATACAATAACAAAAATCGGCACTCACATTCAGCTTCACACCCAACCTCTAGGTCGTCGTGGATGTTAAATTAGATGTAACTTACATGACACCAGTCGAACCACATGAAATATGATATAGTCAATTGGTAATTGAACATATGGATTGAATGATGATTTTTATAGTGCATTATAATAATAAGTCATTAAAATTGTTTGCAAGTGCATTTTGTAATAGCATTTTCTGAAAATTGTCTAAATGGTTTTATAAATGTCAGATGATCTCCATCAAGATGTTGTAAATTAACCGATTTATTTCTATTATTTTATTTTACTAATATATCTGTTTTGTTTTTATGAGCGCTCAAAGTGTCGACTTGATTGTCCGCAAAGATTTTAGACATTTACAACTACGTTAGGTGGAATAACTTTAATTTCATGTCGTTTTGTTATTTTAGCAATTCCACGTTTGACTGTATTAAAAACCCCGTGCTTTTAGAGCAACCCTCACAATAAAAGCATAGTGAGACAAATATCGCAGATTTTGTTAATGACTCCAGTGAATCTTTCTTTGCAATTTGACTGTCTTAGACATTTATAACACAAAGTTTCCAGGTGGTAAGTTTTATAACCGTGAGATGGAGTTTTGTTTATACTCCAATCCATCTGTAAATTCTTTAAACATTAAGGATCAAACAAATTAAGCCAAAACAGCTATATGTTGTCGACAGGCGCTGAATTACGTGGCGAAATTTGCCGTATTTTTGTTCTAACATAGAACTAAAAAATACAATGATTTGGATTGCTCGAAAATCACAAGGAAGATGAAAAGCGTCCTCTATCGCAGGATACCGCGAATTACAGACCGGTTTTGACTTATCTTGGGCCTCGTCAGTGTAGTGTAAGCGAGTATGCCTTTGATAAAGGAGGCTTCATATCTCATAGACACCGTCATTGTGTTATAAATGTGTCCTAAAGACACATAAGAGACAGAATAATTGTGTTATAAATGATTCCTAGTCATTATAAATGACAGAGTTTTATTTAAATTTGGATTGTTTCCTAAACCACCGACAGATGGCGCATGGTTTACGTTCTACAGTTCTACTACTGTAGAACGTGATGGTGTCTATGAGATGTGAAGCCTTGTTTATGAAAGGCATACTTGCTTACACTACACTGACGAGACCCAAGGTAGGTCGAAACCGGTCTGTAATTAGCGGTATCCGGAGATAGAGGATGCTTTGCATCTTTAATGCTATAATTTATTTATTATTGCCGGTATGACAGGGTAACTGATTGAAAGTGTCTCACTAGATTTTGTCGCAATAGTACCTACATTTTTATTTATTGTTTTATATACCGTATGATACCGTTTTCAGAAACACGTTTCTAATGTCACTGCAGTCTATTTCATTCGCTTATCTACTCCCGGTCATCTTCGTTCATGGAAGGCGCGTCAAGTACATTACAGGGTTCCGATGTAATATTTTTTCATTCATCTCAATTTTAATCTCAAGTACTATTGAGTTTAGTGATTTATACCGAAATATGAAAAATGATCTTGATCAAAGATGATCATGAGATGGAAGACGTTGTAGCTTTTATCATCCTGTACAATTAGAAATAATTCTGTTAAAGTTTATCAAGTTACATGCTACATTGACATCATCAGTAACTTGCAAATGTATGTTTAATTCTAGAGATAAAGTAATGAGGAACTACAAGTCTAAAATTAAAATAAAACGCTAATAACGCTTCTATTAACAAAGAAAGCTAAATTAAAATAGCTGTAGCTGTCTCCCGACTTTTTTTAATGCTTAGGTTTTTTTTACTGCCATGGTTGTATTACATTCCTCAACAATTTCGTCTAGTTCCAATTTTTGTAAATTAGTGTTTTGAGAATCCTATTTTTGAAACAAGGGAATATAATGGTCAAAGAAGAAGACCTCGGAAGAAACTCAATTTGTGTATGCAAACTTATCAGCAGCCAGGTCACTAAAAAAAACTCGTGGAGAAAAGCTCTTGCTGAATGTAGTCATGGCTAAAGTTCATCATCGTGTAGTTGAACAATTTCAGTCAAAATGTTGCTAATGTAACGTTCTACATTAATGTTGACATTGAAGATCTGACCTAAGTATTCTTCTACCAGAAACTGTTCGAATCGAAACGCGAATTTTTTAGGATACTGTGGAGATGCAGAATTTTTTGAGGATACAGTGAAACAAAAATATATAGAATGCCAATGCTCCACATTAGTATATTTTGAAATTGAGAATTGGCGTACTCCGAAAGATGAAACCAACTAAATTTAACTGTTTGTTATTCATTAAATTGTTAATAAATTATTGGTAATACGCAATATGTCCACTACTGTGGTTTGCCGGCAAAGACCTATGACATAATTGCATCTTATATGGATGCACGTTCACGTTCTTCGTAACAATCGTTTGGTATATTCCATAAGAAAGTCCAATATTTTGAGACATACTGCTCATCAAGAATAGGGAAAAGTATGAGATTCTCTAGAGATATGCGTAGAAGAAAGAGTGAGGCAGCATTCGGAGGGAAGAGGATGCATTTTACGCGCGGCCAGATCAAACTCTGTGTACATTCAGATTCAATATATATTCAGCGATATTCACTTTGCAAAAATCTCAATTATACTTAGTAAAGACCAGGTTTTCTACTACGCACCTCATAGGCAGTCCAATAACGCAGTTTTGACACTTGTTCCTATTCTTGTTGAGCTGTACATATATATCCTCTAATTTCTAATAGAACATAATATTTAATATAATTTCTGGGGATATTCTATACAGTTATAACTTAACTAATTAACTTGAAACAATATGCATAAGTTCTAGACAGTCACACATAATTGGCTTTTGAGTATTCGCCAGTTTTAGTACATCTGTTCTGATCTTATCTGAAGTGCAGACTGAATACTTGGATGTGGGTGTGGTGGGCCAATAAAAATGCTGTAGGCGGATCAGCTAATTGCACTGGAAACTTGTAGACCAATAAAAAAGTGGAGGGGGGAGGAGATAAATGCACCGGCAACTATCCTCTACTCAACTGTTTTATGGGATCTTATTCAATATGTTAATGATTAAATATTAACAACTACTGTATGAACGGTTGGCCTACAAGCATCCTTTTTCTTCTTTGAGTCATACACCTAGCTTCGCAAATGCTGACTGTATTCTCAAATTCCATTACCTAACTTATCAGTTGCAAAATAAGTTTCAATCGTGTAAATTTTGTGTTTTGCGGTGGAATCCATAATTGAACTAAACTCAGAATTGCTTAAGATTACAATAGCAAGAAAACGCCATCAGCATTTCTTGACACATATTAACAGTAAAAAAACATTAACGTGAGTACACGAGTCAAATCTTCACCAATTATTTTAAAATACACGACCAAATTTGACCAAGATAATTTTGATATCTCGGTACATATGAATAGATTATCTGTTTTTTTTTTATTATGCAATCGGACCAGTTATCAGTTTGTTGTGTAATATAATATTTAATAAAAAAAAACAGGAGACCACTTTTCCACGAACACCTAAAGATTACACAAATACGTATGTAATATTTCACTGTTCGTGGAAAATTGGTGTCCTGTTTTTGTTACTGCATCGAAGGTTCTAGCTCTTTCCCATAATAGTATCCAATATACCCCATTAGCTGTAGATAGGGTTTTAATTTTCTTTTATCTACAGATACATATTTACATCTACCGCGTACGATACTGCGAGGCAAATTACGATAAGCCTTAAAGAGAGATGTGTAATATATACCCGTTTCAAACTATGACGGCCAGAAGCGTGTCCGAGAGGGAATTCGGATATGCGGGGGTTGTAAACTCATTAGGGCCTTTCTGCGCGGGAACTAGGGGAGAGAACAATGGCAGTGTGTCGCGTGCAATATCGGACAAAGTCTATTTATATTCCGTCATATTTTGGTTTACTCTAGAATTTAGGTATCGATTGAGATATATTTCATTTACTAGTATAGTTACATTTTGAAAAAAAAATAATTACATATATTAACATACATTCTTAGATGTATTACATACATTCAATTTTACAATTAGTGTATGTTATGTTTTTAATATTTGAGTTTATTTTAAAACTAAATTAAATAAATAATATCATTAATTATGTTTATTTACTATTACCTACAAGTTTATTTACTATTAACATTAGTGAATAAACTTTTACTAATATAATATCGATGTCTTTACGGATGTGTTTTTATTTCTAGAAAATTGTAATTTGTAAAATAAGTAGATAAATTAAATTGTTTTCGTTAATACAATTAATTAGATGGTGTAAGCTCTAGAAAATTATACAATCTTTGTACTTGAAATACGGATTGATTACGTGAGAAGTGGGATGTATAGAAAATTATATCGAGAAATTGATGAGGTGGCAAAATATATTGAGGAAATTGATAACATTTGGAAGGTGGTCGCAGATGCCGATTAGTCCAATCAATCTGTCTGAGCCCCTATGTTAAATGGTCACTAATTGTAAACAGCAAAAAAATATTTGGGCATATAGAAAATAAAATTTCAAGAAACTTACAGTTTTTTGCTCTCAAAATGGCGGCCGCTAACATAACCTAAAAAATTTGCAAAGTAAAAAAAAACGGGTTTTCGCGAATAAAAAAGAAAGTTGTGCTCGGATTGGAAAAAGTTAAATGAGAAAGTTGTAGATAATGACAAAATCTTTCGATTCAATTTTTGTAAGCTCGAATCGATTCATTACTTTTCTAGATATAAAGAAAAAACCGTTGAAAATTACGTTTTTTTGTTTTTGTTCTAAAAATAACAATATTTGATGAAAACATTTAATAATTTCAGAAAATGTAGTCCTAAGTGAGATAAAAACAATCGTTTTTGTATAATTCCAAAATATATATATTTTTCAAAGTTATAGCTGTTTTGGTAAAACGGCTTTTCCATCGAAACGGATAGTCCTACAGACTTGTTCGATGGCTTATCTTCTTGATGACGTAATTTTCGTACATCGATTTTTTGGCAATAAATTCTTGTAATAAAACCGATGTACGAAAATTACGACATTTTTAAACGCGATTTTTTTTGTATAATTAAAAAAATCGATTGTTGCTGAAAATACATTTATAGTACAACTCCTAACGAAGAAAATAAGCCCTCGAACAAGTCTGTAGGACCATCCGTTTCGATGAAAAAGCCGTTTTACGAGAACACCTTTTTTTACGAAATCAGCTATAACTTTGGAAAAAAAATGTTGGAATGGAGAAAAAGTGATTGTTTTCGTCTCACTTAGTACTACATTTTTTGAAATTAGTAAATGTTTTCATCAAATATTGTTATTTTTAGAGCAAGAACAAAAAAAAAAAACGCAATTTTCAACGGTTTTTTCGATATATCTAGAAAAGTAATGAATCGATTCGAGCTCACAAAAGTTGAATCGAAAGATTTTTTCATTATCTACAACTTTCTTATTTAATTTTTTCCAATACAAGCACAACTTTCTTTTTTATTCGCGAAAAACGGTTTTTTTGACTTTTGCGATTTTTTTTAGGTTATGTCAGCGGCCGTCATTTTGAGAGCAAAAAACTGTAAGTTTCTTGAAATTTTATTTTCTATATGCTCAAATTTTTTTTTGCTGTTTACAATTAGTGACCGGGTCATTCCCTATTGATTGGACTAGATATGCGTCGAGCATTTTCGCGTTGCATCGCCCTCCATCGTCATGGGCAATCCCCAAGCCCCATAGTATTTTCTAATTTATTTTTAGTATCTAAATTATTTCACTTCACTGTATTGCAACTACAATAAAAATTATTATTTATTCCGAGAGCAATTAAATTTTCAAAAATGATATATTCCAAAGATGAAAAAGTGTCAGATAATAGAGAGGTATTACGGGGATAATTCTGCACAGAACTGGGTGCTTTGTCGTGGCGTCTTTTGAGTCGTCCACGCCCTAAGTTAACACAATTTATAGAGTTATGAGTTGTTTCCTGCTACCTATATTACCGAATTATGTTTATGTTATTTACTCAAATGCCTTCTAAGTTTGAAAGAGACTTGGAAGTGTATTTTTGAAACTTTGATTATGCAACAGTTCTGAATGGGTCGATGTCTAGGAATACAAGGTCGTTGATAGTTTTAAATTATTACTAAGCCATATAAAAGCACTTATACAGTGAGCTTTGAGACCAATTTTCTTTATAAACTGAAAAACTTTGAATATAACAATAGGTTTTTTATTGGAAAAATCAAATGCCACCACAGGGTTTACATTGGAAGCTATTAATCTTACATTTTAAACAGAACACAAAATACAAGCCATATTATTGTTCTAAGGGGATGTTGCAACAACAGTCTTTTGTACCTACTGTTGTGTAATCCCGCAGACTGGGGAATATTTGGATGGAAGTTTTAATTACGAATACAGCCCATTTTGCATTCCTCATTTTTGTAGAACTCATTTCGTTTATCATTATATGTTTGAGTTCGAGTCCCAATGGAGGGAATTTACCACCTCTCTCTGAACAGAGGTGTGTTTGTCCTATTTGTATGTGGAAACAAACTTCCCCTTCGTAGCCTGGGGTTTTAGGTGAAGGAAGCCGATATCTGTTTGTCTACAAAAACTGTTATTAGTTTATTACACATTACTTTAAAACAGTGTCACTAATATATAATTAGTTGATTCTTAATTTTTTTATATAGGTATATAATTACTTGTCATCATAACGTTAGCCTTTATTTAAAAAATAAATAATTCAATAATAGATGTGATCTATACGACTTTCTAAAATCTAGTTTTTTTTTTAAACAGTAACAGATTTAGAGATGTAATATCAATAATATGATTAAACTACCATTGATTTTGAGACGTGATTTTCACCTCTCTTGGGAAATAATATAGGCGATAACTAGATTAATTCCGAGTATAGTAAAACTGTTGCAAATCGGAGATTATTAAGACGATAGTAAAATTTATAACTCTACCGATGATTTTTGATTTTACCCATTCTTTAAGATCGAGAATGGACAATAGTTATAGCCGAGTTAAAAGCTGACAACAACTGGAACATATTATTTTTGGAGATTTGTGGGAAAGTAAGACTTCAACGTCCATGGAAACAAGAAAAGAATAGTTTAGTAATTAATTGGTTTCTATTTTACAAAAACAGGGACACTTTTTATGAAATATGAACTTGCAAATTCTTAATTATACTGCGTTATACATTTCTTGGTTTTAACATCTTTAATGTTTAATCGATTTATGAAAAATTGCCTCTGATCTTATTAGAATGTTCTTCCCTTCATTAATACCATTTTTAAAAGTCTGCCTAGTCGCTGTAAAGCTAGCCATCTTATTTATTCTATATACCATAAAAAAATTAGTTTCCAAGGGTCTATTATGATCCTTGTATAAATTTCGTTTACAAGCAATATCTGGTTATTTGAAAAGATCCAAGTTATTTGGAAAGGTGAAATAAATACCACTTTGGATTGCAAATACAGAGAAGGTTTACAATGTAGTTTAAAAGTGTTTTGATCAGTTTACATGTACCCCTCATACACAATACTTCAATATGTTATGAGTATAATATATTGGGCGTCTCACTGGAACTATAGGCTTTGAATTGCGACCCATTTGTGCTTTGTCAAAGATCAATCAGGGCGTCAATATTTAACGACTGTCATCTATAAACCATATTTACATCTACATACACCGTGAATAACAGTTCAATAACGAATAGTTTGTGTACAACTGTTTTATAAAAGTGAGCGAACATGTACAGTTGCATTAAGAAAAAATTGCAAAAAATTAGGATAAAATGAAGCGCCTACAAAATTAACTTTGCATAACTTAATTCGAGAAATTTGAAGAGATGGGTTCTATTATTGATAAGACAACATCAATAGGTACGTCCTCGTCGTGGTCGGTCATATATGAAAATATTGCTGCAATGAAAAAAAGTTTACGGGAGTATCCAAACATCAATGCGACGTCGTGCACAACAATTGAATCTGTTAAGAGCAACACACAGGATTTTAAAGAAAGACCTGCATCTGTCAGCATACAAAATTCAGTTGACACCACAACTAACAGTTACAGACCATTTACAACGTCTTTCATTTGTTAATTGGGTGTTAGAAAATAATGAGGGTGATTCTGATTTTTGCAACAAAATTTTTCAGCTATGAAATGATATGCCAGATGAGCCGAGGCGGCCATATGAACGATATTCTTTTCCATTTGTAGCCGTATCGTCTTCCATTCTATGTTGAAGGATGGGAAATCTCAGTTTGTCAATTGTTATTAGACAACCATCAGGCATGTGGACGTCGTATGGTTACATACGACGTCCACATGTGCAAATATTGACACAAATGGCGCGCAATTCAAATCCTGTAATTCCGACTGAGTTACCCTATATATTGACAATAAAGAATACAATAGTGTGTTCCATTTAATTTTTTTTTATTTCTCTTGTGAACAATAAAAATAGTGAAAGGTATACAATGGATGCCATATATTGCTGTAAAGTTTAAACGAAAAGGCAGTAAAGACTACACTACAAGTGTTGTAGATTTTCCTGTACTACTGAATTTTACTGTTAGCCCGGTCAATTTAGCTCAAAAAATAGGGATAAGCTTACAAAAATTCGCATAGAGCTTAAAATGTTTGGTACGAATGTTTGGAACACTATTATAAATGAAATGTGAAAAATCCCCATCGATCCCACATCTGCAATAAAAATTATTCAAAATCAAAGTTCGCAAATATGGGTTTTTTGCATTTTTTAGCCAAACGGTGAGTTTTATCATAAAAATAGATCAAGCAGAAATTGTATATCATGCAATTATCTATAAAAATTGTTCTTACACTTTTCTAACTATTCTTTTTTCTAAGAATCACCATTTCTGAGATATAGCGATTCAAAAAATTAAAAAGTTATATTCTCCATAATATGCACACGTTTCCACGCCACCTGTGGGGTAGTGTACTTGGCGCGTTTTTCTAACGTGATTTCCCCGGTAGGCCTATTCCACGATCTATTGTAGTCCGGTTTAATTAAATAATATTGTATTAAATAAAAAATAGTACTATTGGAAATGATGAACGCGGTGTGAATTATGAGTAATTGGAGAAAACTATTCGTCCGATTGATAATAATCTAATGGAACTTCAAGTGTAATGTCCTCTTCTTCTTCATCTCTTGCTTCTTCTTCTTCCTCCTGTTGGATACAAGTAAATTGCTCTAACAGCGATGTATCAGATGTCTCCTCGCTGATATCGTAAGAATCCTCTTCTGATGGCGACTCCCAGTTCTACCTTGATCTCGTTTGGTCTGGAAGATTCTGCTAAGAATATCAGTCTGCTAAGGTGATATAAGAAATTATAGAATATCACTCTACTATAATCGCTTCGACCACTTTTTCTGTCTCCTGCAAGAAATCTTATTTCTAGTATCTTCACCATAAGATGCTTCAAAGAGTCATCATGCCATAAGATGACTCTAATAAATAATAATCGTTACTTTCAAGTGATAAGAACTTTTATTTATTTATTTATTTATTATTGAATAGCTCGAATATTATTGTTCTGCTACCTAGATAACAGTAGGTTGTTCCCAGTAGCAATTTTAGACGTTACTATTGACACGTAGCAACGTTTAAAATTGCTATTTCCATTGAAACTTGAAAGTTTTTGCACTAGTTTGCACATTGGAGCGCGACTGGCCTTGACAACTGGTAATGAACAAAACAGTCCAACTTTTTTACAGCCGCATTTAGCACTACACCCCTTTCTGCGATTGCAAAAAATTGTATTGAGGAGTTTTTCCCGTGCAGGTGGGAGTAAAGTCTGGATTGGTTCCAATGTATTGCCAATTAATTTCTAACCCCAGTCTTCTGGGTCCAGTTGATTACCAAGCCACACTTGAACTTAATAATATACCCGAAGTAGATATTGATGAGCAGATGCAGAGGTTGGGGGAAGACAAGCTAATTGCACTCGTTTATTGTTACGAGTATTTTTTACAAAAGATAAGTATCGAAACTTATCTAAGCAGGTCATTTTTTTTGGAGCTCCATATACAGAAACAAGGAAGTGAATTCCGTTGGTGATTACAGCTTGTGGAGTAGAGTTACTCTCTTTAAAAACTTTAGCACAATTAACTAAATCTTTTTTTTTCAAACAATTTAAAAACTGTTGTTTTACCCCTCCTGAAAATTGCTGATATGTACTACAGGTATGAGAATTCACACCAGCAAGGTGTAATAAAATAATACCTCGGCCTTAAAGTATCACTTATATGTATCGCGCTCGGTGTGTGAATTGAACGTGAAATGTTACAGATTCACAAAGATTGCAGGCAGTACATCTTTAATCTATACAAGATTTTCGAAATTTAAAAATTGATTGTTTAACTTTGCCTTAAATGGAAGTATAATTTTTTTATATTAAATTTGTTATTTCAGTAACATTTGTTTATTCTGACAATTTTGAAAGTATTTATAGATTACTAAATAAAGCTTATAGAAATATTAAATATATTTCCATACGCTCTATTAAATATATTTTCAAAAATCATTTGTTTTTGAAATTTACACTTCCTTCACCAATCCACCTCCTTCACTAACTGTACACTCGATATTAAATCTGTAATGGTCTCAATGACACTGAGTAAAGACACCAATTTACACTTAATCCACCTCTTTCACTAACTGTACACTCGATATTAATTCTGTAAAGGTTTCGATGGCACTGAGTAAAGGCAAGGCTATTTACTGCGCACTTCGTGGGCGGTCCGATGTCGCAGTTTTGATGCTTGTTCCTATTCTTGACAGGATGTTATGTATATGGGGCTACATGTGCAGACACTGCCAATGAACCGAGAAATTAGTGTTGACAAAGGGCAATGGAAAATAACGTGTTATACACAGGAGCAATGGACGCCTGGCAATATTTCATTCCGATATTTTATCCTTAGATAAGATGTCATAAATTAAGGTCTTAAACTAAGCCCTACTTTAATTTTTTGTTTTATTTGACTAAACTGAGTCGCACTTTGTAGATCACGTAGCATATCTGTACCGTACCCATAACGTCATTCGCACCTTTCGATTTTCTCTTCTAAAATTAGCTTTTTAATGAAAAAAAAAAAAATCAGCACAGTAGAGTACAGCCAGCAGTGCAATATTTTACTAAATCTATCCACTAATTATAAACAGGAGATTAATTTTACTTTCTCTTCATAGTTTATTAATTTCTTGTCAGCTTCGATCACAAAACATCACCTTGCTGTCATGCTGTTAATCGATTTTTGTTTGCGGTAATTTTCAAACAGTTCATCCGCACTATCCATTACGAAATCCGATCACGTTGGAGCACCTCCGTTTCTGGAGAGTGCAGAAAAAAGTTCTAAACGAGCTGCGCGTTTTATTCCGTATTCGATTCAGTCTTGCAGACATCTGCTGGCCATTCATGGATTTCTCGTTCGGAATCAATTGATTTATTCTAGCACACTTACATAGACTGGAGTTTATAATATCGTCTATGTCAATGTCAGTCAGCTAAGTGCCCACCAATCATAGTTTTAAAAAGAGACACTATCGAATCTAATTTCCAAAACATACTGTATTTCAGTAATTAAGACCTTCATCATCTCTCCTGAATAATCTCTCGCGAAAAGCTACACCAATAAATATTTCTATTAACCACAAATAAAAGTCTACTAACCCCCAAAAAATATCTGCATTAGATAAGCTCCAAATAGGTTGCGTTATTACCACAACAAACACGATTTTGCTAAGACGCTTTACTAACCTCTTAAAAAGTTTTGCCAACATTTATTGCTATAAATTGACATTCTCCTTACCACTAATCAGTGTGCAATTTTAAAATAAATGTATTCATACAGTTAGTAGATAACATTTTCACTGTCGCCTTCATCATTTCCTTGCATACAGAAAAAATCTTTTGGTTAGCAAAATGACTGCAACCAGTATACATGGCTGTAATAATCACATCAATTGCACTTTGTTGGTACATATTTCCCAACGATTCAAATATTTATCAGGATCTGCAGGCCGATGCAGAACGTAAAACGTCTGATATCATAAAAGGTTTTGATATCGGACAAGCGGCGGCCCGTTGCTGGGTTTTATAGCCTCTCGGTAGGTATGGAGTGGTGGTGTATAACTACACAGTGGCTCCAGTCTCATAAGCTTTCAAGCTGGGATAACTATGGCGCAAATTTATTATAAGTAAAGCCTATATTAATCGCACGTTTATATTTTTTACCCTTTAATAAGTGGATATCAATTAAAAACCCTTACTTACTGCAAGTCATTTATCAGGGTCGAGTTCACGTTGCATAATAACAATTGGTGATACAATACATTGACTTTAATGAGTTACTTTTAACATTGTTTACATTGTATCTTTATAAAAGATCGCAGTATGTATCGTATAATGGTTATATTTCAAAATAATTCTGTCTAGCATCTGGAATCCCACAAGGTACAAATCTAGAACCATTGTGTTTTTATTATTAATGATTTTGTCAATGTTATAGTTAAGTCTATAGTCAAGTATAGTTTTGTGAAGTCATATACAATGATTTGAATTATGTTTTATTTGCTGACGATTTAAAATATATCATGCTATATTAACTCTACTGAAGATATCAAAGTTATTCCACATCAATTAAAAAAAAATCTGGTGTAGAACTACTTGGCTTGGACTAAACATTCAAAAATGTAAAATCATGAGTTCTTCATATAAGTTAGACGTTGCTGTTTGTCCTAAATTGATGATAATATATTAACAAAAAATATACTTATTATAATGCACATAATCAAACCTTCTACTTGGGTGATTTCTGTCAGTGTAACGTTTTTAGCAGATTAAATCTAATACAAAATAAATGTGTTAATAAATCTTATTGTTAGTATAAAGGTATACAATATAATTTTTTTCTATAAAAAGTCAATTTTCCATAAAACACGTCTACAGAAGAATTCGAAGAATTGGCATTTTTTACTTTTCCGCACTCCAATATAAGCGGAAAAGTAATGTAATTGCGTAAACAAAAATTGGAAAAACAAATTTTTTTTTGAGTTTATTTTTCGTTTTTCGGCCCAAAACCCCCAAAAAATGGTTTTTAAAATTTTATACTGTGTGTGTGTGTCGTCGTTGTCGTTGTCGTCGGCATTTATTCTTGTTAGGACGATAACTCAACTAAAGGTATAGTGGTATTAGGAAAAAACATGACGTTATTAAACAGGTTACCATACCTGTTTTAAACCGGTACACACCTGTTTTATACCTGGACAGACCTGTTTTATACCTGCGCCAAGAGTTCTTCAGATCAACAATGACCACATGCCATCCGCATCAAATGTCCGCGGACAAATCCGAGGGTGGCCTGGTACCCGCTTTGCTATACTACTTATGTGCTCCATGTATAGTAAACTTATGTACCTTTACAAGCTGTGCGAATGACGTTTGTTATATTTTACACTAAATTGAGAATCAATCTGCGTATATGACCTCCTTACAACTAACCCTACAAAATATCAATTACCCTAGTGTAATCTATACGGAGCGTTCTAAGTAATAAACTACTTTTTTTCTGCGTCCTCACGGATTTTGAAAGTGTTCACCATAAAGCGATAGCACCGTATCAGAATAAAAGTGAGTTGAGAACGAAGCGAGGAAAAAAATTAAGTAGAAATCTGGTTCATTTCTTGTACGAGGTTTGTAAAATCCTTGAAACAGCAATTAACATCTTACTAATTACAGTAATTTCTACGAAGCAGCCGTGACTTCGAAACGCGAGGGATTGAGGCTTTCTAAATATAATGTGCGTTGTATTTGTTATTCGTCAGACGTCTTCGTAAATAAAAGTGTTCTTGAGTATTTCCTCTATTAGCAAATCTTTGTATTTGTTATGTATACACGTTTGCTGATAGTGAATATCAATTAAATTTTCTGTTCCATTACTCAGTGCGCATAGCTTTTTCGTCACAGGCGTACGTATTATGCGTAAATAAATTACATTAATATCATATACATACTCGGGAAAGGGATACAGTCTCCAACTATGTTTATTTTAAAGTCACTCTTATCAAATTTAGCACGAGTGTATGATTAAAAATAAAATAAACAATTTAATACTAAATTTTTTATTTACAATTAAAATCGGTCAATTCCCGATTTAGCGGGAATTGGCCACGACGTATTTTTCTTTTCGTAACGCCCCATATTCAGAACAGATACAAAGCAGAAATATATTTCAATCCATAGTTTTTATTAAAAAAAAACTCATATCACATTAAAAATGTATGTGAAAGTATTTCTACGTATTCAGTAATCCAATCTACTGCAAACTATCGTAATTACATACTAATGGGAGACAAACCATTTAGGCATAAGTTGACTATTCATAAATACAGGTTTTAACAATTACTTATAAATCTTAGTGGTATTTAGTTATCGCTAAAAATAAAAATTTTGTAATATTCTTGATAAAATATACATATTATTATTATTAAATAATATGTAGACAATAAATGGGAAATGATTACCTGCATGATCGCGAAATGCGAAATAACTGCTAGGTTAGGTACATTATACATAATATCATTTCGGTGAAATCATTCAGCGAATCATAAAATTCAGTTATGTTGGTAAAATATGCAGGGATTGTAATTTACCACACGCGGAATAAAGTACACTACATTGTGGTGTATCTATATTCGTTTTATACCTAAGATGTATACAAGTTTGCAATTATAGTGGTGTAATATTGTAGCAACTACATTAGTATTAAGTTTTATACCAGAAACAGTCAAATTTTAAATAATTTTCACACCATTAAAAGTGGTAAAGTGTACAACAGTGTACAATATAATTCAGTTAAGTTTGTTGTTTATCATTAAAACTTGATAAAACAAACTGAACCGAATTCAATTCGGCAATGTATCATGTGGCTATATCAATTGACCAGTAATGTTGCATGGACGGGTAGTTCTTGATCTGTGCTATTTAAAAGGAAACCAATATCATGCCTCAATAATATGCTTATTTAAAAAGTTATTTAAATGGTAATTGATCAAGTTACGACAATTTTGTTAACACTCTGTCACAAGACATATTTATTTTTATTTGCAATTAAACCAACTTTGATTTGTAACTGCACTAATTTACACTATAAAAATTATTTCGATTATGTTAGACTTATATACCAGAAAATTAATACGTATAAATTATTTAGTTATAGTTTCTGAACAATTTGGTATTATTTGACCAATATATTATTCTTAAGAAAATATACTACTTCTACCCCATGTAACTCTTATACAGAATGTGGACAATTATAATTTCTTAAGTTTTAAATGAGTGCCAAATCGTAACTGTTTTTAGTTCTGAGTATATGGCAAAATACTATTGTAAGGAGTTTTGTCAAATAATAATAACAAATAAATTATAGTAAATAGATTATTCAGTTCCACAAATTAATAAAAACGTTTATTGCTTCTGAAAAAATTCCCAAGGAAAGGAAAAGAAAAACACTGAAGGAATTTTTATCGAGTTTCATGTAAAATTAGAAATATGATAGTAATTCATACTGCGAGCACTGTATAGCTTAACTTTTCAGATATATCCTTTAAATTCGTTCTCCTATGATTGATGATGTCTTGAATTTATGATACAACTAATAATTAATTTAAAGGGTATTATTCTTATTTTTCAGTTATTACTTAAATTATTGACATTACTTTACAGTATTTAAGTTACAGTTTTATAGGCTTTAAGCTAAATATTTGTCATTTATGTTGCAATTGATTGAAAGCTGATATAAATAAAGTAGCGATTCTGTTACTATTAAGGAAAGTTACACAACTCGTTTTTAAAACTTTCACTAATTGAGAATTAAGAATAAATAAGAATTTTTAAAACCCATATTTACAACAAGTAAATTTGTAATAGATGTTTATGGCAGATTATATAGTGTTTCAAAATATTTTCCATTAATATTTATACATTCTCTTCAACGTCTCAAATGTCTATGATTCTATGTAGGATTTCATCTAAAGTAGCGTTAATCTCGTAAGGATATTTCCTTTAATTCCGTTTAAAGTAGCTGGGCGTTTATATCTTTATTGTAGTTTATCTATTTTTTTTTTTAGGTTTTAATCCGATAATTCTTTCTAATGGTAAATATATTGACTGTAATTGAACTCTGATATTTGTTCATAAAAGCGCAAATTCATATACATATGAACGTCTGTTTTCTACAAGCTTATCACACTTATATTGAAATACATCTACAAATACCATAAATAATAGTTTTTTTCTGGATTAATAACTTAATAACAAAGATCGTTTAATGGCTAAAATATTATTTGTGCTTATAAACTAACTATTATTGGTTGCGTGCTATTAAAAACTATTCTAATGCTACTAAAAATGGGGAATACAATGCACATTCAGGTCATTTGCTCGATGCAAAGCTATGAAAGCGCAGCACTTTGCTCTGCGACCACTATATGAATGGGTGACCTATCGCAGTCTCCTGAAGAGGTAATTGCAACATTGTTATTGGTACTGTGATCCAGTATAGCGGACTGTGCCCAGTATTGACGTGTCAACGTATGCTTGAGTTTGAATTCCAATAGAGGAAGTTTGGCACCTTTTCCTGAGCATGGATGTGTTTGTTCTCGTATTTATTTATACCTTCTCGTCCGAAGCCTGGGATTAAGGTCGATTTTTGTATGTGTAAACTGTTTTAATTTTAGTAAGCATATCATGAGTTATCAAAATAAAAGATTAGTAAAATTCGTGATATAACATTTCTTGCGGAGGCCCATGTTCATATAAAGACACATTCTTTATATTTATTTAAGATAACTGATCGTAAATTTACTGTTTATAACTGTATTTTAATATAAATTGTTTCTAAAAGCGCAAATTCGTATGTCTGCTTTCTATCAAGCTTTGTATTGAAATGTATTCACAAATGCAATAAACAATTGTTTTTTTATGGATTAATAGCTCGATTAATAAACACGTCGTCGACGAAGTCGCCAGACAGACACGTCCATAATTTTTTTAATACGAATAATTTAATAGACGATGTCCCTGATTCGTTCCGGTGTATAACTAACGTTGTATGTTATCCCCATATTTTTACCAACGCAAGTGTTATGTTAGCCCTACTTTTATTACCCGATATGCAATTCATTGCAATATGGAAAAATTACGCATTAAATTATTTTCCAACGTGTATTCTTTTTAGAAAAATTGGAACATAGAAAGTAATATTCAAAACAATAAAAATTAAAAAACGTTACAATTGCATTATTTTAAATACTTATTGTAAATATTTTTGTTTGAAATTCTAGTGTACGAATATGACGATTTAAAATGCCTCTTCGAGTTTTCGCACTTGTTTACCGATCAAATACTGATATAATAAAATACTTACCGTATTTATTTAATACTTCAGTAATACGATGCTTTATGCTAAGAGTTTTGATTAATGTATGTTTAAAATCTGTGATTTTTGCTATTATAAATGTCTATACCTGAAAGTGAATCTTCGCTTATTTAGTGTCTTTATTCCAGACATTATTTTAATTACATTAAAATGTAGGATTACGAGGAGAAAATTGATTATTGTGTAACAACTTTTTTAGATTACATTAAAAGTATATTGTCCCGTTATTAACTTTAACCTAGTTTACTTTCAAGTAAGTAAAAAAGTTAATACTCAGCGTATTAGAGAGAATGTAAAATTTTAAATTATGCTCAGGTTTACTTTTTCTATAAAATACTTTATTTACACATCTAAATAGCATTTTTTACGCAATTGGGAAATACTCACCTACTTGTTAGAAATGCGATCTACTGTTTTCATTTATGTGGCCTTTTTCTTCGCGTCTCGGAAATATACTTGCACTTTGTATACTATTTAATTTTCTGCATGAGTGATTTTCATCTGCGATTTTATTCGACAACAGCAAATTGTTACTTTTGCTCCACACGAATGTGTAACTGTGTTCGTTAGATTCGAGGCTTTTGCGACAGGAATGCGCGTAACATTGATGAATGCTTCCTTGCAGAGTAATTTAACTATGTTCCGTAGTAATTAAAACAGATATTTTTTTAAAGTACCCCTAAAGTATCCCAGTAGCATGTAAGTTGCTCCACCTGAGACCAAAACTACGAAAAATGTTGTTATTACCCTCTCCCCCCCTATTAAATATACTTTTTCCAAGGCGGTTGATGTAGAAAAAAGGTTGGGATTCCTGATCTAGAACAATATTATTTTTAAGAAATTTGTCCATTACCAACAGAAGAAAATTACCACCAAATTAGTTTTTAATGTTTGATATTACAAGAAAATCCGATGAGTTTTACATTGTGTCTTGAGAAAGATCTACGCCACATTTTAGTTATTAAATCGTTTGAGAATTGATTTTACTAACCTTAAAAGGACTTGTGATTCACTATACTATTAAATTGGATTGTTAATATCAATAAGGGACCTTTTTTTTTACAATAAAATTAAAGTATATATCAAATAATTATGTTAATCGAGTGGAAAAATAACTATGCCCAAAAATACTATATAATAACCATATTGTAAGAAAATATATTTAAAATAAATTATTAATTAAATTGCCACTTTGCGGTAATATAGTCGGAACCACATTTTGCCTAAAAATATATTCTTCGCTAGTAATTATTCATTTATCGAGTTATTCAAGGTATTTATAATGAAATATTCTTCTCTTTCGAATATCTTTTAAGTTAAAGTAAATTAAACAGTCATCTGTTTATTGATAATATCTTGTAACATGTCAACTTAAACGGAATTAGAGGCAGATTAAAAGTATTTAATAAAGAATACCTGAAAATGTCACACATGTCATCGCATTATTACAATAAGTCTCAAAACCTCAGACACCAACAAATTAATACTATTAACGAGTAAGGAAATCGCAGTAATAATGCGCCGCCCCCTCGCTCATATCGAAGGCGCCTTCGGAGCATGCCTCTAGAGGCTTCGGATCAAAAAACAAAAGTTACCACGTTGCTCGCAAGGGTCGATTCACTATTTTGATTTTGTCAATACGCCGAAATTCGAACGCAAGGAATTTCTTACGTCGACCTAGAAATTTCGTGACACACACACACGAAAACATCCGTTTAGTAAATAGAAATTAGGATTTGAAGTATATAGTTGACTAGGACCACGAAATTCTAATCGAGTTTAGTTTTCACAAAATTACAACAGTATTATTTAAGAAAGTTAACTTAGTTTATTGCAAATATATACTATCTTGTAGAGCTCTATCGTTGAGCTCCATTACTTTGCTAGGCGTTATTGGTGTCTAATGACTTCTCATGACATGAATATACTGAACACGCGCCCGGAAAAAAATACATATATGTGTTACATACGAAAGAAAATAATATGTTATAGTTATATAACTTTATTATATAATAAAAATAGTTTTACATTTATTATTCAAGTTCTGATCGTCAAACAAGTTCCACATTCGTGACTAACGTGAAAGTATTATTTTTATATTGATTGATACATATAATACCTTTATTTGATTCATAAAACGCAGTTTAACATAATATCACGTTTTGTAACAATTTATAAGGTTCACCATGTCTTTAAGGGAAACGAGTTAATCTGTCTTTCTATGGTTTTCTTTCCTTATTCAGGTTTCCACTACAACCGTATGTGTTCTTAAAATGATTGTAGCGTTTTCCTCAAAATATAAAGCAATCTTTCAAGGACTGAATTATTTTAAACATAACACTGTTTAGACCGAAGTATTTTCTATAAATACTCGTAATTGCTATACATTCCTATATAGGTGCAGTGATGATTAAAAAGGTAAAGGACATGTAAAGAATTGCCTTCAAACGTTAATAAAGATGTACTAGTTTGGTAGTAATGAAAATAAATTAGCGCTTTCTTAATAGAAAGCATGGTTGTGTGTTTACTTTGTATATTATATTAACCGCGTCTTGCATTTGGCTGAAAAACCATTCACATAGAGAAATAAATTTCCCTGAATTCACTTCAGAGGTAGTTCAATACACTGAAATATTGTTTTTTAAACACGCAAACATAATATCAAAAATATGCACTGAGAAAAAAGGTTTGTTAAAATTGAAACCAGGAAAGTATTATTTAGTTACAAAATTTTCATTTAGTAACGACAGTAACGACATTTTTCGAAATAAGTAGTCCGAAATGTTTTATGTATCATATATTTTGGGAAATTCGTCGGACAGATCGATTTCAATTTCAATTGTGCCAATCTTTTTAGCTGCGACGTCAGCGCTGTATCGATTACGGCGTCATCTACTGTTTTTCTTAACTAAAATACTGTGTAATTTTTTCATCTTATATCTCTGTAGGAAGCTGATTTCAAAAACTTATAGTACTTAGGGTCTAGAGTTCGTAAGTTCGAGGCTACAAATATTTGAAAGTATTATTTTTGTTAAAAGTTAAATAAATGTTCTTTTTTTAAAGTAAGTAAGAAAATACCTGTAAACAATTCCATAATTTCAGTGTCGAATTACTATTGAGTGTTAAAATTGTATAAAAGTGCTTGTAAAAGGATATATAATCCATATTTTAGTGGCTTTATTTCCGTGTATAAAGAATTGTGGAATTCTTGACAAAAAATAGTCTTAGCAAGGCGGTGCACATTCGCATTATGCATTTGCTGTTTGAAGATATTTTGATGAAGTATTTTCAAATAAGTAGATTGGAAAACGTGGAAATGTTGGCCACAGGGTCATCGGATCTAACCCTGCTAGATTTTTTCCTTTGGGGGTCACCAAAGAAACGTAGTATACAAAAGTAAACGTGACAATATTGAAGAATTAAAAAACAATTAGATTAGAATGTAACAATATTTCGTAAGATACAATAAATCAAGTTCAATAATTCGCTGATCGTTTGAGATACTACTCTTACTGTCAGGCATAAAAAGGTTTTTAATTTGAACGTCTGATTTATTCATTTTTTATATGTTGTGATTTACTGTTAATTTATTGTTTTATTGAAAAATATCACAATTAATCAAATTGTTTAAAATTTTAAAAAATTACACTTTTCAATGTCTGTAGCTCGAACTTATGAACTCTAGATCCTAAATTATGTAGTTTCTGAAGCTTTCCATAGAGAGGTGAAAAATAACAAAATTTACAGGGTCTTCCATTAAAAAGGACAGCGGATTAACGAGGCAACAATGACATACTATTCCTCAAATAAATAACAAAATAAAATAAAAAATTACAAAGCGAGAATAGATATTAGCAATTCCTAGTAATATTCATCACTTTATCAATTTTTGCATGTAATTCACCTCAAACTGTATATTCTTCAAACAATTATTGAATCCATCGAAAAATTTTAATTCTATAGTTTATCACTCATGCTATAATGACATAGAAAATCTTAAATCAAATAAAAAATTACGCTGACAAAAGAAAAAATGGGAAAAATAAATTTTCACAAAAGAAAAAACGAAGACTCATTTATTTCACTAATCATACATATAGCATATATGATTGTGAAGTGAAACGAAGTGTTTTTGTTTGTATTTTGTGAAGATTTATTTTTGTCATTTTTTCATTGGTCAGCGTTATTTTTCTTTTGTTTAAGATGTTTTATATAACCATTTTAAATTAAAAAAAAAACCTCAACCCACACCCACCGACCTAAGTCTTTTAGGATTCATTATATTAATAAATATAATATTGGAATGTGTACCATCGAGAAAGAATGTAATGAGACACTTTCAATATGTTTCCTTGAAGAATAGGCAATAATGAAATGATTTTAAAATTAATTATAGTCATGGAGAATAGAGACCATTGTGAAGTGCCGAGTATAAAATTAAATGATTTGTCTGTATTTCAAGGGGGACGTCTCGGAAGTATTTTATAATTTTTTTTTCAATAGATGATGATACATATGTATATATTAGAGTGAATCATTTTTAGGTTTGCCAAGACCGTATTTAGGTTCCGTTAAGTTTCTGTAAAAGAAATGTAGGTACCAAAATACCAGGGGCGTAACGTGAGAAAAGAATCTAGGGATGTGATAGGATGAAAAATTTTATAAGGGGAAGAGATATAGTCGGATGTATGGTAGACCATATGGAAATGGTAAAGGAACACTAACCTAAAATGATTATGCCGAGGTGTATGATTATATATCCTAATTTTTAAAATGAAGATCAGTTTTTCGGTTTTTGTTTGTCCAGCGAAAACGTCTGTCACTGTTTTTTCAAATGTTGGAGACGATCTCATATGTTCTAAATAAGGCACTTTCAATATTTATTAATGCTAAAGCTGACAGTCCTTCTTGCTTTTGAGAATTTCGCAGAGAAGTCTTTATTCTCTATAAACATGAAAATGATCTTTCCGCGGAACTGCTTGTGACAGGAATAGTCAAAACTAAACGACACAATTTTGATGACTTCGGGAAAACAGAAGATAATTGCAGGGATCATTTATAACAAAGTTTCCAGATGGTAAGTTTTATAATAAGTATAAACAAAACTCCATCTCACGATAGTTTATAATTGAAGGGACATAATATATTGGTGAAGTTCAAGCACAGTGCTGTTTTTCATATCGGGATCACAATAAATCACTGAAATTTCACTTTTTAAACAATTTGCGTTAAAGAACGTTCCATATGTATCTACTAAAGAAGAAAAAAGTTCGTCAGAAAAACATTTTACGAATGAAGTAAATTGTGTGGAATCTAGATTTAAGAATTTCAGTTTAGAAATTTCACTAAATCGTTCACTAATGTTCAAAGTAATAACGTCCAAAATTTCATAAAACAATCGTGCGTAGGTGCTTTTCTTATCTTCTTCGGGAATTGAATTTAAACGCATTATTTTACTTGGTGGTTGATTTTCTAACACAAATCTGTCCTTACAATCCTAAATGTAACAAAACTCGTTTCTCATTTTTTGAATATGCGATTTGAAATTGGCGATCTTTTTATTGCAGTAACTAATATCTGATATTTTTGTCTGTAGAATTTTAAACAGACTCTCGGAATGTGGGGATATTGCAGAAAGCACTGCTAAGAAAAAATTAAAATCAAAGTCGCGCAATAAAGTCAAAAAGGCCTCTAGCACAAATAACGATTTCTCGATTCCTTTCCTCATTTTCATTTTCCACAATTACCTGAAACAGCGCTTCCAATTCTTCCTTATATTATGGTAACAGTCGTCAAAATGCGTTCACATAATCCCATAATTGAGTCCGGAAATAACGACAACACCCCCTCGAGGTTCCACTGTTGATTGCGTAAGATCACTGATCTTTTCGGCCGGCTAGCGCGTAGCTTGGATGTAACATGGACCATCGCATTTCAGCACTCCAGCAAGTAACGCGGGAGTACTCATTTCGGGCACATTCACTGCCGATTTGAAATAAAAAAGTTCATGGTAGCGTTTAAAGTACTGTTTAAATTAATTAAAAAATTGTAATAATCGAATAAATCGATTGAACTTTTAAATAACACTAATTTGTCAATTTTTAAGGGATGCGACGCATCACTCGCATACATGTACGCTACGCCTCTGCAAAATACATAAATCTCAAGGTAAAGTTACTTTTGGCTTTAAGGTGAAAACATGAAACGATTCTCGTCGAGTGGATGATCGAAACGGCTTACCGACTAGTAACTTTTTACGCCTGAATTGTCATATAAAAAAACACGGTCATGTGTCGACTTGACTGCCACGGCAAAAGATACCGCGCCATAGAAAATGGATTTTCGTACCATCCTGTATATTTTTGGCATGGATTTATCTTGAAGACTAATATTTTATAGACATATATGACATCTTGGATACAACCTTCTACCTGAAGATCGCGACTGTAATTGCGGGGACATTTTACTCCCTATACCCTTTGTTCTGAATTTTAAACGCCTGTAAAAATAGACAAATGTTTGTGATGTTCCGTTTATATATGTATTAATTAAGTTTAGGAGAGCGAACAATTTCAAAAGGTTTTGAACCGTTATACAAACAACCGTCTCGATTACAATATTAATCACTTAATTCGTATTTTGACCGACTTTAATGAGCCCTCGTTGTTCATGATTTCGTGATGCCCGTTTGTTCTCTCTTCTCGATAATGAACCAGTTTTAACGGATTACCAAATTATCCAATGAATGCAACATTACTGACGTAATCTTTCTTTATGTAATTCGCTTTAAAAGTGGGTTACCTTTTTTTCGGCCACGAAATTACTTTTTTCAATGAGTGCAGCGTGAGAGATCAATTCCTTTGTGTATGTGTGAACTTTTTTTTTTCAATAGTGCGTGTCTCTTGCACATTTTCGTATGGTTTATTTTATTCACTTAATTGTAGGTGTTTTAATTGTGAAAACGAGGTCAAGCGAAGTGCTTTTTTACGATAATATAAAAACAATGGATTATAAAAAAATATACATTTTATTTATACTGTTGTTTATAACTTTTTGGCAATACATTTGCTTACTTAACTTTAGCTGAAACAGACTTATTATTGTGTAAAATTGTAATGGTGGAGAGAATTTTTACTTAATATTGTACAGCGCGATGAGAGACGAGTATAAGTTAACGAAAAAGAAGCTAAAGCTCTATATTTCGAGCGTTTGGTTGCGTATTATGCAGCACTAAATTCGGTAAAGTGTAGCGGTTATTTTGTATTATTTGTAGACTAAGCGATACTCATATATAAAAATGTTATCGAGAATTTCTCCAGATGGAAATCTTGTGGAAGTTCATGGAGAAAATCGCACCATGAGAGGAGGGTCTTAGAGGCACCATTTTTAATAAAACACCACCTGCCTCTCCTCAACGCTATGTTTCACCCATTGCAGCTAACAAGATGGTTCTTTGTTTTTTTTTTTTGCAGAAGAATATGTGAAGAAACGATAAGTGATATCGAGAAAATATAACTTTTTTTATTTTAATTTGACAACAACCTGAATTTAAAGGACAATTTTGGAAATAAGGGAAATGATAAGTGGTATGGATAAAATTATAGTTGCTTTTATTTTCATTTGGTGACAAGCTGAACTTACAGAACAATTTTTGAGAAAATACCGCCTTTCTTTTCTCAATGTTACGTTTCACCCATTGCCACTAACAAGATGGTTCTTTGTTTTTTTACCGAAGAATATGCGAGGAAACGATATAAGTGATATCGAGGTTTTCATTTGACGACAACTTGAATTTAAATGACAATTTTTGTGAAAATACCGCCTATATCTCCTCAAAGCTACGTTTCACCCATTGCAACTATCAAAACAGTTCTTTGGTTGTTTAGAGAAGAATATGTATGGAAACGATAAGTGGTATGGAGAAAATTATAGTTGTTTTTATTTTCATTTGGTGACAAAGTGAACTTACAGAACAATTTTTGAGGAAACACCGCCTGTCTCTTCTCAATGTTACGTTTCACCCATTGCCACTAACAAGATGGTTCTTTGTTTCTTTTTACCGAAGAATATGTAAGGAAATGATAAGTGATATCGAGGTTTTCATTTGACGACAACTTGAATTTAAATGACAATTTTTGTGAAAATACCGCCTATATCTCCTCAAAGCTACGTTTCACCCATTGCAACTATCAAAACAGTTCTTTGGTTGTTTAGAGAAGAATATGTATGGAAACGATAAGTGGTATGGAGAAAATTATAGTTGTTTTTATTTTCATTTGGTGACAAGCTGAACTTATAGGATAATTTTTGAGAAAACACCGTCTGTCTCTCCTCAATGTTACGTTTCACCCATTGCAACTAACAAGATGGTTCTTTGTGTTTTTACAGAAGAATATGTGAGGAAACGATACGTGATACCCAGAAAATATAGCTTCTTTTGTTTTCATTTGACGACAAGCTGAATGTAAAGGACAATTTTTGTGAAAACACCGTCTATCTCTCCTCAGCGCTACGTTTCACCCATTGCAACTATCAAAACGATTCTTTGGTTGTTTATAGAAGAATATGTATGGAAACGATAATTGGTATGGAGAAAATTATAGTTGCTTTTATTTTCATTTGCCGACAAGCTGAACTTGGACAATTTTTTGAGAAAACACCAATGGTTCTTTGATTTTTCATAGAAAGATATGCGAAGAAACGATAACTGATATCAAGAAAATTATAGTTTATTTTGTTTTCATTTGGCGACAAAACGAATCCCAAGAAGGGTCTCTGAATTTAATCTGAGAAGGTAAAATTGCAGGATTATATTGTCTAAAATGTAAAGTGAACTTTAAATAATGCAAATTGGCTAAAACTCCAATTTTCTAAATCAACAGAAACTCATTCCTATACTATAATGCGACTACTATTTTTTTAAATTGCATTGATAAAAAATACGATCAACCAGTACCTAATGGAGACTGCTTTACAAGAGAGAGTGGAGTTCTACGACACTTCTCATATGAATGTTTGAGAACCTGAGATAAATAAAAAAATAATTTTTTTGTTATGCGAGACTCATGTGTATTTAAATCAATGCATTGGGCTGTGAGTTATGCGAAAGGCACATATCTCCATTTTTTGTATTCACCCATTTACTGGGGAAAGGTATGTACTATAGGAATTTTTGAAAATAATCGGATACTCAATAAGTTATTGAGTATCCGATTACAGGATCAAGACCTTATAGATTGCGTAAGGCCTTGATCATAATCGGATTGGGACACCTAACATTTACTAAAGAAAAGAAAATGCTTCATGCTGCAAAATCAGCATCACCTTTTAATTCTGTGCGAATTTTTCTTAATACAACTGTAAATGATCGCTCACTTTCATAAAACAGTTGTACACAAACTATTCGTTGTTGAACTGTTAATCGCGGCCTGTTGACGTCGTATGGGTTGTAGATGACAGTCGTTAAATATTGGCGCCCTATCTTTGACGGAACATAAATGGCGCGCAATTCAAATTCTACAGTTCCAACTGAGACACCCAATATATATGTATATGTATGTATACTTCTCGTTTAATTTTTGACATGAGAGGGAGGAATAGCTACTGTCAATCTAATTGACGAAGCGTACATCGGGCGTCGAATAATTTTTTCGGTTACTCTTGATAAAACGCATTTTTATTATCTCCTGATGATCCTAACTTGATTGTCGAAACGCGCGTCGAGTATCATACTTTTCTCTATACTCTATAGAAAACAGTTCGCCTATTTTTTGTTGCTGCATCGAAGGTTCCATCCTTTACATATGTCAAGAAATAACTGAAGCGATATGAATTTTACTCTGACATCTGATGAACATTGAAAAACTGTTTTAGTGAATTTATTCCAAGCCAGAAATATTGCATTATTGCTTGTGCTGTCAATAAACTCTGACGATTAACACTTTTGTCATGTAGTACTCATAACTTAGTTACAATAATTTATTCAGATAGTTATCTAGAATAGCGATGTTATGTTTCAGGTGTTTATAAACCGTTAATGTTTTAAAAATGTAATTTATTACCGCATACAAATTTATGGTATTTTTCAAATACATTTTAAACAGGTTTTCTGATATTTATTATATTTCGTCCTACTTTCTGTCATATTTTATTCGACTGTTATCATTCATGTGCTGTCGGATGTCAGACTGTTAATTTCCAAGAATAATGAGAATAATTATTTAGCTTAGAGAGTGGTTTATATGTATGATAATGCAATATACCGTCCTGTCAATGCTGCCACAGGATTTTACTGTCTTGTACGTTAATATTTTCAATATATTCGCAAGTATGCTATTCCCGAAACTTATCGGTTATCAACATTACATACCAGTACGTATACTGACTATACGTAATCACTAGTCACTAGTAATCACCAATCACTTATTGATTAAAATTATATAAACTATTACACGTATATTATACAATGATAATAGCTTAATGTATATAAAAAAATAGTAGTTCTAATAAATACCTTTGTGATAAATCGGCAAATAATTATTTTATGTGTTTCCGCTTGACATTGTAGAGAATGCGTATCATTTCGTAATACTAGTCATTATATTTTATGTGCTTGATAACATGTGTATCATAGTAGTATTCCTCAGTCATCGCAAAAGTTAATTATAATTAAATAAATATTGCGTATTTTCATTTCGTATCCGCGAACATCTGTACATTATACATATGTGTATTGCATAATTTTTAATTATGTCTCTTTTAATTTGTTACATTTTATTCGGAAACTTTATCGTTTTAATTACTTAATTTCTATACACTTCAGATTGTAGATATTTAAGGAGCCTGTACATTGAGTTATTATTATGAACGTTATATTTAGTGTATTAATATTTATAATTACGTTAAAAGAATATTTTTATAACCTAAAATATATTATTAGTTTCAATTAGGAATATTGTAGCAGTTTTGTGACGTGGTTAAAAGTGTGGACATTTATTTCCGGGAAATAATTGTTGCTATCTACGATAACAATTGAAATACGTTTTTTTATTGGCGAAATAAATGTTTTATTCTAAGCAGTAACTTATCAATATTAAATAAGTTGTTTCAAGATGTCAGTGTTCTGATTATGCTTTTTCTTGCTTGTTGTATATACAGCCATCGTAATTAAAGTTGGAAAAGAGCAATGGTCTTGCTCGGCCACCAACCTATCATCCGAACGTCATCAGTAGCTTTAATCACCTTTCTTTTAAATAATGGATATGTATTCAATTGTATTATAGAATTTCAATTCTTCTGCCACAAAGGTGTACAATACACAAATGATGTTCCAATCGATTTCAAAGACATTTTTAATAATATTTTTATCCTAGGAGTGATTAGTATTTTTTGCTAAGACATAAGAATTAATCTTCGATTAATTATTTACGTAATAAATATTCCACAGACAGATTTTTGAAAATTTTTAACAAATTGATCAGTTTTGAGAATTATATTTAGTTTTTGAGATATTATATATACTACATTATATATATATATATATATATATATATATATATATATATATATATATATATATATATATATATATATATATATAAACACATACATACGAGTAGTCAATATTGTCAAATAAAGTAGGATTTATTCTAAATTAAGATTTATCTTACACAAGACTTTTCTGTCGATGTAAGGAAAAAAAAAAATTCTATATTTGGGTTGCAGTTTGAGAATAATACAGGGTGGACACCACATATGGCATAAAATAATTTTTATCGTTATTTTAGAGAAATACTCTACTAAGTAATTTTTTAATCTAAAAGAAAATTTTGGTAGGAAAGATGGCGATTCAGGCCATGGATACAAAAAAGGTGATTTTTTTTAATGGAACGGCCTGTATAATTTTTATATTATTGAGTTCTCAATGGGCTGATTTCATGATTCACTATAATACTTGATTAATTGATTGATTTGTTAATTACAGGCTTTAAACTGTGAGGTTATTGAAATATTTTATTTGTTATTATGTTTTTGTTTATGTGTTATTGTTTGTTTAAATGTATTGAAATAAAATAAATATTCAAATTGTTATCTATTTACTCGTTGGAAATAATTTAGTTTGTACTAAAACTCTTACCTAACTTTCTTTAAACCTTAAGATGAAATACTCAATTCGTCGGACACGTAGTGTTGTGGACTTCTCGCTGGCGTCCTAAGTTTAAAGTCAGGCAAGAATTGTTCATTTCTTTTACAGGAGTAATTAAGTTTCGGAATCCGATCGTAGGGGCTAGGTACATATATGTTTGTCCAATTAGGTGGAATCATAGCTTTAGGTAAACGTGGTACCTATAAACAAAAAACAAATTTACAATAATGACTTACTAAATGCACTTTCTGAAACCAAGAGAAATAAAATAATATAATTATAATTATTATAGAAAAACTATAACTGTAATCGTGAAAAAATTCCCGTTGTAACATCCCAAGACTTTGCGGTGCAAATATAGTTAAAACTAATCAACCGTTGTCGTACCACCTAGCAGAAACAAGTTTAGGGAACCTCTAAAACACCATGTAAAGTAAGGTGGGTAAGTGTGACCGTGATTTTTAATAGTTAAAATTTAAATGTGTTTATCTGGTAAGCCTGCAAGAATTAATAAACAATTTTTTTGTGCTTTCTTTAAATGTTTACTTTTACAGACCACCACAAGAAAATAATAAAAGATAAGTTATATCATAATTATATCTCAGTGTACCATATATAAATGTGGCCATAGGTCACACTTCCCTAACTGCTTGGGGCAAGTATCGATATAGATGTATATCGATATAGATGGAACCGACATAGATCGTATCGATATAGATGTATACCGCTTGAGTTTTAATCGGTATTTGTCCTGGAACGGCGTACCGTGTACGGCACTGATGAGAACTAATAAGTTCGAAACAGCTATATGTCGTTCGGTTCCCGGGACAAATGTCGAATCCTACCCATGGCGGGTTTCATTTTTTGAAACCTTGTCTGATCCTGCAGAAACAAGAGAAAGGGGTCGAGGGTCGTTTTTAGGTATAATTCAATGCCTAGCGGGGCTTTAGCCCGAGGAGTAGTTGTTTCCTATAGCGATTATGTAATAATCCTGCTATTCGGGGATTACTTGATAACCGCTTGGCGGTTTTGGTAGTTCCTTTCTCGATTTCCGACTTATATGTTACTGACATAGATCATATCGATATAGATGTATGCCGATTGAGTTTTAATCGGCATTCATCCTGGATCGGCGTACCGTGTACGGCACTAATGAGAACTAATAAGTTCGAAATAGCTGTATGTCGTTCGGTTCCCATCGGGGACAAACGTCGAATTCTACCCATGGCGGGTTTTATTTTTTGAAATTAATGCTTAACATAGAATAAGTCTTTATTCAGAAAAAAACTATGAACTTTCAATCACAAACTTTTGATCGGAATAATTTAAGAAAACATAAAATCGTCTCCTGAAAAATACCTAACCAAGTACTTAAGAACAAAAAAAAACTTATACTAAGTTGAATTTCGAAAAATCAAATTGGAATGTTATATAGAAAGATGGTTGTAATTTCGTCCTCAGTGAGCGTGTCTTCTCTCTTTGGTCAGGTTTCGGTATTTCCCAAATATTACACACCACTGGTTATTTGGTGTAATGTTGGTAATTAGTCCCACGAAATCTTTAACCTGTTTTTTTGACCTATATTCCAACCAAAACCCCATTTACCTTCAGCTAGTTGTTGATCTGTATGGTCTTCATATTTTTCAATCTTCATTTTCTTTGTTTTCCTCTTATGTCACATTATTTTCGTCCTCCATCTCAAATATCTCAGGGACCAAATCATCATCTGGCAAGCTCACACTGGTCCCCGCATGCTTCTTGCCGAGGTAAGTGTGACTTACCATCAGATAATGTTTTACAATGTAATTACAACAACAATGAGTATAACATAGTTCAACTTACTGAATTAGCTGAAGAAATGTGTATGAAAGTGAATTCCTACCTTCGATTTAAACACAAAAATCACAACCCAAAAATATGTCGCCAGACTCTCTACACGTGATTATTTGTGGGTTGGGAATGCAACTATCAGATTTAGGTGTGACAAGTTATCTAACATTTGTACACACTATGTTTACATCGTGAGTATACGCTACTCTCCATAAAATGGTACGCTACTACGAAACAATGATAATTATAAAAGGTATGTTCACACTTCCTACAAATTCACACTTACTCCACCCTACCTTCCTTACTCTAAAAACCACTATAATTCGAGGGGACGTAGTCAGCACCTCTTGACTGTCTAGTCTGTAAATTTTTCTCTGTGATGGCCATTGTGATATCGTATATACATACATACAAGGTCTGATAAAAAAATACAGTGAATAATTTTATTGGCAACAAAATAATAAACTGACTTCAAATTTGAACTAATTCCTTCAAAGTCCTTGTCCTCCTACTGTCCTTGGCTAGCGATGCAATTATTCCAACGTTGTTTCCATGATTGAAAGCATTTCTGGAAGGCTTCTTTCGGAAGGGCCTGCAGCTGTTCCGTCGTGACCCCTCAATGTCGGGAATGGTGTCAGAACGTCTTCCTTTTAGTACAACTTTGATTTTTTGAAAGAGCCAGAGGTCGCATGGTGCTAAATCCGGAGGGTAAGGCGGATGTGGATAGAATATTTTTTTCAGCCAAAAACAAAAGCGAGGTGTGACGCGGCGCGTTGTCCTGATGAAGGAAGAACCCATTGGCCCATTTTCTGGTCTTTTTCTTCGTACATCGTTTTGCAAACCTTGCAGTACCCCCTTGTATATTTGGAGTTTACACTTTTGCAATGTTTTCGTCTGTTTTTGAGGTCGAAGTACGTCCCGACCGTTGCTTGTCTTCAACCAACTCATTTCCACCTTTAAATCGCACATAGTACTTGTAAACAATCACAGTCACCACATTGTCACCATACACTAATTTTAAAATTTCATGAGATTCTTTGACACTTGTTTGCAACATAAAACAAAATTTAATGTTAATATGTTGTACGAAATATGATGCTCGATAGACACTGTAAACACGTCCTCACTCTTCCGTCTCTGAAACCAATTGAAGTCACAACTTGTTCAAACTTGACAGTGGCTACCTCAAGGGATCAGGCTATCGGACACATTATTTCACACAGATGTAGCGTCAGCAGTTTCTGCTATAAAAATTTTTTCACCGCATTTTTTTATCAGCCCTCTACTATCATCTACACCTAAAATAGTAGACCCGCTGTCTACTTTTCTTAGAGCATCGAGCACATCGAGGACGCTGCACTGACGATTCCCAATGAGGATGAAATCTCGATGTGCCGTTCTTTGGGATCATTGTTCTCTGGTTTGTTTGCATACACTTTATTCTTGAGATAACTCCACAGAAAAATCCAACGCATAAGATCCCGTGATATTTTTTAAAATAATTTTCTCAAAAATTTAATATGAATTCAAAAATTATGTTACCCCATACGTTGTTTTCACATTGTGTATGCTCTGTATGCTTTTAGCTATTACAAGTTAATTCAACTCGAATTATAAATAACGATTTAAACTATTTTTGGATGGACATTAAAAAATACATTGATGTTTGTAAATGCGGATGAATTAAACACGGATGAATTAAATCGTAAAATTGATGAAGTAATTGCTTCAACTAGTGTTGTAAAAACGTGGGGGTTCGTTTGATTCTACGTTGAAATTTTGTAATTTTATCAATAATATATGTAAGAAAATTTTTCTCCTTAAAACAGCTGTATTCTTAAAAAAAAATATTTTGAAAAGTATTAAAATTTTGTTTAGAGTAACCATGGTTTTATCTCATTTGTATTACGCAGATATTGTGATTTTCTCAGATATTCTGTGTTTGACACGAAGGATAAAAACGATTTACAAAAAATTTAGAATGACACCATTTGATCATAGTTTTCCTTATATGCCTGTATTTAATTTATTGACTATACTTTCTACTATTGACTGACTTTAATTTATTTCATATCTGAGATGAGATCTATACATATTGTCGGGTTTGTCTTAAATGTTACAAAGACCAATACACCTGACTACTTATATAATAAGTTAATGCGATGAACTAACACTCACAGCAGAGATTTAAGACAAACAGAAAATAAAATTCTATTACCAGAAAGTCATCTCATCGAAGTGAAATGTTTAAGTCCTCTTTTCGTATATAGCAGCATATGTCGCCAATAACTTACCTACTCAATATAATACGTCGGTGACAACAGTCAAGTGTATTAAAAAGGGATATACTTTCATCAAATTTGAAACATTTTAATATGCGCTTTCTACGTTATATTCTCATTTTTCAGTTTGGTTATTTTAGATTATGTACGTGTATAATTAAATATATTAATAGTTATATACAAGGACGGCCATAATCAAGTACCCGATTTGAAGCGTTCGTAATTGTTTTATCTGACAGCTTTCGTTAGTTTACTTCTGACATTTCTCCAGTGCACATATTCAAGTTTTATTATGAATCGATACACACTAGAGGAACGTGCAGAAATAGTAATTTTATTTATTAAAAACAATGAATCGGTTATTTCAACACAGCGAAATTTTCGCCGAAAATATCCTCACCGTCCTGCTCCAACTGGAAAGACAATACGCCGCTTATGTGAATAATTTCGACGTAGTGGGACAACGGCTGTAAGAGAAGATTGCAGAAGATCTAAGAACGTCAACAGAAAGACGCGCCACACAATTGGGCATGTCTCGGACGTCCCTGAGGCAAATTTTGAAGTTAGATTTGCACGCATTTCCATACAAAATCCAGATGGCGCAGCAGCTTCTTCCCAGAGACCATCAACAACGCCTGCAATACTGTCACAGTCTCCTAAACCTTAACGACAATATTGACGATTTTCCACATAAACTGATTATGACCGACGAAGCTCATTTTCACTTAAATGGATTTGTAAATAAGCAGAATTACCGCTACTGGGGTACAGAAAACCCTCGTATTCTTCACGAAAGACCATCCTTCACGAGTCATTGTATAGTGCGGCGTCTTTGCCCAAGGTGTAATTGGTCCATATTTCTTTTTGGACGATGAAGGCACTGCTGTTACGGTCAACGGAGAGCGCTATAGAGCAATGCTAAATAACTTTTTGTCACCTCAGTTGGAAGTCCTAGGACTTGAGGATATGTGGTTGCAACAGGACGGTGCGACTGCGCACACATCCAGAGAGACAATGGTCATGTTGCGCAACATGTTCCTGCGCGATTAATTTCTCGATTTAGCGACTTAGCGTGGCCTTCGAGATCGCCAGATCTTTCGACTCCTGATTTTTTCTTATGGGGCTATCTCAAAGGAAAGGTATACGCCAATAACCCTTAGACACTACAGCAGCTGAAACATAATATCCGTCAAGACATAGAGGATCTAACGCCAAATGTCTTGACTCGAGTTATGGAACATGCCGTAAAAAGAGCTCAGATGTGCATCGCAGTTAGAGGCGGTCATTTGACTGATATCATCTTTAATTGAGTTTAGGCTTAAACTTTAAATACAAATAAATGTCCTACCCATATTTTTTTTTTGCTTTTTATTTCCTTGCATTGTACACGGCCGCTACTTAAAATCGAGTACTTGATTATGGCCGTCCCTGTAGATATTATATGTGGTTACGGAGTGTTGTACGAGACACGTAAATCAATCTCGGTAATAATACACTTTTCTTTTGAAAGAGTATTCGTACTTATACTTACTTTTTTTCAATAAATGGATTATTATTATTATCTTGGAGTTATTGTTGCATTTTTGCTGTATAAGTGTATACATATAATATTAATATAGTAGACCACTTTCATTATTATATAAAATTTCAGTTGTCATCAATAATCGGAAATAAATCAATGCTACTTCACATCAACCTACTTATTATAAACTGGCACAGTTGAATAGTTTCTGCCTCAGGTTAGAGGCGAATTAAGGCCTCAGGTTAGATAGAGGCATACGTTATTAACTATGTTTTGGTAGCATACATTGTAATAGTTAATATAAAATCAATACGACAACAGGTGTACGATTAGAAAGAGAAGAATTGAACGCAATTAAATCTTGGCCATCACGTGGAGTTGTCAAACGCCGAGATAATTTTTTGCATGTACACTTACTGCGCCTAAATTACAGTATCACAATCTTGTGACACATGATACATATTCTAAAGCGTGAAGGTTGTTTGATAATGGTTACCTAATCTCTATCGAACCATTTCCGTTTGTTGCAATACTACAATAAATGCCAGCTTAGACATACTTGAAGAATTTAATAACGTGCTGGAATAGTCACTAAAACGATCAGTGAGTGAAACTTTAAAATGGTGTATTTTACACGCAAAGTTGCATCAAGTGAACCTTGCAGTGGTTAACAAAGAATAATGGCCTTGGTGGTTATAATAGTAATGCGGGGCCTCTTTTATAGGCGGATTTGGACTATTAGAGGTCGCATTTTCATCAGATGGCACGAATTCAACGAGCATGTAAGATTTTTTCATTTTATATTTTGTGCTTTTCGTCGATCTATTCAAATTGGTTCACTACTTTGATTGCAACTTTCAACAAACGGCAAGAGCACGAATCGTCAAAATAACGAATGTAATGAAATATAAAAATTGATTATACAGTATATTTAAATAAATACATTTACATAATGTCTCTTCTGCTTTGTGTTACTTTGTTTTTTCCCTGGTTGTTCAAAATAGTCGATTTTACAAAAACCCTTCTAGCGTTTTTATTTCTTAAGCCCTTAATTAATTTATTAACTTAAGCGTAAAAATTTAGTAGTTAAAAAACTAAGCAAATTGTGGATTATAATTATAAGCTAAAGTGAGCAAACTTAGGGTGGGTTAGTCTGAGAAGTGTAAAAAAAATGTAAAACATGTAAATAAATAATTTATTGATATATGTTCCTTTTATATTCTTTCAGGTGCATATTAGGGTAACGTATACTTACCTTTTTTATGAAAGGTAAATATTAACACAGTATTCTTATATATTTTAATACAATTATGAAAAAAATTGTATTTATCCTAAATATAACACTTATTTCACATAAAGAAATTTAATTAGGTATAACTGCCTGATATGTTGTATATCAAGTAGTGATGTGATAAAAACCAACAGTTCTCTTTCAAACGTAATATTTATTTCACATAATTAGTGTTTCTTCCTCTAATGCCTCAGGTTGCGGAAGGGAAGGTTACACATAGATACGAGGACAAACACGCCCGCGTTAAAGATGAGGTACCAAACTCTTTCCGTTGGGATTCGACCCCAATCATATAATGATACTTCCAGTACTACACAGAACTACTCCAGTATTACGCTTCTGCGTACACCAGCCCAGGTACACAGAAGCGTGTCCAAACTTTTTAAAGTATAAGTTATCGTCGTTATTCGATGTCCTCAAAAATAAATGTCATGAATTGGCATCTTGATAAAGATATAGAAGCGAACATTATCATCAATATTCTGGCGTCACAGAATATCTATAATTGAGCCAAAATAATATTTTATGTAAAGTGGAAATATGGAGATTTAAAGGGTATAGTTGGATAAAAAGAGTGTAAAAAGATACCCCCACTGCGATGAGCTCGATATTTTGGTAGAAATCTACATTCAACATGACCTATGACCTATATATCTTCGACGACATATTGTAAATTACGAGAGGGATGAAAAATTTCGCCCTTTTTCCTAAAATATTTATACCTGAAGGTTCCGAAAAAAAAATATATTGGTATATTAGAGATGATTCAATATAAACATTGGGAAGTAAATCCAACAACTATAATGACTTTAAAAATTATATTTTCTTATTATTTAATATATTTCAGGGCGATTTTACCTCACCGAACAATCTTCATAATTTCTTCATAAGTTGAACTTTTTTAACAGATTTTTTTTTACTGTCCCGATCCAGTTTTAAAAAATATATGTTATGCAGAAGCAGAATGCGTTGTACTTTAGGAATTATACAAACCGTGCGGCAAGGATTCACCACCTTAAATAATTAATGTGGAACTCTCTTTAGTATGCCAATAATATAAATTTTTTTAGTCATCCAATTGTCCATTCGAAAAAAAAAGAAGTCTTGGAAATTCGCGCCACATTCCATTCACAATTCGTGTCTATTTTTGATACGGGCTTGTATTGACGATTGATAATTCGAGGACATATGTACATATGACCTCTTGGGCAGAAATTCCTACCTGAATATCGCGCCTATAATGGACCGAGTTTCCTTATTCGGCTCTAAAATATTTAATTAACTAATTACTTTCGTGGCAATTTCCTTACGCCACCACCCATTGCAATCATTAAGGTATTTCTCAAAACATTAGAATATTGGCGAGATAATTTGTATAATTGCCTGTCATCGAAAACAAATCTTTTAAAGACCTATCTATGATCTAAAATGGCGGAGGCGAGAGGCTAATTGCACAGGGCTATCGAACATCTTATTAAGTTGGTATACACAAATTTGTATACTTTGTAAGTGATCCCAAAAGAAAATATCTAGTGAATATGAATTTGATGATTATATGACTACAATTGTGGGAATGTGGTACTATTCAATGAAATATGTCCTTTCAGTCCATCATCGCAAAAACATTTCTTCCAAATAGTATTGAACAGTTTAATGCATAACTATGAAACAAGTTCATTACGTTCAAATATCAACTAGTTTTTGTCGTAATCGGCACGAATCGTCACGACTGTGAATATCAGTTAATATTGGACTAATATTGTAATAACTACGAATGCATTTCTTTGGTCTAATTATGGAGAAAGAAAGCTCCTACGTCTCTAAGAATACCAGCCCAAATATTTTATTTTTTGGATGATTAACAGAGATTTCATGAAATATATTCGATTAGTCCCTGATCCAGTAGCAACAATGAGGATATTGATGATGATCAGTAGTTCTACTTTGTTTTCAATGTGAAAGAACAAAGGTTAACATAGCTATAGATTGAGCTACTTAATTGTTTAGGCATTTTGGGGAATAATTCGACAGCTAATGTAAGTTTGTTGCGCAGAAGTCAAAAATGCCCCGTTCTGGAAGTCTACTGCCCATACCTTAGCAATTGTGAATCTTGTTCTAGACTGGTTGTTGCTTAGAACATATGGTAAATACCATTCTACAGTGCTATTCAAAAGTCCCCTCCCCCCCTCTTATCTCTTTAACGATTATACATAAACTAGTGAAATTTGGTAACTGAATATTAAGGGTTGTAAACTTCCCTACTAGTGATGATAGATGATGTATGCGTCAAAGATGACGTCACAAGGTCATTGTGACCAATAATTTTAAATGGAACCCTATGGCAAGCGACACCTCTTTTAAAAGGCATCGAAAAAACGTATTCAATGATACTAATATTGTTTGTATTTATGGTAGTTTTGATGGATTAAATCAGTAATCAGTAAACTTGGATAATAATTTTAATTACAGATTCAAGAATCAGTACCTACTTATAGTAATTGTTCGAAGTGAGCTCCATCTACTTTCTGACAGTAAAACATCCTATTGCGAAACTCTTCTCGTACTTTTTCAAATGTGTCTGCGGAAATAGCCCTACATTCTGTAACAATACGTTTTTTTAAAACATCAATATTGTCAGGCTGAGTGGCGTAAACCTTCGATTTAAGATACCCCCACAGAAAAAAATCTAAAGGTGTGATGTCCGGTGATCGAGGCGGCCATTCCATTGAACCTCGTCGTCCAATCCATCTACCAGGATATTCTTCATCCAAATACCGTCTTACTGCACCATAATAGTGTGGAGGAGCACCATCTTGTTGGAATGTTATTTCCAAAATGTCGAGTTCATCTTGATTATCTTCCAAATTTTCAAGGATTAACGGTTCTATTGCATTTTGCAACATCTGCAGATACACCTCACCGGTTAAGTTGATATTTAAAAAAACAGGCCCAACGATGTGGTTTCCCAGTATACCTGCCCAAACATTGACCTTCTCGGGATACTGAGTATGTGTTTCACGAAACATGTGAGGATTTGCGTCACTCCAATATCTCACGTTTTGTGTATTTACATTTCCATTTAGATAGAAAGTACTTTCGTCACTAAAACAAATTGTTTTGACATAGTCTGGCTGTTGGTTAATTTTAGTCTCCATATTTTCACAAAATTGCAGTCTTCGATCTGGATCGTCGTCTGAGAGTTGATGAACCCTTTTTAATTTGTATGGGTGAAATTTGTTTTTTTTTTCAACACCTTGTGCACTGTACTTTGACTGACTTCACAGGTTGATGCAACTTGAGTTGTTGAAGAAGTAGGATTTACTATTACTTCTGCCAGTATATCAATTTTTTTCTCATCAGAAGTTTGTGGTCTGCCAGATCGTTTTGCATCATTAATACTACCCGTTGTTTTAAACTTACGAAGAAGCTCTCTCAAATAAGTCCTCGAAACTGGGAGATCGGGAAACCTTTCATTAAAAATGCGTTCTGCTGCATGAATATTTTCTCCAGTTTCACCAAGTATTAGGATCGCTGCTACTTTATCACCTAAAACACGTACCATTTCTCTTCTTGAAGCACTTAAACGTTCAGCTCACAACAGTTTAACAAATCATTGTACAAATATTTTAAAATTACCACAAGGTACTAAAACAGTTAAACGTTCGATCAACAATACACAAATTATTAAATGTATAAAAACTTTGACAGCTAAAAAAACATCAAATTGGGGAGACTTGCAAAAACGTCAGATTATTTACTATCCAACTATCCAGTGGCGGAGCTTGAATTTTAAATTTTATTATTAACTGATTTAATTCATCACAGCTTTGCGGTTTTTGAAAGCCAGTTGTCAAAACTGCCGTAAACAGACACAATATTAGTATCATTGAATAGGTTTTTTCGATACCTTTTAAAAGAGGTGTCGCTTGCCATAGGGTTCCATTTAAAATTATTGGTCACAATGACCTTGTGACGTCATCTTTGACGCATACGTCATCTATCATCACTAGTAGGGAAGTTTACAACCCTTAATATTCAGTTACCAAATTTCACTAGTTTATGTATAATCGTTCCAAAGATAAGAGGGGGGAGGGGACTTTTGAATAGCACTGTATAACAAGGAATGCCTGGCAATTGACAAAATGATAGGGTTTAACTTTTATTAAGAATTTCAATTTCACTTTTTAATATTAATGGTGTAATTTTATTCATAAAAATGCGTTTGGTTGAGCCTGCATTTATACTCGTTTTTTTTTTCAGGTAACTTCAGACGAATAATGCATCTGTTTTCTTAGCTCAAGGCTGTCATGGGGTAAAGTATTAACTTAAATTATTTTATATTGACCGTGATATTTTATATTTAATCGTATAGGTAATTTGATAATAATAGGATGGGGAAACAATAAATAGTAAGAAATTAAATGTACAATAAAAATCGATGTAAGTACTAAATCAAGTAATAGCAATGTTCCTGAATGTATAGGGTCTTTTAATAGCGATGCTCGAAATTTGTTAAGTTATAGGGCCATGTTGTTAAAGCAACATCTGTCAAATTGTTCAGTGTTGTTCAGTTGTGAATTGTTCAGTAGTATATGGCAAATCACCATGGAAATTTATAGCGTTCAACAATGTGTGCAAATCATTAAATTTTATTTTAAAAATCAGTTCTCCATTCGAGAAACGTTCCGCGCATTACGTGATATTTATCCTCGCCACAACCGTCCCGCCGAGTCGATTATTCGACGTTTGGTTGCTAAATTCGAGTCAACCGGTTTGATAAATAATCAACCAACACCCGAAACACAGGGTCTGCTGAAAACATCGCTGATGTGCGTGAGAGTGTACGGGAAAACTCTAAGCAGTCAATTTCTCGTCGTTCACAAGAATTTGGCCTTTCTGCAACTTCAACTTGGCGAAATTTTCATCGGGAATTGGGTCTGCACCCGTATAAAATCCAACTGACCCAGGAACTTAAGGCAAGCGACCATAGACAACGCCGTGTGTTCGCTGATTGGGCTCTGGAACAATTGAAAGTTGGCCCAGATTTCGCCAAAAAAATCATCTTTAGCGATGAGGCCCATTTTTGGATGAATGGATATGTGAACAAGCAAAATTGTCGGATTTGGGGCGATATTAATCCACACGAGATACACCAGCATCAAATGCATCCCGAGAAAGTCATTGTTGGGTGCGGATTTAGGTGTTGCGGAATCATCGGTCCGTACTTTTTCCAAAAAGAAACTGGCATTGCCATAATCATCAACGGTGAATGCTACAGATCGATGATAAGCAGCTTCTTATGGCCTAAATTGGATGATATGGACACCGACAACATGTAGTTCCAATAAGACGGCGCTACGTGCCACATACCGCATGCCACAATGGACATTCTGCACGAGCTATTGGAGGACATTGTTATCTCGTTATTTCGCGCAGCGGCGACGTGAACTGGCCACCGAGGTCGTGCGATTTAACGCCTTTAGACTTCTTCCTTTGGGACTATCTTAAATCGCAGGTCTATGCGAATAAACCGCAAACAATTGATGCCCTCAAAGTCAACAAAACGAACGCCATACAGCAAATTTAGCCAGATTTATGCGACAAAGTCATCGAACCTCCCGAATACGTGCCACCAAGCAAAACCGCGACGGACATTTTAGCTACGTTATATTCCATACTTAATGCCAGTAAATATTCTTTCAAATAAAAAAGTAATTGAGTGGATATCTCACACACAACTTATTTTATTTACATTTAAAAATTGAGTGTCCTTATTTAAAGGCTCTTCATTATTTCGTGACTATTTTTATTGTTTGTGATCTGACTCATAGAAAGCAGACCCTATAATTTCCTTTTAATATTTGGGTGAGATGGCATCTCATACAGGGGGGACTGTAAATTACGACACTTATACTAAGTTCTGCAGTGATTTATGCACATCATTGTAAAATAACACGTTAAAATTCACTGAAACGATACGTTGATTTACGATTCGAAGTATGTATGATAAATCGAATATTCCGTGAACGCCACGTTAAGTATACGTTTCGTATGAATTCGGGGCCCTTATAAATAATTCAGCGGGGCAGAGTTATTGTACGGCCAGTTTCAGGAACCCCAATGTTATTTTGAAATGAGAGATTGCCCGATAATGCACCGAAGGTAAGACAAAAGAATGTAACGTCGATTTGCCTTTATTTCGTTTGAATTTAGGAGTATCGGTGGCAGTTTTATCTTTCAGAACGAAAACAAGGTAATATTTTTAAAATACAGGCACGGTTAAAGCGGGGGAAGTCAATGGATATCGTATGCCAAAAGGCATTCATCCAGTATCTTTGTCGAGTTCTGGCGTTATCAGTAAATGGGACATCTAGTATTGAATGGTACAAGTACATTATGTATTTGAGGACAAATTTAAAGATGTAGATTTTGAACTATTCTTCTTTAGTAGTCTGACAAAACTGCAGCAATTTCTTTTTCAATTATTCACTCTTCACATTATTACAAGGAGAGAAATAAAACCTCATGAATTTGTTGATCGTATTTTTCTCTTTTATTTTAACTTTTTTTGAATTATACAACTAAAATAGCGTTTCTTATACTGGTATGCCTTAATTTGTTTTCGATATTTTTGTTAAGAAGTTATGAAGACAACAAATTTTGTATACAGTTTGCATTTTGCTACATGCAGTACTTTCGTAAAATAATGAATAAATTCGTTATTCCTAAAGTTATTCCTTGAATTTTTAACTTTTGGGAAAAACTCTCGGAGCCACAAAATTTTATATTTAGTTGTGAATTTTTTAAAATGTAATTAATACTTACAGAGTGATTCGTATGACGTTACTGATATGTTTTCCGATTCGGAATGTGAACGAGCACATTTTTTTACATACGCTGCGGTAATAATTACATTATCGTGAGTATTGTTAGATAAAAAAAATAAGAATTAACGAATAAGATTTTGCAATTTCAAAATACTAAATTTACTTGCAACGATTATTTAAAAAGTAACTAAATTAAATTATGCACCGTTGGCTGTCAGATATAAAATCGTATTGCTTGAAATCGTACCCGGAATCCCCGATTGATTATGGAGTATCACACTCAAGATCCCCATAATGTGAATGTGTGATACGGCATAGTTGATGGAAGAATTCTGTGTCCCTATTTCTTTGATGTGAATCTAATTGGTGCAAGATATTTGGGTTTTCTTCGAGACGACCTTATTCCTTCACTAACAACTTTATATCCAAATGTAGAGGAACTTTCTTTCAATAGGATGGTGCACCTAAGCACTGCTTATTTAGATGATATGCTCCCGAATCGTTAGATAGGGAGAAGGGGGTCGATCGAGGGGCCAGCCAGACCGCCAGATCGCCAGATTTGACACCCCTAGATTACTTTTAGTGAGGATAGTTAAAATGCAAACTATACGTTATTAGGCCGGATAATTTAGAAGGTGTAAAAGCAAGAATTCATCACAACATAACGTACACCTTGTGAAATTATTAACGATGTTTCAAACACATTTTATTAATCATATTGGCTAGTGTTAGGTAGCCAACGGTGCACAATTTTAACATTTTATTTAGTTATTTTTTTAAATAATCACTGCCATTAAACTTAGTATTTTGAAATTGCAAAATTGTTTTTCTTGATATTTTTTACTTAACCTATGTATATTCCGCTAATATTATTATCGTAGCGATGTATGTATTATATAAAAAAAAGAAAAAAAATGCGCAACTAAAAAGAAAATTTGACGGGTTCGAGAGTTTTTCCAACAGTTTCTTGAATTTTGAATGAATTTATTATCAATTTTATGAAAGCACTGTGTAGGCGGTATATGTTTTACAGTAAAACAGTTTTTATTTAATTTTCAAACACAACTATTCAGTAAGTAAGCAGTTACGGGGTGTAAGCCTGTAGAATGTCTGTGAAGTTCATCATCATTAGGTCATCAGTCCTAAGACTAGTTGGACGCTAACCTCCAGCTTCTCCTATCTTGTGCTAACCTACGCATTTCGCTAATTGTGCTACAACCTACATCCCTTACTATTTGCGAGCAGTAGTCTAATCTAGGCCTACCTCTGCCTTTCTTCACTCCTATTTCTGCCTCCAATATATCGCGGACTATTCCCCCATGTCTCAGCAAGTGGCCTACCATTCTATCTCTTCTCTTCTTTAAGTTTTTCCACATACTTCTTTTCTCGTCGACTATCTCCAATACTTCTTCGTTTCTAACCCTATCAGTCCATGGTATTTTCATCATTCTTCGGTAACACCACATTTCAAAAGCTTCTAATTTCTTCCTACTTGCTTCCCCTACCGTCCAGGTTTCGCAGCCGTATAGTGGCATGCTCCATACATATGTTTTCAAAAATCTCTTCCTTGTTTCTAAGTTTATTACCCCCGAGCATAAAAGTGCTTTCTTTTTGTTAAAAGCTACTCGACCCTGCGCTATTCTTTGTTTTATGTCTTTATCGCTTCTTCCATCCCAATTTATTTTACTTCCTAAATAAGTGAAGTCTTTAACTTCCTCCAACCTTTCATTATTAACTTGTACTTTCGTTTTTGCTCTGCTCTCGCGCCCTCTGCACACTAACACTTTAGTTTTGTTTTTATTCACCCTCATTCCGTATTCCTCTGTCAACACTGCCTCCATTTCGTTCAATGCTGATTCTAATTCCTCCTTACTAGATGCTAATACTGCTATATCATCCGCGAATCTCAGCATTTTTAGTTTCTGTCCCTGTACTTTAATCCCGAAATCCACTCTATCTTTTACCACATTAATCGCCTCTTCGATGTACAGATTAAAAATTAGTGGTGATAGCGTACATCCTTGTCTTACTCCTTTCCTAATACCTACTTCCCTTTTTTCCCCTTCTACTTCTATAACAGCAGTTTGCTCTTTGTATAGATTGTGTACTACTCTCCTATCTCTATACTTCATTCCCGCGCTCTTTAGTATCTCGAACATTTTTTCCCATCTTGCGTTATCAAAAGCTTTTTCTAAATCTACAAATCCTATATAAGCGTTCTTTCCTTTTTCTATTGTTTTCTCTAACATTACTCTTAGCGCCAGAATAGCTTCGCGAGTTCCCCTATTTCGCCTAAAGCCGAATTGGTCTTCTCCTAGTATTTCCTCCGCTCTATTTTCCATCCTCTTCTGCACTATTCTAGTTAAGATTTTTGACGCGTGGGAAGATAGGCTAATCGTTCTAAAGTTCTCGCATTTGTCGGCTCCTCTCTTTTTCGGTATAGTAACGATAATGTTCCTCTTATAATCCTCCGGCATCTCGCCCGTTTCATATATGTATTTTACCAGTTCAAACATCCTATTTACTACTTTTTGTCCCGCACATTTCAAAATTTCCGCCTATATTTTATCTACACCCGGCGCTCTATTATTCTTTAGCCCCCTTAGTGCTATTTAAAATTCCTCTCTCAATATAGGTTTTCCTACATCTTCCCTATCGATGCTAGATTCTTCCTCTAATATCTCTCCTAATTCCTGACCCTCGTATAAATTTCCTAAGTACTGCTTCCATCTATCCGCTTTCTCCTCTCTTCCGATCAGTATGTCCCCCGATTGACTCCTAACGTTTCTACTTATTGTTCCTATATCCCTGAAGTTCCTCTTAATTATTTTGTAAGCCTCATCGGTCTTACCTACTTGCAACTTATCTTCTACTTCTTTGCATTTATCCTCTATCCATTGTTCTTTCGCTTTTCTACATTTTCTAATGATTTCCCACTTTATTGACTTATAAGTTTTCAGTCCTTCTTCGTCTCGTCTGTTTTTGTAGCCTCGTCTCTTTTGCATTAAGTTTAAGATTTCGTCCGTTATCCAGGGCTTCCTAGCTTCCCTTTTATCGTGTCCTAAAACGTCCGTAGCCGCGGAAGCTAGACTATTCTTGATACCCTCCCACTCAGTTTCTGCGTTCTTCATTTCGTCCTTACTCGTTTTATTTATTAATTGATCTGTTTTATCCTGGAACTTATCTTTCATATTCTGATCCCTCAATATGTCTACATTTATACGTTTCTTATCTTTCCGGTTTTCAGATTTTTGAAGTTTAATCTAGCTTTCATGACTACCAAGTTGTGATCGCTGTCTACATCTGCTCCTGGATAACTCTTACAGTCTTTTACTTGATTTCTAAATCTCTTCCTAACCAGAATGTAGTCTATCTGATACTTGTCTATCCCTCCTGGCATTTTCCATGTGTACCGCCTCCTAACGTGATTCTTGAACAATGTGTTCGCGACTACCATCTTGTGCTTCTCACAGAATTCTATCAGTCTGCTACCTCTCTCGTTTCTGTTTCCTAATCCATAAGGACCTACAAATTCTCCTTCTTTCCCCTCACCTACGACTGCGTTGAAATCTCCTACTATTATTAAATTTTCATGACCCTTCACAAATCCTATTACCTGCTCTATGTCCGAATAAACTATGTCCGAATAACAGAACATGCGATAAAAAAAATATATGTGAGCACGAAAATTTTTTCTTGCGCATTTAATTAGCACTTAATTTCCCATATGACATAATTGTGTTCTGCTAACTTCATAGACATACCTGTAGACATACAGTAACAAATGATTAGTAAAATCAAAACAAAAAAAATTGAAGAAAAATAACAATGACTTACTTTTGTTTTTATTATTTTTTCTCGAAGCAATCTGTTTTAAATACTGTACTTTGAACATAGTTTCATAATTGTTTTACAATAGAACTTGAAACCAATTTCATAGATAAATTTCTTTTATAAGTCGAAAAAAAAAAAATTAAAAGAATCTCTGTTAATCAGAAATTGTAAATTACTTCTGAGACAAAGTATATGCAGGAGATAACGCCGTCTTCCATAAATATAATTTATACCTTGGTGATTTTATATCAGGACACTTGTAATTCAGAAAATATATTTTAGAAGATGCCTCGTTACTTTTCAATAATCATTATTTCATAGAAACATGTTTTAATGTTTTAATTTCTGTACATCGACCACACAGAAATAGTCAAGATTTTATGTTTATTTGTAACACTAGGTTATGTATTATATAATAAAAAAGGTATATGGAAGTGATAGCCTTAATGTCTGGGAAGTACTGATCTGTGTAGAAAGTAACAGTAGGTACAAATCTTTTTGAATATACAGAAAAAATAAAGAACTATGACATAAGTTCCATTAAAGTAGAAATATCTACGTCGCCTGTAACCATTCCAAAACTGGCTATGTGTAACACACGAGTAAAAAATTATTTTCCATTTTAGTTTCATATCGAGGGCATCATAACAGAAGAACGTATGTGCTTTTTGAGCGTATGTATCCCAAAATCCGAAAATTTAGTACTGTTTCGTTTATATGTCCTTCTATAGAGTAATTAATCTTAAATTGTACAAATAATTGCAGTTTGAGTATTTTACAATGATATTACTAAGAAATGAACTTTTTCTGCAAAGTAGCATTATTCAATAACTTCAAATTTGACTGCGAAAAAGTTTTTTGTCCCCCCTGAAAACGCCCATAATTTTGGTACGCCCTTCTGTTATGATGCCCTCGAGAGCCATGGTATTTACATACGTTAAGAGAGTCATGGTATTTACATACGTTAAGAGAGGTATTTACATGCCCCTAACTAAAAACAATTTTCAAGTTGGACGGCAGTTGAAACAGAGGCCCCTAAAAGTATTGGGAAGGGAATATTACTAAATCTAGGGATACTTAGATAATTTCGATCAGTGATATACGAGGGGGATCTAAAAGAAACTGAAATTATTTTTTTTAAATTTGTTTATTTAATTTTCAAACAATAAATCTTCAATCCCCTGCAAAATACTCTCCACTGGCACTAGTACACTTGTCTAATTTTTGTTCCATTATTCACAACATTTTTGAAATTGTGCCGGATAGCATCCCCGTCGTTTTTTCTTCACCCCAGCAACGCCGCGCCGGCAAAACGCTTTTCTTTGATGTCTCTTTTCATTCGAGGAAATAGAAAAAAGTCGCAGGGGCAAAGTCGGGTGAATAGGGGGGGATGGGGCAGAGGGATCATGCCATTTCTGGTCAATAATTGACGCACAGATAGGGCTGTGTGAGACACGAATCTGGCAGCAATCCTTTTCATCCCCAAATCTTCGGTTAAAATTCGCTGAAGTCCAAGTCCAAGACAGCTCCACAATTTTGTCAATGGTCCGTCATCGATCTTCCAGGATGATTTCGTGGATTTTTTCAACATTTTCATCGGTTCGAGCAGTGAAGGACGACCAGAGCGAGGTTTGTCATCAATTGACATTTCACCTCTTTTGAAACTGGAAAACCACTCAAACACTTGGGTTTTCCCCAATATCATCCTTGCGGGCCGTTTTTAGCATTCCAATAGTTTGTGTGTCCGTTTTTCCGAGCAAGAAGCAAAACTTTACGGCCGCGTGCTGTTCAGAAGAATCAGCCATTGCAAAAACGGCGAGCACACAAAACAACTCTCACTAAAAAATTCACAAGCCGAACGGAACCTTCTTTAGCGACGACGCTTGGTTTACTAACTCGGGAATGGTAGGTAGCTCTATATGCTCCTAACGGCAGAATTCGGTACTACAAAACCTCCGTCCAGGACAACATCAGTTCGGTTTCTTTTGGGTACCCCGTACACATGTGCTAAATAATTGTTGCCCACGGAACTTGATGTACTGTATATGATGTGCTAGAATGTAATCGATGTACTCCTAACGTACGCATTTCATAGATTAATCATAATATTCCTATAATTTCTGTGCTCATAATTTTTCAATATTTTTCAAAGCCATAAGCGAGTAAAATTCAACCATTTGAGTATTTGTAGTTCCGTTTATAAATTCTTAAATCACCTATATATTACAACAACATGTTATTATTAAAGTTAATAGTAAATTAGGCAATGGCATCAAGCGTGAATAAAAATATTCGCCATACAACGAGTTATATAATAATGTAGGTTTTGTTTGGTTTAAAATTTTCAAACGAGGCATACACATATGTAAAACCCACTGGTAATATAAACATATCCACCGAACAATAACAAAGTTTTACGGCCTGTGCAATGCACTTTTGACATGATTCTCATTGTACAAAGCAGCGCTGAAACTGGTTAACTATATTTATGTAACGTTTGTAGGATTCATAGATGTGAGAATTCCTCTTCCGGGTTTTCAATTATTTTCCAAAGCCGGCATATATTATGTGACACCTACTCGACGCATCCTCCATTGTGGCAGATAGTTATTCTCTTTCACACCGCGAGGGTTGGATTACTTCCTGGTACGAGTATTGTAAAATAAATCCTTCGAGAGGACTAACTAATAGAAAAATGTAATAGAGCAAGATTGGTTCTGGTGACAATTTAAAAAGTACTATGTTCATCAGAAACAACAATTTAAATAAGAAAAAGATATTGTACACAGTGATGCACATTAGGCAGAGTATAAATAAAAAGTTTTAAAATCTCAAAATGGACTTTTCCGCACGTAGAACATACGTGCACGTCCCTATTTCGAAATTGAGTGGCCGATAAAAACACATAAATGGCAGAATATCTGTTTTATGCGACAGTTTTAATTTTTTTCAATAGTCCACCCTGGTGCTTTCTCATGATCCATGAACAGGGCGGGGTTTGTCCTATCCACCTCAAAATCAATAGATGTCGTCTGGTAGACGTCCCTAATCAGAATCAATCGGAACTCGATCGATCCGACACGATTTAATTGAGTGATCGTGCTAAAAAAATTCGCAAATAGTCCACCATTGTGCTTTCTCATGACCCACGAACATGGTAGAGTGTGTTCTATCCACCTCAAAATCAATAGGTATCGTCTGGGAGACGTTCCCGATCAGAATCAGTGAAAACCCGATCGATCCGACACGATTTAGTTGAGTTATCGTATTAACAAAACAAATTTCTCAAATAGTCTACCATCGTGCTTTCTCATGACCCATGGACAGGGTGGGGTGTGTCCTATCTACCTCAAAATCAATAGGTGTCGTCTGAGAGACGTCCCCGATCAAAATTAGTCAAAACTCGATCGATCTGACACGATTTAGTTGAGTTATCGTGCTAACAAAAAAATTCTCAAAATAGACCCAAGGGAGGGGATGGTGTGTGTTATCTACCTCAAGATCAATAGGTGTCATCTAAGAGAAGTCTCCGATCAGAATCAGTCAAAACCCGATCAATCCGACATGATTTAGTTAAGTTATCGTGCTAACAAGAAATTTTAATGCCGACGACAACGACGACACACACACAGACAAATTTAAAACCATTTTTTTTTGTTTTAGGCCGAAAAACGAAAAATTTTTTTTCCATTTTTCTTTACCCGATTACATTATTTTTCCGCTAGTATGGTTGTGTGCGGAAAAGTAAAAATATACGGGACGTGTGCAATTTGATTGTGTTGAATATGCTGTTATTAATGAAACCAATTATGACAATAAGTTAACATTATTGTGTCTGATATATCAAGCTAAATGTAATATAGAGAACGGTTGAGTGTTTCCAACGCGTGTATCAATTTAGTGACGACGCACGAATCACATGCTACACCACTCGCAATTGTTACTAATATGCCACAATTCCAGCACGTATGTCTAGCAACATATGTTTCAATCAACTACGTACGGCATAGACAGTTAATAATTTGCCGAACAAAATGCAATTGTGATGTCACGTCTTGGCTTTATTGTATAATTTGATTCATTCGCGTCTCAATATTTCTGTAAAATGTATTTCATTTTGGTTTCATTTATTTTGGTTTTTGTTGAATTTATTTCATTTATTTTGGTTTTTGTTGAATTTATTTCATTTATTTTGATGGAAATATCACTTCCATTGAATGTTTTTGTGGAGAACCTTTTCATTACTCTGTCATAGGTTGACGGATTTGTATTATACTAACTGTTATCCTAAAATGTGTTTTCGGCACGACACTATTCGAAAATGTCAGTTGATTGCTTCATACGATTGTTACCTGTGACGCACACGCAAAGAATCATTATACAAACCATAGTAATTATGTATACTAGTTAAAACATGGTTTGTCTAAGCGTGTCTGCAATTTGGAAATTCATTATTGTTTCCCCAGAATATTGAAAATGAACTGGTTCGATACTAGTTGACCTCAGTTTGTTAAAATTGGTTGTATACAACATCATTTATCCTTCAGAATCCACGCAGGAAACTTTTGCGTATAAAAAGTAAAAAAAAGAAAAAAGAATTTTGTCGGCACCAGTGTAAGTATTGTCTTCATTTATTTTTAGTCTCACATATTATTTTATCTTACACATCTTGAAATGAAAACAGCAAATGAAAATGTGGTTAAACATCCAACTTAGTGTCCTATAAAATTCTGTCGTAAACTGTGTATCTTGATTGTACGAAATATTTTTTTATCATTTATCTCCAGTAACATTTACAGTATTAATATATTAGTTGCTTTACTTTAAATTTAGGATTATTTTCTTCTTTCATTTCGAATGGCAATCTGAATTTATATGCCTAAAGTGGTTCTAATAAATATTCTGCCTATTTTAGTTTTAGTTTTGAAAATATCTCGTCCTAGAGAAAAACGATCCAATATGTTTTTATTATTATATAACATATTAACTTTTATGACGTATTATAGGGCACATGTGTCAATGAATATAATATAAGGTTATATGAATAGCCAATTCATGATTTTATTAAGTCATATGGATTATTAGTTACAAATTTGGAATTTTGATTGAAATGTCACTTTCACAGTATACTAAAAAGTGATCTAACTAATTATAAGTATATATACTTCTGTATCTTAAATATGTGTATTAATATGTTACTAATTATGTACTAATCAAAATATTAACAGTAATACAAGCTATATTAAAAAATAATTAGTATATCATTACACTTTCAAACAATATTTTAAATTTTTTACTACAAGGCAAAAAATTTTAAATATCAATAATCTCGTAATTTTTATCATACACAGGGTGTAAGAAGCATAACTGCCATTATTGTCACTTGTTGATCGTTTGGACCTAAACAAACAGAAAAGTGTTATACATAGTATTCCATTATCATTTATGAGAGCAAAAATGTGTAAATCACTTAATTATGGGTGTAATAAATGCACTATGGGACAATAATAATAAAAGTGAAAATTGCAATATTTGTGGAATTCCTTAGATAATAATGCAATTGTTTTCTGTTAAAAATAATTTAATCTCTAGAAAATCATTTTTATTGTATATAAATATTTTATTGTACTGTTGTATTGGACATGAAATATTGCTTTTTTTCTTTCTTGTAAATAGTAGGGTAAAGCATCAGGAGCGTAGCGTGAGAAAATAATCTAGGGATATGATAAAAATTTTATAAGGGGAAGAGGTATAGTCGGATGTATGGTAGGTCATATGAAAATGGTAAAAATAAAAAAAGACACTAATCTAAAATTATTATGCCGAGGTATATATCTTAATTTTTAAAATGAAGATCAATTCTTCGGTTTTTGTTTGTCCAGCGAAAACGTCTATTACTATTTCTTCAAATGTTGGAGACGATCTCATATCTTCTAACAAGGCACTTTCAGTATTTATTAATGCTAAAGCTAACAGTCTTTCTTGCTTTTGAGAATTTCGCAGATAAATCTTTATTCTCTTTAAACATGAAAATGATCTTTCCGCGGAGCTGCTTGTGCAGGAATAATCAAAATTAAACGGCACAATTTTGATGACTCCGGGAAAACAAAAGATAATTGAAGGGACATAATATATTGGTGAAGCTCAAACACAGTGCTCTTTTCCATATCGGGATCACTATAAATCACTGAAAGTTCACTTTTTAAACGATTTACGTCAAAGAATGTTCCATATGTATCTACTAAAGAAGAAAAAAATTCGCCAGGAAAACGTTTCACGAATGAAGTAAATTGTGTGGAATCTAAATTTAAGAATTTTAGTTTAGAAATTTCACTAAACCGTTCACCAGTGTTTAAAGTAATAAAGTCCAAAATTTCATAAAACAATCATGCGTAAGTGCTTTTCTTATCTTCTTCAGGAATTAAATCCAAATGCATTCTTTTACTTGGTGATTGATTTTCTAACACAAATCTGTTCATACGGTCCCAAATGTCACTAAACTCGTTTCTCATTTTTTGAATATGTGATTTGAAATCGGCAATCTTTTTATTGCAGTAACTAATATCTGATATTTTTGTCTGTGGAATTTTAAACACAGTCTCGGAATGTGAGAAATTGCAGAAAACACTGCTAAGAAAAAATTAAATTCAAAAGTCGCGCAATAAAGTTTAAAGGCCTCTAGCACAAATAACGGTTTCTCGATCCCATTTCTCATTTTCATTTCCCACAATTACCTGAAACAGCGCTTACAAATCTTCCTTATGTTATGGCGACAGTCGCCAAGATGCGTTCACATAATCGCATAACTTAGTCCGGAAATAACGACAACGCCCACTCGAGGTTTCACTGTTGACTGCGTAAAATCACTGATCTTTTCGCCCATCTAAAGCGTAGCTTGGATGTAACGTGGACCATCGCATTTTAGCACTGCAGCAAGTAACGCGGGAGTCCAATAATTTCGGGTTGATGGTAGCGTTTAAAGTAAATAATGTATGTTTCCGGTCGGTTTATGATAATTAAAAAAATTTAATAAACGAATAAATCGATTGAACTTTTAAATAATATCTACTAATTTACCAATTTTTTAAGGGATGTGCACCATTTGCGTTGTCAAAAATAGGGCGTCATATTTAACAACCTTCATCTGCAAACCATACGACGTAAACAAATAGCGATTAACAGTTCAACAACGAGTAGTTTGTGGACAAATGTTTTATGAAAGTGGGCGATCATTTACAGTTGCAGTAAGAAAAATTCGCACAATATTAGGACAAAATTAAGCGCCTACATAGTTAACAGTACGTAAATTAATCAAGAAATTTGAAGTGACGAATTCTGTTATTGATAAGACAACACCAATACGTCATCGTTGTGGTCAGTCAGACGAAAATATTGCTGCAGTGAGAGAAAGTGTACAGGAGCATCCAAACACATCAATGCGACGTCATACACGAAAATTGATTTTGTCAAGAGCCACCAAGCATCGGATTTTAAAGAAAGAGATCTGCACGACACAACAATTAAACAACAATTAAAGTGATAGGCCATTTACAACGTAGTACATTTGTTAATTCGGCATTAGAAAAGAAATAAGGTAACATTTTTGCAACAAAATTTTGTTTGTTTAACTGTGAAGCACATTTTTATTTCCACGGATATATCAGCAAACGAAATTGTTGAATTTAGGATGCTGAAAATCCACATGCTGTTCATGAAAATGAAATGCATATACAGAGATGCACGGTTTGGTGCACATTTTTATGTTGACGAATAAAAAACGTCAAGTTGAAAAGTCTGTCAAATATTAGTTTTATTCACAAATCAAATCCTATAGTCCTAAATGATACACCCAGGCATGTTGACGTCGTATAGTTTGTAGATAACAGTCGTTAAATATTGACGCCCTATCTTTGACAGAACTCAAATGGCGCGCAATTAAAAATAGTTACAACTGAAACACCGTATAGTATAACGTCTTTTTGTTTGTTTCTGCTGTTCAAGCGATCAACTGTTAAAATAATGGTAGTTATGCGTGTAACACCCTGTAGACATATTCATTTTAAAAGAATCGCAACAGATATAAAGTAAATGAAAGTCCGACTAAAAACCTACATACGTGCCTGCTTTGTTTGTAAAACTGTTAAACCCAAGTGGAGATTACAAGAAGTATGTTTTTTATTTATTACAAGGGTCGTTATGATATAGGAATATAAAACAGAACAGTTAAGTTTGAAGTTAAGTTTTTAATATTATATCCAACAAATACTTGTACCATTTATTACATTTTCACTTCACATATTTAAATATTATTTACAAATTAACGTTTAAATTATGGCGATAGTACTTCAATTTATGCACAACCCTGGTTTTTACAATTATGAAGTAATTAGCCATTGTTCTCGTAAATTATATGAAATTGCGCGACAGCAAATCGGACGCTCTATTGAAATAATTTATTGTTAAGACAAAACACTCACTAGATTATATTCAGAAAAGTGAGAGTGGATTGAAAGAAAAATGCATAAAAACCCGTAATTGTCGACTTCCTCCTTATTATACAGCCAGCGAGACAGTAAATTAAAATGTCAATGAATGCGCTTATTTCCAGCCATTGTGCTATATTTTAGAAAGTAAATAGTAAATAAAAGCAGCTATCATCAGTAATTTACTTGCAACACATAAATTGTATTAATTTGGATTGTTGAGGTTGTTGTGTTAAACTCTGTTAGCGGTGGAATTTGTAAATGTATTGTCTGTTAGAAATTATTTTATATATTGATAAAGGTACGTTTGCCATGTGATCACCGAAGGAATACGCCATGCATAACGATTTTACTGAACGATACCAAGATATATCTTGATAATATAATGTTGCTGCACTAGTGGAACGCTAACCCAGAGCACGCGATCGTATAGATAAATACGAGATCAAATTGCTACATCACCAGAATGTAAGAGAGTTGGGGAAAGAAATAAAATCTTAGCAAACAACGCCAATTTTTCTTTTTCCTTGTTCTATTTTTTGAGGAGATTGACGCGTGGTTAAGGGGCGAATAGTGCCATGCAGTTCTGCCAGAGAGATCGCGTTGAACTGCATAGATTAATAGCTAGATAGCCTGAGATAAAATATTCACCACTTTTACTATAAAAGTTTTGAAAAGAATTAAAGGAACAAGATTATTGTTTTAAAATATCATTTAATGATTAACAAGATGGGAAACATATAAACGTGTTATTGAGAACTATGACGACCTCATACGCTCTATGTACCGTCAATAAATCCAAAATTACTCATATCATGAAATATCTATAACATGGAAAACTGAAATCGTAAAATTATGTACGGCAAAATGTATATTAAACGGTCCAAATCATTGAATGGGCGTCATATATTGTATTTTAATTTCGCGAAAAAACAATTACGCCATATATAACAATAAATAATAATAAATTCCGATTTATTCAAGTAGGTGTATAAATTGGAAAGGGGCGTTACTCTCATAGTATTTCGCAGCATTGCCTGCTGTCAACTGTAATGGTAAAAAACAATTATTGATTTTGAGAATATATAATTTAAGATTGATGTCATAAGTCAGTATTGAAATATATCTCAGAGATATAATACACATCAAGCAGATGCTCAGTAATTTTTGTTTATTTATTTTCGATGTACGCGTAAGATTAAATAAGTGCACAAAAACGTATTCGGATTACGATCTACAGAAAGGGCAGGTGCTGTTTTATGCCAAGAAAGGAAACTAAAAAAAAAAAAAAAAAAAAAAAGTGGGCATCCGTGTATAAATATCATACTGTTTTATTTTATTAAAACTGGCAAGGTAGGTTTCACGTCCTGTTCAAATTCAATTGTATTAATAAATATAACCGGTGCTGTTATCGCTTTGTTTTAATTGACGTTAATTAAGATTCTAAATATGGCTACTATATTTCAACCAAATGAAAGCTTTCGTTTGCATTTACAGGATTTTTAAATGATCTGATCCTAGAATTATATTATGTTTTGACGGTTTCTGATAAAAGTATTTTATATAATTCGTAACCAGTGAGTTTTTATTGATTGCGATTATTTATTTTAGATAAGTTATATCTTATACAAACTCAATAAATGAATGACAATTTATGTGTGAAATATAGCATAAAAACTGGATATAATTTGTCGGCTGATATTTTTTTACGCCGAATGTATTTTTATAATAGTGCACATAAGCTAGACATTAAAATCCTTATAGGTGTAGTAATAAACTCACTGTAGACCTCTACACCTCTAGAAATTAAATATACAGGGTAGTATTATTAAATGCATCATTGTTAAACCATTTTTTTTTTTTCAAGAGAAAATCTAAATTGAAATCACCTGCGCGAATAAAGTGTTCCAGGCGTAATTCATTTATTTACTATACCTTTTACCTCCACACATTTTAAAAATTGTATAGCGAAAGATGATATGAAACTTGCGAACTCCAGTCCACATTATCCTGCTTCTAATGGAATAGCAGAAAGGACAATTCAAACAGTTGAAGGGTTACAGAAAATTATCCATTCTTAGCAACTTTTAATTATGACACCTAAGCAAGAGTTTCCATCTCTTCAGTTATTGAGAACTTTACTAAAAAGTGCAGTTTACTAGAATACTCCAAAAAATGTACTCTCATAAAAATATTACCCAAAAACGTTCAGAATGAATTAATAGAAAGACAATGTAAACAAAAGAAATACTTTGATAGGAATTCTAAAAAGTGCCTATATTAGTTCCGAATGAAAATGTTCTTATGCAGATGCAGATCGAGGAAGAAATCATTCAAGTTCTGAAAATGTAGATATCGTGGCTGCTAGTGACTCTTTACGTGAAACTAAATCCGAGATTGTAGAAACGAGTTTACATAAAAATTCTAGTAAATCTAGTAATAATTTTAATATTAATTATACTGTAACTTCTATTATTGTCTTTGTTGATTATTAAAGGGGCCTGTCGTATATATTATTTCAATAAGCAAAGTACCTGTTAGTTATTAAGTTTGGCAACAACACATTAAAGTTGAATTGGTTGAAGTACTATATTGATAACCGGAGTTTATCGTAATGTAATGTGTACTATCAATTCCTTATTATTATTAAATAGCGCTGTTACAAAACAGTGTCGTGTCTCTCATTGTCAAGTACCTATTTTAAGTCCTCTACGCTCGATTAACAGACAAATAAACTTTGCATTCTAGAGTATTTTTGTTGAGATCATTTAATAAAGGTTTTTTATACGAGCGATCTCGATTATTGAAATAAGGAATGAAAGCAGTTGTTCAAGAGATATTGATAGATGAAAATCGTAATTGTAGATGTTTGGTATGATTAATGTCTCCTTTGTTCAGGATGTTACAACATATTGTAGACCTCCACCCCGGCATCATCGTTGAAGCATTCCCTTCTAAAGCCTTTTTTAGCAATCTAAAAATGCGAAATTCATAGGCACCTACAATACAGTCCGGACTATATGGTAGGTGTTCAAGGGTCTTTCGGAAGATTTCTTCCAATTTACCGAGGGGTTGGCGTGGCAAAAACCATTTTTTGCTCCGATGGTATTTACTTGGTCGAAGAGTGTAGTCATAAGCAGAATTAATTCTTCCTTGGTCATGAAATCTAGCAAAAACACGCCTCTTGAATCCTAGAAAAACATTCCCCGCTGACAAACACGTTTTGCTCTTCTTCAGGTTGGAATCTCCTTGTTTCGCCATTCTTTGCGTGCCTGCTTGCTCTCGGGAGTATAATGATAAAGTCTCGTCACAGGCCACAATACGGCTATGGAAAGAATCTCTCTCAGTCCCTCAACGTTTTTCGGTTAAACTCGTCCTGGGTCGACGATCGTGAGATTCATGTCCATCCTTCTCTCACTTTCCCCTCCTCCTCTCTATCAATCCAAAAACTTGATGTGTTGCGTAACATAGTGGACCTTGCTCTCTCTCGTCTTTGCTACTGCCACACTAACGTTCTCAGGGCTGTGTCGGCGACAGTTCTCGCCTGTTACCTCCTGCTACAGCTTCCACTAGTACCGAACCCAACCGTACTACTTCCAAGACCGTGCCTGTAATTCTCGTATATATTTGAACACCCCTCGTATATTTAATCCAACTTATATCTTATACTGAAAAAGAGTATTGCAACATATTTACGCAATCCTGTATGCAGGTTCCAGCGACACCGATTTTTAATAATTTTTTCTTATCGTTTCTTATTAAAGAATTTTAATTTTAAAGAGTTTTTTATTTATTGGTTACGATCTTTTTCGTTTTCGTTTGTAATCTTATAACATGTAATTTATATGTGCATAATATAGCTGATATATATCATATTTCTTATAAATTAGGTCGACTACACCGTGTAATAAAAGAAAATCTACTAGAAAAAAAGGATGTCTTTGAAGCTTGTTCATACACGCGATAATTAATTTGATTATAAAGAGGAGCCGTGTCTACACTGTTAAGTCTCTCAAAAGCCACTAAAGATAATTCATTTAATCTTGTCTCCATCATCGTTTTAACCCTTACCAGCATCGTAAAGTTAATCGCTCTCTCCCTTATTCAGTAACTTATAAGTCGGAAATCGAGAAGGGAACCACCAAGCCGCCAAGCGGCTATCAAAGTAGTTCCCGAATAGCAAAGCTATTACATAATCGCTCTAGGAAACAACTACTCCTCGGGCTAAAGCCCCGCCAGGCATTGAATTATACCCAGAAGCGATCCTCGACCCCTTTCTCGTGTTTCTGCACGATCAGATAAGGTTTCAAAAAATAAAACCCGCCACAGGTAGGATTCTATAATCCTTCTATATTATAAGTTATTCTTCTATATTAATTATAAGATTCTATAATTATAAGTTACCGACAGAGATCGTATCGATAAAGATGTATAGGCCATAAAGTTCATTCGGCATTTGTCCTGAATCGGCGTACCGTATGCGGCACTGATGAGAACTAACAAGTTCGAAACAGCTGTATGTCGTTCGGTTCCGATCCGGGACAAATGTCGAATCCTACCTGTGGCGGGTTTTATTTTTTGAAAACTTTTATTATATGAACGACATAAATGTTAATTAAACTTTCTTTAAAAGCGCTCTCATTTTCCATAAAATTGCAAATAAGAATTCAGGTTATAGCAATAAAAATTGTAAGAATGGATTTTAATTTAGTGTAATTATATGAATTTTATTTATTTTCAAATATACATTGCCTGAAATGTGGTATAAAATTTGACATAAAATTTGTATCAAATGGGGACACAACAGTTTGGGGTGAAATAAACACCACAGGCTCATCGTCAATTTTACTTCACATTCGGTGGTGTGGATTTTCATATCAGTAATGAAATAAAAACACAGATATAAATAAACTTCATCGGCATTTGCTGAAACTTTAAATCAATTTTACACTTTCGCTATCCATATTAGCCAATCCAGTGTCTCACTTTATAACTTTTCTTGAGCAGATTACGTCTTATTGTTACTGCAAAATGCGAAGAAACTTTCTCTAAGAATTTTTAAATTCGCGGGGCATGCCATTGCATATATGTTTAAGTCACGTGATAAACGATATATTTTATTATTTTTAGGTAGCATTCTTAACATAATTCATTTCAGTTTTATTCAGAAAAACACCATGCGTAATTTTGTAACGTGTTTGTATAACGTGGAGTAAGTTAATTGATTTTTGAGTCATTAATATATTTGACGATCTATACATCTATAATATTCTGTGAGATGATACACTAACCATTTACTATATATTTTTTACTAAACTCTATATCATTTATACTTATCCAGTATATTAGAATTGTTTTCGATTTCACAATATTTTGTAACATTCCTCAACTGCGATTTATAATTTTATGCATTAAGTATAAACTTATAACTATAGGGTGTCTCAGTTGGCCGTATAGGATTTCAATTGCGCCCCATTTGTGTTATGCCAAAGATAGGGCGTCATTATTTAACGACTGTCATCTAAATACAAACCATACGATGTCAGTAATTCATGATAGCGCTCCCCATTTACTGTGACAGCATTACCAGCTTCATTTTCAAAGAAGTATGGCCCAAATACGCCACCACTCTCAAATGCGCACCAAACCGTGCATGCATCTCTGTGTATGCATTTCTTTTTCATGGACAACATGTGGATTTTCAGCACCTCAAATTCGACAATTTTGTTTGCTGACGTATCCGTCGAGATGAAAATGTGCCTCATCGCTGAACAACATTTTTGTTGCAAAAATCATCACTTCCTTTTCTGCTACCCAATTAACAAATGCACGGCATTGTAAATAGTCTGTAACTTTTAATCGCGTATCAACTGAGTCTACTGTATGCTGACAGATGCAGATCTTTATTTAAAATCCGATCCGTGGTGGCTCCGGACAAATTCAACTGTTGTGCACGACGTCGAATTGATGTGTTTAAAACTCCCGTACACTTTCTCTCACTGCAGCAATATTTTCTTCTGGCCGACCACGACGAGGACGTATTGGTGTTGCCACCGAACAGAAAGTCTGTTTCTGTTCGGTGGTGTTGCCTCATCAATAACAGAACTGGTCTTTTAAAATTTCATGATTAAATTACGAACTGTTAACTGTAGGCGATTCATTTCATTCTAATTTTGTGCGAATTTTGCTTAATACAACTGTAAATGATCCCTGATTTTCATAGAACACAAACTATTGTACACAAACTATTCGTTGTTGAATTATTAATCGCAGCATGCTGTGACATCGTATAGTTTGTAGATGAGTCATTAAATAATATTGACGATCTATCTTTCACAGAACACAAATAGTGCGCAATTCATATCCTATACTTCCAGATGAGACACCCTATGCAAATACTCGTAGAATTTCGAATATACATAAATATGATCACAATAATATTTCTTACTTGCTCTTCGAAATGTTTTTTACTTTTCTGCAGAGTTCTTTATTTAAGCGAAGTCCTGAGCAACAACTGCTGAAACTGTTACAGAATTTTGTTTTGTTATGCACTATTGAAACTGTTCTTAGGGAGCGGATGTGGAACATATGCTTCTTCATGTAACGCTTATCTATATGTAGAATTTCTCTAGTTTTGTATGCATATAAGCTTATAAATTTATATTATTGTCTGCTATATATGTTTTTATAATTAAACCCAAAATGGTATTGTCATTTTATAATTAACCGAAGCCAATATGCGACTGATAATACTGAAATATAGGTATTTCTACAAACTGATATAATACATTTCGTTCTAGAATGCCTACCCCACACATGTCCACAATATCCGAACACTGTCCTTTATCGTACCATTCGTGCTGTCGTCTCAATGCCGAAACTCTTATCGTAAAATTCCTGTTGAGTTTACTCGACAATGGAAGAGAATAAGTTTTGATTACATCGCTTGTCATGCGACAAAGCAAGACATGCCTTCTTAGAGTCCTATGTGTTCGTTAATCTAAAATGCTGACCTATCTTACAGACGGAAAATGAATGGCTCGCGATACGTGACGAACATACAGAGGAATTACACGTCGATCCAGTTCTTTTTAATAGACATTAGTTGAAACAATCGTTGAACAGTGTAATACAGACTTTAATGTTCCAAATATGTATAGTATCTTCAATAATGTTCACAAACCCAATCATAAAATTTAGGCGACGACTATTATGCCTACTAGCTGGAAAATTTCTCAGGACTAGGGCAGTTGCCACTACAGGGTAATAAAATTTAATAGTACTACGAAAATGGTCGGTTGTTATGTAAAATTTGAAATAATGTGTATTTTTCCAGCTTTAGATAGTTAAATCTGTTTAAACTAACTAACTAAATACATGGAATAGGTCAATTAAACTAAAAGTAGAGTCTAAACTAAATTAGACTAAACTGTGGAATGACTAAAATATCTTGAATAAAATTGTTTGAAATATTACAGAAAACGTGGTTGGCTGCAGGAAACGTGAATTTTTAAAAGGAATTAGAAAACCAAGATGAAAAGTCTTCCTATCCAATAATATTGTTTGTTAGATACTGTTGAAGGTAATCAATTGTAAATTCTCAGAATACGAAAAATTAAAGAATAAATAATAGTAAAAAGAACATTTTACTTTTAAGTAACTATTACAAAACATATATACTCCTATTAATTTTAAAACTATATCAGGGGGTACAAAAGACCAAATCAAATGAACACGAAGGAAGTCTATTACTCAAAATGATAAGGTTACATTTATGTAATGACATGAAAAACAATCTGTAGAATATGTAATGTAATGTCGAGAAGACGAATAATTTTTTTTCTTTAAATATTTAAAAAAAATAATTATTCGTCTTCTCGACATTACTACCCAAACTCCTATTTTTTTAGGGTGCATTGCAATAAAAATGTGGATTATTTAGTGACTCAGGTTCGACCATGTCGACTATTAATGTGTTTAATAATTAATATGGTAAGTCCAGTAAATTGTTGTTTGAATTTCCATTGAACTTCTGATGGCATATTCGTTTTCCTTAATCAAAGAGAAGTAGTTGTACAACGATCATAAGGTTTCAATCGAAGTTCCTACAAATGTTACAATTATTAACTAAGTTAGAGGATTAAATTAAAAAAAAAGAACTAAACTATTTGCAGTTTATAATTGAATGTTAACATGAAATAGTAAACATCATTTTAAACAATAACTTTGTGTTATTGTTAGGACTATGAACCACCCTTTGTTGAATATCATTCTCACAATCAGTCAAAACAAGTTGGCGTACCAGTTTATTTTCTTTTGCAAATGCTGTATTTGGTTTCGAATCTCTTTATAAGGGTAAATTTGTGGTTTTAAAAGGCTCAATATTCAATATTTTCTTCGACAAACTATTGTGAATTGTTCGATATATAACTAAAGAGTATGTTGATGTTGCATCTGCATGTTTCATTCCCCTTCGAAAAAAAGCCATTAATAAAGCATTTTGATGGGGCTTAAATAAGGAACCTAATCGGATAAAAGGTAACAAAGTTTTGTTTTTGTTTTTCTTTTACCATACCATATATGTAAGTCTACATCAGAAGTGGTTTATAATTTTACAACAGGGCACTTAGAACTTATACCGTAATTACTAAAATATCGTTTAATTTCTTTGAAATCCGTCCGAATCTTCCGGTATATGAATTTTCTTCCTACATATTGCTTGACGATGATAGTAGGTAACAGGTATACGAACTCGCAGCATAAAGTAGACATGCTTGACCTACTTATTTCCTGGGGGAGCGAGCGTCTGTCTTTCTGAATGAAAAATTCACGGCAGCGCCTCATTGTCTTGATCATTTTGTGCTAACAGCGAAAAGTTGCAATAAAAATTGAATGAATCTGAAAAGATGCATTCCATCTATTAAAGTGAAGTAACGTATCAACTATATTTCTTTACTCCTGCTGTAGATTTTCCTTCAAAAATAACTTTATATTTGACAATTCAATATGTACATTTTTTTTTTCAGTTTTGTGTATCTTTTATTTAATTTTTTAATATGCTTATTATTACATTTTAAAACGAGTAGGTACATTTGTACAAGTGTCTCTATTTCATTGGAAAGAATTTGTTTTCTTCTATTAAAAATTCTTTGTATTTACAGGGAATTAATAACCATAGTTATTACATGATACACTTTTAACATATCGTTATTAGAATTTCACCAGCAGAATTAGGTCAGCAGGTTAATGTGTTGAATATTTTTCTCATTTTCAGGTTTCCTTATAAAACAAAACGCATGTTCTATTAGTCAAAACTAGTTGTTAAATCCCAAAAATATTTTCCAAATAATCAAAACATATATCAATCCTTTTAAGGAGATTTTTCTCTTACAAATTAAAACGTTTACTAAGAATATTATTTACAGGAATTATTTATCCTTAAACTAATTCAATGTTGGCGTTAGTTCCTAGAGACCTCAACTAACAATAAGACAAACAAAAATCATAGTACATCTTCTCTGTGTGACGTCGTCACTTAGAGCTACCATATAGAGACAACAGAGGTCGACATCATCTATTCACAATATTTAGGGAATCACGTATCAATATATAGGGTGTCCCAGCGAGAGGTAACCGATTATGTTTGTAATTATTGGGCAAATAAATAACATTTCTACAATAATTTTGGGTTCAATTGTTTATTTAAACTATGCCATCAGACATGGAATACAATATCTTGTAAGTGGCCGAATCTGCTTCTCTGGCAGCACTGGATTCTTTTGATGAGATTTTCCATCACTTCGCGGCATAGCTGTGGCCCTATGTCCACAATAACTTCGCTAATGTTATTTTCAGCTGTTCAGTCATAACGAGATTATTGGCATAGACTTTTCCTTTAATGTAGCCCCATAAGAAAAAGTCTAATGGGTCTTATGGTTAAATGGGGTCTTAAACGCTTGGCAGGTGCGACGACCCATAATTGCACGTAATTTTCTTTCACTGTCCACAATTGAACCATTAGTTTCGTAGTACGCTTTGACAATATGTATGCGTTGCTGAACAGTATAGGGCTCCATTTTGTAATGGCGTACTGTCTACGTAATAACTACGAAACATCAACTTCCACAACCTGCCCAAGAGTAATGGCGACAAGTTTAAATCGGCTACCACTCGCTGAGACACCCGTTATAAACCAGACCACACGTTCGTTTCTTCTACAGGCTTCTAACTTTTACATAGATGAATATGTACTATTGTCCTAGTTTCAGTACGGATTTATATTTTCCAGTATGTTGGTGTGAGTTTTCCGTCATAATAATAATGAAAAGTCCAAATAGGGTTTGTTTTAAAATTTGCAAGACAATAGTGGGTTGAGTATGAGGTTATTGAGCTGCAAACACAGATTTTTTGCGAGTCGACAACTGATTTCGGCATTTCCTTATTTGTGGCTGCAATTTTGTGTATTGTATGAGTACGTTGTTTTGTACATTGTGTCGTTTGATGTGCAGTGTCCTTACGACAGTTAATATTCGTAGAAGTTACGCGTATTTACATACATCGGGTAAAATGAATAGCATTTGTATGTTGGAGAGATATTATCTTTGTATGAAGTAATAATAAGTGTATATGTACTTCCTTGATTTGAATGATATATTTGCCTCTCTGCAGAGAGATCGTTTTCTGCAGGCTTAGGCTCGGTGCACACTTGCTGCAAAAGTTATCGTGACGCTGCATCATTTTCAATCTGTGTCTTATCGGCGTTCCTGTGCAAACTTGATAGGCCTCAGCGTCTCAGCGATAGTCTCTTATTTACCACCAACCTAGATTTATTTACCACCAACCTAGATGGATTGTACACGCGCCCAAATATTTAAGAAGAAAGTTGTTTTTTCATACTTACAATTAGTGTATAAGTACGTAAATTGTGAAAGTGAAATTAGAAAAAGGAAGTACTTAAAGGTTTCACAAATGTTTTCCCAATGTTTGTCGATGAAAAGTTCGATATACATATTTTCATCAGACATTAGTGTGCAGAGAGACTTCCACACGCTCGATAGAGGATATGATGCTGCGGAAAATGTGCACCTCCCCATATACAAATGAGTACTGCTAGCTATCGGGGTACAGGATTGTGACGCCGGCCTCAGATAGATATCGGCGTCACGTGTGAATCTCAACATAAGTTGCTCTGCATTTCTTCTTGTGCGATTGAAAATGACGCAGCGTACCGATAACTTTTGCAGCAAGTGTGCACCGGCACTTAGGAGGTAAGAAATGAGAAATATGCACCGATATACATTGTAAAACTCAAAGAATACCTGAAAGTGTTCTTTTACAAGGCCAATATTTGAACTGTTAGGAATCAGTCCATACTTCAGCTATGTATTTCTATTGCAGTTGTTATGAAATTATTTGTAATAAAATGCAATTTTTAGACATTCATTTTTCAAACGAACTTGGAATGTGAAAATATTGCAGTAATGGACGCTATAACCCTGATGTAACTTAAACCGCGGAGTGATTCGATCCAGTACATCACAGGTTCTCAAAATATTGAGCAAAAATTTCTAAATATTTGAAATTCAATAACTCTTTTAATGATGATATTAAAAAACAGTTTACTAGAAGTGGTTAAGACACATGTACTTAAATAATTTAAAGAGTCACCTCATATAAAGATTTTTATCACACATGGCTCTCTGTTTCATTAAAAATGTCTTATTTAAAAATTCACCAAAATTATACATAACCTAATATGATTACCTTAACATGTTATAAAAGGTGGTCCAACCAAAACGCACGATGTTAATTGTAAATAAAACAAAAAGTTTTCAGAGAATTATCTTAATATTTTTTATTATGATAGAAGGATCTATGACAATTATGTGTGAAACAAAATATCGGCCAAATGCTCGCCACGGCTTCGGTGGCATACCTCTATCCGATGGTCCATATTTTCAATGACTCTGAAACATAATTGAGGTTCAATGTCGTTAATGTGCCGAATTATCTCATCGTTTAGCTCTTGAATTGTTCTTGGCTTATTGACGTACACTTTTTCTTTTAAATATCCCAAAAGAAAGAAGTCCAACGGTGTCAAATCACATGATCGTGGCGGCCAATTAACATCGCCACGACGTGAGATAACACGGCCATTGAATTTCTCGCGCAAAAGTGCCATTGTTTCGTTGGCTGTGTGGCAAGTGGCATCATCCTGTTGGAACCACATATCGTCCAGGTCCATATTCTCAATTTCTGGCCACAAGAAGTCCGTTATCATCTCGCGATGGCGAACACCATTCACGGTAACTGCTTGGCCGACCTCATTTTCGAAGAAGTACGGCCCTATGACGCCGCCAGCCCATAAACCGCACCAAACAGTCACTTTTTGTGGATGCATCGGCTTTTCAACAATCACTCGTGGATTCTCATTTGCCCAAATGCGGCAATTCTGCTTGTTAACGAATCCACTGAGGTGAAAGTGTGCTTCGTCGCTGAAGATGATTTTCTTTGTAAAGTCACCATTCACTTCTGTCTGTTCAACCAACCATTCGGCGTATTAACGACCCTTGAAATGGTCAGTAGGCTTCAGCTCTTGAGTCAATTGAACCTTGTAAGCGTGTAAATTCAAATCTTTATTCAACATTCGCATCAGTGATGTTCGTGAGATGTTCAATTGTTGGGCACGGCGACGAGTCGAGGTTGACGGCTCTTCTGCTACACTATCGCGAACAACAGCAATGTTTTCCGCAGAACGAACTGGGCGAGCATGCACAGGTATTTTCACATTTCCTACAGACCCGGTTTGCTTTTGCGCACAATTCTCCCGATTGTGGATACATTTGGTCGATTATGTTGACCAAAAAAAGTCACGAAGTGCACGAAATGCATTTTGATTTGAACGCCCATTTTCGTAAAAGGCTTCAACAATCTTAACGCGCTGCTCAATTGTGTACCTCTCCATGGTTGAATTTGTCAAACACTGAAACAAAGAAATGTCAAATTAAGTTGGGCAAAAAACTTGACGTTAAGGTGTGACTCACAATTAACATCGTGCATTATGGTTGGACCATCCTTTACATATCACACTATATATTAAATATCCTTGGTTATTTTCAATTGAGATTTTAGTCTATTATGCTATTGAAAGTACGGAAAAGCCCAATATACCCAATGAATAATTATTGTGATGCTGTGGTGTGATTATTTAGGTACATAGGTAAAAACTGGTAAAACGACAATAATGCTACGCTATGCATCGAATTGAATAAAACTCGTGGTTAAAGTACTTCCTGTGGATTACATTAACATTTAACAACAGATTTTTATCGTAATCGTAATTCTAGACAATGAAGCGACATACCATCGGTAAAATATACATATTTTACGTCTAGTATAATTTTACAATGAACCGAAGTTTGCGTTTATATACCCTTCTCAATTCAGGTATATCTTACTTGAAGGTATACAATATACACCGTATATCGTACCATTATATTAAATAGCATAAAAGAATGCACTTTTTATAGACCTACTGAACCCATTTAGGTAGACAGACGAGGCCAATGCCCACAGTTTTTTTTTCGGATTATCAACGATGTAAATTTGAATTATAAACTGTATTGAACGAAACAAGGAATAAAAGCTCCAAGGTTGTTGATAAATTTATTATTAAACAACGTGCTAAGATCTGAATTATAAAAGATGCCGACACACAAAAAAACACTAAAAGTTCTTATATATTATGCTACATTTCAAAATATTTGTTGTAGGTCGGTATGTATATGTTGTATAGGGTTTTAATAAGTCTGAAAGTAATTAGTAAATTCGATAAAATTGGTACTGTTGTTTTTTTATTTCTTGGATGTTAAAATATGTATTTAAAATGCTAGCCTTTAATTTTGTCGGGCCATTTTTTAAAAGTTATGATGTCATCGATGTTTTTTTAATGGAAAATCGCATTTTTGAATGCGCCATTTAAAATAATTCTTTTTTATGTACAGTAACGTAAAATAATGGTTTGGTTACATAAGAATTTGTGTGTCAGAGAATCAACAGAAAATAAGAACCATTATAACAGTAATTGAAATAACTAAATAATATAACTAAATCCTTCGTTTACATTTAGCGTTGGGTCGTATTAGCATTAGCGTATTATACGAGCTATGTCGTTCAGTGTTTATTACTTTTCCGCACTCCACTATACGCGGAAAAATAATGTACATAATCGTGTAAATTTTTTTCTAGGGTTTGTTTTTCGTTTTTCGGCTTAAAAATGAAAAAAAAGGTTTTTAAACCGTTACGTGTGTGTGTGTGTGTGTGTGTGTGTGTGTGTGTGTGTGTGTGTGTGTGTGTGTGTGTGTGTGTATCTGTGTCGTTGTCATTGTCGTCGGTATTAAAAAAATTCTTGTTAGCATGATAACTCAACTAAGTCGTGTGGGATCGATCGCGTTTTGACTGATTCTGACCGGGGACGCCTCGCCGACGACACCTATTTATTTTGAGGTGGATAGAACACACTCTACCATGTTTATGGGTCATGAGAAAGCACAATGGTGGACTATTTGAGAAATTTTTTTGTTAGGATGATCACTTAATTAAATCGTGTCGGATAGATCGGGTTTCGACTGATTCTGATTAGGGACGTCTGCCAGACGACATCTATTGGTTTTAAGGTGGATAGGACACACCCCACCCTGTCCATGGGTCATGAGAAAGCACGATGATGCATTATTTGAAAAAAGTAAAACTGTCGCATAAAACATATTCTGCATTTATGTGTTGGTTTATTTTTTCTCGGCCACTCAATTTTGAGATAGAGATGTTCTACACGCAGAAAAGTAATTTTTAAGGTTTCAAAACTGTTTATTTTGATATGAATTATTACGTCTTCATTTGCTTTGTCGGTTTCATTTGGTTAGTTAAGAAAGAAATTCTTCAAATGGCGCAATCAAAAAATAAAGCTTAGCATTAAAGCAATATCAATGCCGTAATAACTTTTAAAAATATTACTCGAGAAAATTAAACGGTAGCTCTAAAAATGGTAATTCAAATACATCGTTTCTCAAAGTAATCCATCCGAGTGATTAAAAAAAAATACATTAAGTTTTTTCAAAAATTATCAAACTTTTCAGACTCACTGTACCTGAATATATGTACCAATACGAAATATTTATATAAGCATGTAGAGTAATACATTTTCTCATTTACAGATTTACATTTTTTGCATATTTTTGACGTAGATATAAAGTCTTAGGACGCAAGATAAAAAGAAACCATACGCTGAAAATAATTCAAGTTTTTAATTTAAATTAAAAAACTATCGCTGAGACGCTGAGGCCTATCAAGTTTGCACAGGAACGCCGATAAGACACAGATTGAAAATGATGCAGCGTCACGATAACTTTTGCAGCAAGTGTGCACCGAGCCTAAGCCTGCAGAAAACGATCTCTCTGCAGAGAGGCAAATATATCATTCAAATCAAGGAAGTACATATACACTTATTATTACTTCATACAAAGATAATATCTCTCCAACATACAAATGCTATTCATTTTACCCGATGTATGTAAATACGCGTAACTTCTACGAATATTAACTGTCGTAAGGACACTGCACATCAAACGACACAATGTACAAAACAACGTACTCATACAATACACAAAATTGCAGCCACAAATAAGGAAATGCCGAAATCAGTTGTCGACTCGCAAAAAATCTGTGTTTGCAGCTCAATAACCTCATACTCAACCCACTATTGTCTTGCAAATTTTAAAACAAACCCTATTTGGACTTTTCATTATTATTATGACGGAAAACTCACACCAACATACTGGAAAATATAAATCCGTACTGAAACTAGGACAATAGTACATATTCATCTATGTAAAAGTTAGAAGCCTGTAGAAGAAACGAACGTGTGGTCTGGTTTATAACGGGTGTCTCAGCGAGTGGTAGCCGATTTAAACTTGTCGCCATTACTCTTGGGCAGGTTGTGGAAGTTGATGTTTCGTAGTTATTACGTAGACAGTACGCCATTACAAAATGGAGCCCTATACTGTTCAGCAACGCATACATATTGTCAAAGCGTACTACGAAACTAATGGTTCAATTGTGGACAGTGAAAGAAAATTACGTGCAATTATGGGTCGTCGCACCTGCCAAGCGTTTAAGACCCCATTTAACCATAAGACCCATTAGACTTTTTCTTATGGGGCTACATTAAAGGAAAAGTCTATGCCAATAATCTCGTTATGACTGAACAGCTGAAAATAACATTAGCGAAGTTATTGTGGACATAGGGCCACAGCTATGCCGCGAAGTGATGGAAAATCTCATCAAAAGAATCCAGTGCTGCCAGAGAAGCAGATTCGGCCACTTACAAGATATTGTATTCCATGTCTGATGGCATAGTTTAAATAAACAATTGAACCCAAAATTATTGTAGAAATGTTATTTATTTGCCCAATAATTACAAACATAATCGGTTACCTCTCGCTGGGACACCCTATATATTGATACGTGATTCCCTAAATATTGTGAATAGATGATGTCGACCTCTGTTGTCTCTATATGGTAGCTCTAAGTGACGACGTCACACAGAGAAGATGTACTATGATTTTTGTTTGTCTTATTGTTAGTTGAGGTCTCTAGGAACTAACGCCAACATTGAATTAGTTTAAGGATAAATAATTCCTGTTAATAATATTCTACCAAATTATTAGAGGTAGTCCATACTTTTTTTCTACACTGTATGTGGAACTTGAAATGCTGTAAAAACACAATTTAAGAGTCCATATATTCAATTTTTATAAAATAATAGATGCAATCAACTGCAATTATTATACGTTGTATTGAAGTCTGGAGAAGGCTAGTGGTTTGGAATATAAATTTTCTATTAAAAAGACTTCCCTATTTCAGAATTATACTGGTATATTTTTGGTTGTTCGTGGAGTAATATGGTGACATAACGAAGTTAAAGTGAAAGTAGAAATATAACTGAAAGTATACTCACTGTACTTTACACTATATTTTTCTCTTAATATAAATTTTAATTGGTATGATATTTCTAGTCTTTAAAAACACAGCGATTATTTTCAATTTATTTGTTTTACTCTAATAATTACTTTTCCAGGACGACAATGAATTTGTCGAGTGTTAGATGTTTTTAAGTTTATTAAAAATAAAAGTAAATTTAAAATGTAATTAATTAACTTTTCGAAACATCAATCCTATGCTTTACCACTGGTGGAGATATACATTTCTTATAATGGCTTGCACACAACACATACTATTTCCTTTATTTGTTTTGTTGATAAAGTTTAAACCATAAATGCTATTTAATAAGATAGTTTACTATTTCAATAATGTTCTATGGCCGGTTTTATATTTTTATCGTCTTTTTTTCTATTTTTGCTATACAAGTCTTATAGATACCGATACACCTTCGAATTTTCATTAATTTTAACATAATTACTGGCGTATTCAGTCCAGCGCCAGCGGCGTATTACAGGCTCAGTTCAGTAACCTATCAGGTTACTGAACTGAGCATCACTAGATGCAATTTACTATGTATTCTGTTGTCCAAATAATACAACTACGAAACTAAAAAATTAAAATAATTTTGTGATAAACAGTATTGTTTGGCAACTGTGATTGCGTGTTGTCTAAAATCATCGCAGGAATTACCATGGTGCGCTATACTTAATATACGCCCCCCTTAATAAAGCTGTACTTTTATGAAGGGGCGCATTATTATTGCATTAAGGTAGGTGTTCTGAATACGCGAAAATGCAGACTTATTTTTGAGAATAATTTTCGATATTTTTTACGTAAATAATACTATTTACGCATATTTTAAGTATACTGCCAATGTATGTGACACAGATAACCTTTTATATACGATTAGGCAATGAAGATGACTGATATCAAACATTACATTTTTGAATATACAGAAGCGATGTTTATCAACGTTTCGTTACCTAAATTGAATTACTAAAATTTCTAGTGGTAGTAACCACCACTGTATTTCTGACTCAAAATATATGAAATAAATATTATTTAAGTAGATATTTTATTACGACAATGCCTACTCTGTGCAAGTTTATGTAGAAAAGAAATATATATATATATATATATATATATATATATATATATATATATATATATATATATTTTTTTTTTTTTTTAATATATTTTTAATCAACTGATTCCTTTTTTGCAACGTATGAAATATTAGCCACAAAAAGTAATGAGACTAATGAGGTATTGAAGTAAGAAAAAAAATTATAAATTCCGTATCCGAAAATATTGAAAATTAGTCTGAAATTTCCACAGTAAAGCAATGTTCAGTTTACATCGTATTTTAATTTGATTGCATTTATATTTGACTTGAAAATTGTATTTCTACGTACAAATAAAATTTCTAATTTTCCAAAATAATATCCTTTGTAACATGTTATATTTTTAAGAATAATTCTTTTAAAAATGTTTCGTATCAGAATAGCAATCTTGATGTTTACTTTGAAGTCAGCATTTTTGGAATATGTGATCTATTTTCTCAATTTTATGACTAACGAAATATATGTTACATGTACTTATGTAAATTGCATACTATATGCTCCTGGCTTATGTTAACTTATTATAATTAGGTGTGCATTTACATACATACTTTCGCTGCACGGAAGCGTATCGGGGTAATTGAAGTCCAATTATTATTTTCAACATCAGTAAGTGGATATATTGATTTAGCCTTGATAAAAGTTTAACATGGCACTACGCGATATATTTTATTATTGTCGAGTCAGTTAATTTGTGGTTTACTAATTCTTTTGTTCAGGTTCCACAAATCTAGAATGTACACTAGCGGTGTTGCTGTTTTATTTATTTCCTATGTTGATGAACCTTAGTGTTGCATTACGTATGTAAATTAAATGGATTTACTCGCACTGTAGCAGTTAATTGGCTGCGAAGACCTTACATCGGATTTAACTGTACATATATGTATATACATTTTACGCCTAAATGAACTCGGAGCTGTTCAGGGGATATCACTAACTAGGAAATGTAATTACTATACGACTGCATTTGTCGAGAAACCAGTCACGTCGATAATGTCGTATACGAATGGCTATCGTAAGAATTGAATAGCAGTATTTGTATTACGTAGTGTGGCCGGTCGGTGACGCATATTACGAATGTGATGCTATTACGTAATGTAAAATCCTACTTAGAATTATAGTATATGTATATTTTCAAATAAATATTTGGAAATATAATAAAATAAAATATTTGTTGTGAAATGGGTAAGCGTTACATTTATTTTTAAATGTTTGTTCTTTTCTTTTAAAAATATTTGGTTGGGGTTTATTTGCAAATATTGTCAAACACATTGTTGTCATTCTTTAGTTTTTTTTTCGAACTGTTTTACATCAAACACTTCTATATCCTTGTTAGTATTGAAGATTATAGTCATAATAAGTCTTTTGACCTTATTGAACATTTCAGAGTTGTTTCTTATTCATTCTACATTTTGTACTCGATCATTCTTTTGATATTCAGGAAACTCTAAAACGAATTTGGATGTCACTAGCCTGATTCTAAAAAAATGGGTTGACATTTATTGCAAAAAAAGATATAATTACCAATAATTACAATAAAATTGTTAGTAGTAATATCTCAAATATTGTAGTCTTCAGTATTAACACAATGTACTTTGACATAGCATTTTAAGACATAAAATTCGTAAACAAAATCAATATTTGGGGTTAATGTACTATTAACTCTCAAGAGGCGCACTATTCAGGATGCCTGATTCTGGCACGCATGGGTATGTCATACCCCTGTTTTCAATAATTTGTCTTACCATTAAACTGATCTATTTAAAAAAAAAAATTGAATTGATAGCTTAAGGTGCGTATACATTTCAGAACCGTTTGTGAACCGCTTGTGAACCATTCGTTAAAAATCGTTTTACAGCGAACATCTACTGAGCTAAACATGATCCATGGGAAAGAAAGAATGAACCATGAATCACCAGCAGTCTTCCTCGGCGCGCTTACTTCTAATAAATAATGTCTTCGTGCGAGGAAAATTCTACGATTTTAGTTATGTGGCGCGGCTCTAATGATAGCAGAAAGTTTGTGCAAAAAGAAAAGGAAACAAAGACCTATTTCCCTCTAAGCATCTTCTTTTAAATATTTTATAATGGTCGTTGTGTTTAGGATTCTACAATAACAATTTCGTTTTATAAATGTCAATTAGTTTGACTACATTTTCCTCTGTCCACTCCATTATAATACTTATTATAATATAAAAATTATTAAATAAAATTATAAGGGTGGGCAGATTATTAAATCAACCGAGAGAGAAAAATTTCATACAAAAAGGCACAAAAAATAAATAGAGCTATCCGCGTGGTTCACGAGCAGAAGAAAAACAACGAACTGCACACGACGCCGTCTCAATGTGAACTGCGAATGCCTTTGTGTTCTTCAAAAAAACCGACAGGTAGTGGTTCGCCACGATCGGTTTATAAGCCGGCCACAGACTTCGTTCTTTTTCATCTGTTAGTATCGCCGCGATTCGAGTCGCCGTGCCAAAAGGGCCAAAAACCGAAGTGTGTGGTGAAAAGCCGTCGTGTCGCATCGTCGGTTAAAATATCTGCTAGTGCTTGATTTTTGGAGGACGGTTCATCGGGTATCGTTCCGAACCGACAGTGTGTGGGGATTTCCTTTAGAGTCGTCGGTTTGTTTACATTAGCGTAGTAGGCGCAATTAAGGGGAATAATTTGTCCTAAAGACCGTGGGGAATTCGACTGTCCTAAAGACTGTGGAGATTGTCGCTGTCGATTTCGAAAACTTTAAATCTTCATAAGATCTTCCGATTGCTAAATAACGCAAAGTTACTGTAAGCCTTTCATGTGGGGAAATTGCTTCTCTTTACTGAGTGTCCTGTTTAGTAATGTTACCAGATTTAACAATTCTAAATATGTTTCTTCATCCATCCTTAAGTAATTATATCAATCTCCTGGCTCCAATTTTAGCTCATTTAATAAATTAATATGAGAATATGTTTTTCACTTTAAAAGCCATTCTTTGACCCATATTGAACGCCGCTTTTTTTATTTTTACTTAAAAAGCAACTGCCGTCGCCACTGCTAATATCTGCTTCCTTTTCACGACGTAGTGAATTCAACTATTACTGAAAATTAACTGCCAGGATTGCTCGTAGTGTGTGGTCAAAAAAGTTCGGCGATTCGAACGGATGAAAAAGAACGGAAGAAGTCTGTGGCCGGCTTTACAAGCGGTTCGTTCGGCGCTCCAAACCCCGTCCCAATCTTGCGATCAAATGGTCCAAGAGCGGTTCGCGAACGGTTCGGCTCTCAAATGTATACGCACTTTTAAGGCGGCGACTGACTTGAGCCGAGCTTTGTATTGTAATGTAATGTAACACGAGCATTCGGTAGTCAGTGTCGGAAAACGAGCAGCGAACCGAACCGCTCGAGTCGAACAATCGTGCTCTACTAGACGTCGGTCGTCGGTATTCTTACGAATCTCTTTGATTGTTACGTCCAAGTCAGTACAGGCAGCGACGTGTTCGTCGTGAGCGTACTCGAACTCATCTATCCAGTCGACATATTTCTGCTCTGACCATCGTATGCGTTTGTTTTGTGCTACATTTCTAAATAATAATTGTGCTACATAATATCTATAATAAAAATAGAGTGGTCTCAAGAACAGATTTTATATTTTATTGTTTCGCAATTTTTGGTCCAATTCAATTAATTAGATATTCAAAATCTGTAGAGGACATTCAAACAAAATTTTTGTACTGTCCACTAATTTCTTGATTCTTTAAGATTGTCATTAATAGAGCTCCACTATTAACGCTTATTTCTTTAAATAGATTTGTCTGCCACCACCATTTTTCTTTTTTTTTTCTTCAGAAGTTTTAGGTAGCAATATCCCATTGCAATGAATGTAGTACTCGCAACTTCTAGGTTGGACATACTGAAACCGACTAAATAAAGTGGAGCACTGTTGAACCGAGCATTCGAAGTAAGTGTTGGCTGCGTTTTAATCATGAACTTTGTAATGTAATGCTTGCAGCGAGTATTACATTACAAAGCTCGGCTCAAGTCAGTCTCCGCCTTTAGATGATGTGGAAGAAGACATCATAAAGTTTATAGAATAATTGAAAGAAAAGAGTGATCGTGATATAACAGAAGAAATTAATATATATATATATATATATATATATATATATATATATATATATATATATATATATATATATATATATATATATATATATTGAAAATTGTCGAAACATGATGTTTTCTTCCAAAAATCATTTAATTTGCACAAATAAGTTTTTTGGATAAACTTGCAAAATAATGACGATACAAGCTCACTGAGTAGCGTCTACCCACAGACTGATTATACTGGCGTATAGTTCAGTTAGTTAGTGATATTAAACTGTTTTCCCACTCCGAAACTAATCCCCTCCACTTTGCCATTTATAAAGGAGAAACAAATATAATTCACCCTCGGGTATCCCATACCCAGACTAGGGACCAGGGAAAACCTCTATGGACCAGAACCTGCAGTGAGAATAAGTCGGAATCTGATCAGAGACAGCATCAATGACTGGGCAAGAGACCAGCACAGAGAAAGATGGAGAGGAGTAACGGGTCGTCGAATAACCAAACTCGTCATAGAATACTCAGAGATTGGATAGAATTGGATTGGATTGCATAGAATACTCATTAAATTGAACATGCACAAAGCCAGAAATCTGGTAGGAATCATAACGGGCCACCATAGTAGCCTGAATGCATATAAGCACAAGCTGAGGCTGACTGACAGCCCGGCATGCAGATACTGTAAAGAAGACGAGGAAACCTCGATTTATCTTCTTTACACCTGCCCCGCACTGGAGGAAATGCCTTATATTAGGGACCCCTGTCATCCTAGAGGAGGCGAGGCTTAAGGCGAGGGACGTGCCCAAATTGCTCCTTTTATGGGATAGCATTTTTGGATAATGTCCCGGATAAGAGGGGATCGCCAAGGGATTACCCATGCGATCAGTGGCTGATGAGGCCCAAACCCACAAAATATAATAATAATAATCCCATACCCAGTATACCTCTATATGGTTAATATATACTACGTTTTAAACATATCGACCTTGCCCAGATTCTAGACATTATGTTTGTTGATTCAACGGCAATGGCAATACATTACTTTTTTTTTTATAAAAATGTATTACTAAGAAATCTTAATTGTTCTTGTTATTAATCTGAAATTAATAACAATAGTAGATAATAAATTTTACACCATATCACCTTCCAAATTTTTAATTACCCCCTGACCTCTTTATAACTAAAATTATTATGAATTCAAATTTAGAACTGCCATTACTAGAATTATTATTTATCGAGTACATTTACCTCTTAATGAACTGCATCGATTTGTTTTTCTGTTCTACTGTAGCTGAACGACGTTAGCATAATAGGCGGAAATATAAATAGAAATTTATTTATTTATTTCACATGCACGCTAAACAAAAACGAAATGCAAAGCGACATGACAATGATATCGTGCATTTTTCCGTCCACGCTTCGCTTGCCGTCAATACAATAGTTGTCAATATTTGTATTATAGCTTAGCCTAGTTAATAAATGGGTCGATGTATGTGATGCCATCCGGAACTAATCTCCTATTGGATGCAATATCGTCTAGACTGTTTAAGTGTGTTTGATACTTAATTTGTGTTGTTGGTTCCGCAATTATTTAACAGGATAATTATTTTTGATATATATGTACCATTAAAAATAATAGTACATTCCGTTACTACATTTAGTATTGTCTCTAGATTATAGCATCTGCAAAACATGGTAATTTATATCCAGAAAACAATAAACCACTAGGCGGATTACTGAGTCAAAGCGAATTAACGAGTGAACTCAAGTTAAAGCAGAACTACTTTGTTGAAAAAATGCACCCATAACTTTATGGCGCTGCACCTTGCAACGGAAACGACATGGAATTTCGAAATGTATACGTAATTGTGCCTAAGTTTTTATAACCCATGCATCTTTAAAAGCAACTTCTATCAGAAATGCGCAATACTGCCCAGTCCACAGCTACATGGCGATTGAAACGGCATTAGGTGAGCTTCCTCCTTCGCACTGAACATGATTCGTTTACGCAGTCGCCGATAAAGAACAATTAGAAACCATCAGGTTTTTATGCGCCACCCTGTATCACAACTCTCTATAATATGAGTATGTTATACGAGTAGTCATTGTTTCCTAGATAGTTTTCGTAATACCAGTAGGTAGGTACATGTATATTAAAAAATCGCAGCCGGAGAAAGTTTGCGGTGAAAGTGATCTACGACCCACGAAAACGGTACCAAGTTCAAAAGGGCATAACTTCCTGCGTGATTCATGTGGAACTGTTGACATACGCGTCCGTTTTCACGGGCTCTTCTTTTGCGAATAGTTATTGAAAGTTGAAATACTTATATTATTATTATTCCTTTTGATATATTGTGTGTTGCAATTGAACTTTCTTTGCCTTATTTGGGGGACAATTCTTTTACTAGTGTCTACTTTGAGAATGATAATCAGAAAATAATATTTACATATGTGAACGTCTGTTATTTGCATTTATAGTATGTCCACATTTGGCCACTATCAACTCAGACGCTATATCGGATACATTCAATACTAATATTGACGATGTTGTATACCAAAGAAATAAATGTCGACAACATTGATATTAAATAATCTGAAAATGGCCATTACGTCATAAGAATTAGTTGTTATTAAACAATTTTTAAATCACCGAAATTTCGTTTAAGGCTGTCATTACTTAATTAAATGTGTTAACAATATTTACAATGTATACTCGAAATTTGAGGTCTATATAACTATGGATATTTATGTTATAAAACATTTTTTATGCTACTAAATAGATCCTAAATAATAAATATGACATAATTTCTTTTTAAAAAAATTCAATAAAACATCAATTATACACTATCTATCTTTTTATATATTCGTGAACATTCCAATGTACGTTGTACTTTTCTTACCTCAAAACAGAGCGTGTTGACGATATGATTATATATGATATGAGGAACAAATAATTTATAAACATTTATATATTTATAAACAAATAATTTTATTTTAAACTGCTATACGAGACGAAACTGCTAGAAGAATCTCCATCATGTTTAATTAATTTTTGTTTCTTACGATGAAAGTATAATCACTCCAGTAGTTTGGTCTCTAATCCCTCAAAACATTATTATTAAATTTCGTAACTGAAAGCTAAATATATTTTGGACATTGTTTAATTCCCTGTAATATTTATTTTTACATTGGATTTTTATATTTTACAGTGGTGTTAGAATTACTTGTTCGAAGCGAAATCAGAATATTATTTATTAAACCATCAATGTCAATTTTACGGTTCTCAAATATGGAGTAGGGAACTGTATTTGTCATTATGTATTTATAAATTTATTTATTTTTTATTTAGCACTATTTTTTACATTCATGACCTCCCTTGATACATTCTCACAAATATAAGTATTGATGGGTTTTTGCAAAGTAACTACCAAAGACAAGAACCTCAATATTACGTAATCATTAATTGAAACTACACCAGACATTTTTTCTCCGTAAACTTGAAAAAGTTACTACTGAATTGATAAGAATTATCGCATTTTTTTTTTGTCGTTTACAATTAATTTAAGTGGAATGCGTTATTTACTTTATAGATGCACTATGTATTATAATCTTATGACAATGATATATTCTGAATACGACAGCGACAAAATGTACAGGTTGTTCCTGAAATAAGGTACAAGATTTTGAGAAAATGAAAAAGAATCCTCCAAACATGGCTTTTGTTCAGTGTATTCTGAAAAAGTTAAATTTCTTCACCAAATGATTTCTTTTCATTTAAACAAGTAATTTTTGAAAAATAAATGCAAATTATAACGGAATAGTTATATCCGACGTAAAATATTTAGAAGTTTTTTTTTTTTTTGATTTCCAAAAGTGTTTTTATGTACAATTTATTAACACTATTAGCATTATTGTTGACAGTGGATATTCTATATGTTTTGAGAATATTAATTGTTATGGAAGATCATTTAAAAAATCCTCCCTCGTTTCCAATGTGTTCCTTACCTTCGAATTATTCAAAATATACAAAATTATTTCCTTATCCGCAGTCACGTGTTATAAATGCATTATTTTTTAATCCGATTCTAGTTTCACAATTCACCGCAGACAACAAGGAAACATTTGTTTCAAACTGTATAAAATTGTTCGGTTTCGGTTATCGCAATCGTATGAGACTAACAAAACTTGTGCAACTTTTAACTAAACCGAGAAACCGCCTCACAGAATACTCATAATACGACGTAGTTTTTTATGAAGATGCGGAAAATGGTAATTTTAAATGGTTCCGTTTGCATCACTTAAAAATTACATGCCAAATTGGGGTTATTAAATTGAGGTTTATAAAACAATAAGATGACGAAAATATCAGTCACTATTATACATTCGTTCTTTGAAAGATGCCCAGCCATTAATATTTACGGTAGGATAATTTTGGCTCATTTTTTGTGTATGGTTTCAGGTAAGGCGTAGATGCATTTATATAAATAGATCCAGGGCGGCGTTGGGAACCTAGGGCCGAATTGTGTTCTATTGTGGAAGACTTGTACCTACAGTTTTTGTTAGCTATAAAATATATGACCGAGGGCTGTTGAAAGGAAAAGAAATACTACTCGTATAAGATTCTCATCGCCGACTCTTTCGTAATATTACCATTTTTAAATATATTAGAAATTTGGTTGTTTTAGACCTATCATTATTGTTAGAAAAACTGCATACTTTGATGTCTCACCAGTGGCGGTGCCGTGTACAGGGATTCAGGATAATTCCTGGCATAACTTTAAGGCCTGGTTACACAGTACGAGCTAGCATGCGAGTTGGCTTGGTCAGTTACTGCAGTACAGCTACTCGCACCGTGTGACCGCATCATAAGAGTGATTGTCATGTGCGAGTTGGTCAGTAGCATTCATCCGAGTTACTACATTTTTTGTTTTTACTCGCCCACCGCCTTCCCCCACCACGCCACAAGGCAGCAGCTCGCATGCGACTCGGACGATTTTGCGAAAGGTCAGCAGCTCACATACTCAGTACATTTGCACACAACGAAATTCATACTTGACTGCAGGCTTTCGGGCAGTAGCTATTGACCTGTGTCATGGCAGCTACTCTCATCGTATGACCGGTCGAGCTACTCTTATGTGAGTACACAGTGGCAGTAGCTGTCTACTGTCACATCAGCAGATCGTATTGTGTAATCAGGCCCTTAGCAGCGTAAAGGCCCCATTAACAGAGACTTGAATCTTTTTTAAGACAATCCAATAAAAAATAAAAAACGTCGTGTATCCTACGAGAGAATACCACTGTGTCGAGTCAATAAACGTTTACTTCCAAAGCGATTTTAATTAAGTATTCTGATTTGTATAGTTTATATTATGTCAAAAATTTTGTGTGAACATGAACTGGTTATTCAATTGCAAATAATGAGTCTTTATGATGAAAATGGCAACTAAAGTACTATTCCTTTCTACATCGTATATATAATTCAGATTCCCTTTATAAGGTTTTTTCTTTGTTCCAGATAAATAAAAAACATTCGTACGGTAAAACTCAATTGTTTCTTACTAATTGATATGTTGTAGATTTCTGTATCTGATTGTTAATAATTAATGGGGAAAGTTAAAAATGGATGTCAATAATTGTTTTTATTATAAGGTTTTGTATTAAAGTTCTTTTCGTGTCCGAGATACAGGGCTTCGAAATTGTAAACAAAGTATATTTTATGATGGGTTATTATTAGGTAGTTAATACATAAGTAAATTTGATATAAATTTAGTATTCATTTCATCGCTATTTGCCAAATAAAAAACTCTCTTATCTTGCCGATAAACGGAACAGTCCAACTGAGCCTAGCCATAAAAACAAGCCATGGTATGAGATAACAGCCATTTGGGATTTTTTATTTGGCAAACAGAGATGAAATAAACTATATACAATTATTATAACTAAACATCTGTTCCCTCAAGAATTTTCGGCTTTGGAGGAAGAATGTCGACTTGTGTGTGTCTAGGCTTAAAAAAATCCACAAAAGTTTTAGTAGAAACTTTTGTGGACTTTTGCGATTAACAATATATATAGAAATTATGTAAAAAAATTAAATAACTTGTAAAGTTATACTGACTAAATATACATTTAAAGACAAACTAGCAAATATACTTATATAAATAAAATATAAATATGCATAAATATTAACAGAAGTATCAAGTATTGTTATAAATTTAATGCAACATTGTGAGGTACATAATATATTTCTACATCACATGTAATGTTTCTAGATATTTTTTTAGAATCACATATGCGCTTAATATAATAACAATACTAACATTGATTTAGGAATAATACTTTCCTCTATAGATAAATGTAATTAAATATTAAGTATCTTATTTGTGTGTTCAGAAATTAGTGGAAATTCATTTTCAGTATGAAAATGGGTGGGGAGCAACCTGAAAAGTGGGGATGGTTTCATCAAAAACCTGAAAAACAGCAAGGTTTTTAGTTTGTAATCAGCTAGCATTTTCATACTATTTAAAACAGTTTTTGGTTAATATTAAAAGTAAATGACATTCTGGGATACCTTGTATACTACAAATGCTATAATTTTTCATCACATTTGGCAAGTGTAAGAATACAAATCCAATGTATAAACATATCAAATCAATATATTTAAGTCCATAACTGAGAAGAGAATTGCCAGTTAAATAACAATGAAGTCTTATAACCTTCTTTATTATACCTGAATTATTATATTTCATACTGAAGAAAGTAGACAATAAGCAACACCCACTGAATAACATTGTAGAGGTGTTGTTGCAATAAGACGCATTTGTAAAAGAAGACGGTGACATATCTTTTTCAAGTGGTCTTTCTCTCCCCCCCAACTTTGAACTATAACATTACTAGTTTATCTAACACAGTTGACCTTTAATGAAAAGTATTTTTTAACCCTAAGTTTACTTTTCTAAAACACGAATATATGTGTAGCTATCGACGAATGTCTTACAAATTTGGCAAACAGAAACGCGTTATTTAATGATTATGCTCTCAATCATTATACCGTATTTGACATCACAGTTCGATCTGACCGCGCGTAAAGTGCATCCTTTTTCCTGCAAATGCTGCCTCGCTCTTTCCTTTACGCATACACAGATAATCTCACACGTTTTCCAATTCTTGACAAGCTGTAGTTATTAATGCTAAACCTATGTCTTAAGGGGGGAAATAGGTTTAGGACTACGTTTTTTTAATCGATTTGCATGATTTTTTTTTAGTAAGAAAGGAATGTGTATAATTTATTGAAACTTTGAATTTGAATATATTCAAATAAATATTGTAATTTTTTTGTGAAGTGTTTCCTCGAAAAATATCAACTGCCACCCATCGGAAGTCACCATCAGACGTAGCTGTTTGTATAGCATTCTGGAGGCCACAATTTTCGCCTGAAATCAATAGGGTTTAAAATTTCAAAGACATGTTTTTCTTCTATATGTACCTAACTGAAAAAAAAAAAAATTTAAAATTGCATTTTTTAGAGGGGTTTAAAGAAAAGAGCATAATTTTTTACAATTTTTTTATAACTTTTTTGCAATAAAAATAGTTTAAACAATGATGTAACTCCAAATTTAGGTTCATATAGAGCGTAACTATATAAAAAAATATCAATTTTTAAAATGATTGGTTAAGAACTTTTTGAGCTAGTGTACATACATTCAAAAAAAGTCGTTTCGAGAAAAACGCTATATCTTCTATACTTTCCGAGGAAATACTTAAAAAAAATTACAATATTTATTTGAATATATGTATAAAATTTTTCAATAATTTTCAATAATTTATATACATTCCTTTCTTGCTAAAAAAATCTTTCATCCAAATCACTAAAAAAAAAAGAACGTTGTCCTAAACCTATTTCCCCCTTTAAAGTTGTTATACCTATAACAGTTCTTTATACAATAAGTTTGTTAAGCTCATCTTCAATTTATGAGTGATGACATAAAAACCAGAAAGTGTTTCAATTCAATGTCTATAATAAATAGAAGAATTCTTGATCAATTTTAGGAACGTTTAGTAACATTTTTTATTCATATTTAAATATCTTGTATTCATATCTAAATATTGTAAACAATAATAAGTGTTTACAATAAGATTCTGACAAGCGCCGTTGTGAGACGTTTCTAATAAAAAAGTAGGTCTATTAATATCAATTATTTTTAGCCTATAGAAGAGTCTATGAAACAATTTAATTTTTTTTCTGATAAAACACGCTTTCGAAAACGAATATTTTAAAATGATTTATTTTAAAACTCCGTTGGAAACGTTATAAACAAAATAGGCCTATTAGTGCCAATTATTCCTAATCTGGAGAAAAGTATATGAAATAATGTTTTTTTTGCGATAAAATACATTTTCAATGACAATAATTGTAAAATGTTTTATTTTAAAGCTCGATAGGAAACATTGTTAATAAAAATAGGCTTAATAGTATCAATCATTCTTAGCCTTGAAAATATGATATGAAATAATGATAAATTTTTGTGATAAATCGTGTTTCCAACGACAACAATTTTAAAATTTTTCATTTTAGAACTTCATTGGAAATGCTGTTAATAAAATAGGTTATTGCCAACAATTATTTCCAATAATTATTTCCAACAATTCTTAGTCTGGGCAAGAGCCTATGAAATAATTTAAGTTTTTTGCTATCAAATGTGTTTCCAAAAACTTTAAAAGTTTGTGTTTAAAACTCCATTGGAAACGTTATTAATAAAAAATATGGGACGTGTTACCCTAGCTCAATTTACTGAATAATTTCACCCTGTAAACTAAATTTAACAAGTACAACTTGGTAATTAATTATTTGTTTTAAATATCAGATAAAACTGTACTTCGGAAACTTGGTATGTATACCTAGTTCAAACTCAATTATAACGGCGGAATTTAATATTTGTGACGACCCATCATTATTATATCATTTAAATACAGAAGCGCAAGCCGATGTGGCCGTCTCGAATTTAATCGAAAACAGCCCCGTTGGGCTCCGAGATATGCCATGCCGTCGGGCCCTCCTTCCATTCTTGTACCAGCTGTCGAGAGAACTTTACTATTTTCCTGAGTATATCTCAGTCAGTCGCTTTCGAGTCGTATTACGTGTTTTATCGTCTCTCCCTGGTACATTCGAGTGTTTCGGGTATAGTACGGAGCAACGCGCTCGAGATAAAGTTGTCAGACGATTTTGTTTGTTGCCAGAACGGTGCGGTGGTCTCAGACATTAACGTGAAATTAATTTATGTTGTGTGGTGATGTCAGTCGATTAAAGAAAATTGGAGTTGATTAGGCTTGAAAAACGCAATCATGGAGCTGGTGCTCGGATACTACATGGCCTGTCCCGGGTGAGTATTATAGGTGCAGATCGTTTGAGATTGATCAAACGGTAATAGTGGGTCGACTTAATTTAAGTGACAAGAAATTCAATTTGGAGAGATGGAGTTCTCGTTGAATTAATTGCCTTCTGATGGTTTTCCTATCAGATGAACAGACCACTTTGATGTGGGTAAATTACTTTATAAAAACTTAGTTGCGACCATAAATTATGATATTTTTTTCACACAGGGTTCTAGTGGTGGAATGTGTAGTGAAATGTAGTACACAATTCCCGAAATCGTATTGCTGATAAATATATCAGTTATTAACAAAATGAATCAGTAACATAATTTTATATTAAACAAATAACAGTTGCATTTAAGTGTTTATAAATATATCGTATAGCATAAAATTCTGAATATCTGTACAATCCACCTCTCGATCAATTTAATCTCTATTTTTATAATGTTACCTTTTCCGATTTCTTATGTTTTTAACTTACTGTTTGGACTTAAGAGTTATTAAAACATTATATGTAAAAATTAGTTAAATAACAACTGTCAAATTATCGTACTGAAAGTACGCTCAAAGAACAGTTTCTTTATGATAAGACAACACATTTATTTGACCTTAATTTGTTCAACAACATTAATATGATTTTTACCATAAACTAATAGCAAGCTTATGCAGCAATACCTACGTATATTATTTATTTGGGGAAATTTTTATCAACCACAAATATATTAATGCGTTATAAAATTACGGCTTATATAAAATGGCAATTATTATTTCTTTTGCACAATTTTGCCATCTATTTTTGTGAATAAAATATGTCTTTGGAAAAGGTTTTTGTTTTTACGTAATAAACAAGAATATTAAATGTTATCTAATATGTTTGTATTAATCAGGGTTTGTTAATACATTTGTTAATAAGTTTTATGTAACAGAAACGTATATTTGTTACCTACGTTGTATTCGAAATCAGCATTTATTTGTCATAAACGGAAATAGAAAAAACGGAATTAACAATAAATAAGGTATTTCGGCTTTTTAAATCTCGATTGAAATATAAAAAAATAATTTTCCGGCAAAATATTGTTTACATCGTTGAAATATTGTTAACTAAATAGAAATATCAGTATTCAGAAATATGAATATAAATATGGGAATTTTCGAGTTCAAAATATGAGTTGACGTAAATACGTATGTTGTTTTCATTACACTCTTACAATATTATAAATGAAAATTACACAAATATGTGTTCAAATGTACACTATTTTTTTAATTAATAGGTAAATATTTAGTACTTCTGATGAATTTATTAATATGAAACATTTAATGTAAACTAACATTAATGGAAATAATTATTTTTAAGTCGAAATAATATTATTGTTAATTTATTAATAATTACTCTCTAGTTTGTATCGAGCCATGAGGTTATTATTATTAAATACATTCCATATATACTCATCCGCAGCTTAATTGTAAATATTTAAAAAATCGTTAATAATAAATATAGTACGTTACGAGGGGGTATTGATTTTTACAAAAAAATGGCAGGCTTGTCCTCATGCGATTTTTAATGAAACCGTGCACACATGCAGAGCAATGAAAATTAGAGACACTAAATGTCTTTAAAAACGCCAAAATTTCATTTTGGGCTATATTAAACCACTTGAGAACCGAAATGGAACAAAACCATAACATACCCTTAAAAACGTTTCAAATGTGTACCATATAGAAATAGATACTTATACTTTCTCGTAGACAGTGTAATATGTTTATTAATGATGTAAACAAAATCCAAAAAAAATATTTATGTATAGACATAAAGAGATCCGATATACCTACAATTTAATTATCAGAAAACACTGAAATACAGTTACTTCATTGTTGTTTGATAAAATGATAAATCTATGCATATCAACATTTCTGCCTACCTATTCTAACTCGATTGTTATACATGAACCCCAGCTATATTATTATATTTCACTGATAATAACATGAAACTGAACATTGAACTGGAATATTTAATTGAAATAAATTGCAGCGATTCGTTACGCTACAAAACACCCATACATAATTGATTAATACAACTCTTGCCTCGATCTGTAAGACTACGGATAGAAACAGATTTTTCACGGTTGTTATAACGGGAACGCAGTACAAGTTTTAATTTTTTAACGAAACGTAATGCACTAAGAACATTAACAGTAATGCGCCTGGAATGATGGTTACGAAGATTGAAGACGGCATGGATGGCTATTTGAATTAAATACACATCTGATAGAAAATTACTTCGGATATATGTACTAGACATTCATATATCATTAATATATAATCCGATATATAACTGTTGCATAGAGACATCGTATTTTGTTAATTAGTTTCTTGATATTTTATAAACAGGAGAACAATTTTCCAGTGTTCGTAGAAAACTGGTGTCCTGTTTTTGTTGCTGCATCGAAGGGTCCAGCTCCTTCCTAAGATTGATATTTCATGATACGTCGTGAGCAGGTGGTTTGGTGTATATGTCTGCAAGATTCGTATGATAGTTTTAATTTATGCTTAAATTAGAAATCAACAATTTTTCCGTCTGCTATGTTTAATACTATATAATTTATGATTTGTCGTACTGAGCTATACGTTCCAGGTAAAATAAAATTTAAATATTGGGTACCTACGTTTTACAGGATGAGATTAATCACTAATTATATACATTTTCTAAATAAAATAAAATATTATAAATCATTCGGTTCATGTAATAATACTATAACTTATTCTATAAGTTACTATAACACATTAAAAACTTTAAATGCGTTTTTCTCGAAACATATGATTTTTCAAATGGTACGCAGCATAACTGCAACAATTTTCATTATTTTCATGCGAATTTTTAACAATATCTTTAAAATAACATTTTAAAGTGAAATACTTAACGGAATTTTCGATAAATTAATTTAAACATTATTTATTAACAAATGACTTCTCTTTTTTTTTTATCAAAAATTTAAACTCTTTTTATTTAGATACTCCCTCAACACACACAAATCAATATTTTTGTGTGATTATCAATATTTAACTAGCTATAGACTATAATTTTTTTCCCAGATTGAAATTTGCACCAGTTACACTGCGTGTCACAGAGGGCCTTAAACTCGACATGTCTCGTGAGAATGGCTCCAGTGTTGCAATTTCTCAAATTTTTTTATATATTTTTTTGTATTATACTTAAATATATATGTATATGCCTTAAATATGTATGTATATGCCTTAAATATGTATGTATATGCCTTTTCTTCCGTAACAAAAAAATGTCAAAGCTCCTTTTTAGCTTATTATAGTGGTGTTACCCTTTAAATGACCTGACAAAAATATTGTTGACTTATTCAAATAGGATAAGTCGAAGCTGGTCTATAATTGTTATGAAGCATTGAACCACTTGACAGGGAAGGGACCGGTTGAACTCTTATGGATACCTGGCCATAATGGCATTAAGGGAAATCTAATTGCAGATCACCTTACTTGCCAGACTAGGGACTAGAGAAAAACTCTATGGACCAGAACCTGCAGTGGTAATAAGTCGGTATCTGATAAGAGACCGTATCAATGGCTGGGCAAGAGACCAGCAGAATAAAAGGCGGAGAGGAGTAACGGGTTGTCGAGTAACCAAACTCTTCATAGAATATTCAGAGATTGAGATATGGGCCCAAGAATTCATTAAATTGAACAGGCACAAAACCAGAACTCTGGTGGGAATCATAACGGGTCACCATAGTAGCCGGAATGCATATAAGCACAAGCTGAGGCTGACTGACAGCCCGGCCTGCAGATACTGTAAAGGAGACGAGGAAATCTCGATTCATCTTCTTTACACCTGCCCCGCACTGGAGGAGAAGAGGTACCTTATATTAGGGACCCCCTGTTATCCTAGAGGAGGCGAGGCTTAAGGCGAGGGACGTGCCTAAATTGCTCCTTTTATGGGATAGCATTTTTGGATAATGACCCGGATAAGAGGGGATCGCCAAGGGACTACCCATGCGATCAGTGGTTGATGAGGCCCAAACCCATATAACATAATAATAATATTCAAATAGAAAATTTTCAATTATTATTTATATTAGTTTAATTATGTGTTCATGTGTTGTATTGTATGCCTTATAAATCGTGTAAACCTTGTCACATTATGCGCAAACAGTTGTGTTACTGCAAACTATCGGCATATTTACGGTATAAGAAATTCATAGAGATGCGATAAACATATGTATAAACGTTTACACTACAACGATTGGAGCAACAGTTTATAATAATAATTATGTTAATGCCGTTATTATTAAATGGCATTGTTCTATTTTATTTTATTACATTTTAACATTTAGCAGTTGTAAAGTAAGCCCTTTATTATATATTTTTTTCGATTAATAGTAATAATCTAAAGTTTCAATATTTCAGGTCATTTGTTGCTAAAAAATCGTCGTAATATATTAACTTTCTTTTATCTTGTTGAATATAAAATAATTGGAGAAAAACTGGAAATTGAAATTCTATTCAGTTATATCCAATTACGTTATATTAGTAATATTTCTTTCGCCGTTTTTTCAGTCATGTGATATTATCATATAATATCTTAATTACATATCTCAGTAGAAATTCACGATTATGTTGATGTTAGCTGTATATTTATTAATTATAACTTTGTACCTAATTTCATAATTTCACGAGTAATTTATTTCTTTTTCCTGCGTAAATTAAAATCCCATTTTAGCCCATTAAGAAATATGTAGTCTTAAAACGAAACCATAATTTTCCTCATTATCGTATATTCCATTAGAAATTTAATAACACACCTCACCTCGCGTTTTCTGCCACAATATTTGCCCTGTCCTTATTACTTTTACTTTTTTTCAGAGGTAATTGTACCCGCATAGTGCCAATCGTAGCGTGCACTTGCTAGAGTGTAATGCCCATCGAACGATTTCTAACGGTTACCGTATGATTTTCTCAGCAGAGATAGTATCTGGGCGGAGATTAAAAAAAACTCGAATTAGTCTATCAAGCTATTGTTTACATCGACCAAGGTGCAGATATTACATAAAGCAAAAAAGTTGTGTAATTGGCGAATAGCGGTACTCTATATAAAGTTCCCGTGCAAGTCATTTATCTACAGGTTGACAAAAAAAAATCGTTAAGTTTCTTTCGACCCAGTACATAAATTTAACGGTGTAATCGAAACATTATAGTTCAGCAAATAATGCAATATTGTATTTTAATTAATTTGGTTTCTATTTGGTATTATTCCGATCACCTTAGGCTGAACGTAAATAAAGCGTAACTGTTCTGCGAAACCGAAACCATTTGTGTATATAACAATCTTATTTTTTTCATCGTTTTTTTGTGTCTACAATATAGAGGAAATTTGTTTAAAATATATCTTAAAAGGTCTCAGATATCTTTAAGGATCTATAAAATTTGTATCCCAAAAAAGAATAGAATGTAATTGTTCTATAAAATTAAAACAATTTTTGTACATAACAATAATTCTCTTCGTTTTCTCGTGTATATTCTACGACATAGTTATAAACAAATATATATTAAAATTCCTATCAAAATGTCATAAACATATCATTATATAGGGTGTCTCATTTGGAACTAAAAGAGGTTTGTGAATAAATATTTTACAAACTGAGGTTTTTTTATTTTTCAACATAAAATGGAGACGATGCCTACACCTGGAAAATTATATCGTTCATATGGCCGCCTCAACTCATTGGCATGATGTCATTCGTTTAGTAAAATTTCATATAACACGGACACATAAAACTGGCTCTGATTCCCGAATAACACGTTGACTGTTCGCTTTGGGTTCATTGATTGTTGCTGGCTGGGTGGCGTACACTGTTTCCTTGACATAACTCTAAAGAAAAAAGTCCAGTGGTGTTAAATCACATGATTTTGCAGGCCAATTGGTGTCAGCATTCCTCGAGACAACACTATCAGGAAATTTGGTATGCGACAGAGTTATGGTTGTCCATGCTGTATGACATGTTGCACCGTCTTGCTGAAACCACATGTTCAAATCCAAATCATCAGTTTGGTGGAAATAGAAATTGTTTAGCATATCACAATAGCATTCTCCATTTACTGTAACAGCATGACCAGCTTCATTTTCAAAGAAGTATGGTCCAATTACTCCACCACTCCAAAATGCACACCAAACCGGACATCCCTGTGGATGCATTTCCTTTTCGTGAACAGCATGTGGATTTTCAACACCCCAAATTCGACAATTTAGTTTGCTGACATATCTGTCAAATTGAAAATATGCTTCATCGTTGAACAAAACAATATTTTGTTGTAAATATCAGCATCACATTTTTTCTCTTATAACACCCAATTAACAAATGTACGACACTGTAAACGGTTTGTAACTTTTAATTGTTGTAACTGAATATTGTATGCTAACATATATTGATCTTTCTTTAAAATCCAATGCGTGGTGGCTCTTGATAGATTCAATTGTTGTGCACGACGTCGAACTGATGTGTTTAGATACTCTCGTACACTTTCTCTTACTGCATCAATATTTTTATACGACCGACCACGACGAGGATGTATTGGTGTTGCCTTGTCAATAACAAAACCAAATTCCTTGATTAAGTATCAAAGTTTTTTTATTATATTACGAACTGTTAACACTGTAGGTGCGTGCAACAAACCATTCGCTGTCGAACTGTTAATCGCAGCACATCGACGTCGTATGGTTTGTAGATGACAGTCGTTAAGTATTGACGCCCCATTTTTGATACAACACAACTGAATTCTATAGTTCCAACTATATACCCTATATATCTCTTGTAAAAACTGAACTTTGTTGGCGAAACGCGCGTTGAGTGTAGTGCATAGTGTTTTGGTGTTTTGTGGAAAACTAAGTCAGTTTCGGACACCATAAAAAATAGATTATTATAATTGTTTCTCTATATCAATAGTTCTACGCACTGAGACTGTTGATATAGATGGACTATAGCGCGTGTCTGTACACATTTAAATTTACAATGTTAGTAAATATTTAATAAGTATTTAATGCCATATTCTCGCGATATAAGAGATTCAGTAAGTGTGAGGTTCAGTAAATGTACAATTTGTTGTCAGGGCCGTAATGAGGAGAGAGTATTATTTCAATATCTTTACCAATTATTCTTAGATATTATAAAATAAAAATCTTTTATACAAAGTCTCTTATTTTAGGCTTATACTAGAGGGGTAAACATAATGTTTAAAATACTCTGAAAATTAAATAAAATTGAACAGCAATCGGACAAGATACAATATTTATGTAAACAACGCAATGAAGCACAATAAAATGCATGCAAAATGATATCTCTAACATTACGCACCTGTACTAAAATCGAGTGCTTATCACAGCTTATAGTCGTTTGTATATGAATGTACTTGGTTGCATTTATAGAACATAATCTTGACCTTGAAATTGTCAAAGTTTGGAGAGGACAATAGGAGGTTCAGAACAGAACATGAACAGAAATACTTTCACCATAAGTAAACAAATAATTTAATACTTAAATATTTAAGCCCTATTACCTGACCCATTATTTAACCAGTCTATCTTCCGAACGCGGAAGATAAAACAACATTCACAGTCGACGACAGAAATTCCATTGTGTTAAAACGATAGTAGATTTTGGGACAGCTCATGTCAAGGAATCATGCATAATAAATATGTCCCAGATGATATTTCGGGACTCCTTTCCCGCCACCCATAAAAAGGAAATTGTCGAATAAATTTTCAAGTGAATTTCACGTGACGTTGCGATTAGCCTCGGTCGGCAATTTATTTTTGGACGTGGCCTGTACGTGCGGCGTTTTTAGTGCTGTTCAATAGATTTTGATTCTATTAGCATAACTGTAGTCGTGACCTATATTATGTATGAGCGTATTTGGAGTCTGCATATTTTTACATTGATGTTTTGTCCTGTTTTATAGTGAATTTGTAAAAACAAACTGAAACAACGTTGATTTTTGCAATATTATCGTTCTGTTCTCAATGAAATTGTTATTTTTGAAATACACACAGAAAAGAAATTCTTTGATTCTATAATTGAGTTTCTTAAAATTATATTTCCTTCAGGTAAAAATCTATTTATTCGAATAAATATACATTTTTTAAATAAATCTTTATCTCTAATTTTAACAACGTTTTATATTGGATATATATTTTTAATTCAATAAGGAATTTTATTTCAAATCATTACTTGGAAGAAACCAGTGCATTATTTTGATACACACATTTCATCGACTCTGATAGGTGTTTCAGATTTTCTGTTTAGATTTATCAGATCACAGCAATAATTTCTTCATGTATATTGTCAATGTCGCTAGATATTTGTTTATAAACTTCTGTTTCTAGTACACGTAAAAAATTAAAAAATGCGTAAATTATTTGATTATCGATAATACCTCCGTACATAGTTAATCTTTGGCGTTCTTGAAACTATTTTTCTTCGATAAGAGGAAGTGGACACAAAAATGGACTTTTATCCCCTAAAGTCTCAGGCTGCAAAGAGGAAGGTTACACATAAAGATAAGGACAAACACATTCATGCTTACCACCTTTTAGGTGCCAATCTCCCTCATCGGGACCCCAAGCTGAGCATATAATGATACCTCAATACTGGGTCCAGTCCATCACTCCTGACCATATTACGAATGACATTATTACCCATCCGTGTAATGGCCGCCGTACAGAGAGCTGAACATTTATACTTTGCATCGCATAATAGAGCTGAGCGCTCATCGTATTCTTCAGATTATATTATGATTTTCTGCTGAGCAGCCATTATTGTTTTATCTGTTACAAATACCAATTAATGTAAAGGATGCCTCATCAGTCCAGAAAATGCGCTTTTTTTTATTAATATTAACTTTATTATTAAATATTTTTCTCCGATGTACCTACTTCATAATTTTTTATGATGGTCATTAAAATTTTAATTCGGCACAGTAATTTTATATGTCTGATTACCGTATTACTGTTATTGTGAAAAATAGATTAGAAATATATAAGATATAGAAATATTAGTATTATTTACGCATCTTATTGATTTCACGAAAGTTTGATTAGATATTTTACCAGATTTTTTATTGGGTTAATATTAATATGATGTATACGCCCTGTTTGCATTAATCAAAATGTTAGCCAATTAAAATGCTTAAAGTTATTATCATCATGTATGATTTCATTTCACAAACAATTTTATCGTCTATTCATCTAATTACCCAAAAAAAGCGATTTTTGCTTAAATACCATACCGTTTCTGATAAACACCTTTAAAATATAATAATTCTCTTATGAATTTTTTCATATCTGTTTTTAAATTTTCTGTTATTTGTATGTTTATATAACATGATTTCTGTATTTATTTTCTGTTACAAATTGCCAATGATAATACAGAATAACAATGACAATGTATTCGTCTACTAATATTTACTGAATTGCATTAGTTTGTTTACCAATTATTAATATCTTATCAATAATGTAGAGAGCCAATTTCACTTACCATTTTTCTAACCCATTCTGAATACTTATTAGACTAGAATACTCCCTTGACATACATTCCGTCTATACAAATACACTGCACTTTAAAAAATTGCTGAATTTTTATTGTCTTATCTCTACTGTAAATTAGAGAGCATAATTTAAATAGTAATCAATTTAGTTATGAAATTAATTTAACGTTGCGGGAACACTGATGCAATTACCTATTCGTCACCGTAGCTAGAATCATTCAAATGTTTCCAGTTCGTTTATTTTTAATTTTCAAATATCACAGTTAAGTTAAAGTTTGTGATAATACCATGTCGATATATTGAGATAATTAATTGAGATAATATTGAATCATGAATTTTAGTAACATTAAAGAAATTTTCTTAGAAGATTTTGGCATCCGATTTTTTTAACCCCAAGGAGAGTCTTTTAGCTAAGTGTATAATTGATAAAATATATACAGTCTAAAAATTAACCATTCTTTTGTTGCAATAATCGATAAAGAATTAAGAACAATTCTATTATAAATTATTAAAAGGGTAACCGTGATCTAGAAGAAGGTGGTTTTTATATTATTTACCAACATCTTATATTGTACTTTGTGCCTCTCGTATTCAGCCAAACCAAAATATTTCCTAATTCCTTAGAACGCTGTACATATAACGTGTTGAAATTTATAACTACAGCGAAAACTAATTAAAAACTTGAATGGTTGCCAATGATGACGTTAATACGTAGAATCAGAAATACTAATATTTCTTCAGTTGCGATTTCGCCTTGACCCGTAGAAGGTTACGCTCTCTAATATTTTCGTACATTTTACGCCGTAGAAAATCAGTAATTCATTGTCGTCTATTGAATTAGCCTGTTATAAATTTCCGTAAAAGGAATTTAGAATAAAAATTCATAAATAGTTTTTTGTGTATTCTCCTATTTGCAAGACCGATCTTAACAATGGAACAATAGAAGTTCAGCCGAAATTTCAGGAAAAGTCCTGTGTAAGACCTTCATACACAGAATTAGAATATCAGGAGATTAATAATGGCAATAATCGGGAATTCTATTGTGTTAACATAACTATACCTTTTTAACCTTGAACTAAACTATGGCCGGTAGAAAGTCTACTAAGTATTCTTTAATAGAAATTTGCATGGTAGAGTTAAAGTCATGATAAATAGCTTTTAGATTCCGCATTACAAAGCAAAAAGTTTGTTATTAATCGATTGTAATTTATGTATAAGTAGTGATTTATTATACTACGAATAAAAAAGTAGGTTTAATTAATAATGTGGCTTTTAGTTAGATGAATAAAATTTCGACTGGGCTTGGGAAAATTACCTTTTCTATTTCGTATTACTGTACCTATAAAAAATAATGAAAGTAATATTTTAATTCACTATTTTATTACCAAATTCTATTAAATACCAGTACTGTGTATTTGTGCTCAAAAATATTATATATTCAATTGTATTGAAGGTGTATTGTTAACCATATTAGCACAATTTTTTCGAATACTGTTTTTTTTTCATTTTTGAAAATATATCCATTTAATTATTCGAGCCATGCAAATGAATTTATTGTCTATATGTCAGATGTCATGGTATTAATTTATTTGTATAAACGTAATTCGTTAGCAGTACATTGTTCTCTGGGTGTAGGATGACCAGAATATCTCGCCTGCTCTTATACCATCTTGGTGTTATAAAGTATGAAATTAAAGTATCATTTCTTACTTAAATAGATTATTTCAACCATTTTAATTGCACTTATGCACCCCGAGCCCCCAAAAATCATTTTGAATTAATAACTACAAATATGATCAATCAATACATCACATTATAACGTGCTATATCATTCTGTTCCAGTTTTAGATTTCAAAGACATATATAAAACTTCTCATACAAGATTTTGTATTTTTTCATTAGTAGATTATATCTTTGTATATTTATTTAAGTATTTAAGTACTTTCTTACTAAGCATCTAAAAACATTCACCAACCTTTGGGTAATTTTATTGTTCGTAAATTGTGTTTTTGGCGATTAAAAATTCCTCATTAATGAACTTTTATTTTCTAAGACCTTAAAAAAGTTTGAACCTTAAAATAATGAAAATACTGAAAATAACTAACGATTTTTAATGACGGTCTTCCAAAAAAAAAAATACAGTTTAGGTATTACTAACTACTGAAGTTAAAGTGTGCCGAGGAAATATTTTCACCCTTCCACATGTATTTACTGGATTAATTTTTCTACTTAACATATTTCCAAGGGAATATAATGGCGCCATACCCAATAAAGCGATCATAAAAAAGGTCTGAAATTATGGAGACCCTCGCTGTATGTGTCACACATACAAAGGGCAATGGCCGGTAACAGAATGCCTTTAGTTACCCTCGCGTGTTCACCCCCTTATTGTACGGTAAGAAAATGGGTGCGCGCTGTTGCCGTTTTCTGTTTATAGTTTGTAATAGAGTCGATAAATTATAGACATTAAGAATTCGGTGAAAGCTTTCGGTACCGGACAAGGTTTTCAATATAAAAAATATGGGACAATTATAAATTGTAAAAAGTTGTAGGAAACCTTGAAGGTAGGAATTGTGAAAAGAGCTAGGAGTAAATATATTTTTTATATGTTTATTAAAGTTTAACATATTATATTTTGCTAAGACGGAAGAAAGTGTGTACATGAGTTATTTTTTCGAATACGTATTAACTCTTCGTTCTACCGATTGAGAGAAAAAGCGTAATCATATACAGTATGCTTTAAAAGTCTGCTTTAAATCATCTTTTAGTTTGGCATTGCCAAAGCTGTGATATCGGTACTATTAAGAATATTAAAATATTTCTTAGAACTCTATTTTTTTATATTTTTGCTGTGAACAGTTCCTCTGCAGACTCCAACAGTAATCGGCCATCATGTGACGATCCCACCTTCCTTGACACCTTTCTTCCATTATTGGAATATCCTGATGAAACCGTTCATCTTATTCCTCACTATAATCTCTGCAATCTCTCTAATTTAATCTAAGTTAAAAGCGAATTTGTGCGACTGTTCAAAAAATGTAATTTAATTATCATATTGGCTCCCAATTTTTCAACACATTTTAGCATCTTACGTAGTAATTTTTCAAATTACTACGTAAAAAGTCTTCTTTTATTTGTCTTGAAAGACAAATAAAAGTCTTCTCAAAAGACTTTTATTTGTCTTTCTCTTCGCCCCAAAAATGCATTTGAATTACAGATACATAACTAAACCATGCATCAGATTCTACAACGTCATATATCTGTTAAAATTTGGATGTTTTACCAATCTTCGAATTTGTAGACTGTTAAAAATCCGTTTTTAATTTTTCCATACTTAATGCTGGAAATGCTTGACAAATGTGTTTAAAACAATCACCTAACTTGTCTAGTGCTTTTACAAACTATTTCAGTAAAGCCAGTTTTATGTGAAGATGTGGCAGTATTATTTTTTTCTTTATTAATGGTTCGCGATCAATGTTGGTGTTTCCAACGGTCATAGCGTCTCTCAAAGGCCAAACAGTTTGCGGCCAATACTTTTCGTTTGCACGACTGTCTCATAAACGTAGGTGACAATGATATTTGGTTCATCTATTTTGCTGTCCAAGAAGTATGGTGGCCACCATGCTTCTTGGAAATCAACATAAACAAACCACTGATGTTGAGACTAAGCAATTTTTTGTAATACCAACTTAATATTTTCATATTGTTCTGTAAGTTTTGTTGAAAACGATCGATTGGAATCGACGCAAACTTATTTCCGTAGTGCAGTAATACACATTTCAAGCCCTGTTCAGAACTGCCTAGGAAAAGCCTCCAATTTTCTGATAAATTTTAGAAGTTTCCATTACTTTAACAATTGTAGTAAATTTAGCTAAATTGAAGATATAATGTGAAATTAGGCTTCGGACACTCAGAGCCTGATCTTAAATTTGTAGTAATATAATTTTTTATTCCCCAGTCTTACCAATAAAGTGAATATATAACGTGAAGTAACAGTGATCGATAAATTGACGTTGGTGTCTATTGAAAAGTAGTCTAAAAAACTGTTTCTACATCTAACAAAACAAGAAAACAAATCGTTCTTTATGTAATTTGTGGCGTATTCGTTTTATTATTATAGTTTGTTTAATTTCTGTGTATGCGTAAGGAAAGCGTTTATAAAATAAATTCTTTACTAGCTCCACCTTCATTACCTTTCTCACTCCATAGAAAATTGGGAAACCGATATTTTATATTGGTACATTGTACCCTTGTATTGTTAAGTTTTATTAAATGGTTACAATGCCCACAGGTTTGTCAAGGCGTGTTGATAATAGAGATTTTATTAAGGTACCAAGCGGTGTCGGCTACCTTTGAAGTGCGCTCGATTTTCTTTGATGTTTTATGTTAGTTAAGTGGCGGGAAATCCTTAGGGAGGCCAGTTCAAATATAGCTTCACGTTAGCTGATAAATGGAGTGGGACTTGTATATCTTTTTGTGGACGCTTTTTTCAAGCCAGCGAATATTAAGTAAATGATGTAGTGATGTGATGTAGTGATGTAATTTTTTATGCCACATTTTGTCACCTGGAACAATTTTCATTATATCGGGTTGTCCAAAAAGTTCGTTCGGTTTTTTCATAGTATTTATTATTAACATTATAGTTATTACAAATTATTTTAATCAATAATGTGCTTTCCTCCATTTTCAATAACTTTCTTCCGTGTCTTGGTAAGTTTCATAATTCATCGTTCCATTTTCATAAAATCTTTGCGGTTCGCTTGCAAAAAACGTTTTTAAGTGATTTCTGACTTTCCTCGTCATTGGCAAATGTTAAGTTTCGTAAACTGTTATCTATGGAGCAGAATAGGTGAAAATCTGAGGGCGCAAGTTCTGGAGAATACGATAGATGGGGTAAAACATCCCACTCTAACTCCAGCTATTTCCTCCGGATTTGTAAAGAAGTGTGACGAGCGTTGCCGTGATGGAAGACGGCCATCTTATGATTTACAAGTCCTGTATGCTTATCCTGCATGGCTTGGCTCAATTTTTGTAACTGTTCGCAGTAAACGTCCGAATTTATTGTTTCGTTCCTCGGGAGTAGCACAAAATAAATGATTCCTTTGAAATCCCACCAGACGGACAACAAAACTTTGCTGGGGTGAATCCCTGCCTTTGGTGTGGATTGAGAAGGTTCACCGGACTTTCCCCACGATCTTGTTCGAGACATTGTCTTAAATGATCCACTTTTCATCTCCAGTAACCGTATTTCTCAAAAAGGGATCGCTACGGTGACCAATTCTTAACATATCGCAGATGTTGATGCCATCCATTAAATTTGATTCGCTGAGTTCGTGAGGATCCCAAACATCGAGTCTACTGACAAGTCCAAGTCGTTTATGGTGATTCTGTACACTAGATTTTAACGTCTGCAGGCTCACGTATGGTTTGGCGAGGATTTGCCTCGACTAAGGTTCATAAATGCATGGGAACGACTTCTTTAGGCCGACCTGACTTTGGGGCGTCCGTGAGGGTAAAATCGCCAGATCGAAATCTCTTGAACCGCTTTTGACATGTTCGTTCTTGAATAACATCTTTGCCGTACACAGAACACAATTTGCGGCAAGTTTCAGGTAGTCTTTTGCCTTTTTTAAAATAAAAAAGCATCACGTACATACAAAATACATATACGACCTAAATATATATATATATATATATATATATATATATATATATATATATATATATATATATATATATATATATGATAATCTATATAGTTAGAGAAAGTCATTGAAGATTTTATACTTGGGCCCGAATTGGTTAAGCTAGACTTCGAATCGGGTATTCTCGAGGTAAGTCTGAACCATTCGATTCGTTTTATGTGGGGTAAACTCGGGGCATGTCGAATTGTCTCGATTCGTATAAACTAGGGCGACTCGGGTTGCCCCAGGTCGTGTACGCTCGGTGTACTTTAGGATCGGATATGTTCGGGACAAGTAGAATCCAGTCGGTTCGTTAATTGGGTACACGTTCGTGGTATGTTGATTAGGCTCGTCTAACCTAGGGGTAACTCGGAACGGTCAAGTACCTTGGGTGCACTATATCTACAGACTTTATTTACTTATAATTTAAAAAAATTGCGGGATAAAAACAAATACAATATGTAGACAAGATTGCACACTATACTCGTACTCGCTACTATAAATAACGTATGAATAATGAGCAAATATAATAAAAATGTTGTTAATTGTTATGACGGTTGAAATAAAAATCCAATACGTAGTTAAAAAGCATGTTCTCTTGTGTGAAATTAGTGTTATATTTGTTGGATTATTTGTAAGACTTTTAGTGAATGTTCGTGTAGAAATTGGCAGTAGTTATCAGTAGTAGTAAGGATTTAATTTGGTATTCAATGTACGTACAATATTATTTTAAGAGGAGCCTATTTTTAAGAACAGTTTTTACATAAAGATTCTATAGAAATTAATAGAGACCACATACTTCGTTATTTTGATAGTTGCTAAATTTACTGTGTCAGGATAAGCAATCAAGTGCATTTGGATTTTCCATAGACAAAAAATAGAATGATAGCATTAAAAATATCACACTTAAATATTTTCCACTTATTATTTTTTTAATACAAAATCTGTATGATTTAAAAACAATATGTTTAGAGCTATGAGAGTAAATTTGTTTTTTATTCAGTGGGAATATCAAAAAGTCACAATAATTAATTAATGTATGCAAAAAGTTCATAGTACACTACTAAATACTACACCATTAAATAATTATGCAAAACGTTTTGCTTCTGTGATGTTAAATTGTAATTTGCTTCATCTTTACTCTCTACAAACGCTAATATCAAATAAATTAAGCATCAACTGTTACGAAATCTCTCAGAATACTTTTCTGTAAGTACCTTCAGGCAATTTAGAAAATTATGTTACCTATATAGCACGACAGATCAGACAAAGTTACATAATTGTATTACATAATCAGAAGCATTATGAAACATAAATATGCACTAAATGAATAATCGGTTGGAATCTAAATTACACGTGGAGCATAATTTGGTAATGTAACAATTTATAAACATATAATGAAGTTTATTCGGTTTTTAATAATTTGAATGAATAATTCATATTAAATAATTTGTCATTTATGAAGAACACATTCTATATATCGGTTTGGGTAATAAATATACAGTCAGAATACGCTTCTGGAACCGTTGATTATTTCGTTATTTTCGGTTTTGTGTTAATAGAATACCTGGATATTCTTCATTATATCAAATTAATAAAATAATACAGGACACTACGATATTTTATATATAATTTTGGGTAATATACAAAATCAGAATAAACTCACAGAACTCTCGATTGTCTTGTTGTTTTAGGACCTGTGTCAATAGTGGAATACCTGTACATTTTTCATAATCTGTATGAAATTAATAAAATCATACAGGAAACAGTTCTGGAAGGAAACATTTAATCATCTAAGTGATGTTTTTCTATGAAATTTATTGATTTATTCACGTGAATTATGATTTCAATTGATAATTTTGCCATGGGAATTTTGCCACTTTCGAGGATGCTTTGTATGAACTTCCATCCAGTGCGAATTCTTTTTTGACCAATAACGTCGGCTGTTTTTATTAACGGTTAAGATGCCGTTAGTACAAACAGCATAGACAAACTATCGTTTGACTCGTCCTCAAATGAATGTTTATTCAGCGTATTAGGGTTTTCTCTAAACAGCGGCGAGATTGGAACAGAAATATGTTCTACAGAAATATGATTTTGAATCAATTCGATTTAATTAATTTATGTATTAATATTTGTATACAAAAGCCCATCATATAGTAGCGGATTATAGATAAATTACTTATTTTAATAATTAACTACATTTTTATTTAGCAGTAATGTTTTCTCCGTGGAAACTAGTAATTAAAATCTGTAGTATGTTATACTTGTATGCGATGAATGAAGTGGGTATTTATTCATTTTCAGTACAAAAAAATTAGGGGCGCAATCTGACAAAAAAGTCGATGGTGGTTTCTGAACAATAGTAATAATAATTGCTTTATTGCCTAATAGACAATCCATTTACCGGACAATACAATACAGAGTTTATATAAATTAATTCAAAAGTTTAGTACACTATGCATCAAGCACCAAATTACTATGTAAATAACATAATATATAAAAAAAAAACATTTTAGTATTAGTATAGTAGAGGCAGTGTAGACAAAGACAACGTAAACGAGTATTTGGGAGTAGTAACTTAAATTATTTTATAAATACCCATCTATACCGTGCTTTCGTGAAATAATGAATAAATTCGTTAAAAATGCAAGAAATCATTTTTGGGACAACCATCAGACCCGTCAAATTTTATTTTTAGTTGCGCATTTTTTAAGATAATTAATACATACAGGGTGATTATTGTGGGAGGTATGTACAACCAGTGCAAGATATTTGGATTTTCTTCGAGACGACCTTATTTCTGCACAAATAACTTTCTTCTATACAGATGCAGAGGAACTTGGTCTTCTGAGAATTAACTTTTTATTTCAACAAGATGGTGTCTCTCCCCATTATGCAGCACTTGCCCGCGCTTATTTAGATGAGACGTTCCTAAATAGTTGGGTAGGGAGAAGGGCACGAATGAATGGCCAGCAAGATCGCCAGATTTGACATTCCTAGATTACTTTTTGTGGAAATACTTAAAAAGCAAAAGTATATGTTATTAGGTCGAAGAATTTAAAAGATTTAAAACAACGACTTCGTCAGGAAACACAACGTATACCTCCTGAACTTGTTAACAGGGCTCAAATATAATTAATTAATTGTTATGGCTACTGTCAGCCCGCAATTGTGCCAAAAGTGCACAATTTGAACATTTATTTTAGTTGATTTTTTAAATAATAATTTTCATTAAATTTAGTATTTTGAAATTGCAAAATTGTTTTTCTTCATTTTTTATAATCGAACGTATACTCATGCTAATGAATTAAAAGTATTTCCGTAGCGTATGTTAAATGTGCTCTTTTACATTCCGGAATAAAAATGGGGGTTGCCATTAAAAAAAATGTCGATAACGTTATACATACCGTCTATACGAATCACCCTGTATGTATTAATTATACATAAACTAAACGTATGCACAACTAAACACAACACAACAGATGCGCGACTAAAAATAAAGTTTTACTGATCTGAGGGTTTTTCCCAAAAATTATTCCTTGAATTTTTAATAAATTTATTCATTCTTCTTCTTCTTTTAGCTCATAACCCTTGGTGGGTTTTGGCTTGCTCTACTATGTTCCTCCGTCTAGTTCTATCTACCACTATTCTCCTCCAGTTTCCTAATCTTAGAGTTTTTAGGTCTTCTCCACATCGTCTATCCGCCTTTTCTTTAAAATTTATTCATTACTTTATGAAAGTACTGTGTATCAAAATATTCACAGAGATCTTCAGTATTTTATACACGTAGCATAGAATAACAATAATAATAAACTTTAATAACAAACATTTAAAAAAATCTAAATTACAGTGGTAATTTTCCCGAAATTGAATTACTTGGTGATTTAAAGTGAATATCACACAGTTGGCACAAATTTTTAAAATTACACCGCATAACTTCTATAACTACGTATAGATGACTTCATCAAAGTATTTGTCCTGGGTAAAATGCAACTAAATATTAAGTGGTGTCGTGAATTGGATATTCATGATGTCATATTTAATAAATTAGTACAATCAAGACAATAATAAACACGATTATATAATACTTTTACAATAACATTAAAAATAGACAGATGCTTCTAAAGTCTAGGCTATATGTGTTAACACGGTCAGTTAGATATGTATATCTTACATGTTGAAAAGGACAAAAAGGTATTAAGTTCGCAATAAACAAAGTTTTTTTTTACATAATTTAAACTAGTTTTTAGTCAATATTTTTTATCCTTCGAATAAAAAGGCAAACATTAACTTTGACACTTCTGATAAGTCGTTTTAAAGCACCATGTATATACCATCTATTAAATGGAAGTCTTGATGCTAAAAAAATCATTTATTTACACATAACATATTTGATATTTGGTTGCTAATCGGATGAGAGGTCTATCGAGATTAGGTCAATTGTTTTATTTAACATCGATAATACTTTTCTCAGTAATGACTAAGGGACATACTCGTACATATGTATGTATGAATCTATCAATTAACATTCTTAAACAGTGTCGTGCCGAAAACACATTTTAGGATAACAGTTAGTACAATACAAATCCGTCAACCTATGACAGAGTAATGAAAAGGTTCTTCACAAAAACATTCAATGAAAGTGATATTTCCATCAAAATAAATGAAATAAATTCAACAAAAATCAAAATAGATGAAACAAAAATGAATTAAATTTTACAGAAATATTGAAACGCCAATGAATTAAATTATACAATAAAGCTAAGACGTGACTTCATAATTGCATTTTGTTCGGCAAATTATTAACTGTCTATGCCGTACGCAGTTGATTGAAACATATGTCGCTAGACATACGTGCTGGTAATAGTGGCATATTAGTAACAATTGCGAGTGGTGTAGCATGTGATCCGTGCGTCGTCACTAAATTGATACACGCGCAAAGATCCATTATACAAATTGTAACAATCGCAATACGAGTGAAAGGTAGTATTTTTGTAATATCCCTTAAGTGTAAATAAAATGAACGCTGGTGAATATTCCACAGTTATAAAGAATGTATATATTTATTTATGACATTATTACCTAAATTGTTTTTTGCAATGCTTGAAAAGTTTGGCATGACTTATAGAATATTCGAATACACGTATGGGATATGCTCTTACGAGTAACACATTACCGGGAATTGAGGCTAACAGGAGAAAGCCGGACCTCTTTTGTGTGGGTTTTAAATTATTATAATCAAACTACACCCTTATATTATTGTTCCTCAATAATAGACGACAATCTACGTGACGAATGATTTATTATATGCATAATAGCAGTGTTATTACATTACCATTATCCATATAAATACTGAATTGATTTCTGTGTACTCCGAAAATAATATATTGATTTGATTGATGTTGTATGTAAATGGTCTCGGGAATTGAAGTTAATTCAAGTATTTTTTTATATCTAGAAATACATTATGAAATTATAATCTATGGTACTTACATACACATCAGTATGAAGAATGGAAACGCTTATTATTTGCCGTTAATTAATCGTGAAAGTGACAATTTAACCGTTTTTGGTTAAAAAAAAAATTAATGTTCTGGTTACAGTACAAAGTTAGCAGAACATCTATCAAGAAAATGTTCTGTTAAAAGTAAGTATATAGGAATTTGCCGCTTTTTAACCATAAACAAATGCCATAAACAAAATTTGAAAAAAATTAAGACAAAAATATTAATTTCTTTTTCAATGTAAAATAAAAATAAGTAAAATAACTCAAAACTGGAAGCAACGAATGAAAATATATAAACACGAAAGAAAATTGATGATTAACATCTCCACAAAAGACCAGAGGACGAATTAATGAAGATTAAAAGCTGTTCTGCGAAATTACGGGGAACGAAATCCAAATATCTGAAAAAAATTTCAAAATGTGACACGGCGAATTCGAAGATGTCACGATTAAAAGAAGGCAAAGGATAAATTCCTGAATGGAAGCTGACTCCCATAATCCAACATAATTATTACTTTGTTATAATATGGAAGTACAACTTCAGCAATACATACATATACATACATATATGTATATGTATGTAATGAGGGCAAAACCTTATTTTTCAAATAAATATTGACAGAAATTTATTTTCCAAATAGAAATGTATGTATTATTAAAATAAATACGTATTTATAATCGAATATGTTGTTCAAAACTGTTGTAGTAAGAAATTGGAAAGCGTACTATTAATATACAGTGAATTAAATACATACATACGAAAATTTATTAAAAGTCAATATGATATACTCGTATAATATGTGACTAATGGAAATTAGTTTAATACCAGAAAGAGCTTTATTAAATATTTTAAGATATTTTTGCAAGATATATACTGAATAAACTGTGTTGTTGGCTACTCATCATAATTAAGGAAAATAAATCAATCTATGGGTTAGAGCAGTTTATAATTATAGGAAATAATTATTTGGGAAATCGGAAAACAAGAGATCAACAACTCAGTAATGTACCACCAAGAAAGAATGTAATGAGATGCTCGATGCGTTCCCTTGACAGTTATACATCACTTAATTAATTTTATAGTTAATTACCCTCTATGCCAATAGAGGGAGCAATCATTCTGAGACTAAGGGTATAATTAATTCACTGTTGCATATTACAGGAGAATATATTGGAAGTGTCGTTACATTTTGTCTCGATGACCATTTCAGGTTATGATCACGGAGACAGGTTCAGATTTATTCCTACGATATATCTAACCCTTTTATCCTCAATTTTGATAGTCCTTGATGCAGTATTAAGCCAAAATTCCGCGAAAACAGATTCAAGATTTTTTCACGTATTTCTGTCCCAATTGCCTATCCAGTCACGTTCCGGTAAATCATTGACATATTTTTGCCGTACTATATGGTTCTACCCACTTCTTTACGAATGTAATCGACTTTTTAATATCAGCTGCTGCTAGTTGCGACATTTTCGTACCTTTCGGATGGATGCACAGGGACACAGCCTCGTAGCGCGAGACATAAAAGATCAAACACAACTGAGTCCTTTATGACAGTGCATCAAGGACCAAAGTTCCCTCTATCGACTCATGAAAAATTTTTTAGAACGATATCTCTTACCGGTTGTGAGTAAGGCATGCCACACTTCTATATGACCGACTGTATTTATGCTGTGCTTGAGCATCTTTGCTAAGATTTGTGTAATTGATTTATCTGCTGAAGACATTTCTTCTATGAGAAATAAATTCACGAACATACAGGAACCACATGTTTATCATAGTAGTTTAAATATGTGGTTGTAAATATGACGTGATTATTTTAAAGTAACAATAAATTATGTAAAAGTATATTCATATTATAATTTTGCTGTATTAAAAAAATTAAATAGTTTCGTGGATGGCAGAATTATGGATGGTCTCCACTTATTTTTTTTTAAAGTGTATCACAACGAGCACTTTAGTAATGTGGCGAAACTAATTGAATTAACCTGATAAAGAGTGTACAGATCAACAAAGCTTGTTTCCTGCGTTTTAATCAATTCCATTGACGCTTGTTAAAACGTTACTGTTGTACAGCTCGATATTTTTTCATTCCATACTTTGCAATAACTTTCCATGGCATCCCGCACTGTGACAGATCGAAATTATTGGATCTCAACTTTACGTACATACATACGACTCTTACATTCTTCTTCTACCTACCTACATTTATTTCTTATTTATTAGAGTTTCTGTGTCACATACTGAGTCATCTCGGCGTATTTATTGTTTTTACTTGTTCCCTTTCGTACGATGTAGGACGCTGCCAGGATCCGGTTTTGGTGGCCATTAAAAAACTTTGACTTATTCAAATTTCAGTCGTTTATATCGGCCCGTCTCTTGAGGTCATCCTGGACCTCTCCAAGCACATTCATCTTTGAAGCGATCACATATAGTCGCGTTTAGCCATCAGCCAGTTTTCCCACAGCAAAACAGAATATACAGTCCAAAATAAATTATAAAATCAATGGAATGTGCTGCGCCGCGTAATTATTTGTTAGGAGGTATTGACCTTCACAATTTAGGGAATTGTTGAGGAGTTTTAAATAATTTGCTGCAGAGAACATACAGATTGATTTATGTTTATTACTTTTTGGTGAGCAATATCATCTCAAATTATTTTAATTTTTTTATTAACTGTTATAATAGAGCGTCTTCAAACCGTATACTCAAATTGATACAACATAAACCAGACGTCAGATTAGAATGATATAATCCACGTTATCTATAGACATAAATATATCCTTAAAAAGCAACAGGCGTTCAAAATAAGAAAAAAAAATCAGAATTAAAACCAGAATTAAAAAAAATCAGGGAATGATTAATTGTTTTTAAATGGTTGTAGATATTTGCAACAGATTTAATGCAGAGTTAAAGCAATATAAAATAATAATCGTGACAATATATAGGTATATAAACGATATATAAACGATATAAATATATAAACGATATATAAACGATATAAATATATAAACGATAGGGTAGTTTTCGAGTTATAAACTACTACTTTATCCTGTAATACTTTGCAAGCAACCACTTTCTTTTTATCTCAAGTGATAGTAGCATTCATCATCTTAAACTTTATTCCACAGGGGAATATAGTGCATCCAAGAAATGTCTCCATCGGATTCTATTTTGGGCAAGAGCTTTCGTTTCGATCTATCCCTTACCAGCTACTCGAGCTCCATCGATAACCGTTCTGCGTCATGTACTTTTTGACCGACCTTTTTTCTTTCTCTGCATTTCATTGTGGATTGTACTCAAATTCCGTGCGGGTTGTATCCATTTCGTACTCTCAGGGCATGGCCAATCCATTTCCATTTTCGACATTTGATTTGGGCTTTTATTTGTTCACAACCAGTTATTCTCCACAGCTCTTCATTACTTATTGTATCTGGCCATCTGATATTCAGTATTCAACTGCCTCAGACAGTTGTTTATGAAGACTTGTATTTTGTTTTCGACGAACGAAGTTGACTTTCAAGTCTCGCATCCGTACAGCAGTACTGAAATACAATTGGTTTTGGAAGTGAAAAAACGTATTTTCAGATTTCTTGATAGCTGTGTTGGGTTGTCCATACGTTGTTGAATAATATAAATGCTTGTCGTGTCTTTCGAATTCTGTTGTTTACATCTGCATCAGCACCTCCATCATTTGTAATATAGCTTCCCACATAGCAGAAGCTGTCCACCTCCTCAATGGTTCTGTTTTCGATCACCATGGGATCATGGTGGTATTGATGTGCATGGGATTTTTGTGGTAGCTCGAAGAACTTCTCCAGATCAGATCTAGCATTACAGGCAGTATTATTTGTCAAGGCTTTTTGAGATAAATAAGAGAATCTGATCACTTGCATAACATATGTGTATTCTCAAACTTTTTTTTTTTTTTTGTAAACGGCAGCTATTTATATTGTTGATAATTAAACATTAATGTAAATAAAGAGGATTAGGCATATTTTACCCATTTTAGCAATTAGTAAAGCCTATACATATTTGACAATTCAGTCTAGTCTACAGTGTTATGTCTTTTGTTTGGTGGATATAATGATTTTAAATAAGGATATTATTTCATATGTAGGGCTAGCGCCAAGGCTGGTTCTGTATATACAAAAAAAAAAAATCAAATATTAATCTATCACTCGCAATCAGTAAGAACATTCCTGGCGTATTAGAATATAACTGAATTGGTAAACGAGGTAAACTCGAAAGTGTTACTGCGTTCAATGACACTCTCGAGTTTACCCCGATTTGACCCAGCTTGATTATGTTGTGTGGGGTTATACGAAATCGAAGATCTAGTTTAACAGACTAAATAACGTCAATGATTAAAAAAATCAAGCAGCGATAAGGGAACTTATGAATTATCGACCCGTTCCAAGAATCAAATCACCCATGCGGGTTGGATTTCTTTTCCTATGGCGTGTACGGCGCTGCGGATCGTGTTCCATTAAAGGTCTCGCGGTGACCTAATGATGTTCACTTTTACCAGTCGATAGTGGACCGCCATAAAAAATAAGTACATGCAAGTAAACAGTTATATCTGCAGGTGAATGACCATTATCGGTAGAAGGCAACGTTCTTCTCTGCATGGTCGAATAACCTCGCTCATGCATATGCGATTTTACGGGGAGGAAACGGTAACGAGCGCGTCAAACTGCAAGAACTACAATGCTGTGATCGCGCTGTAACTTTAATTGAGCCATTATTTAAATTTTGGCGATTACGCAAGGTGGAATCTAGGTCACAGTAACTTAAGCGGTAATCACCGAAAAGGCGAAAATATATTCGTTAGTCGCGGCTCGCGGCGATATGATTCCAGTGGCGTATCTCGTAAACGGGTCGTGTCGATATCACGTAGTCACAGAAAGTCACAAACATCAACGCTCTGCCAATAATACGAGGCTTAACCAGTTCATTTAATAATTAGAAAATATAAGAAACGCTATCGACTGTGTATGTACGAGGGGGTACCCAAAAACAAAACGAGAATTATTATCTGTAGATAAGTGGGTTAGCAGTGCTGCCCTCTCTCGCTAGGTGTGTTTACTAAACACTCCCCTTGCTAAGTTGACCAAGTATCGTTTATGTGAAACCATCGCAGAGGCTAGAGTGATTTTTTCTTAAGCTCGTTCCAAAACTTTTGTCGTTTTTGCGATAGCAAACTTTAAGGAGCATTACGCCAATATCAAATTATGTCTCTTGTTAAAGAAAGCAGCGGCAGATATAGTTTCAATGCTTCGGGAAGCTTATGCGAAAGAAGCTCTAAGCTAGGGAAGAACTTACAAGTGGTTTATCCGGTTTAGAAGTAGTCAAATGACACTTGAAAGAGATCCCCATTCGGGTCGTTTCTCAACATTCAGTACAGACAAAGATGTTCAATAATACGCGAAGCCATCATGTTTGATCGCCGCAGAATAATCGACAAATTGGAGATAGCTGGAATTTCCTGGAGTTCACATCAAAATGTCCTAAATAAGATTTGAACATCGCTTCAAAGTTTGTTCCACGACCAGAGAGAGAACCGCCTAAGAGTGTACGAGGAATTGACAGAACAGGTACAGACTGACCCTGATTTTTTGTCAAGTCATCACAGGAGGTGAATCTTGGTGTTATAGTTATGACCCTGAAACAAAACAGCAGTTCAGCTAGTGGAAGACACCTTCATCTCCCAGACCAAAAAGCACTGCAAGTGAAATCAAATAAGTCCATGATGGTTTGTGTTATCGACACCAAAAGAGTGGTTTACATTGAATTTGTTTCTCAGGACACCATGGTAAGCCAAAATCACTATTTGGAATTGCTAAAGCATGAAACAGTGAGAAAAAACGACTTGAATTGAGGAGATCTGGGGACTGGTTTCTTCATCACGACCACGCGCCTGTCCTCACAGTGTTAAAAATTAATCAGTTTTGACAAGAAAAGACATGTCAACCATTTGGCACCCCCCTTACTTGTCCGATCTAACCCTTACGACTCTTTCTTATTCCCAAAAATGAATAAAAAGCTAAAGGGGATTTATTTTTAGAGGTAGAAAAAGTTAAGAAAATATCACTGCGGCATTAGTTGCGAAGGATATAATTTTTTTTCGAACAGTTGATAAATCGTTTGGACAGTGTTTCGAAGACTGAAATAAATAATAGATAATTCTCATCTTTTTTTGCGTACCGCCTTGTACTTATAAAAAAAAAAGGATTGATATCAGGTTACATGAAAAGTTCTATATAATAATAAATAATCTATATATTTTCATTTATCCTTGAGATTATGATAAAACACTTTAGTCATCGCATTTCCATTAATCCGCTGTTTATTAAAATATATATTTAAGATTTTATGTGAAACTGATAAATTTAATAATATTTTTATCTTAATTATCTAAAATGTGCCCAAGTAAACTGACATAAATATAATCTAGATAATTTTTTTCTACTAGAAATTAATCTGAAAATAAACCTCTACAAAATAGTTATGCAGGGATATATTGGTCAAAGTGGGCATGGGATGAAAAACCTGCATCTTACCTTGTATCATCATCCATTTGAAATAATCCTGTCAAGTAAATTTTTCTGATTAAGTACCATACTGACATCAAGAAGATGCAAATATGTTATTAATTCTGGAAATAAAATAACAATGAACTACAAATTTTAAAGTTCAAATGCGAGATTGATCGAAAGACGCTTTTACTAACAAAGCAAAACAAAAAAAAAAATAGTTAAATTTAAATGCTGGAGCGCTGGGAAATGTCCTCCACCTTGTTCAATTCGCAAGTTTGCGCGCTTCATTGTAGTGTGGATATCCTTCAATAATTCGTTATTCCAGTTCTTGAAAATTAACTACCTACACGATTTTTGTAAATCCTATTTTTTAAGTAAGGGAACACAAAATAGTCTATGATGGTTAAACGAGACCTTTGAGAAAGCACAACTGCTTATACGAACTTATCAGCCACTAACAGAAATACTCGCGGAGAAAATCTGTAGTGTCTCCTGTCGTAAGGGCTTTGCACAGTCTTGCTGAAAACAGAAATAATAGTTCATCATTATGTAGTTGTTGAACAAATTCAGTCAGAATGGTGTTTGAATTGACGGTGAAATAAAGGAAAAACGGGTCCAATCTTCTGCGAAAAACTGTCATGGAACACTAGTTTTGTGATGATGTAGTGGATTGATAAAAAATATGACATACTCGATGTACAAGGGCTCAAAAAGTACTCAAGCGAATACTTCTTGAGTGTTCTAAAAAAATACGGTGAATAATTGTATTATGAACAAAGTAATAAGCTTACTTCACATTTTAACTAATAATCTTCAAAGTACTGTCCTTGGCTACCGATGCAAGTTTTCCAACGTTGTTTTCATGATTGGAAGTATTTCTGGGAGGTTTCTTTCGGAAGAGCCTGCAGTTGCTCCGTCGTGACCATCTTAATATCGGGAATGGCGTCAAAACGATTTCCTTTTAGCACTACTTTGATCTTTGGAAAGAGCCAGAAGTCGCATGATGCTAAATCCGGAGAGTGAGGCGAATGTGAACAGACAGGAATCTCTCTTTCAAACAAAAACTCGCGGATCAGAAGCGAGGTGTGACACGGCGCGTTATCGTGATGAAGGAGGAAGCCATTGGCCCGTACGAGATTTTCTGTTCTTCGTTAACTTCTCGAATAGTCAACTGCCTGTTTGAACGAATCATTTTTTCCACTTTTGTAATATTTTCGTCTGTTATTGAGGTCGAATGACGTCTCGACCGTTGCTCGTCTTCAACCGACTCGTTTCTGATTTTAAATCGTTCATATCACTTGTAAACAGTCTTCCGAGTCACCACACTATCACCATACACTGATATTAACATTTCATGAGATTCTTTGGCACTTTTTCGTAACTTAAAATAAAACTTAAATCTTAATGCGTTGTTTGAAATCCATGATGCGCAACAGATACGGCAAACACGCCTTTGTGTTCTCTTCTGGCTCTGGAAGCCAATTGACAAGCCATAACTTGTTCAAACTTGATACTGACTATCTCAATGGATCAGGCTATCGGACGCATTATTTCACACAGATGTAGCGTCAGTAGTTTCTGCTATAAAAATTCGTTCCCTGTATTTTTTTTTATCATACCTCGTATATTTTGAGAATTTCAGTACGCTCATTCATTAAATTATTAACATACCTCTGGTAGTATGTAAGATACTCCTGATGTGGTCTATAATGGGGCGTGATATAATTGCTTGATCTTATATAAATGCAAATTCTTTACAATAATAAGGGGCGTCTTACATCATGAACGGTTTGACCATTCTATTATAAGGATTTGATATGTCTTGTCGTATATCCCATTCTGTAGATATCTATAGCATAATATATCTGTTTAAATTTTTAACAGTACCACATTCTAAAATTATTAGTAAATATGTAATAACATAAGCTGCAGATTACTTCAGAGGACTGCCACATCTCTTCTGTATTTATTTTCTTATTATTTATATTTAAGCATAGATATTTGAGTGACCTTATATTGAGTACTTAATTATTATGAATTTGTTATAAAACATATAAAATTGTCGATCTTAAATATAATGCAATTTCTTCGAATGCAATATAATATTTGTAGAACGCAGTATAGGAAATGGTACTCATATATACACCGCTATACAGTGTTTGCATTTTCTAATGCGATAAACGAATAAGTGGATATTACCCCAGTATGACGTTAAATGTACATAAGCGGAATGAATATGACGAGGTCGTCTGTATTATCATATACATACTTGTATTACCTAACACCCATCGTATATCGTATTACTCCAACAATTATGTATATACCAATGACCATCTGATTTATGTAAGCGGAATACAGAGTACCGCCCTCTATTGCGTTTGGTAATGTATTAAATTTTACAATAAAGGCTTTGTAAAAGTTTACAAAACGAATAGGTATACCAATGAAATAAGATATTTAAACTAGACATTGTGAAATTCTACACTATTTTTACTCTGCTAACAATGGAAAAAAATTACCACGACAAAATACCGACATTCATTACAAATATTTCTAATATGCCGATCCGAAAATTGTATCTGACTTTTTGATTGCGACATCCTGCTTTACTAATTATCCTGGTTTTATTTCGCTTCGTGAAATCGTGATGATTTCAAATCGTTCACAACAAAGGTCTTTCAATCTAATTATAGGTATTACCACTAGTCAATTCCCAAGCTCGGTATAACTTTGTTTAACGCTTCGAATTTCACACTTTTCATTTCTTTTGAAGCCATTACCTTACTTACGTATCCTGGTGTGGGATTTTCTTTCAGTTGAACTCTAGCGCTTTTACGGTAATGGGTAAAGTAAATAAATGCATTAGGGCATATGGCCGTGGGTAATTTTTTGTGAAATTATTGTACACACGTCCGAACTAGAATCTTATATATAAATGTACAAATATTGGTTCGCATCCCTCATTCTTAATACGTGTAATGTACTCTGCAGCTATTTAAATATGTTATTAGTGCATCGAGTATATACAGGGTGTCCCATTTAAAACGAGACACCCAGAATAACTTGAAATAACTTTTTAGTTTTTAGGAAAATGCTGATACTATTTTTTTATTTCTATATTTATTAACGGCCTTTAACATTGGAAAACTGCGAGTTTACTTATCTTCTGTTTTTGTCTATATGAAACAAATGCATTTCTTTTTTATCAAATATTGCGATTATGGGTTCGCTAACGAGCAACAATAAACCACTGTCGTTATTAGGTTCGAAATACTTTTTAGATGGTGATCCTCAACCTATGTTCACATTTGAATATGTTAAAGAGGTAGTTGTTTGCGGGACGAAGTAACAGAAAATGGGTTTTAGGGCAAGAAGTGTCGACATGAAACCAAAAATTGATGTACCACAGTGTTTAACAATAATGATTCCGGGTGTTTTAAAGGGAACATCCTGTATATATACTGGTATATGTTCCCGAGAAACTAAATTATGACACCCTGATGATATGTAAGTTGGCGTTGATAAAATGTACAGAAAACTGACTTCATGGCGCCACAGAAAACATTAGATATAATGGTTATGTAGATAACTAAATAATTTCCCGTAATAATACACCGAACCAGCGTTATCTAATGCTGTTATATGTTCGCACTCAGTGGCGGCTGGAACAAGGGATGTAGGGGCACGTGTTACTTTTTTTTTTTTTTTTTGAACAAATGCTTGTATGTTAATTTTGTATTACATTAATTATAAATTTTCTATAATATCAGTTCTACACGCTAGAGTCTTCATCGGACCACCGTCGTGTTAAATTTTTGGCTAGACATATGGCGACACAGCGGCTGCAAGCTCACGTCTAGATCGCCCTTGGGATGTTTGTTGTGCTCAGTCGTACATTTTCGTTGAGCGGGTAAAATACGTTTTGTTGGCAGTTAGGCAGCAAAGGCATTTAATTAAATCCAAAGAGATTTTGTTGGAAATGTCACATTTTAGTATGAGACCGCCCCTCGCGCTTGACTGTTCTGTTCACTACGTACATGTAATAAAGTAATACCTTACGAACAAAGGACTGAAAGAACAAACGAAGGGACGTTGGATACTCATAATTTTGCAAGAAAGTTTAATAGTGGCGTATATGACAAATTTAAGTCGTTATGTAGGTCTCCTAAACGAAACAAACCGTTTTGCTTTATTTGCTTGGCAATGGGTGGTGATATCACTGCATTGACTCAAGAAGGGTTAAGTGACTTAAAACATTTAAATGAACAGGCTAAAAAACATGCTAGTTATAATGCAAACATTTGCCACCTCTACAGGTCACGTTACTACTGTGCCCACCGATGTAACGCACCCAAGAACCGCCATTGAATCGTACTTCACGAGTGTAGTTAATATACACCCATAAGTACGTGTACATAACAGTCAAGTAAAGTGGTATTGTGATATCGGAGATCTAGTAGTTAGTACTGAAAGAGGAGCCGATACTTCGGGGCGAGTTGCGGGGATTGACTGATTGACCCAAAAGCCGATAGCCTGATGCAGTTATTATCAGACTCCACACGTGTCATAAACCATTGGCCTACTCTGCAAGGGTTTTAACATGTGGATGGCTGGGGCAGTAAATCACGCAACTTATTATCTGGGATGATCGTATTTTTACCGCTAAAAAATATATATCCTGGTTCCGAGTACTAGCATGATATACAAGGGTTTCTACTTTAATATTTACAAAACTTAAAACTAATATATACAAATACCATCACGGCTGTCAATAGGTGTATGTAGAGCCACGTATGCCCAAAAATATAATAGTTCTAGGTTTAACACTACTGTTATTTCTAGGCTTCTGTAATTTGCTTTATAGTCCAGTATGTTAAACAAACTAAAATTGCAATATCCAAATATGGATAGATTACACGTCACTCGACGCGCGTTTGGCTAATCAAGTTGGCATAATCGAGAGATAATTAAAACTATTAAAACAGTTTTTAAACTTTTGATGTTCGTGCACTGATGCACTTTTTTAGGATGCATTGTAGTGACCAAGTAAGTTGAAGCACCAAATTTTATTTTAGTGTAAAACGAACGATAGACAAATAAAACAACTCTTCTAGAGTCTTATGATATAAGGCCCTGTAAAGATATATTTAAATTATTAGATCTAATAATAATTTAACATTTTACCTTAGTGGCAAACATTAAATTGTTTATAATCCTTGATGATCATTGACATTTTATTCTACACCATTTATATTAACCTTTGTTATTATTTGTCCTATTTTACAGCCTTATAAATTATATTTGAAGTATTAACGACGACATCGATGCTTTTGTTGAATTCAAACCCAAGAACACATTTCAGTGGCTTATTAAACAATATTATATTTAATAGCAAAATATGCCCACAGGAAAATCGTAGGTCATCAGAAACCTATCAATGATCATTGAGACTGCATCCGGAAAAATGAATATTAAATGGGCAACTGACTCTAAAACCGTTCTTCTCTTAACCTTGCAAAATTATTATTAACGTTTGTCTGGTGTCTTACGAGAAATAGGTGACGTTGTCGTATAATTCTTGGCAAAACCGGTGTACGCACCAGGTCCGGTTTTATCATGAATTTAAAATTGGCAGGTGTTACGACATTATTGAATTATGGTGTATATTGTACAATAATTGGCTGGGTTGCGTTTATACCATAGTTGAAAGAAATAAAATATGTAGAGGTCTGATTGAGATATGGATACATTCAAATCTCAAGTGAATTGATCTCATCTTGAAAAGTGAAGTGTGAGTGTGAAGTGAGTGATGACAAATCCGCAACTCACACTGAAAAACTATGAACGGGCTTTTTTTAATAATTTAAAACACTTCCCATGCTCAGAATGACATGGGACTTGTTAGTGCAAGTTCCATGTCATTATAGATCTAAACTAGAACTGCTGCTGGATCGTTTAGTAACGATCCAGGAGTTCTAGTTTATTTTAAAGAACAAAATATTTTTTACCCTCATAGGTGTCGACTCTTTTTGGTAATTATTTACTGTAGAGTAAAACTCTCAAATCTCCACCAAATATTGATGGGGATTTTCGGGGGTGCTGCAAACGAATCTGACTTTAGTTTTTTTCGGCTAGAACACAGTTTTCGAGAAAACGAATTTTAAACTTTCCGCACGTGACCACTTTTTCTCATCACATAACTTTCACTTTACATTACGTAGGTACCTAATATTAATATAAGTGGATGCTACAACACTTCCTTTATACATATCATGCATGAAAATCGCCATAAAACTTATTATTCCTTACGATTTTCTAATTTATTTGCAATGTTTACAATTTTTATGAAGCCGTCCATTTGCTATCCTAGCGCCCTCTATACCCGAAACGCTTGGATAGCAAATGGACAGTTACATGAAAATTGTAAACATTGCAAGTAAATTAGAAGATCGTGACGATTAATATGTTTTATGATGATTTTAATGTATGATATGTATAATGTTGCCAGCATCTACTTACATTAATATTAGGTATCCATGTACTGTGAAGTGAAAGTTATTTGATGAGGAAAGGAAAAGTGTTCACGTGCGGAAAGTTGAAAATTCGTTTTCTCGAAAACTGTGTCCGAGCGGAAAGAACTGAATTCAGATTCCAGTACCTCCGAAAATAGGGGTAACCAATATTTGGTGGTAAGGATTTGAGAGTTTTCCTGTGCAGTAAATAATTACCATAATTTTACAATATATACAATAGTTTTATATGAGTATTTTATCAAAAAGAAACAAAAATTTCAGCTTCAAATCAATCTCAACTTCATCTAATTACGAGAGCTGTGAGCTTAATCAAAATTTCTTAAGTCGGTCCTGTCCGATCACCCACGTTCCTAATATGTGTTGAACACTTGCGGCTAGCTTGATTATTGTGCCTGCTTAGTCCAGTCAAGCCTTTCGACGTTTTCCGATCGGGTCGGTACAATTTTCCCCGCCTTCGCTCACCGGATTTGTCGATTTTTCCTATCCGTTCCGTTTCGTTCTTCGAAACTAAAGTGCGAAAATCGTTTGCTGTTTGGCACAGCGCAGTTTCTATCGGTAAAAAGTGTAATACAGTGAGTGGCCACAATTCCTAATTACTTCATCGTATTCCCGGAGTTCGCCGTCAATGTCGACAGGTATGTGTCACACAGTGCGATCTTCAGAAAATGCCCCTATTTGGACGCGCATCGTTTGGATTTTGCAATTATGGTTTTTATTTAGAGCTGGCCTTATTTGGGTATACAATTTCTCTTTTTCCATGAGCCCCATCACGTTCGTAAACTAATTAATTTATCTGATTATATGGCTCTATAAAATTGTTTTATGGCGTATATTGTATTGTAATTGCGCTAGTGTTAGTACAATGCCACCGAGTGTTTGTGAACTGATTTAAATTTGTTTAGACGTGCCACAAATCGCCGTCGACCAAATTTAGTATGGACAACGTCGAGAAATAAATTTGTACGCTAATGTAAGTCGGAGAATATTTCTATTTTCGATACCTTTATAAATAAAATTCGTAAAATTGCGTCGTTGAACTTCCATTTAACTGAATTAAGGATGTTTAAGCCTTTTATTTTTACCTGAAATGAGCGTACTGCGTTCACGTAGACAACATCGTGGTTCGAATTTTCGAGCCTCGTTTGTTCTCAAGGCTTTCTTCAAACACAGGCACTCGTTTTTCCGGTACGATAGTCGATATTGAATTGATTATCGTCATAAATTCGTTAAAATAAACGTCATGTGACGCAATAATACATTTTTTAGTCGATTTATTCGGTGAGCTTTTGTATCATATTCGCATTTAATTTTTTCATGGCAAGTATGGGTATATGATCCTAACATTTATAAGCACACCAGCTTTTGATTGATTATCTGAAAGCCTTCAACTTGATGGATCATAGGTGAATATACACATCAAAGCCTGACTGGGCTGTTGCTTATTCAAGAAGGCCGACATGCCTCCGGCAACTGTTTGAATGTTAGTCTAGGAGAAGAGAGGAGAACAAAAATTTTGTTTTAAATATTTTTAATGGATATCGTGAATCACTGTGTGAATTAACAACGCGAAATGCGAATTAAATTATATACAATTTAGGAAGACGAATGTGATAAAATAAATCATGTATGTATTTAGTTAAACCAAGTCATATTACTAAAGATATAATAGTTGGATTGAATAATATACTTAATTAGATATATCTGAGTTACGAAATACGAAAATATATGATGAATATATTTGTATGATAAAGTTTTGAAATCTATTGCGATGGAAGGCCAATGACTAAAAAGGAAATAGTATAAGACTTCAAAGGTGTCTTGAATAAATACCAATTAGAATTGGTCATTAATTTTCAAAAAAAAAAAAGCATAATCAGCGTATAAAAAAAGTAATTATGTATGCGGAGTTTAGCTGTCACATGTAAAGGGCGCACCAATAAAAACGCAGGCGATATAACCTTGAAAAGAGGGGTGTAGATTGAGCAGTACTATTCCTTCTACCTGTTCTAAATATGAAGAAGGGGAACAAAAAAAATAGTGTTATGCAGAATGTGCTGAGGAGTCTGATGTTTCATTATAATCTCGGAATTATTAGATAATATTCTGTAGAAAAGATAATAAAAAAATAGGACTTATATCAATTTAAACTTGGACTTAAAAAAATTGAAATTTAATACGAGAAATTGCTAATAACAATACAAGAGTATCACAAAACTGCCCATTATTTACATCCAACTTTCGGGTACTTAAAAAAATGACTATATCTTAACTTGTTTTTGAGTTACCTATTTGGTTTTTTGAGTTATTCATTTTTTTTATTTTCTATATTGTTCTGATTTCCCTTAATTTGGTACGGTTACCTCAAAGATATAATTTTTTAAATTTATTTAATGTGTGATTTCTTGAAATTGAATGTAATAAATCATTAGGTTTTTAGATATAAATATATCTAAACTACAGTTCGTCAAGAATAGGAGCAAGTCTCGAAAACTGCAATATCGGACCGGCCACGAGGTACGCAGTAAATAACTTGGTCTTTACTCATTCGAATTTGAGACCTTTGCAAAGTGAATATCGATGAATATATATTGAATATGAATTTACACAGAGTTCGTTCTGGCCACGCGTAAAGTGCATCCTTTTCCCTCCGAATGCAGCCTTACTCTTTCTTTTACGCATACCTAGAGAATTTAACACTTTTTCCTATTTTTGAAGAGCAGTACATATCAATAGATTCATGATTCATGAAGATTACGGCATACAAAAAGTCCAAGAGTTCTAATAAGTAATAAAATATTGTACTAATTATCCATATTCTCCTCATTTTTCCGTATGTTTCTCCATTTATGTATGTATTAAAAAAATATAAAATTATATAGCTGGAGTCCGGCAGTTGAAAAAGAATAAGAAAAAATGTACTATCGTTAGTGAAGTACTACACCCAACTTCGCGTGTATTTGTTGTCGTTTATATTTTTCAATATTACTCTAACATAATAAATAATTCCGCGGCGGCCATATTCTATTCTCCCGTAAAATTGTATACAACTCTTTTATTTTGCTCTTAATTAAATAATTCCCCAAAATGTCGGCAATAGAAATTTAAATCATTCTAAATATGTTGAAATATTTGCGCAATTTGAAAATATTTTTATATACCATATCCGTTTTAAAATATATTTGTATTAACCCTCAAGCACTCGCATTCTTCAGAATTACTTCAATACTCGCGTGGCGGAAAAAGGGCCACATTTCAAGGTTTTATTCATAATTTTTTAAGGTCTATCTCTTTTTCCACGTATGTTCTGTGAACCATCGAAGAAAAAATTTTCTCCATACATTATATTTTTATATTTTCAAAGGGACATAAGTGTTTCATTCAACATAACATTTGAACGAATGTTTCAGTCATCAACATTACTTTTACAAAGTATCTGTCTTCTTAGGAACTTATTAATATTCAGCTTTTTCTTCATATGAAAGCACAAACATAAGCCAAATTAAAGATGAACACATAATCAAGCCTTCATAATTTGTAAAAGATTCAAAATAAGCAACACATAATTTGTATATTCAAAAGAGGATATCCTACAGATTGTTCTATGAACTTGAATAAAGTAAAACAAATAGAAGGTAAAACTAAAATTTCTTCTTCGTTTTCATTGATGAAGCACCGTTGACTGTGTTTTACAAACATATTATTTGCACTTTTCACAGGTAACTTTGGTTTTACTGTTTTTGCGAGGATAACATACACTGCAAGTTGAAGTATTATACTGCTAGTTGGGGAATACTATGTTCTTGGAAAGAAAAATTGACACGTCCTTGGGTAGACATCAGACTATAGCCACTTGTAGGCTTGTATCAAATGTTGTTCCATCAAGCGATAGGCCAAGGCATTAAGATTTTTCTTCTGGTGCAGGGCTTGTCAATGCTGTTATTCAGATATATTTTATAGGAGTTTATCCCAGCTATATCTAGCTCCCTAAGGAATACGACTATAGGTCAACATCTAGTTTTACGTGAAGTAGAAGATGTTGAGCACACTTGATGGACCGTATCCACGCCTCCTTTAGTAGCGTTATAGTTAATAATCATGAGGGGGTCTCCAGTTTCAGGATCAAACTTTTCCTTGTCGTGTTAAAAATAGCACAGCTTTGTTCTTTTTGGTGACATGGCTCACTAATGAAAAGTTGTATTATTGAAACCCGAAAAGGCTTGATCCAACAGGCCGTGATTTGTATGCGAGAAATTCTGTGGGAATTTCCCTCTTGTTTTTCTTCAGGGTTCCCAAATACAGCAAGATCATAGCTGGTGTAATAATTATCGGTAATTACGCTCCTATTGGAATTCTTCATTGGTTCTACCAATCGTCTTACAATATCTGTCGGTTTGTTGGGCATGCTAAATGGGCCATCAACCTGCTTCCCACGATAAAGTTCCAAGTTGAATGTGTAGAATGTTTTACTGTCACACATTGCGTAAAACTTTAACCCATATTTTGCAGGGTTTTGGGTCATATGCTGGATGAACCCACAACGACCACGCAATGCTATAAGCATTTGGAACTGAATAAAATTCGTAAAAAAAAAAACGTACACAACCGCATCTGGCGGTTTCATTAGATTTCAAGGCGGACTCTTCACAAAATTAGAAAAGTGCGGTCTTTTTTCCGCACACGTGCTTGAGTGAACCATAGGAGGTTAAGTGAACCATAATTATTACCATTGTGTTGATACATACCTGTACTCTCCTCACATTTCCATATCCTTTAAGTCAATACTAAAATTTAGTTTATATATTTTGTTTTAAATATTTCGCACTTTTATTATAATTCTTCATTCCTAAAATTTTTTTTAATTTTTTTTATTTGTATCTAAAATCATTGATTATATCAGTAATTTTAGTATTTATTTGAAACTATAAATAATATTGCTAATGTATTTATCGAATACGATAGTTTTATCATATTCCATCACGAATCATATTTGACCCCGCATGCACACACACATCCTTCCACTTCGACGTTTTACCAGTACGATAACCCTCCGCCTTTATAACAATAAATGTTGACCGAGGGCTCTATTAATGAAGCCATTAATTACCGAGATTGATTGCCCGTTCTTTTATCGTCTCTTATCGGCAGAACGCCAATTAATAATTTCCTTTTGTTGCAGCCTCAGTGAATGTTACTTCGCGGGCAAGGGCACAGCCTTGGTGTTGCCGGACGCGGAGGCGCACTCCAAGTCTGCATCGGGTTCGGGCAGACGGGCGGGCGGCGGCCAGGGCAGCAGCAACATTCAGAAGCATCTGCAGTCCATGTTCTACCTGCTGCGGCCAGAGGAAACGCTTAAAATGGTAAGTGGCTAGGATATGTCCGATGGCACGTTCGATGGGTTACTGAAGAGGTACTTGAATCGGCGGCGTGTAATAAGACAATGGATTGACGATGCGTCACAGGTGTGGGTTTACGGCAGGTCAAGATATGCACGTGTACAGGGTATTCGATTGCCGTCGGTATTTCCGCTTTCAATGGAAATCGATTCAATAGGATTCCCTAGTTTTTGTTTTCGATTTGTTTTTTTATATTAATAATGTTATAATAGAATTTTTCCGAATTTTAGTAACATTTTAAAAAGTTTAGGAAAGTGCGCTAGTCACGTCAGCTTCCGATCTTTCAGTCATATGTTAAGGCGCGTCCACATTAAGCTCGCCACGCTGCCTGGCGTAATTGCGAGCGTTACAGGTTATGCAGTTCGGATGGATAGCGACGCATAAATGCCTCTAACCGAGGCAATTCGAACCAGTCCGATATTATTTCGTTTCTTGTCGATACATCAAAAGAAATGAACAACCTGTGTTAACGCCTCTCGCGTTTATTTTGGACACTACAATGGATGGCTCTTTCAATGGGCATGACAATTCGTATCTATGAATATTGGTGAACAGGCGAATGTTACAGTATCAAATAACAAATAATTCACAAGCAGTTGTTTGCTAAATCTAAGCAAATTACTACAACAAACAAATGTGAGGAACAACCACATTTTTGTTACACCCTCGTACTCGTACATAGATTCAAGAAAATTCTCGTTTGAATACTCAAAATATCATATTCCCCAAAAGTAATATTTTCTAGCGCTATGAGCATGCAATAGTTTAAAGATTCTGCAATTTTTAGATAAATTCAATATTAAGAGTAATTAAAACAATCGTTAGGAATATGGCTAAAATAAAGCTAACAATTGTTAGAAATCTAATAAGACTTTTTCATTTATCACTTTCACTCGCATTCACTTTCTTTACACCGATTCTGAAACGTCCGATAAGCAATCAATACTTCTTGATGTCAGCGGTGATAATAATCGAAACAACCAATACAGTTAATTCTGTATAATTATATACAGAATTAAATCTGTAGAAGTGACAATACTTAGTCACTTATGGCAGGCGTTTTTCACATTTTAGTGGGTGCCAGCAGGATTTTTTGTATTATTTTCGAGTGAAAAACGTACAAACACTAATAAAATTTGTATACGTCTCGAAATATTATCTAATAACAAAATCAGATTTTTTTATTTATATAAATATTATAAAAAATAATATATTGTTTAATATCCCTTCAAAGCACTAGTATAAAATCTCAACTCTCTTTTTACGACAATATACTAATATATTAATAGCAAAACAAATATATTTTCCTATGAAACAATTGTTGCACAAACACTAACAGCTGTATTGTTATGGCAAGTACTATTTTATAGTATTTTAGTGTACAATAATTTAATAACATGATAAAACTATATAGAACATAGAATCAATGAAGTAATTTCGAAATAAAAATTTAAATACCCACTTTATTATTATTATTTTTTTTTGTACAAATTCCTAATATTTGCACTAAAAATCTTAAAAATATGAGGTATCGATCGGTCAACTAGATGTATGTTGTCCTCGTTACTATGTGTAGCCTTCTCCTCCACAGTTTGAGGCTTAAGTGGAAATATGTCGATTTCTACGAGTCTAAAACCTTAAATTTTACGTAATAATTTTAAAAATCCAAATATTTTTAAATAAATTAAGAAATAAAGATTCGATTGCAGAAGGCAACCGCTTGCTTTTTTTATTCTCATTAAACTATTGTGATTTGAAATATAGATGTAGGTTTAATCGCAAACGGGAAGAAACTATATATAGTCTCCAAACTAAAATTGGGTTATTTTCATATCTTATTAGGAAAAAAGATGTAGTTGAGTACAATCTTAATTTATGACATGTTTGTATTTTACAATTTTTTTAAAGTTTCTTTTTATCATTGCTAGCTTTATTCTCATTAAGTTTATATATGATGTATACCTTTCATCTTCCTAATAGCAATAATTATGCAATTCACAAACTTGGTTATCCGTTAAAATTTGATTTATTTAGTTGAGTATCTTAGTAATTGTTTTAAATATTGTGTCAATCAGTGGCGACTCGTGGGTGTGTTACATGGGTGGGCACAATAGTGACGTGACATGTGGGGGTGGCAAAATGTTGAAAAGATACATCTTGCAGATGTATCTTTAAGAGTTACTTGCAAACGAAAGCGGCTCGTCTATAAAGGCAAGCAAAACGGCTTGTTTGTTTTAGAACACCCACATAACCATTTAAGTTATCGTACACACATTAAATTTTTTTTTTGCAAATTTTTTGCGAGATTTTCTAACGTCGATTTTTGAAATACTTAAATCGTATTATTTCCGTCCTTTGTTGTAAGTTATATCTTTATTATTGAAAATGAATTCATTTTTAACATTTAAAGTTACGACCACATGTTCACATGACCTACTAAAATATGACCATTTCCGATATAGTATCATCGAATTTAATTAAACACCTTTGCTGTTCAACTACCCACAAAGCGTACTTAACCTGTTCAAAGGAAAAGTAGGACTGGGCATGACTAACATTCAACCGAGGGTGATCTAAACGTGTACCTGTAGTCACTGTGTCTCGATGGGCAAATCTTCTAAAATTTCAGACTACGGTAGCTCGATGAACAGTCTAATGTGAAGAATTGATAAAAATTCTTTATAGTATAAAGGAGTAAAGTTTATACATAAAAATATTATATTCAGTTTAGTTTATAATTAATGTAATACAATATTAACACAAACATGTTTTTTTCCTATAAAAATTAAGTGTGAACGTGCCCCTGTGTTCCTTATTACCAGCGGCCACTGGTATCAATCACATAAAATTTACTGATACTATATCTTATTGCCGTTCCTAACATAACAAACTTAAATATCCTAAGCTACGAGGTCTCATCAATAAATACGGAGAATAATTTTATTACGAACGACGTAATAAGCTTACTTCATATTTGAGCGAATCTCGTTCAAAGTACTGTCCTTGGCTGGCGATGCAATTATTTTAACGTTATTTCTATGATTGGAAACATTTATGGAAGGCTTCCTTCAGAAGGGGTTTTCGTGACCCTCTTAATATCGGGAATGGTATCAAATCGTTTTATTTTTAGTACGGCTTTGATATTTGGAAAGAGTCGCATAGTGCTATATCCGGAGAGTAGGGCGGATGTGGACAGACATAAATCTTTTGCCTTTTTAGCCAAAAACTCGCGGATCAGAAGCGAGGTGTGGCACGGCGCGATGTCGTGATGAACGAGGAAGCCATTGGCCCATACGAGGTGTTCAGTTCTTCGCTAATCTCTCGAATAGTCAGTCGCCTGTTTGAACGAATAATTTTTTCCATTTTTGCAATGTTTTCGTCTGTTTTTGAGGTGGAATTATGTTCCGAGAGTTGCTAGTCTTCAACCGACTCATTTTCGCTTTTAAATCGCTCATACCACTTGTAAACAGTTTTCTCAAAGTCACCGCATTATCATCATACACTGATGTTAACATTTCATGAGATTCTTTGGCACTTTTTTGCAACTTAAAACAACACTTAATGTTAATGAATGCGTTGTTCAAAATCCATGATGCGCGACAGACACGGTAAACACGTCCTCACTCTTCCGGCCCTGGAAGCCGACGTCAAGTCACAACTTGTTCAAACTTGACACTGACTATCTCAGGCTATCGGACGCATAATTTCACCCAGATGTAGCGTCAGCAGTTTCTGCTATAAAAATACATTCGCCGTATTTTTTGATCAGCCCTCGTATATATTTTCGTATATAGTACATATTTTCACTGAATGCAACTAGCAGTAGATGACGATTCAAAGCGCTTCATTTTCCAAAAGTGGCTTCTTTTTGTTCTCATTCCTCGGTCATCTTAGCTTTGTGGTTTTCATGTAAACTGTTTTGATTCCATTGTGCTGACCGCAGGGATTCTGTTTTACGTCACTCAGCATGTATAATGCGTAGATACAACTGGTGCATGCATTTAAAATTTCACGGTGTTCTTCTGATTAATTGTTTTGTTTGATATCCGCCGCTTTTATTTTCAGAACATTTGTCTTCTGTGTGAGTAATAGTTTCCTGATAAAAGCTGGAGACCTGTAGATTAGTAAGCTACTTATAATGTGACAATATTAATTACACTTACAAACTGAGGCGTTTATTGTATGCGCCAAATGACAACTGATTATTTGTCTAGCGGTTTTTGATTTGTTTTTACTTTTCCACACTCCACTATACACGGAAAAGTAATGTAATCGTGTAAAAATTTTTTTTCTGGGTTTATTTTTCGCTTTTCGACCTAAAAACAAAAACAAAATTAAACCATTTTAAGTGTGTGTATCGTTGTCGTCGGCATTAATAAAATTTCTTGTTAGCACGATAACAACTAAATCGTGTCGGATCGATCGGGTTTTGACTGACTCTGATTGGGGAAGTCTCCCAGACGACACCTATTGACTGAGGTGGATATAACACACTGTACCATGTTCATGGGTTATGAGAAAGCGCAATGGTGGACTATTTGAGAAATTTTTGTTGTTAGCACGATCACTCAATTAAATCGTGTCTGATCGATCGGGTTTTGACTGATTCTGATTAGGAACGTCTACCAGATGACATCTATTGATTTTGAGGTGGATAAGGCACACCCCACCTTATTCATGGGTCATGAGAAAGCACGATGGTGGGCTATTTGAAAAAAATTAAACTGTCGCGTAAAACACATACTCTGCATTTATGTGTTGGTTATTATTAAAATACAAAAATACAGATTATTATTTAAATACAAAAGAAATATACAACGTTTACCGAATGCTTTATATGTTACGGGACTACTTGTAAATTCAATGGCACATCCTAATTTTCTGATAATGGTTACACATATACAATAATGAAAAATGTAAGTTTCTCTGTGATTAAACAAATCATGTTTATCCGAATTGTGTTTTGAATTGGGCCTGGAACTTTTTTAAAAATTGTGGAGAATCATGAAAATGTTAAAATTCAACAATATGCGTATTCTTTTAAAATACATTTTAAATTTATTATCCAACATTAAAATTGCATGTTGAATGCTGTATGTATGTTTAACAAACCCTATAAGCATCGTGTTTTATATGTTAAAATAAAGACAGAACAAAATTGGTAGTCCCAGCCTAAATAGGTACGGCCAATTTTAAAACACGTGGAAACATAAATATATTTAGGAGCTTCCCGATGGAAATAAAATTAGTTAAAAAAATAAAATATCCTGAAAAGCTTGTCTACAACTATTAAGAAAAAGAAAAAATTGTGGTAATGATTAAAATAGAAATTTCATTTTCAGGATTTTTTCCTGCTTGATCTCAGTATGCCCCATAAAACTAAAGACAATTAAAACAAAACAAATTTATTTTATAATTACTAATTATCTTTTAGTTATTTATTAGAAAAATATTGAACGATGGTTATTGAAATATTAGTTAAATACATAATTCTCTTAGTATATGTCGAGAAATATTTGGTAATTCCTTTAGCTTACGTACGTATTACTAAGCAGTAAATCTCAAAACAAAGAAAACGACTTCCCAAATTTAAGTGAAATATTGCAGAAAGGTTGCCAAATGCCATACCATCTCAGCTAGGTCAATACGATTATGTATTTTGGTCTATTTAGACGCTGTCGGAAATGTTCTTTGAACATTTCAAACAGACATACAAATGACTATATTAATTTCATTGTTTATTTATTTCTGGTATTATGTTGCTTCTTAGTTCCGGATTGAGATAAACTTATATTTGTACCATAATCTAGTCATGTTTTTTTATTTAGAATACACACCCAGATATTTAAAGTAAAGTTGCTCCGAAAGATGGAATTTACAAACCAATTACGGGGCTATAATTATTGCATTTAGTTAAAAATATATCAGATAATATTTTTTAAGTGGCAATTCAAACTGATTTAAAGTGAAATGATACATGAGTGAGGTGCAGTTTAGTACAAGTGGTTCGAATCGTGTTGTTATCGTGACAGTAATCGAAATAAATAATTCTTGTGCATAATAAATGAGCTTTACATGTTTATTATATACAGAGGGAGTTGCCTAATGGGTTTTATGTAACCTCGCGATAGTAGTACACATTTCATGATCATTTTTACTGGCTTTGTCGTACACCTATCCTTTTTCCAATCCATTTTATATCCATTTTACGTGATTCATTCGTTCGCTCTTATAGAATATAGCTGTAAAACAATTATTAATAAAAGTATCTAAATCTTAATTCCAAAAAAGTTAATGGTGTCATTAAGTCTGATCAACTGTCGTTGCTAAACGGATTTGAAAGAAGTGTTTAAAGGGTTATGAACAATTACTTTGATTTATGCGTTGTTGGTTTATTTGTTGACGCCATATGTTATTTTGTGCTAGTTAATGATCGATGACCTTCCCCAGTGTACACTTCCTTTGTTGAGAGAGTTATAATATAATCCCCTAACTACTGGAAGTTCTTAAAGCCGCCCAATAATGACTAGGTCGTCTATGTGATCCACGACTCTGTGTACAAGTAACTTGTGAACGATGTTATAAGTTTGTTTAGGATCTGGTTGTTCGAATCTTATTAATTTATAATTAAGAAGCGCGTCTGTATTGATCTGTTTATAAATATAGAGCGTGTTCCGCAAGAGAACAAGAGAGACTGATTGCCATATCGTTTTAACAACTAAAACATATCTTATTGTTGTAAGATCAATCTAGTATTTACGGTAACACGATGGGATTTACTTAATATAGAGTTTGTTCACCTACGTACATCAAGAATAGGAACAAGTTTCAAAACTGCGATATCGGACCGTCCACGAGGTGTGCAGAAAATAACCTGGTCTTTACTCAATCGCATTGAGCCATTTGTAGAGTGGTGTATGTGCAATGTGAATGTAGATAGTTCGATCTGGCTGCGCGGAAAGTGTATCCTTTTTCCTCCGAATGCTGCCTCGCTCTTTCTTCTACGCATCATAGAGAATATCACACTTTTTTCTATCTATCGACGAACTGTACGTTACCATTTACTATTGGACTACTGAATCTTCTAGACACTATTCATGTGCGTCTCTTCATACGCCGGACCAAATGATATTTGTAGCGGACAAATTTTAAGAGACAGCTGTTTGAAATTGGAAATACCGGTACCTAGTATCATAACATTCATCAAACCCCAAAAATTTTCTACGAGATTGACAACGGGATAACGTGATTATAAACCAAGTGTGTTCACTCCATTATCCCTCTCCCATTTCACGGATTTCTCTCATCTTGTAGACTCGATCTTCTCGCGGAGCAATCGAGAAAATTTAGATCGTGATTGGTCGAATATCGTCTTCAGTCACGAGGCTTCCTTTTGGACATGGATGCCCAAACCCAAACCCAAAACGAAAATTCGTTCCCGAAGACGATATTCGACCAATAATGGTTTAAATGGTCCATGCCCTGCATCGGTTTGGTCGATTATAGGATATTAAAGGATTTAATTCTGTGCTCCGCCACTGCACATTTCACTCAAGTTGTCTTATAGTGCCCGGCATTACTACCTTATAATGCCACACGTTTTGCCATAAGAGTTGGAGAATGGGCTTGGGATTCTCGTTTCGTTGTTGTTTACTTTAAACCGCGGTAGAAATCATCAACGTTCTAACGTTCTTTGTTAACTAAAGTTAATCAATCTACAGACAGACTATAAACAGTTAGAACTACTGTTTAGGCTGTTTCATAAGTCTAAGTCTGGGTAAGTCATTAAAATAACAGCTTCATATCTTTTAGTGTAAATAACGCTCAACTTACTCAGTGAAGATTCATTCCAGCAACGTGCAAAATACTAAATCATATCTAATACTTATTATTTGAAACTTAATTCTTTATGCAGTCGGCAATTCTTCTTGTGGAATACAAATTAAGAGTATATTAATTTACAAAAACAACATAATAAATGTTTAACGTGTATTAACATATTTTCTCACTTCAACAGCTTTCCATTAGATCAGTTTCAACAGGCATCGATCAGTTAAGTCTAAAGTATTCGTCATAGTGTTCAAAAAATATAATGGATGTCCATTACATCATTGTTCTAACAAGTATCCAAAAAATAGTAAACTCTGTGACTGCTACTTATTGGTTCCAGTAAAAACTAGTGTTTCATTTCAATAAGTATGTACAAAGTCCCAAAACATTATGAAGAAAAATAACATTCTGATTAGTAATTTATAGTAATTTTACATTATTTTTAAAAACAAACTGAAAATATGAGTATGGCGGTTTTCTGGGTATGTGTTGTGAGGTAATGCCAGTGGTTATATGGTTACTATAGCTACGATTATTTGAGATAGATTAAATAGCGAACAAACTAGTACCGAAAGTGGAGCTGATGTTTCAGATGCGGAAATTAACTGATCTGAAAAAAGCTTATCCCAGAAGCCGATAGTCTGGTGCGGTTGTTACCAAACGCCACACTTGTCATAAACCACGGGCCTAATCTGCAACAGTTTTAAGAAGTAGATGGCTGGGGCATAAATAAAGTAACTTATTGCCCCAGATAATCGCATTTTCCCCCTGAAAACATGTCCTGGTTCCGAGTACTAGCACAATATACAAGGGTTTTTACTTTCTAAGTAATATTTACAAAACTTAAAACTAATCTATACGAATACCATCACGGCTCTCAATAGGCGTATGTGGAACCACGTATGCCTACATGAGACTTAACTAATATCTGAGCTATATCGATTAAAATCCGAATAATAACATGCTAATTTTTAATTTAACCTGAGAATAATAACATTAATAACAAATGACTAATTTTTACCATTAAATTAAACAATGCAATACAGTATACATTATCTAACTGTTCTAATGTGAATGTATCTAATAACGAGGTATATGTAGAATAATAAAAGGTTTGACATCACCAAGTTTATAATTTAGACAAGTTACCATACATCAATAGGTACTTTTCTGGTATTACAAAATAATGTTCGATCTCTTTTATTAGTATGCAAAGATTGTAACTACTATTTTAAGTAAAATTATTTTATGTTTTACACGTTCCCGTTTTTTGTATGTATTGTTATAATAATTTTACAACATTAAGTAAACATCATCAACGAGAATTTAAATACTGTGATAATAAACAAATATCTTGTTGGTAACAGTACTTACTTACCTTCTTTGGTTTTGTTACTTTATTTCATTGTTTTATTAGTTTTATCCTTAACGCTTTTCTGGGATAGGCTAAGAAATCTATGATGCAACAACACAAACTGGTCTCCTATTATATTTTTGATTATGTAGCATGCACGTAACATCATGCAGTACGCACGTTTCTTCCATTGAAGAAATAAGAGCTAACAAAACTGCTTGTATGTCACATATTCAAAAGTACACAGAAGCTTCATTCTCTTGTACTATAATATAACGAAATTTTTGTAACTGTAAGTATCCAGAGAAATAATCACGATGACTGGACTGATGATGACTCTTTGGGTTTCCCTCATTGTCAACTACTCATAGAAAAGACGAATCCTCATAACTTGAATCAATGAATCAAGTCGATTGAAGAAGAAATCGAGGTCGTCTATATTTTAGCAAGTGATCACCACAAATTGATGGGAACCCCCATTAAGATGTAAAGTTCCGCAATGCCGCCATCTTACAGGCACATATTGAAACGCGATTAAATTTCAAAATATTATCCTCATAATAGTCATCACGGTATTATTTCTCGATTGTGTATTTTGTCTTGGTTTGTAATGCATTCATTTAATTAACAACTGCTTTTACCTTTTGTCAATCTTTGTTAGTTTTTCTCGCATAATGCAGTTTGAGTGTCCGTTACAAATCATGCTATTCGGCTGTATCCAGCTCAACTTGATTTATTTTTTTGTTCAAGTTGACTCTTTAATTTTTACAGATTAACAGTATAACTAGGGAAAATCCATTATTTGATGTTGAGAAACTCTCTCAATCGGTGACATTATTTATTTATAGCGGTCTGCGCTCGTTAATTTGTGTGAATGCTATTGCATCACCGATGGCAATCGTGGTATAGAATTACGCGTTTACTCTGAAATGTGCAATCACACGATAACTGACCTATCGCATTACCAACCATATGCGCTTGTGGTCGATGATTTTGCAATAACGATGTCCCTATTTTTCAGTCGCACATTTTAATGTCAGCCTCATTCGACTTGCTATCTAATGATCGATATAATTGCATTCTTCTGGTTTCACTTGCAACAAAAGAAAACACTCTTGACAGAATTAATGAGGCAGAACAGAAGCTCCAGTAATACCGCGGAGAATTGATAATTTTCAGTAATCGTAATAGCAGTGAAAGTCTAATTCGTTTTCTAGAGCCGGATCGAATGACACGCCAGATATAGCATGTAACTGAATTGAGGAATCTAATGGCAAGAGAAGGTAGACATCAGATTCTCATTATACCAGGTATGTAAATATGAAACCGGAATTTGCCCATAGATGGCTAATGTAGTTACCGTCATACCACGTAACTGGCGCCATTTTCTTGTTTTGACATCTGATAAAGGTTCTTATGTCATAACAATACAAGTCTCATACAACATCGTCTTTAATAGCGTTGAACATGTCGAATGTTGTGCCTGGAAACTCCGATTTGCGGACAGCAGTGATTTTCTGTTACCATTTGAAGAAAACTGCTGCAGAATCGCATCGAATGCTTGTCAAGTCTATGGTGAGCATGTTCTTGGTAAATCACAGTGCTTTGAGTGGTTTAAAAAAATCAAGAGTGGCAATTTTGACGCGAGAAACGAAGAACGTGGAAAACCATCGGAGAATAGCGAATTGCAAGCATTGTTGGATAAGAATGACACTCAAACGCAAAAAGAACTCCCGGATCAATTAAATGTGACACGCGAAGCCGTCTCAATACGTTGTAAAGCCATGGGAAAGATCCAGAAAGATGGGAAAATGGGTTTCACATAAACTGAATGAAGCACAGCAGGAAAACAAAAAAAAAACATTTGCGAAATGATGCTCGCCAGGTACAGAAAAAGTCATTTCTCCATAGAATTGTGACTGGCGATGAAAAGGGGATATATGTCGAGAATCCTAAGCGTAAAAGATCATGGGTAACTTCAGGCGAACCATCGACATCGACCGCAAGGCCGAATCGCTGTGGACACAAAACAATGCTCTGTGTTTGGTGGAATCAGAAGCGTGTGACCTATTATGAGCTGTTAAAACTTGGCCAAACCGTTAATACTGAACGCTACCCGCAACAAGTGATCGATTTGAATCAAGCTTTGCGTGAAAAACGACCAAAATATCGAAAAGGCAATACAAAGTGATTTTGCTTCATGATAATGCGCCATCACACACAGCAAAACCGGAAAAGGAAACGATTGAGGCGTTTAGTTGGGAAGTACTTTCGCATGTGGCTTATTCACTACACTTGGCTCCGTCCGATTACTTATTTGCATGAATGGGTCACGCAATTGCTGACCAGAGCTTGACTTCTTATGGAAATGTACGAAAATGGCTCAATGATTGGTTTGCCTCAAAAGAGCAAGAATTTTTTTGGCATCGAATCCACAAATTGTTAGAGAAATGGGAAAAATGTATAGCTAGCAATGGGCAATACTTCGAATAAAATATTTTATCATTTTCATACAATAAACGTGTATTTTCTATATAAAAAATTCCTGTTTCATATTTACATATCTGACGTTAAGGTATTTCAATCATGCCAAGCTGCAGCTACCTCAAAGGATTCCATAGCATCGAACTGAGGATATTCGAAGGTTGTTGTCATTTTCCCAAATGAAGACTGCCTTCCATAAAATATATGCATGAAGTTTGTTAATAGCCATCCGTAGTATAAATTATTCAATCTACTATCTCTCCCTTTCTCTATTTATTTTAAACCAACGATCTGGCGCTATTGGCACTAATGATGAGTTTACAGTTTATTCTGGTAATGACTCATCACTTTCAGTTTATTATGACGTCAGTTCGAGATAAATGTGACTAGGGATAAGTCGATACCTCCAGTGATGTTAGGAACATCTAATCGATGGAAAAATAGACGATTTCTTTTGAATTGATATTTTCTTGTGATGGTAATAGGGTTCGTTTTTAAGAACATGTGTATAATATTGCAATTTTTATTTCATACAGAACAAGAAAAGAAGAAAAAATTCGTCAATAAAAAACCTGAAGCAGATTTTCTTTCAGAAAGTGAATACCTGAGGTATTGGTGATGTTAAATATCCGAATAGGTATGTGAAAAGCATGACATGATCTGCTGTAAATCGACACGTTTAACAATGAAGATGGCTAAATCAATCAATGACCAATCTAAAGTGCATTAAAATGAGAAGTCTTTTAAATATGTCACATTCACATTCAACGAAATGTTGAAGTAGAGTGTTTGCTATAGCAGTTTTAGAACTATGTCTTTAGAACATTTTGGAACACGTTTGAGTTCCGTAACACATTGCGCTCAATAAAAGTTTATATAAGAGTTGTAATTAAAGTCGCAATGCATTGTCTATTAACAATAATCGAAGGAGCTATACTTTCATTGTAGACAATGAAATATTTTCGATACCTACTTGTCATGAAGAAAATCACCTTCAGATATGTTTTTCATTTATCACAATATTGACTACGTAACGTACATATGTTGTAGTTTATTTTAACAATACCCGGTAATTTAATTTACAGTAACTGTTGAGAATTGTAGAGTTCAGAGCAGTAAAATAAGCAATACACTGTATGTGATACTGGTGAAAGTTCTAAAATTAAAATTTTTCAAAGATTGTGCAGGTTCAATATTAATCATGCACGATTTTTTAGGCTAGTTAAAAGTAATATTTTTGAGGCTAATGCCGGGTCTACGCCTATAAAAATTTACGCCGAATGCGTCCGCCGCAAATGTTTTCGGCGCACATTGAATAATATTTTCACAGAAATATTTACGGCGTGTGCCTCCGCCCCAGTTGTGCGTTGTTTTTAGTTGAAAGGAAATCTGTTTTGCTATCTTCGCTACTCAACTGGTTGGTTCGTGTTTGTTGTCCGTGATTAGTGATGGAATTAGACAAGGAATCTGTAATTCCTCTAATACAGAAGTATCAAGACCATAAATTGTTGTGGAATCCTAAACATAAGTGGCATCAATATAAGACTGGCGGACAATCATTCATACGTCAGAAGCGTCCAATCGAGAGCCTTTATGCTGCACAAATCCTTTGATGTTCGTCAAAAAACCGACTAGGTCCCGAAGCGTGTCCGTTGAATGTGGGATAAATTCTTGCGTGCGTTGTCACGTCCACACTGAAAGAAATTCACGTATTCGGCGTAAATTTTTATAAGTGTGGACCCGGCTTAATGAGCCTTTAAATTCTGAACTTCCTTATTATTTAACATGTGAAAGCATGTGACATGACCATTTCACGGTATTACTAGATATAAAAATAATTTTATACTAAACCAGAAATATTTAAAAAATATAGTAAAATTGATAAAACAGATCAATTAATAAATAAAACGTGTAAGGACGAAATCAAGAACGCAGAAACTGAGTGGGAGGGTATCAAGAATAGTCTAGCTTCCGCGGCTACGGACGTTTTAGGACACGATAAAAGGGAAGCTAGGAAGCCCTGGATAACGGACGAAATCTTAAACTTAATGCAAAAGAGACGAGGCTACAAAAACAGACGAGACGAAGAAGGACTGAAAACTTATAAGTCAATAAAGTGGGAAATCATTAGAAAATGTAGAAAAGCGAAAGAACAATGGATAGAGGATAAATGCAAAGAAGTACAAGATAAGTTGCAAGTAGGTAAGACCGATGAGGCTTACAAAATAATTAAGAGGAACTTCAGGGATATAGGAACAATAAGTAGAAACGTTAGGAGTCAATCGGGGGACATACTGATCGGAAGAGAGGAGAAAGCGGATAGATGGAAGCAGTACTTAGGAAATTTATACGAGGGTCAGGAATTAGGAGAGATATTAGAGGAAGAATCTAGCATCGATAGGGAAGATGTAGGAAAACCTATATTGAGAGAGGAATTTGAAATAGCACTAAGGGGGCTAAAGAATAATAGAGCGCCGGGTGTAGATAAAATACAGGCGGAAATTTTGAAATGTGCGGGACAGAAAGTAGTAAATAGGATGTTTGAACTGGTAAAATACATATATGAAACGGGTGAGATGCCGGAGGACTATAAGAGGAACATTATCGTTACTATACCGAAAAAGAGAGGAGCCGACAAATGCGAGAACTTTAGAACGATTAGCCTAACTTCCCATGCGTCAAAAATCTTAACTAGAATAGTGCAGAAGAGGATGGAAAATAGAGCGGAGGAAATACTAGGAGAAGACCAATTCGGCTTTAGGCGAAATAGAGGAACTCGCGAAGCTATTCTGGCGCTAAGAGTAATGTTAGAGAAAACAATAGAAAAAGGAAAGAACGCTTATATAGGATTTGTAGATTTAGAAAAAGCTTTTGATAACATAAGATGGGAAAAAATGTTCGAGATACTAAAGAGCGCGGGAATGAAGTATAGAGATAGGAGAGTAGTACACAATCTATACAAAGAGCAAACTGCTGTTATAGAAGTAGAAGGGGAAAAAAGGGAAGTAGGTATTAGGAAAGGAGTAAGACAAGGATGTACGCTATCACCACTAATTTTTAATCTGTACATCGAAGAGGCGATTAATGTGGTAAAAGATAGAGTGGATTTCGGGATTAAAGTACAGGGACAGAAACTAAAAATGCTGAGATTCGCGGATGATATAGCAGTATTAGCATCTAGTAAGGAGGAATTAGAATCAGCATTGAACGAAATGGAGGCAGTGTTGACAGAGGAATACGGAATGAGGGTGAATAAAAACAAAACTAAAGTGTTAGTGTGCAGAGGGCGCGAGAGTAGAGCAAAAACGAAAGTACAAATTAATAATGAAAGGTTGGAGGAAGTTAAAGACTTCACTTATTTAGGAAGTAAAATAAATTGGGATGGAAGAAGCGATAAAGACATAAAACAAAGAATAGCGCAGGGTCGAGTAGCTTTTAACAAAACGAAAGCACTTTTATGCTCGGGGGTAATAAACTTAGAAACAAGGAAGAGATTTTTGAAAACATATGTATGGAGCACGGCACTATACGGCTGCGAAACCTGGACGGTAGGGGAAGCAAGTAGGAAGAAATTAGAAGCTTTTGAGATGTGGTGTTACCGAAGAATGATGAAAATACCATGGACTGATAGGGTTAGAAACGAAGAAGTATTGGAGAAAGTCGGCGAGAAAAGAAGTATGTGGAAAAACTTAAAGAAGAGAAGAGATAGAATGGTAGGCCACTTGCTGAGACATGGGGGAATAGTCCGCGATATTTTGGAGGAAGAATAGGAGTGAAGAAAGGCAGAGGTAGGCCGAGATTAGACTACTGCTCGCAAATAGTAAGGGATGTAGGTTGTAGCACAATTAGCGAAATGCGTAGGTTAGCACAAGATACGAGAAGCTGGAGGTTAGCGTCCAACCAGTCTTAGGACTGATGACCTAATGATGATGATAGTAAAATGTATAACGTTCACATAAAATATAAAGAGATATTCTGTGCCATAATACATTACACTGAAACACGCTCTAAAGCCACATCCTTATTTTTTTATTCTTGTAAATCGCTTGTTTTGATCTATTGCACATTGTTTTATTTATCATTTTACGAGGAGAAAGCATCGAGCTTGATTACATCCGCACTATCGCTGTCACAACGAATTGCATAAATTTAATCATTTTTACGGTTAGTAAAATCGTCGCGTATAACGTTTGTCGGCAATTCATGAATCTAACCGTAGACAATAAATCTTCTCCTGGTTATGTAAAATGTTTTCAGTTCTTTCACTAATTATAATTCGCCTTGAAATGTTTTTCTTACGATTACTTGGACCACCAACACCAATTCAAATAAATTTATTTACTTTAAAATAATACCTGGGTGCATTCTCAAATACACAATTCGTGGTCAGTGAAAACTTGAGTTAATAGATGTTTGCATTTGTGTTGTGGACGACAGAAGTCTAGCGTTGCATTATATTTAGAGCCGCTGGCTTTGTCAGCGTACCAGGGACGTCACATTTGCAGCTTCATAATAAGTAAAATAAAATAAGTAATATAAAAAAATAAATAAATGTAAAAAAATAAATAAAAATAAATAAATGTAAATAAAATAATTACCATGTAAACTGTCACAACGTAAAACACTAGTCCTCCTAAAAATAATATTGAACTGGATTAGATTGTCCAAATATCTGCAGCTTTTAATATTGGCATAATTAAAGTCATTATTGCCATTATGTAATGAATATTTAGACGCAGAAACGCTATACCTACATTTGTTTTAATCTGGCAAAATGTAATTTTTTTTGACAATATCAAACTGCTGTTAAGTATTATTTTTTTTGCATTCCTTAAACCATGTATTTGTATATGTACATCATTCAACTGCACTATTTGCACTGACCCTACTAAAAACAATGAAGGATTTAGTGGTTTTTCTATTATCTTTACTAATATTGACACCTTGAAATATTAATTGACTTTCCTTGATGGCAGCTGCCTCCTTAGGATCAAATTGTGACACTAATTTTATTTTGCGGAATTGTTCAAAATAAAATGCTCTTTGTAATCATATTCCCCAGCCAGTAAGAATATAATGCGGTCGTTCAGGAATGTGGGGCCACTGTCGGTGTTGGTTGCCATCAGTCATAAATATATACACTTGGTTTCTTGAGTCGAGTTAAAATGAATTTAGCACCACTCATAATTACTTGGTCACTACGTTTTTGTAATATTTTACTAGCTACCAAGAATAAACATGATGGTTTAAGAGGTTGAGGTGTACGTACTATAACATTAATAGCAAGTATTTTTTACAGTCCATCTGTCGCTTCGTCCACACATAACCACAATAATGTTTGACTGTGTAATTCAGATTTCGTATTGTTTTCGATTCATTCCCCCACAAACTGTACATACGTCTACGATGTTTTCTGGCCTGGTAACTTCATGGTCCAATTATAGGATTATATTTATCCGAGAAACGCCGAAATCCTTGTTGATTAAGTAATGTAAATAGTAAATTACACATCAACAGAAAAATTAAGTCAAACACAAAGTCAGTTGCCGGTTTTAAGCTACTTTTTTATATTTGTGCTGCGCACTATTCGAATGTTTCTTACAGTCCTTTTTGTCCCAAACATAATTTTTGATAAATTTAAGTCTGTACATTCCCATATAAAGTTATTTACTTGATCAACAAGTGGTCCTTTAGTCATACGTACATTCGGCATAATGAATTAGCACTTTGCAACTCAAAAACATTCGCAACGTATCGAATTGCACAGTGAACCAAGAACTACAATGAAAGTAGATCGATGGAGCGAAGACGCTGATTCATCGACTCATCGTGTTTATACATATATGGCGGCTATACCCCGTTAACAAAATCGAGCGGCTATAAAAAGATAGATATATCTTTATCTTAAACTAAAAACAGCAGCTTGATTAAATTAAAAAGAGAATGAGACTGATATATGAATCCATGTAGGTACAGGTACAAGCAATTCCCTACAATTCAGTTTAGTTTTACCGTTACATATATAAATATAGTAATACATATTATAAATTATTATTTTTCCGCACTCCATTATAAGCGGAAAAGTAATGTAATAGTGTAAAGAAAAAGTGAAGAAACTAATTTTTTTGGGTTTATTTTTCGTTTTTGGACCTAAAAACAAAAAAAAAATGTTTTTCAAAATTTTGTCGTCGTTGTCGTCGGCATTTATTCTTGTTAGCACAATAACTCAACTTAATCGTGTCGGATCGATCGGGTTTTGACTGATTCTGATTGGGGACGTCTCCCAGACGACACCTTTTGATTTTGAGGTGGATAGCACACACCACACCCTCCCTTGGGTCTATTTGACATTTTTTTTTGTTAGCACGATAGCTCAACTAAATCGTGTCGGATCGATCGGATTTTGACTAATTCTGATCGGGGACGTCTCCTAGACGACACCTATTGATTTTGAGGTGGATAGGACACACCCCACCCTGTCCATGGGTCATGAGAAAGCACAATGGTGGACTATTTGAGAAATTTGTTTGTTAGCACGATCACTCGCACGATTAAATCGTGTCGGATCCATCGGGTTTCGACTGATTCTGATACTGACAACATCTATTGATTTTGAGTTGGATAGGACACACCTCACCCTGTTCATGTGTCATGAGAAAGCACGAGGGTGAACTATTTGAAAATAGTAAAACTGTCGCATAAAACACGTATTCTGCATTTATGTGTTGGTTTATTTTTTCTCGGCCACTGAATTTCGAGATAGAGATGTTCTACGTGCGGAAAAGTCCGTTTTAAGGTTTTAAAACTGTTTATTATAATTAATACGTACATCACCACCACTGATGAGCTACCGAAGTGGACAGCTCCATGTAAAATCGTTATTTCCTTCTGAAAGTTGATTTAATCTAGAGGTTTACCCTGAAAAATTGTATAGAAGTAAATTTCCTGAATTTAATGGAGATTGAAACTGACGAACATTGAATAAACATAATATTTAACCTAGCCTAAGTGCATTTAAATGAAAATGAAAACATGGATAAGGAACTGAAACACCAGTTGTTGAATTACTAGGAAGACACGAGATTGGACAAAGAAACTTTAAAATAATTTGAAAAAGAAAACTTGGTTGTTCTATAAAGAAGACAATAAGATGCATTAAACAAAATGTTTGTTCCACAATGCACGTATTGGTTGCATCGTTACACGGTTATTGACTTCCATCCGCCATGTCTACAAAGGACTGACCGATGTTATGTGAAATGCAAGATTCAGTCTAATTTTCCATCATATAGTGTAAGGATTCAATTCAACTTCAAGTCAAACACACAGTTAAGTCATAAGTCGACCGTTCTCAAGGATAGTCGTCTTGCTTGTTTTCTTATCATTATTTATTTTAAGTAAAATGTGTCTCGGGGAGGTTATACATTTTTGTTGCCTCTTGCATGCGCCGTCCACGTAACCTATTAATAATATCTATATAAATATAGATGTATAGAACGCTTGTGTGTGTACTCGAATAAAACCAGTAGCTAACAGTTTATTAATAGACGAGAACAAGTCGATAAATTTCAAAATAACAGAATCTACCTACGTGTTACTTTGACTGCAACGTTTCAGATACAAGTTCACTGTACAGGGTGTGTAATTAATAGATATGTGACGTACGTATTTATTGTTTACATAAAATTTTGAAATCGGAAAATAAACCCCAGACATATGTAAATTCCATAACGCCAGTCTCTTTAACAATAAACAGGATGGCTTTTTTACTTTTCCGCACTCCACTATACACGGAAAAGTAATACAATCGTGTAAAGAAAAAGTGAAAAACAAAATTTTTTTTAGGTTTACTTTTCGTTCTTCGGCCTAAAAACAAAAAAAGTTTTTAAAAAATTTTTGCTGTGTGTCGCACGTCGGCATATATTCTTGTTAGCACGATAACTCAACTAACTCGTGTCGGATCGATCGGGTTTTGACTGATTCTGATCGAGGACATCTCCCAGACGACATCTATTGATTTTGATGTGGATAGAACACACTCTACCATGTACATGGGTCATGAGGAAGTACAATGGTGGACGATTTGAGAAATTTGTGTTGTTAGCACGATCACTGAATTAAATCGTGTCGGATCGATCGGGTTTCGACTGATTATGATTAGGGACGTCTACCAGACAACATCTATTGATTTTGAGGCGGATAGGACACACTCCACTCTGTTCATGGGTCATGAGAAAGCACGATGGTGGACTATTTGAAAAAAGAAAACCTGTCGCATAAAACACATCTTCTGCATTTATGTGTTGGTTTATTTTTTCTCCGCCACTCTATGTCGAGATAGAGATGTTCTACGTGCGGAAAAGTCCGTTTTAAGGTTTTAAAACTGTTTATTTAAATCTTGTTTCGTCTACTAAATAGGCCTACATCTATAAATTGATCCATGAATATAATCAATGAATGAATTTGAAAATTCGTGACTCATGACATATTTAGTACAATATTTTCAATCGTTGAAAATGTTAATTCCGGTACTAAAGGGTTTCTACTAATATTTTCCTTTAGTTTATTAGTTTCTACTAATAGTTTACTTTGTGATTTTGTTACTTGCTGCTTAATAATCTTTTCACATACCACATAATATGTGAAAAGATATGTATGTTTTACCCCATGTAATATTTGTATAACTCAGTGGAGCGACATTGCTGTATGTAGGTGCACAATAATTTCTCTAAATGGTACCTAGCACTGTGTTTTTTTTACTTTTCATCTGTTCAGTTAAAACCAAAATAATTCCGCTCTTTAGTGATAATCAATTTTCTTCTAATTGGTGTGAATATGAAAATGGTACTGAACTACTTATTTATAGAGTTAATATTTTGATAACAGCATTAAGAAGAATTCAATGTTGGGTAAAACCACATAAATGTGACATAGATTAAATAATAAATATACAGGGTGTTTGGTACATTAATAAAGTTTAGAAAATGCCATCAAAGATCTTCTTTTATAAAATTATACCCACTCAAGAAAAGTTCGAATAATTTTAAAATATTCTTCGTCTTATTACTAGTCCTATGTATTACAGAATGTTACTAATGAGGACTATTTACTGATTGTTACTATTTATGGCGAAATCTCATACAAATGTTCAAATTAACTGATCAGAATTTGGGTTTTTAAGTATGAAATGGTTTGATAATATTATCCATTTATTTTCATTTGTCTACTTTGTGTGACAGTTCTTAAGCGTTGTTATCGCTATCTAAGTTCGATACTTCGTTTTTGAATTATATATCTACTCGTTTTGTTTGGCTCTTTTTTCTTATCTAATACTTAGAACTTTTTCAGGGCATATTTTGAAAGAATAAACATTACAGATACATAAAGAAATATTGAGGTTATATATTTATATATTTATAATGTAGAAAACGGAGAAAACAAGTATCTTTATTGAAGAACAAGTATCTCTAAATCCATAGCACTTGGTATATAAGGATAAAACGTATCTAAATGACCTCTCCTATTGCAGTTTTAAAACTTTTTATCGATATACTAAATACCCTGCAGATTTTTTCTAGGCCCATATTTCGTATTGCTGTTTTGGAACGCCTTATGTAAATTATTTATTATTAATAATATGATTGTGGAAATAAAATGTACTCAATTTAGAACATGCATTTCTAAATTGAGTGCATTTTATTTCCACAAATACATGAATTACTTATTTTTGAAATTGAAATTAATAATTTTGGATTATTAATATTAATAACGCTTAACGCATTTCCTGTTATCTTGGTGATACTATTATTTTATTGATTTAATAATCGACAGATAATATTTATAGATAATCTATATAGACTATAGAAAACTCAGAGTACCGTATTTATCTCTTAGGGTGTGTATTAATTGAGTTACCTGGTAGAGATAATTTTATGTATATTTTTTCGATTATTTATTGTTAGTTATATTTTTTTGTTATACTAAAGAACAATTAAACAGGAATAGCACATTTTTTTCATAAATGTATGCTAGGGTCGTATTAGCCAATCGAAACTGAAAATATTCATTAAATTAGGCGAATATTTATCATATCATTCTGTTTACATCCATTCTTAGGTATGCGTGTAGCTCATTCTACGAATCTATGCAGTTGCATGATGGTTTCTGTGGTATCAATAAAAGAGAAACTTCAGTTTAAAATAATTAATAAAATTAATATTCTACGAGTTTACTGGATAAGAGCTTTAAACAAAAAGATGTGTCCGTTGTACAAAATCAATATTCTTCCAAACACTGAATTATTTTTTAATATTTGAATGGAATACGAACTTTCCTTATGTAGAAAGAAGCACCTTTCAATACCTTTTATACAAATAAAAAAATACGTTGTTTATTTTAATTTTAACACTGAGTGTTAAAACGAAGTTAGTGATTTGCATACATGTAAACAAAGCTCCAGAAAGCTCTTTAATTATGCTGATTTTCTTATCAAAGCGATATTTCAGTTTACTTAGCTTAATAAAATATTACATAATCATAGTGAAATATGTATGCCGCGAAAATTATTCCCATTTCGACGTATGTATTGGATAACTTCTGCATTTTCCATAAGCCTAGATGTAGGATGAATTAAAAATATACTAAGTGAAGGGAAAATGACATTTTAATGATAAACCTACTATCGTTAGTACAGATAGTAGGTCATTAAAATGAATGGAAACTGCAATGTTTCAAAGATAGTTTATTGGGAGTTTTCTAAAATTTCGATTACTTTCATATCTATTGAGATATGCGCATGTATAACACCTTTTGAGTATACAATCGTCGCTGGTATGGCTAGTGCGAGTCTTCCGTAATATAGTAGATTGTATATTATTTCGGCATTATGATGCATGAATGGACAAGAATTGCGAAATCGAGTTATTGACATTATTAACGCAATTGAATAAAATTTGGTTTGGACTTTCCTTTAATTATAAGGAAATATTCCTTTAATTGGAAGTTATTATTGCAACTTTATTATTTTACATCGTGGTACATTGATTGGGTATGCCGTGTCTTCGTTGGGAACAACTCAATATGCGTAGATTATTGAGAATATAACCTCACTTTCTATTGATAACATAACCTTCTCATGGTGAGACATAATCGAGGAGATATATAATAATCAGAATGTGTTTTGAATGAAAATTGGGTGTTTCTAAACCAATCCCTCAAGTCATACTCGATTTTGGTTGATGATCGGAGAGCAACCGCCACAAACTCCTTATTCCCCTGGCAAGGAGTAGAGCATAAGCGCCTGTTAATTGTCGCCATGTGTTTTGATAATATTGCATACTGGCATCGGTACGTTGGAGCAGAAAATATTACAGCGAATGAAAATCTTTTTAGTTTATGATTAATATGATGCTGGATTTCAGAACACCATTTCTTTTCCATGATAAAGCGAGACATTTATAAAAACCTTGTGTAAGCTATTTTGTGTAAATCTGTTTGTGTAATGTTGTTAGCTGTAAACCCGTATTTCTATTTGGACCCAATTTCTTTATTGTGTTTTCACATTAAACATAAATATTCCACATTAAACTTATATAAATTTAAGATACCGATCCAGTGGCAATAAGTTTTTGAACTAGCTGGATTTTTTGGGCTACATTATTTGTTCAAATTCAAGATGGATATAATTAAGGGATGTTCCAGGGGTGTACAAATAGGCGAAAGGTGGCAAACTGTCTTTCATGACAAGGTATAATACCTGTATGTTTTCTGGGATAACCTATTAATTAATAGGATACATTTTATTCGAAGTTAAAAAACTAATACGGCACTACACTAAATAATTTCCCGTGCGCTGCCACCAAATATTTGCGTTATCTTCAAGATTTACAAATATTTCCGCATTTGACTTGAAAGTTACCGACTTCGAGAAGACTAGTTCATTTCAGATTCAGTTTCTTATTCATCTAATTTGGAATTGCCATCTATACAGACTTACATTCACCTGGTAAAATGTAGGTTATAGTTATTTTGTGCAAAATATTAGGCACAATTTCTATTATAACTCTTTAAACGCATATAATAGATACCTATATCTAAATATAAATAATTTAGAGACCCTGACACCTACGAATCATTCTAAAAATAAACGTGACTCTAACGGGGACTTGCAACTAGTATCTCACCATTTTGCATAATGGTAAATATGCCGACGACAAAGAGAAAGGTTTTTGCACCCACCGCCGGCCGTTGCATAAATGACTAGATGAAGACAAACATTGAGTTTTAGTTTTAATAAATTTCGATTTGTCAAATACTACGAATAATATTTAAAATATACGTATGTAAGTACAAAATACTCACTTTCTCATATATTAAGTTTGTGTTTGTTATATTAATATTAATCAAAATATGTATGTATGCTCCAAGAAATTTTACTGGATGTTTCTATTAATTTATCATAATTATAAATATGTCAACAGAGCTAGATAAAACATACATAGTTTTGTAGATACGTGACAATGTTAAGCCAATACAAACATTCTCATTTTACAACGAAAATATTATTGTTCTATGTGAAAATGCATTGTTCGATTTGTGGTTTACGTTTTTATCCTTGTTCTGTGAATATTTATAGTTAGGTTAGTTTATTCAAATATTTAAAGTAGCTACACGTCCTTGTTTTAATCTTCTAAGTCACTGACCTAATTGTAGGTAAAAGACCTAATGAGATTTTTCTTAACAGAGGCGTTGTCGTGTTATAATTTAATTTAATTAACGATTTGCCAAATTTAGCATGCAAGCGTTAATAATTTGTTCTCGTTAATTGGTGGGAAGTATCAGCACTAAGTTGAATGAGTTATCAAAAAGTTGTATAAATATACATAGATAAATTCTTGTTATATCGGTTGTTATAAAATTCCAGACATTATGTAAATCATGTACATCGTTACATATTTTAACAAACAATTTAATCACGAAACAAACGATGTAATTAACGAAAATATGTGCGAAGAACAGCTTGTAGTGAGCTAACTGTTGAGAGTGATGTGTTTTATTATTGGAAATATGAAATAATATTTAAAATATTACTACATTCTATTACAATAAACAATTATATCTGAAATATTATCTAGGCTTAACGTATGTACATAAGTAGTAAACATTTTTCGAAAATATTTTTGATAGTTGAAATTGAGTTTTAATATCCATTAATTTATAGTTAAATAAATGGATATTAATAACATGTAATAAACTATAAATAATGCTTCAATGTTTCTACAAAAAGCACGTTTTGATAGATAAATCTGCTATTTAGTTATTCTTGGAATATTCTGTTTATAATAATTATGATTAAATACAAATGCAAATTTATAGACGTACACAAAGATTGGTAATGTTACTCAGTCGTATTAGAAGGGGACTGACTATAGGATTCCAATTTTCGTCATCCAAACATTTAGTATAGGTATATAACTGATGCTCTTTGAACCTATAAATGTTAGAATATCCCCAATGGGGTACACACATGTGTCTTGTCAGTCGGAGTCTTTCCGAAATCTTGCAATTTTGGTTGTTTTCAGGTATACATTATTTGTGGATGATACATTTTTATATAACAATCAAAATACAAAACATCCTATTTTTTATATCAAAATAAAGATTAATTAATAAGTATTGCTATGTACTATATAGCAATATCTATATATGCACGGTATATACAAATATAACGGGTTTTCCACTGTTCAAAACATTTTCATACTTTCTGAATGTCTTATTTCTTCTGCACCGATCCCGCTAAGTGCCTCCAGCGTTTTTTTCGTAACCTCTTCAACGGCCCGAGAACGATTCTCTCTTAGTTTTTTCTGTATTCTTAGGAATAAGATAACTCGCAGGGGGCTATGTCGGGCAAGTAAGGGGAGTGCGGAACCGTTGTCATGCCGTTTTTCCTCAAATAACTGGTTGCTGTTCAACGCTGGGCAGACGTGTTGTCATAATAGGGAAACCAGTCCCCCAAATTTCCACAATTCATGTCGTTTTAATTTTGGTTCACTGTGGTGCCCTGGGCAACAAATTCAACGTGAACGGCTTGATTTGTGTCATATTTAATTTTTCATTCGATTATGTGAAGTCTATGGAATTGTATGAAGAATACTGCTCATCAGGAATAGGAAAATGTGAGATTGTGTAGGTATGCGTAGAAGGAAGAGTGAGGCAGCATTCGGAGGGAAAACGACGCACTTTACGCACGGCCAGATTGAACTCTGTGTACATTCACTTTGAATATATGATATATTCATCGATATTCACTCTGCAAAGGTGTCAATTCGGCCGAGTAAAGCCCAGGGTATTTACTGCGCACCTCGTGGGCGGTCCTATATCGCAGTTTTGAGACTTGTTTTTATTCTTGATGAGCTGAACCTATATATAGTTATATAGGTATTTTATCTTATTGATAAAAAATGTACATTCGAAAACATTCAAACATTCGAAATAATGTCTTGTTTCTAAGCAACTGCCCTAAAATATTAAATCTACCGTTAAGAAATGATGGGGATAGAAAATAAATATTGATCAGACAGTGATTGTGGTGATTTGGCGACGGGGAGTTTTGGGTGGGAGTGACTATTTTCCATTAACTGTTTCTACTAATATCTACTACGTAGGTAATAATGTTTTTTTAATTGCTATGTAGACAAATTCCTGTTCTTTATTGAATAAAAAAATACATTGTTAGAACAATTCTATTGATTGTAATATTCATTTGTTTGATAATTTTATTTATAATATATATTCTACAAAACATCACATTCGTTAATTTATAATAAATATTGCGTTATATAATGGTAACGTATTTAATACTATCCCTTCATGTTCCTTTTCCATACAGAAATTGTATTTACTAGTACTCCGTAATTATATTTTATAAGCATAACATGATTATGTAACACGCAAATCTTTCTGCCCGGTGTTTACTGGCAAAAATTCAAACGTTTCATTCTCACATATCGGATATTTAAACATACATATTACGTTAAATAAAAACAAGACATGGAAAGCTAATACGCGGAAAAAGATCTGCATCACATAACTACCTGCCGCGCCGCCCAGTAGCTGCAACAACAATCTGGTGACCTCCTTTCGCCTGGGTGTATATGTTATGCAATATATCTGAAGAAGTTGAAGTGGGTAAAAGATTCGACTTCAGTTATAAAATAATTAATTACGAGCCGTATAAGGAAGTGGAACCGTTAAGAGAATTGGCAGTTCAGTGAAATAATGGGAATGAGGTTTAGGGAAGGAAGTCTTTTTTCATAATTGCTGACGGTTCGAAGTAATACGGCATTGTTGTGTGCAGTTATTTACTAGAATTGATAGATCGTCGGTTTTATGTGCCCAAGTTTCAGTAGGTACAATGATTAAGTTACTGTATATATATAGTAACTTATGTCTAGGGCGAGTGACTGATCGAAATTATTGTTAAAAGTATTTCCTGAAAAGTTAAGTATAACTCCCAGTTATATTAGTTTATATTATAACGGATATAACATGTAATAAATGCATTTTATTATGTCTTTCATCCCTATAAAATTGCGGACGACCAGGAGCCAAGCGATGTCGACCTGATAGTGGTGTGAATTTTCCAAAACAATTTCTTGCAATTCTCACAGACGAAGGTTTGGGGAATCTTCTGCTTATTTTAGATGAGGTTCAGAATTATCGGGATGTGTCAATAAGTAAAATATGCGCCACTGTGCATCTGCAAATCCAGAAGTGCCCCAACATCCCCTTTATGGTTAGCGAGTAACTGTTTGGTGCGGAGTGGCAGCATTCGAAATCGTTGGCTTTCTTTCAAAACAATACACATCATGCAGTTATGATTACATCCCAGCGGTACAAATAAGTGCCACGGAATTTCTTGGCACTCGAACTGCATCGACTGGGAATTGATTTTAATACTGTATGGTTTCAACAAGGTGCCACGAGTGCGCATACAACAATGGCTATCTTAGTCCAATCGATCTGTCTGAGCCCCTATGTTAAATGGTCACTAATTGCAAACAGCAAAAGAAATTTTAGCATATAGAAAATAAAATTTCTAGAAACTTACAGTTTTTTGCTTTCAAAGTGGCGGCCGCTAACATAACCTAAAAATTCGCAAAAGTAAAAAAAAACGGTTTTTCGCGAATAAAAAAGAAAGTTGTGCTCGGATTGGAAAAAGTTAAATAAAAAAGTTGTAGATAATGAAAAAATCTTTTGATTCAATTTTTGTGAGCTAGAATCGATTCATTATTTTTCGAGATATATCGAAAAAACCATTGAAAATTGCGTTTTTTTGTTTTTGCTCTAAAAATAACAATATTTGATGAAAACATTTAATAATTTAGAAAAAATGTAGTCCTAAGTGAGACGAAAACAGTCGTTTTTATACAGTTCCAAAATATTTTTTTCCAAAGTTATAACTGTTTTCGTAAAAAAAGGTGTTTTCGTAAAACGTCTTTTCCATCGAAACAGATGGTCCTACAGACTTGTTCGAAGGCTAACTTTCTTCATTAGGAGTTGTACTACAAATATATTTTCAACAACAATCGATTTTTTTTAATTTTTTATATAAAAAATCGCGTTTGAAAATGAGGTGATTTTCGTACATCGGTTTTATTACAAGAATTTATTGCCAAAAACCGATGTACGAAAATTACGTCATTTTCAAGCGCGATTTTTTATATAAAAAATTTAAAAAATCGATTGTTGTTAAAAATATATTTGTAGTACAACTCCTAACGAAGAAAATAAGCTCTCGAACAAGTCTGTAAGACCATCCGTTTCGATGGAAAAGCTGTTTTACGAAAACACCTTTTTTTACGAACTTTGAAAAAAATATATTTTGGAATTGTACAAGAACGATTGTTTCGTTAGGACTACATTTTCTAAAATTATTAAATGTTTTCATCAAATATTGTTATCTTTAGAGCAAAAACAATATAACGCAATTTTCAACGGTTTTTTCGATATATCTTGAAAAGTAATTAATCGATTCAAGCTCACAAGAATTGAATCGAAAGATTTTTTCATTATTTACAACTTTCTCATTTAACTTTTTCCAATCCGAGCACAACTTTATTTTTTATTCGCGAAAAATCGTTTTTTTTTTGACTTATCTTATTCATTATCTGGATCAATCGTTTTGTGATTACTAGTTATAGTTACCTTATGCGCAAGGTGTACTCTCCTAGACCCACTAATACACAAGATTTATAAAAATGAATCATAGATGAAGTTATAGCGATTATTCACGTAATGAGACAGAGTAATAGGAAATCTCCTAGGTAGATTTGACGCAATGTATATGCTATAACGAAGGTCATATCATAGATTCCATATTCAACAAATACCAAGGCATGCAATTACCTTTATTACGATAGAAAACGCCGAACAAGAACTTTTACATTTTCAAAGTTATTTCGCTTAAATAATCATCAGGTTCCTATGTCCCACTCTGTATATTGAGTACAGCGTAAAAAATATGACGTGCCAATAAAGTTGGTGCCAACTTCTTGTACAACCGGATGTAGGATGATGTAAATAGAGCACCTGTGAAAACTTCTATTGACAAATTTTCAGTTTCACGTTATTTTTAATTTTCCTGAAACGTCTAATAGGCCACTCGTCGTGATACGCCCTTTTAGTTATACCCTAACAGAGACAATTAGCAATACAATTGGTGAAAGTATTTACAATAACTGATCATTCTGAAGGTCCACTTTATTTCCATCAAGTTGGAATTCAGGTCGTAAGGTCGGTAATATCAGTATGTAGAAAAAGACGTTAGAAATGTATAAGTTCGGAATATCTTCATTAATTCTGACCCATGGAAAATTTGACATGGAATTAATAACACCGATCAACATGAATTTAGAGTCTGGATTCTGCATATCAGATTTTTATTTCTTCCACATTATTACATAAAGAAAAAATAGTTTCACTCGAAAAAGTTTGCTTTTGTAGTAAGCAGATAGAACAGTTTACGGTTTTTAACAAAATTTCCCTTATTTTCAAGGGTTTATTGTACATAATAATGAAGAAAAATAATAATTAATAATTTCTATCACTGTCATTTAGGAAACATAAAAGTAAAATAATCAATCTATTACGGAATACATTTTGGTTTAAAAATGAGCATTTTCCGTATTTTTTCTGTAATTGGATGAACTTTCTCGTATAGGCCCTCAAATGTAGTCCCCCATCATATTTCCCTGTATTGCCTCTGGTAACAGCGTTTAAAGTCCATCAGATCTTGATGATACCGTTCATCCTGCTTTTCCGAATAGACATCCATGTTGTCTTTAACTTAATTCATGTGGGTATGTAACAGATACACTTTAAGGGGCATCCTGCAACTTATGATTTTAAAGTTATTAAGTAGTTAAAATAAACTGGTAGTGTAATTTCCAAGAAAGTATATGAACTACTACTTTAAAGCTGCCCCAGGCACATCTTTTGTAATTGTTAAATAGCTGTGGAAATTCATCACTGGCCATTACTTTAATTTGTGGTTCGACAAAAATACCAGCTTTAACTATGTCTTCGAATAACTTCGGAAACAAATTCTTCAAATATTTAATTGCTTCAGAACCTTCAAAAATTGCTTCATGAGACCTAATTTTATATGCAATGGAGGATCAATACTTGTTTAGGGTCCACAATTCGTTCCCATTTGATATTATTTCCCTATTTGGAAGTCGTCCCGCTCAGGCCATGAGAGCTGCTGGTAACGCACTGAGTCTGCTCGACTGTCCTATACACAAAGGTGGTAGGGATGATATTAGTATAACCGCCTTGTATTCCCATTAGAAAGCCGATCTTAATTAAAATCCCTTATCACAAGCCAGTTTCATTCTTAATACTTGATTTTCTCAAGCACAATTTTCACAGTCCTAATTTTCTTTAACACTTATACCCAAGATGGATAACATGGCGCTTGCGTGGCTGCTTCTCGTCCCCATCCTCACTTATTAAAACACGCATTTTGTCATAGGGCCACACAAAAACTCAATTATTTATTTAACATTGTAAAAGTGAAAAAGAAAAAAGTTTTTGATGAATAAACAAGGGTTTTGGTTATTTTTCGGTACAAAGAATAAGAAAATAGTGATGCAAAGGAAGCCTCAGATTTTTTTGTTGACCGGTGTAATTAATGTTTGCTTCCACTAAAAACAAAAAATACTATCATTGATAGCTGCTTCGGCAAAATGGGCGTTTTTATTTACTTGAACTCTTCAATTGTTATGGTACTCAGATTTTCCAAGGGAAGCTGCATTATAGGTACGAGAGTTTAACCTTGACACGAGATACTCCTTTGTTTCGATATTTTCCTTGCGTAAACTCACAGGTGTGGCCTAATAATATCTTCCTCCGTTATCCCCCATTCCCCAACAGCCGTTGTTCTGCCGCGCTGTGCCTATTTGATGGCGCGTTATTTTTAACTGGGTGTTGTTACCGGTGCCCCGATGTGATGAGTCTATTTTATTGTTTGCACCCCTGACATTTAGCGCCAAAGGTCATCGGTTTCTATAAAGAGAAAGGCGTGTACGTAATCTATAATTAGTATATCATTACATTACATACCTACACCTAGATTCGCTTTGCACATCGGCATCTGGCCGGCGATAATGGATCATTTCCGGAGGAAAAAAATGGAAAACCTGTTTTATGAATGTGGCGGTGGCATTGGTCGGGTGTTAATTGTCGATACGTCGTGTTTGTTGTTAAGGTCAGTAAATGAATAACCCGAGAACTTGTAAATTGTCTACATGAGTTGTAACGCATTATTTATTATTAGCGCGATCAAGATATGGTTAAAAGGGATGTGATGATGTGAAACGAGACTGATTATGAGTTTGCTTACGTTCTTAGTGTTACCACGTACACATTATCATATTGACTACACACATTATCAAGGAAAGGGGGTGATGCAAGAAATTAAGTTATTACAGAAGAACCCCTAAATTGTACACATCCTTGAGAATAAACAAAACAAATGTAAAAACAGTTCTCTATTATGTTCACGATTAAGTTGGCAAAATTAACTGGCTGAACAGAAATTATTGATCAAAAATTATATTTTTTAAAAGCGAGATCCCCAACCTGGAAATTTGTTCGATTTACATCCTATCTGAAGGATGGTATGTTTTCCACATAAACTCCGCCTAAGTTTGTGAAACTTCGGCGAGTTCACTGTCATACTAGTCAGCCTCAATCATCTCAAACCATATAATTAATATGGTTTGGGGACGTTAATATGCATTATTGTCCTGTTTTTTGTTTTATAAAATCACCATTATTGATATCTATTTTTAATATATTCTATCCAAATTGGGATAAAAATGTTTTTATTCCAACGTTTCTGTCATAATGCATAAAAAGCATAAACACTTTCTTATTTCAATTTAATTAGCCAAAATACCAGAAGTGCAAGATAAATAAAATATAAGACATCTACGGTCAGGAAATCTAAAAACATATATAAATAAAAACTGCATGGGTGTTTAGTAATATTAAAAATTAACTCTTTAAATGAAATGTATCCTACAAGTTGGTAACTTTGTTTTAATTTGTCTTAATTCTTATATTCGTTGAAACAGAGTCGGACTATTTGTTGGTAGTTAACGTGGAGAATGTGCTTTCTTAAACGTAAGCATTGCTGCTGAACGTGGTTTTGTTTGTGACAATTGTATGTATGGGCCGTACATACAAAATGCCAGAGTGGAACTAAGAAAAAAGAATGTTCACAGCGTCTCATATCAACTTGATTGGCTCATGGTCTCCAACGTGCATAGAAGAACAATCGAAAACCGTTCAGTGAAGTTGATTCGGCATTCCCAATGAAAACGACATTTCCAAGTAAGCAGAGTGAATAATTTGCACATAAAAAAGTGTATTTTAACTTCAAACCCACATGAATTTGAATTTAAGGTTACGTCCAAGATGCAAACATTATTTATTCGCCTTTCCATTATACGTCTAGACGGTTAAATAGTGTCGAATAGTGAAGTATCCCCACAGTGCCTCATGTAATTTGATTTCCCATGATCTCCACAAATGTAGAAGAAAATCCGAAAATCATTCAGTGAAGTTAATTCTGTATTCCCGATGAAAATATTTTTCCACTTAAGCGGAAGAAATAATTTGTACTTGGAAATGTATATTTCAACTCAAAACCCACACGATTTTGAAGTCCACCATTGCAGCTAGTCAAGTATACGTCCAAGATGTATATATTTTTATTGGCCTTCCTATTACCCGACTTTAGAACTTTAAATAGTGTCGACAAATTGAAGAAAAAAAGAACATATTTTGTCCTCATCTCTATGTACAACCCCTTCCAGCTTGCTTTAAGGGAATGCAGGGAATGAAGAAAATGCCGTACTCTAATACATATGTACATATTATTTTCCTTCCTTATTAGACTCCTTCATCAGATCTATTGCATAACTCGTATTATACAATATATAGCACAGCTGTTGCCTATCAGCGAAGCCCAACTTGACGTACAGTACCCTATTAAATAATAATAAATAAAAGCGTATCCTATGCCTTGTTAGAAATCGTATCCGAATAGATATGACCATGACTATTCCTTAACATCCATTATTATAATGATGAGTCACACGTTCTAAATCTAATTTTAAATTTTAATAAATCACCGCAGGCACCATATTAATTAAAACGTTTCGAGCCCATTGTTGCTATTAGTCCATTGGGGTATTGGTTTTTTGTCGGTAATATTCCGTCACGGTTTTACTTGGCCCGCTCCTTTTTCATTGTCACTATTGTTAATAAAATTAATAAACACGGTTTTGTAAATTAGATTCGCCGGCTTGCGCCGGGTCAATTTATTCTGTTCCGTATATTGTGTACGATACAAAATACTTTATATTATTCTAATATTCACTTGTAACTTAAATAGGTAATAAATCAAGAAAGTGAATATTAATTTATTCAATAAGATAAGAATATTCTCGAGAATACCAAATTGATTATTATCAAAAGAGAAATAATATTAAAATAATATACAGGTTGGTTCTCTTACAATGATCTTAGAATTCGTTAGTATATGGACAAGTTGCATTTTTTTTTTTAAGTTTAGAAGCTTAGTCAGGCATTACTAAGCCAAATTGTTACCTTATGATATATTTTTTTTCCGTATTAGGTGCTACGATTTTTTAAATAATACTGTGTAGTTTTTTTTAATATCACAAATGAAGAATATGCTAACAAATTTTTGTGTATTAATTTTCTAATGGAAAATTTAGAATAGCGAGTGAATGCAACAGAAAATTTATAAATTAAATGTAGATTGCAAGATCCTCACATATTTATTAGAATCATAATTAGAAATACTAACATACACTTGCACTGCATAATGTTTTTGTAGTTTTCACAAATACAACATATTTTCTATATTCTCAGCAGAAAATGTATTCTTTTCCAGTATCGCATACGAATTTGAAAAACATTTTCTGCTGAGAATGATAGCATTGATATCGAAATATGCATATACAATGTGCTAAATTGTCATTTCTTGTTAAAACAATGTAATAGATATGTTGCACGAATTATAGTCAGTTTGTGTTAAAGAAATTTATGTACTAGTATAGAAGTATTTAGGTCCTAAATACTTCTATACTAGTAGGTACATAAATATTGACTTTTTTTGACAAATAATAATTCATTTAAGAATGAATATAAGTAAATGCATAACGATAAATATGTACAGATTACAAATAGAAAGAAAGACTAAAAGTTCCAAGGAGACATTTCACAAGCAACGTTCGAGAAATTCCAAGATGACAAAAAATATAGAAGAAGCAAACATCAAAGTGGAATGATTGGAAATAATGTCCAATCATTCCACTTTGTCCATCCGTGATTAGTTTAATATTTACATTATCGCTATACAGCCAGCATTGTATTGAAACAAAATTTTAAATTCACCTAAAGAAATTCACCATTCCTGAAGCGATTTGGTCACATAGATGAAGCTCCTTAGCATTATGAGAAAAATATCGGAATATCGCTACATGCTAAACTATAGAGAAAGGTAAACAGTGCTAAAAATTGTCTTTTTAATATTGAAGAACCTGAAGTTAAGGCCCAAAGCCGTCTAGATCACTAGACCTAACTGTTTTTATTTTCACTATTTTAGAACAATCACTAAGTGTAATTGTAGATATTGTGATTTTGTTTGTTTCATTTAGAAAGTAAACGGGTAGAATTGTTAATCAAGACAAATAAGAAATTACGTGGAATCAACCACCATATTTATCTCGTAGAAAGAGTTATTAAAGGGATTTTTACTGGTTTCATACGACAACCAAATATTTTCCAATGTAGCTGAATATATTTTATTTTATGTTGAGAGAAAAGTTGAAAAATACCCTTGTTTCAAGTGTAGTCAATTTATAGTAATCGACTAATAATATATTAATTATTTATACATAGGATTCGTATATTATTTATACATAATAAGATTGTTTTTATTGATTTTATAAATTTTCGTAAATTAAAAAAACATATGTTTTTAAAATTTAAATATATGTAGTGTCTGTATTTTGTCGCAATTTTAAAATTATAATACATTCTTATATCTTTATTCAAAAATTAATTATTCATAGCAATTTTTTTCAATACACTCGTTACTTACGGCTCTTCCTTAAGATCTCTTCGTTTGAGGATGGTACGAGATTGAGATAAATATTGAACTGTGTTGGTCCATGGCATGTTCTACAAAGTAGACTATCAACGACTGCCAGAGACATAATAATTATTGTATTACATAAGACAATAAAATCGGAGTATATATCGGTTTTAGATTACCTAGCGCTCATTGCTTATACAGATTTAAGACAAAGTTCCTTGAGTTTGTAATTTTGAAATAACGTTTTTGAAAATAACGGAGATAAAACAATATGTCAGAATTTTTTTGGACCTGTACATCCTGTATAACATACTTGGAATATGAGCGAATAAAATAGTTATTCTGTTTGGATTGCTGTTTCCATTTTTCTACGCTAACAGTTTATATATTGGAATATGAACACAGAAATATGTAGAATGGGAAATTTATTTATTTTAGTATGTGCGCCACAATAATTAATATTTAGTATAGGTAACGATGTGAAATAAGGCGATTTTTGATGCCATTTTTTTAATTATAAGATGACCAATTCGTTTGAGAGAAAAATATTTTAACAAAATACATAGAAAGTGTATCTTCCAAGTTTCTTGCGATTTGACGAAATTTTTTGAAAGTGCTATAAACACTGGTGACAATTTTTTGTTTAAATAAATGACTAAGTAAGATAATGTACAGGATGAATCTTTAAATGTGGGTCATATTTATAGAGGTAATAGTACTAGTCGCCAAGAATAGGAATCTGATTATTTTACTTTTTTTTTAATACAAGAAATGGCCGAGTTATGAATTTTGAAAATTTCATAGTTCAAATGTAATTCTGGCCCCACTGGGAAAGATTTGTTTGCGTATTAATATTTTCAGTTTTTAGTGAAATTTTAAATAAATGTATGTGTTGTGTTTGCATAGTAGTCATCATCTTCAAGTTTAGCAACTACGCACAAGTCAAGAATAGCAATACAAGACACATACGTTTCAGTGACGGGATGCCCAAATTAAAAGAAGCAGGGTTTAAACAATATTCGTTTTTATAGCACAATTTTAAGAAAAAAGATACTGTAGCTTTGGTTTCTTCTAGTTGTAGGGTGTCACCCCTATGACCTACATTTAAAGATTCACCTTACATAGTACTCCGTTCAATTCAGGACATCTCTGAGATGGATGCCTGAAAATTAACTTCTTAAGCTGACTGGAATAAATAATGGAAATACCAATCAATATGTTAGCTATGTGGCATGGCGGAGAAAATTCTGGGGGCTCCTTTATTGCGTGAGTGTGCTTAAGAATTATTAAAAATACTTAAAATAACATGATAGTATTTTAAGTGTTTTTTTTATAAACTAACATGAATTCTAACAATTAGTTTCTCTTACGTATACTCGTATTCAAACATTTTATAGATGTTAATATGTTAAACCTAATTTTTAGTACTATATTCAAAATAATATACGGTAACTACGATGATGGAGTTAAATTATACGTGACATTCTTTCTGGATTGGAGTGTGACATTTTAATGGAATGTTGAGAGGATATTCTTCCCACTCGTTTTTAGACACTAGTCAAATATCGGGCCCCCACATGCCAAATCATGGATTTTCCCATTCGTTACATCCTCGTGTTTTTGCAAATAAAATGAATTTTTGGTTCACCTTGTTAAATTGTAATTATAACATTTTGTATAAAAATATATATTTCTTAGTAGCAAGTCAGGTACATAAATTGTATGTCAATAAGTGTAGGTGTCTTAGTATTTTAATCGTTATATTGTCGTGAATAATAGTTATTTATCTATAACCGTGTGCTATCTAATATTATATACACTATTTTTAGTGTAGCTTACTACACTTTGCCGCACTAGTGTGGTAAAATAAATCAATAATATTTTATTAAAAATTGTGAAATTATTTTAAAGCTTCTTACATCTAAAAAATATGTCTAAGCTAAATTAACTAAAACTTAATACTAAGTAAATATTGGAGTTATCCACAATCCTTATGGTAATTACCGCTAATTGCATTTATTTTTTCTTGGATTGAATGATGATTTCTTCTGAGGATGTCTTTTGTGTTGTTTCCATTTCAAGCCCAATGTTCAAATTGTCGTTCGTGTTATTTTTTTTTTTTTAGTTATAAGCAATTTATATTGTATCGAGTCCTCCACGTATCATTTTGCCATTATGGAGGGTTTCCATCCTCCTTGGCCTTTTAGAGCCTGTGTGTCACCTTCTACATAAGCTAACAATGCGGATCAATGCTCCGTGAATTTTTTTGGATGATTTAAATTTCAAATATTCGGAAGTTTTACAAGGAATTTTGCGAATCAATTGTATTGATGCCTACTGATATACTTTCTGTTCTCATTTTAATGTGCGAACATTTTCTTGTTCCCAAATCTTTATGATTTTTGCTATGAGGAATCAATTGCTATCAGGATGGATTCTTCTTTGATGTTTTTCATTTCCATTTTAGTTAATTTTTCTGCAGGCTCCTGGAATGCTAAAGCCAAGAGCAGCCTAAAACAACAGAAAAAGAATTTAAAATACAATAAACAATAAATTTTATAGAGGATTATTAAGCATTTTGCAAATTTTTTTGGTATAGTATTTACTTTCATTAACAAAAGATCCTCATTTGAGGCTTTGTTCAGGAAAGAGTTAATCTGTTTAGTGGTGAAAAACATCGGTTTCTTCAAAAACACTCAAGCAGATGCTATTAAACAAGCAATCTAATAATTAAACTACTTAAAAATATTTACAAACTTTACGGTTGTAGATAAAATAATGCATATAATACATGTGGTAACGTTAAAAACTTTTGTTACCACACTTGATATATAATCTCTATTTACTAAACGGCTGTTTTCATGTGTGTGCCACGAAATTTTTAGGTCGATGTACGAAATACTTTTCGTTCGAATTTCGGCATTTTGACAAAATCGATACAGTAAATCGACCCTTGCGAACAACGTGGTAACATTTGTTTTTTGATCCGAAGCCTCTAGAGGCATGCTCCGGAGGTGTCTTCGATATGAGCGAGGGAGGGGCGCAATATTGCGACTTGTTTACTCGTATACTATTATAATACACATGCATAAAATAGCGGATTTTGACAGAAGTGGGGATTTTGATTAAAGCGAATTAAAAAACCTGTCGAACGACAAAAAACACATAAGTATATCATACAATGCTTTTTTTGCGGCAGTCATGATGTTAGAGAAATTAAACGTAGGTATATAATTTTTTTAACCATAACAAATAGTTTGTTCAACGACACTGTCACATATCTATTTTGTATTATTTTGAGTAGTCTTTGATTGTAACTATATATGTTCAGTGTTCCTAGTTACGAAAATAAACAAACATTAAAGTAGCAGTTTGTTGTGCTATTTAAGAAATTGCCAAGTAAAAATGAATGATTTTATAATAAATTCTGACCCGAACAGTGTTCCAAATAGATTAATGAAGCGGCACAGAATTCGATGCCAGATATGCTGCCAGAAAAATTAGCAAAAATATAAATTCCCAATACGATTAATTCATCATGTGGTGTTGTAACAAAGTCAACAAATAACCTGAAACCATATTGTTGATCTATTTTTACGAAGAGTCAAAGAAAATGAAAATCTCAGTAATGTTACACTTGTTCTGTATTAATGCTATCAATATTGACAATCACATAAAATATTGACATCTCAAAGTTGCCGAGTGCCCCCTTTTCTTAAAGACAAAGTGACATACAAATCAATAAATCTAGAGTATTTACCAAGCAGGAACTGCATATATTTTTAAAGAAGCAGCAGATAATAGATATCTTTTGGAGAAGATAAGTAATTTACACTGATGTCAATAATTGGTGTGGTGCCTGGTTATTGAATTCTTGTATAATGTCTCGAATTAGCGAAACTGCTTATGATAACATTTAATTAATGTACCAGAAATCAAAACAGGAATATATCGTACTTTTACCATTATTAAGAATACGTGTTGTGATTTTAAATGTTACTTGTTGATGAAGAAAATTAATTAAGGCATTTCTGCGACCATCTTTCATCTGTTAATCATATATCTGAAAAATAACCATATAGCTGAAAGGTAGGTATCAAGCAATTAATTGGTATACACCAAATTGATAAAGTTCTGATTCAAATTGCCACGTTTCAACAAGATTGTTGAATGTAGCGGATTATACAGGTCATTCATTTATAAGACCATCAGCAATATTATTAATCGACGTAGGCGGTGTTATAACGACCCTGAAGTTACACTAGGGTCCGAAATCTGCACAAGTTGCTGAGCGATATATTGAATATTTTGTTTAAAGTTAAATTTAGCTATTGCTAAGAAAAACGAGAAACAAGTAAAACAGAAGATAATTCAGAAAATATTCTTTCAATCTGTGCTTCAGACGTCTCTTCAAAAATATTCTACAGCCTCATAAATAAATTCAGAAACTACAGTCTGCTTTGCAATCTCATCCCTTATAGACCGTCATGTTCTGTAATTAATTTATTTAATAATGATTTATGTTGAGTGTGTTCCAGTGTGCGATATTTCTGTTCGTCTGTTGTTTAGTTATAAAAATTTGAGCTAACATCGTCTGCCTTATCAAGCATAGGTGAATCTGCTTCTCATAGATTTTAGAGAGTGGAAACGTGAAAATGGGCGACAGAAGAAGATAGAACATAAATTGCCCTGTCAGATCTATTTCTGAATAAGTCAGCTATATTTTAACAGTATAATCAAATAGTGATAGATTCATGCTCATATAAGTAAAGTAATGAACAAAAGTGTAAAGTAGTCTATTTTACGCACTGATGATTATTTTACATACTAATGCGATAAAGTCTCACTTTACGCACTGTCGGCAGTGTGTAAATTAAAATTTTACACACTGCCACAAAAACTATTTGTGTCAAGTTTCTATTTGATAATTGCACACATTTGAAAACTATTTAAAATCTATTTTCCAATCTGAACAGATATTAAACTGTTTTAACCTCAGACATTTTTTAAATGTGTATCATTACAATATTAATTATGAGGGGCACTATTTATATTGTGTTTCTTTGGCAACACTAAGTGTTGTCAGACACAATCTGACGTTTCCAGTGGAAAGTTTGACATTTTTGACCATAACCTTCTTAGAACATTTTATTATTTAAGCGCGCTTTGCGTTGTTTACAGTGATTTGAAAATTGTATCTCAGATACAAATTTCAGAAGAAATACAATGGCGATGCTTCAAAAGACGTATATAACATTGTAAACAGCAGTCGACTTGACTCCATGGGTTTTTCAAGATGAACAAGAAGAAATCCAACAAAAGTTGTTCGCACTCGAAGCACTTGAAACAAATGGTCGCCTGTGTTTTCGGAAAAACTGGTCATGTGGCAACAGTGCCTTTAGATGAGCGTAAAACGGTCAATTCTGAATGGTATACAACCATTTGTTTGCCGGAAGTCTTCGATGAAATAAGGAAAACAAACAAGCGCCTTTGGATCATTCTTCATCATAACAATGCGTGCTCTCATACATCTCGTCTAACAACCGAATGTTTGAACACTCAAAAAATCGAATTAATGGATCATCCGCCATACAGTACTGATTTGACACCCAATTACTTCTTTTTGTTTCCGAACGTCAATAATAAATTGGGTGGACGATTTTCGCCTGCACAAGAAGCTGTTGATGCGTTCAAAAACCATGTTTTGGAGATATCTCAAGCGGAATGGAAAAAATGCTTTGACAAATGGTTCGAACGCATGATCATGAAGGAAAATCTTTTGAAAAACGATAAAGTAATTTTCAATGACAAATTAATGTTGTTTTTATTAATAGGCTTAAAATATGAATAGTGCCCCTCGTATATAAATCGCAAATGTTACATAATCCCTCACGTCAATTGCTTTATGAAAATTCTAAAACAATGTGGTTTTACACCTATTTATGTTTGCACGAATTTTGAACACTTGCATCCATTTTATGTTAACAATTCTGACTTTTGTGAAATAATGGTTTTATTTCGAGGTTATAACACCATTGTTTTACACCAGGTTTTGCACCTTCATTTATTATCCAAATGAATATGATTATTCTCAATTGCTAAATGTAGAATGACAATCTGACTGCACGGGACCTAAAAAAATAAAAATAAAGACGGTATTATCAAAAATTCAGGTATTACCAATTGATTAATCTTCTAACGCAATTTAAATCGCTTAGAACGATCCTTGTTTAATCGATTCTGATAGCTGATTTGTATTCCGATTGTGCAAGCGACTTCCATGAGAAACTGAAAGTGATGAAGATGCGCCGTGGAAATAGTATTATGGCGGAATAATGTCAACAACCTCGTTTATTAAAAGTTACATGCATTACGAATGCCAGGTGCAGCAATTGCATTATTATAATTAATTATTATTGTGTGGTTTTTGTTATAGGTACAGGGTGGATATTACATAAATATTTTATACTTTATATTAGTTAAATACATACGTATGTTTCTCCCATTTATTAAGGTGTACCTAGCGTTTACTTGATGAGACTTGACATATTTCAGGATTAATTATCTAAATTTATTAGAACTACATTTTAATCAATGTATTTTTAAACTAGTAGGTAATTTAAGATGGTTAGCATGTAAACTTTTGAAAATCCACTTTCTTGAATTTGCGTATATTAGTTTGCAAATGTTTGATAATTATACCCAATTTAATTTAAATATTTTTATACACTGTGGGAAAGAAGCCTGGATCATTCATTTTTTTTTTCTGACAAAAACACTCGAAGGGGACAAAATATATTTTAAATTTGCCCTCTTTTGAAATACCTTAGTTATATGTACAGTGGTGTACGTGTGCGGGGTCAAAGGGGACGCATTTTTATTAAATGTCAACCGCTATTTTTTGTTCGATACAGTGAAGGAGCACATTTTTTTGAGTATTAAGAATTTTATTAAGCTTCATAAACAAAGTTTCGAGAAAAATGCAAATAAAGTTTTAGTTATGTAAATTTATTTATTTAATATGATACAAGGAGGCGTTGAAACAAATTTTATTTAACGTCAGTTACATCAAATTACTTTTCGGCAAAATTGATGCTTGTGATTTTCCGTTATCTGAAGTCAAAAAATCTTAGTAACAATGTCTCTTTCGGGAAAAAATCGCATTGGAATTCTTATGATGGATGGGGTTATGGAAATAGGAGAAGAATTACAGTGGAAGTTTTGTAGTCTCTTTAATGAGGCTCATCAATATCATTCGCCTATAGTACGATCTACTGTCAGTAAAATTGTAGATAAACACAAAGAACATGGACATTTATGCGATTTACTCAGACTTGGTCGCGAATTAATCAATGCAGATACACAACTTCACATTTTAGTAAGAGTCGGTGAAAATCCACATTTCAGTTACCGTCAGATTGGCTTGGATATGAATTTAGAGTCATGCTACAGTCCTTAATGTTTTATATAAATATAAATTTCATTTTTACCTTCACCCTTAGTTAGTTATATGTATAGTGGAGTACGTTTCCAGGGTATCAGATGTTCCAGACTTCATTTTCACAGTGTATAAAAAATATATATGATTTTTTTGCTTTCTTGCGGTGATAACTGATAATTAAATTAAAAAATAAGGTTTCGGTTTTTATCACGATTTTCAGCGAAACAGCGATAATTAAAAAAATATACAGAAACATTTTTAGTAAGGTAGAGTGAAGTAGACAAAGAGAGTAAGGTTTTTTGTATTTTATTTGCGTATGATATATAAGTGAATGTAAAATTACCTCACTTATTAACCCACTATAATTAATTTAAAATATTAAAGTATATTTCGCTTAACTTCTGAAAATTGTGTTGTGAAAAGCGCTGCTGTTAATTGTGTCATGTGTTTTAATTCGCAGCATTGTCATACATAAAATTCTATGGAGTATAGAACAACGTATCCAAATGAAGATCTTAGTAGAAAAATAATGTCACAATGGCAATCGATATTTCCTTGTGCTTCAAAACGGCAATCATTATTACATGTCGTTTTCTGACAAAGTTCGATAAAAATTAAAACCTTTTCAAAATACGATATAGGAATGGAATTGGTTTTACCTTGCTTATCATTCTCATGGTTCCCATATAAAACTTATAGTATTCACGATCTTCTCGAAAGGCTGTGAGCTTTCTACCATATAGTCCTGGACTATTTCGACATTGTCTAAATTTACATATTACTTTTCCGCACTCCAGAGCGGAAAAGTAATATGTAAAAAAAAAAAATAATATGTAAAAAAAATGGAAAAAAGAAATTTTTTTTCTAGCGTTTATTTTTCGTTTTTCGGCCTAAAAACAAAAAAAAAAATAATTTTGTCTGTATGTGTGTCGTTGTCGGCATTTTAAAAATTTCTTGTTGGCATGTTATAACTCAACTAAATCGTGTCGGATCGATCGGGTTTTGGCTGATTCCGATCGGGGACGTCTCCCAGGCGACACCTATTGATTTTGAGGTGGATAGAACACATTCTACCGTATTCATGGGTCATGAGAATGGTGAACTATTTGATTTTTTTTTTGTTAGCACTATCACTCAATTAAATCGTGTCGGAGTTTCGACTGATTCTGATTAGGGACGTTACCAGATGACATCTATTGATTTTGAGGTGGATAGGACACACCCCACCCTGTCCATGGGTCATGAGAAAGCACAATGGTGGACTCTTTGAAAAAATAGTAAAACTGTCGCATAAAATATATATTTGTGTGTTGGTTTATTTTTTCTCGGCCACTCAATTTCAAGATAGAGATTTTCTACGTGCGAAAAAGTCCGGGTAGAAATCTATAGAACACCCCCTTCTGGATTTTCGCGTTTTCTTTTTTTCATGGACATATTGTAGGTTGCTATAGGAACAGTTTTTCACAAACGAAACTTTGCGCAAATTAATAATAACCCATGTAGCTAACGGGAGGTGAAAGCGAATAGGGGTGCTGGGTGGGGTAAACAGGTGTATTGAGGAATGTTAATTTAGCAAGGGTACATTAAAAAAATGTAAATTTTTGAAAATATACAACATATAGGGGTAGTTTTTAAGGGTTGAAGCAATATTTTTATGTGTAGTGAAAGGATGTTGCATTGTGTGCACATAGACCGCAAAATTAAATATCTTGCTTTTTTTTTTTGTTAAATTTTGGCGTCTGTTGTTGAAGGGCAAGGGATATATTTGGTATATAAATGATTTGTGACCTTAACGGAGTTATTGTGAGTGACCTAATTAACAGAAGGACTAGTAATAGCATTAGACAGTGATGTCTGCGCTTTAGGTAAGCAAGTAATTTATAGCCTATATTGTATATTATGATAGTTGTACAAAAGTTGATGTGGTAACATGGGACCTTTGGTGAACTACAGAAACGATTACGAGTAAGTAAACAGTAAATCAGCTGTGCGCATGGAGAAATGTTCCAATTTTAATTTATTTATAAAAAATACTTAACGCCATTTGCGCAAGATATGATAAGGTGCGTTGTACTCGTGATGGAATGTAGAATGTGTGAGTAAGTTTAGTTTTTCGATAGGGCAGAAGGGGGTGTTCTATAGAATGACCGAAGCCCGTTTTATGGTTTTAAAACTGTTTATTTTTGTTAGATTTTCTATGTTGTTAGTAATATAACGACGACTGGAAAACAAATGTTATGTTTTACGCAGAGGAAACTGATCAACGAGTTATCTTTTACATAAGAAGCTTTATAGCATTTTTTCACGTATAGCCATTAATTATTAGTTTTCTCTCATTTTATCGTACCATAATAAACACTTTCATTGTTTACAAACCGTGAATTCCAAATATGTACACCTATAAATAACAACAGCAGCGACAACGTCCTTTGAATATGTATATATCACTTGGTGCGCTATTATCTTTCAGTTTTGTCTGTTGGACGTATTGTACGTGTTTGCGTAAGCGTGTGATAGCGTAGGCATTTGAACAGTTTTCTAACGTCGCGTCGCGTCGGTTGTCGGCTTACGTGATAACCGTAGATCTTGGTGCCAAAAATACTTACGTGTATGTATTCTACATATATTTATTGTTGCGTATAGAATCTATTCAAGAGACGTGAATCTATTAGACGTGATATATACACTAAAATGGTTAAATGTGTTTTATTTAACATTCTGCATTTAATTGACTTCTACCTAGATAAGCGGTGATATTTTTCTACGATACAAAATCTATTCATAATTATTGGACAAAAAATCATATTAAGAAAAGCCTACTTTATCAATTTAATTGCACACGTCGCATGTTTCTGAATCAAGGTCCAGATTACAGTAGGGAATATGATCTACGATAATTACTTCACATAATACTCAGTAATTATAATTTTTTTTATTAGATACGTCCAATATTGCCAATTTTCTACAACATTTTTTGGACTGCTGATTTTATTATAACGATTTAACTTGGTTTTATCATATAGTACTAATCCTTTGTCAGTAAAGTTGCTCACCGAGTGAGTGCTGCATCAGTTGAGTACTCGGGGAAATTCTGCCACGGCCGAGGTGTCGTCACTTGACTTGAATCGATGCAGGTACAAGTATTTCAGTGCAATTCAGTTTAGATTTGCGGTTGTGCTTGACTCCCTTCATATTATATAAATACAGTAATACGTATTATATAAATTATTATAACTTAAACCTAGTTGCCAATATATTTGCCACCATTGATAAAGCAGTCAAGTCAGCAGCGCTAACTGCTAATTTGCATACAAATATGTACTAGAAAACGCTTGTAAGTATTTGCCCCGAAGTTATCATGATTATAGCATTTAATTAGTATAGGTAATACTCAACTTCATTGACAAAATGCTATTTTATTCCAGAATCGTATTTCGATTTTTTGGAAAGACTGGTCTTTTCTTCTTAGGTTTCTTAAAATAAGACGTCGAACTCATAAGTTAAGATGGATTTATTTTTCGCTCAGTGATGTAATGACAGTTAATTTTGTTGGCAGTTCTAATCTTTTTCAAGTATATTTAATTAAAACAAAATGTACGAAGACTAGTTAAAATAAGTCGCAATATTTTTTGTTGAAAATACGATTTCAAAATAAAATAAATTTAATTTCCTCAAAAGTAATACTTCCAAAATTTGATTACTACCGAGTTTGTGATGACTAATGACGAAAATATCGCCTAGAAATTTTAGAAAAATGGAAGACATGATTTACACTGTTTTATGCAACATACAAAGTGCGTAATCAAGAACAATTTTGACGAATCATAATATTATAAATGATCAATCCATCTGAATTAATTAATCATAGGAAACGAGTTAGCTATATTCATATTTAATATATAGTCAGCACCTGGCGATTACTTCCTTATTTTCAGTTTATGTAATCTGAACCAGAAAACCCCTTTTATACAGAATCTCGGATAAAACCGGGAAGTGCCTTATTATAACGTATAAATTAGATACGAGATAAATTAATACCTTAGTTCTATGAATTATTAATAATACGTTCTACATAACTGTAGTTTAATTCGATCAAGAGTCAGTTTTTAGAAAAATGAAAGCTACAGTATTAAGGCAGTGGCATACTTTTAAATGGGCGTGAATATGTTGCGACGAAATTGGCAGTAACAAAAGAAGGTTCGTCTAAAAAATACATTTTCTTCTTTCTTTTGGAAAGAATATAGTAATATTTATTTGATACTCTAATAGGTGTTCAGAAAAGAAGTCCTATGCGTTTATAGATTCCAAGACGTCATTGCTGTGATGCAATATTAAGTTTTACATGTATAGTTTATTTAATATGTATTATAAAAAAAATGTTTTGAGGTATTTTACATTTAAGTTTATTCACCTATAAAGAACGTGTTTGCAAATACATGTTTTTACAAACATAAATTTGCAATATATTTAAAAAACTTTGATAATAAATGGTGTTTTCTGTGTAATTGTGTAACTGTGTAATTCTGTGTATATCGATTCTGTTATATGTATATCGATTTCGCACATCTGTCATATTCCATTTCATCTGTCAAGTCCATTTTCTCAGAAAAGTCATTTTGATTTATGTTTTATTTATTAAAATATTAAAATAGCAAACACGTTTTACGATCTATGTACATATTGAAAATTAACTTTTTGTATTTATAAATACAGGAGGCATGTTTCCTACACGTCTCCTGTATTTTTTTGTGTTGGAGATGATTTTGTGGAGATCGTGACAGTATCTAATTAATTAACTTTAGTTGTTTAATTGTAAAATATAAATATTCAAGGAAACACTCTTGATTCGTGTAAGAGGTATGACGTCATCCATATTATTTTAATAGCAATCCCTGTTTTATTATGGCATGTGAAAGAGTACATTTTTTTTACATACGCTACGGTAATTACATTGCACGAGTCAGGGATGGACATATTCGTAATCGTAAATACGAATACGAATGTATTCACAAAAATTGTTTTCTATGATTTTGAATACAAATATATTCATGTATACACTTTTGCAAACAAATACATTCGTAGTCGCATGTGAATATGAACTCTTGTACATACGAATATATTTGTATTTTAATGTGTGAATACAAATATATTTGTATTTATTCAAAGGTGTTAATGCGAATATATCGTATTCATGGCTATTAGTACGAATATATTTGTATTCACGTCTATGAATACGAACATATTCGTATTTATATATATGAAGTCGAATACAGTTGTATTCATGCATTCGTATGTTACCTCTAGGTCTAAAAATTTAATTCAAAATTGACTTTTTTGGTATTCAAAAACGGCTTTAACGATTTTGTTCAAACATTTGACAAATAATGTACTCAACATTAACTAAAATATGGCGGAGGTGCCACGTCTCACAAAATGATAGTTAATTAGGAATTAATTTTTGAAATTTGAATATTTGTCATTGTGGTAAGAAAAAGCGTGTGAGATATCATAGATCAGTCACACAATATTTACACGGTGAATACGAATATTCGTATGAATGTATGAATACAACTCTATTTGAGTTTACAGCTATGAATACGAACATATTTATATTTATAGGTGTGAATACGAGTATATTCGTATTCACTGCCATGAATACGAAAATGTTCGTATTAACACCTTTAAATTCAAATACATTCGTATTCACACAAGCTCATATTCACAGGTATGACTACAAATATATTCATATTTACAAGTACGTACACGAATATATTTGTATTCATATTCATAGAAAACGATTTTTGTTAATACATTCATATTCATGTATATGTATGTTAATACATTCGTATCTCGAGTATAGGTTAGATAAAAAAAAAGAAGAAACACGATTTTGCAATTTCAAAATGCTAAATTTAATGGCAATAGTTAAATAAAAAATTAAATTAAATGTTCAAATTGTGCAGAATTTTTAACATGAAAAATGTGATATTTGAAATGGAACGTTTCCATATCATATACACATATATTTTTCTAGTAATTAATCAAAGAATGCCGTGTACTCTAAATATTTGAAATATTTCAGGAACTCGGTATCTCCTTTCATTATGTTCGTACAAAAACAAATTTTACTTTGTTTTGTAACGCACCTAATAACATTGCATTGTTAAATGTTCTCAGCATTGTCAGCCGTTATTTTTTTTTTCAAATAAAGGCGTAGCATTTGTTTATACAGTTATGTACAGTTACAAGACGTATCGAATTTATTCACTATTAAAATAACAACTTGATTATGTCACCACGTGACAATTTTGCCGTTATGAAAAGATTGCTCAAATTGTAAGAAATAATACCTCTATTCTTATTATTACTTTTTATTTAAGATGTTTTGAACCTTGAATGTGGCAGTCGACATTATATGAAATGTCTATAATGAATCGAGGTTATGTAAGGTTTACTAAACGAGTAGAGATTTCATTTTGTTGGTAAAGAAAACTTTTTTTCTTCATACAAAAATTGTAGCGCCTGTTAAAAATATTTTAGACGTTTTTAATTTGTATTGTAGCAGAGGATCCAAGAGATACCTGGAGCGAATATTAAGGTATTGTGACGTCTACTGAGATTTTTTTCTTCATTCTATGGAATACAATTTTTTTCATTCAAAAAAAGGTCCTTTTTTATTGAGAAATTCCTATTATCTACAAGAAATAATTTGAAGCATTTTAGATTTAGAGTATTATGGCAGAGGTTCTACGGTAAATATCAAGTTTGTACATATCTGGCTTACAAAGGTAGTGAAGATTTAGAATGCCATGGAGGTTCTAATCGTTGACTAGACAATTGTACAAATACCGTCAAAAGTCTTGGACCCCCGATGTTTTGTATTAATAAATAATTTTCTTTTAAATACTATATTTGTTTTGCAAAGTATGTTTTTTTCTAAATGTATCCTTTTGTAATACAGGAATAATGTTTAAAAATTCAGTCAATTAAAAAAACAACGAGAAAAAAATTGTAATTTTTAAGTAAATTTATTATGATAAAAATTAACAAAACATATTTTTAACAAAGTAAACTTAATAGTCAGTATGGCCTACTCTCCTTCTCAGTAACATATTGACATGCCTGTGCATTGAAACAAATCAAACGGTTGATAATTTCTTGAGGAATATTGTTCCATTCCTTTATTGCTGCTGCAGCTAACTCTTCCGCATTTTGGGGTGGGATCATGCGTTTATGAAATGCTCTAGAAACAAAATCCCACATGTTCTCAATGGGATTAATATCTGGGGAATTAGCTAGCCAATCTAATAGGGTAATATCGCCCTGTTCAAGTACCTCTTGAATCGTTCTTGTGTGATGTGGCCTCGCGTTGTCGTCCACGGAGATGAAATTGTCACCTAATTCGTCGCGTAGGGGATAAATGATGGGCCTGAAAACACATTCAATATAATCTTGACTTGTCATATTCTGATTTATGGTAATTAGCGGCGTACGGTTATTGAACATTATTCCTTCTCAAAATATTAATGTCCCACCATTCTAGGGACAAACCTCACTGGGAAAATTTTGTCTTTCTTGATGACCTGGCTCTCTTCAGACTCTTTGCCTATTGCCATCACTCATCCGTCCAATTCTGGTTTCATCTGTGAATGAGACCCATCGCCACTACTGCAAAAGCCAATCACTACGTTCCCGTGCCCAGAAGGTACCTTGAAAGTGAGTCCTGAGGGCTGGAGCTGAAGCATTTCGGTGTCTACGTGCATATTAGATCAAATACTAATCCTGTCGTTCATTTGAGACTTGAGGCCGACCACTACATGGTCTTCTTTCCACTGTCCCTGATTCTTGATATCTATGCACTATTCGCACAGCAGAAGATCTAGGAATGACTAACATCTCGGATATCTGATGATTGGAATGTCCAGCATCACGCAAAGTAATAATTCTTGCCCTATTAAATGTAGAAACCTCACGTCCTGGCATTATAACGAAAGAAAAGTATCAAAGTCACTTTGCTAAATATGCAATAAAACAAAAAAGATTATAACAAATCAACAATATTTTATCTAACAATTTATTTCATCTTGTTTGACAGCTAAATAACTCACCTTTGTTGTCTAGCAACGAAAACAAAATAAACATAGTCGAAATCTGCAGTATACGGGGGGTCCAAGACTTTTGACGGTGTGTGTATTATGAATTACATACATTAAGGAGGTATACCTTAATTTCTTACTATTTTTAATTAGTCAATTTAATCGTTTTATCATATCGGATTATTTCCATTTTCAAAGAAACTGCGTTATCTACAAGGCTTAATTTGGAAGTTACTAACTAATTAACTTCATTGAAATTAAAATCGTGTTGGGCAAATGTGATGAGTTCTGATTACATTGTGAGCTGAACTAGAAACTATGTTTCGGCGTCTAAAAGTGTATGTCATATGTAATTAATTACCTGACCTGCATGTTGCTTTTAAATACATTCAGGTGCATATTTGAGGCTTTTGGCCTTGGCTTTTTTATTGTCAAGAAGATTTTGTATAACTGCCAACTGCCACGGAAGCGACACTCTCTTTGCCATTCACTCGTCTTCCTGAAAATCCTGTATGTGCATGTTTGTACTATCTATTAACACACATACATTTTCAAACATGAAAGTACAAACTACTTGCTCACAAACAAGTAGAAACCTGCTTAAAGACGAACCACGTCTCAGATATACGGCTTTAGTAAAAGTTTTTTAAAACAGGTTTTTTTTCCAAGTGAAATCATACCGGGTGTAACAGCATCATGGTATGCCCCCCCTTTCTCCTTTAGTTTTGAAGATAATTGATTGAAATTTGGGATACCCTATACACATAATAAGCGGCACTTTTTGACATACAATTTATTTTTCTTTCACTTCCGGTTTCGCCGGAAGTGACACTAACTTTCGATTTTTAAATAGAATACCCTGTATATTATTGCATTTTTGAATTCCGCATAATTTTCTGAATCCAACGATACCAAATAAGTGACATTTCAAAAGTCAACATTTTTTATAGACTGATTTTTAGTTTTCCATTTAAGTGTGCCATGACGGTTCCGATTTATTCTAAATCACCCGTGTAATGCTACAAAAATCGAAATCCCGTCAAAAATACTAAATCACGTGATTTATGAACAAATAAAGTTCATCAAAATTGTTTTTGGGGAAAAACTCAATTTTTTCAAATGGAACCATATTGGTACCGTGGTACCATTTATTAGTACTATTAATAAGGAATTTATTCATATGTCGTATTAAAATGTGCAATAAATGCAAACAAAATTACAGCTAAAAGAAAATAAGAAAAAACTAAAATTTTCTTTTAGCTGTAATTTTGTTTGTATTTATTGCACATTTTAATACGACATATGAATAAATTAGTACAAAATATGCTAATAAATAAACGAAGCATTCTTAAGGGGCATAATAACGTGCACACAAAAAAATGTCAAAAGTTATAGGATAGGTGGTGCATCATAGGGTTAATATATTAACTTAATATGATCCGCTCTATATTCAAGATCAAATTGCAAACATACCAAATCATGTAGCGAAAAACTAATACCAGCGATGAAAATCTTACTAAAAACAATTAAAAAAGCTCTTACAACAGCAAATAACAAAAGAAAATTGTTCCACAGTGTTATTTGTTTAAGAGAAATTTATATATGTTTCGCCATGTTCAAAATAAGTATTTACTTGTCATAAATGTAATTAATTAACAATAAATAAATCGTTCTCGGTATACATACTGTGTGAATAGATATTTATCTTATCATTTTATTGAACATTTTCTAAATCGCAAGTCGCCTATCCTTAATTTTTTATCAGTTGTTTTTGTTTAAGGAGTTTTTTTAATTCGATTTAAAGATTATCGAAAATTGGGTATTGCGATACGTTTTCAGCTTACACTCAAATATAAAAGAGGATGACCTCAATGGAGATCTGAAATATTTACAACAAAAATTGCTGCCTTAATGCCTGCAGTTCTTATCTAAAAGTTATCTGTCATCGAGATATAAAGTTTAGTCAACCATAGACAGTGTGCATTAAATGACAGTACCTGCATAACAATAGCCTTGGATGGTTTTATCGATTGTCTTTAGTCTTTACCTTTAAACGCAGACAATGTACGTGCGTTGACGTTATCAACCTAAAATTCTCCCTTGGCTGCCCACCTGGTTCAGCTCCGCCGTAAATGTTATCCGATAACATTCCATTCCTGGTGACCTTTCCGAAAGAAGTAAATTACTTTATGTGATCTGAATGAATATGAAAATTCTCGTCTAGCCAGTTTTATAATATACCGTGTTTTTGTATAATTCATAAGCGTTGCATTCAACTCGTATGATTTCTACACACGCCCAGCAATAAATAAGTCGGTGATTTTTTCGGCCCTGTTTAATCAACTTTTTTTCTTGTTTCAGGCCGTGAAATTAGAAAGTGTGCACCCTACAAGGACGAGGTATTTGGTTGTCGTCTCGCGGATGGGGAACAGAGGGGAGGAATCGTGCCTGTTGGGCATCGACTGCAACGAGAAAACCACCGTTGGTCTAGTCCTTAAAGTATTAGCGAATACTCAAATTACGCTTGACGGAGATGGGTACGTATTGAAAAGAATTAAATTTTACAGAGAACCCCAGATTGATTGAACTCTTAAGATGTTTTATGTGCCGCTTACATGTTTCGTGATGTCTACTAACATTTTCTAATTAGTTCGCAACAATGATTTAGACTGACATATGAAATAACTTCAAAAAGTTGAAAAAAGAGAGCAATATAAAAAAAACAATTTATGTTCATTAAGTTTTATTAATAACTTTTCTGTTACTGCAGAGACTTGAATTGGAATTCTTATCAATCATATTTTAAATACAACATGTTACATCAAGTGCTCAAAATATTTGGCTTCATTTAGTAACCTCTCCTCTCCTCTAAAAGTACTCCTCTTTTTAACCGACTTCAAAAAAGGCGGAGGCTTTCAATTCGCCTGTATATACATATTTTTTTTTCTGTATGTTCGGGTATAACTTTTATGTTTATGAACCGATTTTAATTATTCTTTCGTTGGGTTCAGTATAACTCCAAGGTGGTCCCATGTTAATTTCATTGGTATTGGACCTTGGACTTCGAAGATACATAACGGAACTCCTTATTCAAGTAGCCGTCGTTTTCTCATTTGCAAAGCATCTTTAGTAGGTCTACTCATCACTTAAAATTGTAAAATAATAAGTAAAAAAAACCGACTTCAAAAAAAAGGTAATAACTAAAGATCAAGAAATAAATGTTTTCTACAACTTACTTATTTGTTGTTCCGTTTATTGTAATTAAGATATTGTTTATTATGTAATTATTATTTATTGTTTTATATACCTAATTTTTAAGTCGGTGCCATACAATATTAGTAACGAATAAGCAAATCGCAATAATATTGCGCCACCCCCTTGCTCATATCGAGGGCATCTCCGGAGCATGTCTCTAGAGGCTTCCATGTTGTTCGCAAAGGTCCATTTACTATATGGATTTTGTCAAAATGCTAAAATTTGAACGAAAGGCATTTCGTACATCGACCTAAAAATTTCGTGACACACACACGAAAACAGCCGTTTAGTAAATATAGATGCAAATGCCGGTCCTCGGCAATTTTAAATGTAAATTCGTTGTTATAGTAGCAAGGTATATATTTTTTTATGTTTTACTTGGCACCGACTTCAAAATTATATAAAACAATTAATAATAATTACATAATAAACAATTTCTTAATTACATCAAACGGAGCAAAAAATAAGATGTCGTAGAAAACATTTATTTCTTGCTTTTCAGTTAAGTCGGTTTTTTTAAACTTATCAAATTATTAAAAACATGTACTTAATTTAGATTCTCTATAACTTTGTATAAAATTACATTTTTTAAATGTCGTGTGTGAACGATTTACACAAAGACATTTTCTAACGACTTAAATAAATAGCAAATCTAATAATACCAAATCGGGTGATCATGGAGGCTACAGATTATGGCTAATTATGAGTATTTGGAGATCATGAAATTCTTCAAGAAATTGTAAGGTTACTCCAGGATTTATGGTATTATAAAAACTTGGCCTAATTATTGTGTGGTAAAATACAGTCGCCCAAACTTCAATCTTAATAGGGTATAACCTTGATTCTCTTGAAATGTGAGGATTCTTTGCACACCAGTTATATACTTCGTGAGTAAAAACGTTTTGCCTAAAAGGTCACCATGATTTAAATTACTATTGAAGCAATGAAAGTAGGTCTTTGGTTGTCAAATTCAAGGGGTCATTACTGCACTACTGTTGCATTCAAAGTCATTCGAACCTCTTGTCAAATTCTTGCATTGCAGTGATCATATACGGATGCATGGATTTTTTCTTTAGTTTTTCCTTTAATGTTAAATATATATTAGATACGTAGATTAAATATCTATTTTACCTGCCTGTCTTTATTTTATTTTCCAGAGATTCTTCTGACAAAACTCGGCCAGCATTTCCCCTAGGTGATTTACCCTTACGAATACTACCAATATTTTGAAATTTTGCTATTAAGGATCATATATATTGCGCAAAAATTTCGTAGTCGAATTCTTCACCATTTAGAACTGATGACGAAATTTATGAATGGACAGAGTATTGTCAATTGTTCTGATTTTGTTGACCATTTTGGAAGTCATCTTTCGAAGTCCGTTTTGTCGATGTGCAGTTCTAGCTGTCGTATATTCAATGTCTAAACTGCATATTTTATATTTACTAATTGAGTCATCGTATTTAATCAAACCTGCAAGGGTGCTTACATACTGATAATGTCGTATACGACTTCATTAACCTGAAAACTAATAAGGAAACTGTATCGACCTTGCACAATTTACATGAACCTTGATTTCCATTTTAGAAGCATGACATTTTATAGTCGCATGAATCTTGCATGCAGAAAGCTGTGTTCCAATCATTAACGAGTTGTGCCAACTGCCAAATAAATGAATTTTATAGCCACATAAAAAATCATTGTTTTGTTATATTTGTATCGTTATGCTGTATTCTTTGGCGACTACATTTATTATTGGGAATGCCAAACAAAACTATTCGTGCTTACTGATTTTTAAAACGTTACGACAATACCCGAAATAAGTTAAATATAATTTATTAACATACAAGCTGAGTAAAAAGTTACACTGGTTGAAATGTGGTGTAAAATTTGACACCAATTTCACATTAAATGGGGTATATATAGAGTAAACCCTCGTGCTTTCTCATGACCCATGGACAGGGTGGGGTGTGTCCTATCCACCTCAAAATCAATAGTGTCGTCTGGAAGACGTCCCCGATCAAAATCAGTCAAAACCCGATCGATCCGACACGGTTTAGTTGAGTTATCATGATAACAAGAATGAATGCCGACGACAACGACACCGACACACACACACACACACACACACACACACACACACACACACACACACACACACACACACACACACACACACACACACACACACACACACACACACACACACACACACACACACACACACACACACACACACACACACACACACACACACACACACACACACACACACACACACACACACACACACACACACACACACACACACACACACACACACACACACACACACACACACACACACACACACACACACACACACACACACACACACACACACACACACACACACACACACACACACACACACACACACACACACACACACACACACACACACACACACACACACACACACACACACACACACACACACACACACACACACACACACACACACACACACACACACACACACACACACACACACACACACACACACACACACACACACACACACACACACACACACACACACACACACACACACACACACACACACACACACACACACACACCGACACACGCGCGCACGTATGCACACACGCAACCACACACGCACCCACATACTCACGCACCCACACACGCGCACACACACAAAAATGGTTTAAAAACTTTTTTATTTTTAGGCCGAAAAACGGAAAATAAACCCTAGAAAAAATTTTTTCTACATTACTTTTCCGCGTATAGTGGAGTGCGTAAAAAGTAAAAATCCCAAATGCTTCTTATCTCATACCGTAGCTTGTTTTTATGGCTAGGCTCAGGTAGACTGTCCCGTTTATCGTCAAGATAAGAGAGTTTCTTATTTGGTAAATAGCGATGAAATTAATAGTATGTTTGCTTCTTAAGACAGACAAAACAATTTGGGCATAAGCTGCTTATTCAAAAATAATAAATAAGGACATTGTTTTAGGTTTTAATAATCTTTAATAATTTTTTTTTAGTGGGATTTATAAAATTTAACATATTCAGTCATCTTGACAAAAAAAAAAGTTAATAAACCTGGCTAGCACAATTAATTCTTGTTTCTTGAGACATAACATCTTAGCATTTGTACAAGGCTAAACAGAAATCACTAACAGCCCATATTGTTTCACGTTTCAACAGTGTTAACGCGAAGACTACGTAGATGCGTACTCTTACAGAATTAATGAAATTTTATACCATTTTCACTCCATAAAAAGTCGTAAAGTTTTACCATGGCAGATTTTCAACACTGTATGGTATCTAAAGCCAAAGATAATTTACATACCTATAATAATGCAATAAAATTTATGTTCCTAAATTATGCTATAGCATTATTTTCTATACAAAAGTGATTTTATCAATGATTCCTTACATTGGATTCATATTGGTCAGAACCACGTCGTTTAATTTAAGTAACTGGGGACATATTATTTGAGGGAACGAGAAAATAAAAGCAACCCTAATGTTAGTTATGCGTATATTGTTCATAGGCGTGTGTAAGCACAGCTGCATTTTGCAGATATTTTTTTCTAGCAACACCGCGAGGTTTACGCGTCACTGGTTATGTTTTTCCACATTTTAGATTTAGCATCTCGCCTTGCCATTGTACAATGCTTCCCACTGTTCGTATATGGACTAAGTATGTCCACATAACATTACCGAGTCGTTCAACTGTACGGACCGCATGTGAGACGTTGATTAATTGTTTTTGTATTTACGACGTTTTCTGCTCTAAATTCTGTTCGTTGACTTCGTCCGGCTGGGACGTTAAGTCGCTTTTTTGTATGTACACACATATGTATGTAATTAACCGCCTTGGTCCCGCGGTGTGTCTAAAGGTCGGCGCAATATCTGCCTTGAGAGCGGCTGCCATACAGTCTGGGACAGCGAAGTTGAACCGAAAACATTGCCGAGTGTTGTCTTCATTGTTGTCGTTTTAATGGCCTGTTCACGAGAAGGAAATTCACACACTTTTTACCATGTTACTTAATCCGTCATTAAATTTTCGATGCTGTACTATTAGTGCCACATTGTTAGTATTTTTCAATTGGCTTCTACACCGAGAGAACAGTTTATGTTTGACAAGAAAACGCATTTATTTGATCTTCATTTATTCAACGAAAATATGCTAAATTGTAGCTAATATAAATACATTTTATTCTAAAATGGTCGCAAACTTAGTCAGCATCATATTCTTTATTGAGCAATTTTTGTTTTCAGGAAGAAATTATTAATCCTTTTGTATAGCGCTACGATGTATCCACGTAAATATATTTTTCTTTGGAAACATAAAATAAAGGGTCTTTCAATAAGGACGCTTGATTTTAAATGTAAATAAAACAAATTGTGTGTGAGATATCTGCTCAAGTTTTTTTATTTGAAAGAATATTTTATGGTATTAAGTATGGAATTTAACATCGTTCAAATGTTCGTCGTGACTTTGCTTGGTGGTACGTATTCAGGAGGTCCAATTTTCGATGATTTTGTCGCATAAATCTGGATGAATTTGCTGGATAGCGTTCGTTATGTTGACTTTGAGGGCACGAATTGTTTGCGGTTTATTCGCATAGATCTGCGATTTAAGATAGCCCCAAAGGAAGAAGTCTAAAGGCATTAAATCGCACGATCTCGGTGGCCAGTTGTGTAACCAGACTATCGTGGCATGCGTTGTGGGGCATATAGCGCCGTCCTGTTGGAACCACATGACGTTGTTATCCACATCATCCAGTTTAGGCCACAAGAAGTTGCTTATCATCGATCTGTACCGCTCGTCCTTGACGGTTATGGCAATACCAGTTTCGTTTCGGAAGAAGTAGGGACCGATGATTTCGCGACCAAACAGTGACTTTCTCGGGATGTATTTGGTGCAGATGTATCTCGTGTGGATTGGTATAGTCCCAGATCCGACAATTTTGCTTGTGCACATGAATAAAAACACAAGACATGAATGCAAGCGAAACTTTTTTAAGCTTCAAAACTAAAACTTTGAGCATTCGGGGAAAAATGGTTCAATGGATTAATTTAAAAATTTACAGGGTTATTGTGAGTATAATAAGCTTAAAAAAAATCTAGCAACATTAGTCTTTTCCTCAACATATGTAAAGCGTTTTTTAAAAGTCATAAAAATTCATTTTCTTGAACTTCTTGCAAATTAATGGTGAGGGTAAAAGAATGTGCCCAAGAACGACTTTCGTCATTTATAGCGCTTTTTTAAGTTTTCAAAACCATCCTTCGATTCGATGTACGATTATTAGTTCCTGAGATATTGATTATCAAAGATAAAAATGTCATTTTTCATTCAGCCACCGATATTTCAGCAACAATTGGTTGTACAGAGTCCGTAAGAAACAAATTAAAGTTAAATAAACAAGCTAACCGGTTTTGCATTATTTTAGCCTGAAAAAAAAAAAAATCCTGAGCTCGACGACGCTCGTAAAAGAAAAGGAAAATTTCTCTGGATTGCGCAGTAACCGTAGCTCAGATTTTGTTTGCCGAAATATTACAAAACTAGAATCTTCAAGCTTCAGAATATTTTGTTTTTCATCTCGATACGAGCTTTTTTAAGAAAATAACAGCCTTTTAGGTACAAATCACTGAAACTTTTTTGCTCCCTTAATTTTTTTGAGTAGTGTATATATTAAGATAAATACTAATATTATACCAAAAACCCAGAATGATGTGCGTCTCCTCCTACTTAAAGGAAACCGGCGCAATAAATTTAATTACTCACCATTTATGTTGTACATAATTTTCTCTTTCGCTTAATTATCCGCCCACGGTGACTTTTAAGTTTATTTTATTAGGATCATCAGATCATCGCCTATAATTATTGATAGTTTCAAAAGTTCTACGTCATTTGTTGAAAGGTTATGAAAACGTTTTTTTGCAACATTTTTTTCATACGTAGGAATCATTGCAGAATATTCATTTATAGTTGTATATGATACTATGTTTGCTATCGATGACATAATATGTATTTATAATGGAATTACATTTAGAAGAAAAAAATATTATAAAACAGTCTTGTTAATGGCACATTTGATAAAATACTATAGTACTATAATTTTAGTATATGAAACTTTATAAATAAATTGACGGCTCATTGATTTTTTTTTTTTTTGTTGCAGAGGTTTTAGCGTCAGTGTCTGTGATCGCCATCATATATTTAAACCAGTTTCGGTACAAGCAATGTGGTAAGTATTATTTATTCATCTACTACTGATTTATATTCTAAAAAAATGTTTTCTATATATTAACGACTTCAATAAAACATTTTTCTTGCATGTAAACCAATTATGAGATATTACCTGAGGATAGTCTTGCAATTAATAAAATATGACAGTTAGTTCTCCCACTTATACACTCTCACATTACGTTTATGTAACGAAAATATCGATAAAATAGTGAGAATAACCGAAAATATCGAAATCATATTAAATTTAGCTGTCATATTAAATCTTACTTTACTACAAATTACTTGTGAGTATCTATAGAAGTAATGTCATGTCATATCATAACCTAAAATTTTTCGATAATTTGCATATACTGGGTGAGTAAATTTCGAAATCTGTGTACCGTTAACTATAGGAAGTATGAAAAAATGGACTACCTGCCTCGATTATTTTTTCGTAGGAAACACAATGGTGAAAATTAGAATTGACTGTCTTTTTTTGTTCTCGAGCTATAAAAAAGTTGTTTTTTAAGTTTTCGATACATATCGATAACTGAGTTGTTTACGGAATTAGAGAAAAGTTTTTTCACATTATTAAAGTTATATTTAGGTACAATAAGACGCATCCAAAAGGTTTTTAATATATTTACTATCGTGCGAGTTATGACTTCTTTTTTGTAACCTATTATTCCAACATTATTTAATTATAATAAAATTAATATTCAAAGAAAAAAATACATACATACTTATATAATTCTGGACGGGTATAACGATGAATTTTCAAATCGACGTCCATTATTGGCAATACAATCCACATCGCTTTGAAACATTCCTAAATGCGTCATTATATATAAACATTGCAAACAGAATTGATACATTATAAATTTTATACATGATTTCGAACTTCTAAACCGAAATATTGACAGCAATAATAAAATCCAACAATTAAACAATTTATTTTTATCAACACTTCTAATTATTGTTATTCTTCGAAATAGCATTCACAATGCAAAAATCTTGAAAATCTTATCTTACAGAATATAAATTTTTATTAAAATCAAGATATAAATTCAGAATTGACCTTACATGCAGTATATGGTTGAAAAGGGAAAAATATTATCGTTTCAACTATATATGGCATGTGGGGCAATGGCATATATGAATAACAAGAGAACATTTCTTGCTTTAAGTAAATCATTATGTAAAAAAAATATAAGTGCGTTTTATGGTAGTAAAGATGAAAGCACAAACGACAATACCTAAAGATATAAAAAATCTTTTGAAAACCATTCTACTAAAAAAGTACCTACCTTAAGAATGTCTAAAAGAGGTAGCCAGTTCTCATTTTTAATATTATTATCAGTCCTTACCGCCTGTAATTAATGTGATTCCCTATAAAAACATCGAAGTTTGTCCACCCTGTACATATATTGATCCGGTATGTACTAATTTCAAAGAACGTAATAAAAATTAAAGCATTCCCAGAAACAATTGTGAATTTATTCTCGATTTTTTATGTCGTATAATCAGTATACTTGGCCTGACCGTAAATGACTAGAAAATACTTAAAAACGTACGAAAATATGAGAGAGCAAAGATCGACAAAACACGCTTACTCTAGATTGCTATAAATGTAAATAAACATAACCTCCATAAATCTGACATGAATTTTCGACGTCGTAACCAGCGGACGCGCGGACCCCTTAAATGGAGACGTGCTCTGCGTTGTCGGCGTCGAGAGGGCGTCCGCAGGCGTCTTTTTATAGACCACCGCGCTATTGGCGCGAGGAACCGCGATCTGACATGCCTTTATAAAGTTCCAGTCTGCAATTTTTCACTGCGATTTTGTTTAATGGAAGTCCCAATGTCCGAGTAGCAACTCCACGTATTGACCACGATACCAAAAAAAGTTTTATGAGCAATCAGTTGGACGTAGGAGAAAACTGACTAATTGTAGAAAACGTGTTAAATTTTATTTTTAGTTTTTTCTTTAATGGGTGTAGTGACGTAAAAATATTACTTATTTTAACGCTTAAATATTTCTATTATAGCTATAAGAAAATACATATATAACAATTTTTAATTTTGGTCTAAAATTTTTGTTAATTTACTTTCCTTTTCTTAATTTAAAATAAAACATTTGTAGTAAAATAATTCCTTAATTAATATATAATAAATATAATTAATGTATAACGATAGAAGTTATGAAGACGATCAGGAATATCAGGATATACATATAAAAGATATCCAAATATTTACACACAAATAATATTACAAATATTTCCATACTGATATGATTCGAAGAAATTATAATTTCTTACAATTAGATTAGATAGTATGAAATTATGTGTATTAAAAGTAGTGGAAAAAGAAGTTGTTGATTAACGTAGCACAAAAATAATTATGTGTATTGTTGAGGAATGTATGTACTTTTTTATAAATATTTTAAAACTGATTGCCAACAAATTTAAACATTTATAATAAATCATATGTATATACAGTATTTCGGACTCCTGTACTGAATATATATAGTATGCACGGAATAGTATACTGAAAGGACAGTTTATTTATAAGATGGTTTCATTTGATCTCATTTTGCTAATTTATTGAAGTGAATACTTCTTTGGCGGTGTTCTGATGTTTGACGAGAATGGAGAGTGAATTGGAAAAAATGTAACGTTTCGAGATTTCGTTACACGAGAGAGAAAAAAGATATTACGTAGAGAGAAGGAGAAAGAGAGCTATACATTTGATATATCTAAAACACAGGCTTCGTTATAAGACAGAGTACACAGATATATAGACAGAGTACAGATATATAACATAGAGAGAAAGAGAGATATACATCATATATATATATATATATATATATATATATATATATATATATATATATATATATATATATATATATATATCAGTTTAGGCTATCCGCGTCTCCCTATTGTCGCGCATGCGCGCGTTATAGATGTACGCGTCCAGACGCTATATATTAACAGGTGAAGCAGCACGTGTGTGTACCGAATATTTATCATTGTGTTTTGTAATTATTTACGTTATTTACATCTGTGTTCTGTGATTATTTGATAATATCATTGAACCGTTTAACTTGTTAAAATTTAGAAGATATAATATATTTCATTCACCGCTCCCTACTGGTTTACAGCCACACAGGTGCAAATGCACTTGGAAGAGGCGAAGACAAAATCCCTTTGATTCTCGCGGGAGATTTCAATGTAAATTTCGGATCCAATGATTCTTTGACGTTGATTAACTTTGTTCGAGAAACATTTGGTCTGCTTATAAATAACAATCCCAAAGAATCAACAACAAAATCCGGAACAACAATAGATGCAACTTTTACACGTTATCTAGAAAATATCGAATCACGAACATAAATTTCATATTTTAGTTATCACAAACCAATTATATCAGTATTACCAATTGAACCACCAGCCGATGATAGTGTAGATAATGAATAAATCGAATATTTTTTACACAAATTTTATATTGTTATATTTCTTTTGAAATTATCCCTCTCCCTTTCTCTCTCTCTCTCTCTCTCTCTCTTTCAATCTCTAACTCTTAATCTCTCTCATTCTCTATTCTAAAGAAGTATTCACTTCTATCACGTGTACTGTGCTGCACATGATTTTTTTTATCTTTCGGGATTTTTTTATCATAAATATATCGTAATTTTAAAATTAGATTACCATGATTAGAACATTATTGTTCGTGTATACCCTCACCATCTACTTTTGTGCACAGATGTTTGTTTGAAAGCATAAAATATAATTACACACCTACAAGCAAGTAATGTTTGATATTAATTTGCTTTTATAAATATGGGTCTCCCTTATATGTATATTAAAGGGATCTTTTCCATTGCGCTGAGTACGCATCTGAGAATTAAAACATATTAAAGGATGACGTTTTATATTACGTTGACATAAGGCAGCCATACAACTGTATAGACACGGTAGTGCGGAGGCTATGCAGTCTAGTTAAATTAAGCCTCTAGAAAGAAAAACTTATTTACAATAATGTCTTACGTGACGTTGTCACAGTGGACCAATTGTCAATTATAGTAAAATATAGTAAACAAGGAAATACAGTAAATATATTCCATTATTTTTGTTTATTTGTATGCCTTTCACTGAGTGACATACTTGAACTAAAATAACTTTTTGATTTATTTAACATCAATCTAAATATAGCATTTGTTTCACATAAAAAATATACGTAGGTATCCACTTGATAATGTTAAATATTAACTGACAGTTTTGTTTTAAAGGTAACAAACTCAAAACAAATGTGTTTCTTAGCTAGTCTGAATATTAAATTATGCTAATATATTTCCATTTATCAGAACTTGTTAACACATGAGAGCGAGGTTATTATTTGTTTAAGAGAAACTTATATTTGTTTTGCTATTTCCGAAATCAAAATCTAATTTATTAGCAATAAATAAATTGTTCCCTCAGTGTAGATTTTCAGTGGCATTTGGTGGAGTTTAAAAAAACAGAGATAATCTGATAATATGTTTTTTCCTATTACATTTTATCTTGCTATTAGATATTATGAAATTTGTTTTATTAGCCCTCTCACCTCTATTATATATGTATAAGATATTTTTGTTTTACATATCACGAAAAAACAACATATTATGATTCATGCAATGCAAGTAACTTTTTTATCAATAGTCCTTGATATAAATCTCGATATCTAAATTTCGATATCTAATTATAATACATAGGCCTTAAGGGTTAAAATTTAGTTTTATTCGATAAATATCTGAGATGATCTAAATTTTATAAGGTCCTGAACAATATTGAAATTATCATCGTTTACATATTTTACCGAATATAAATTATGAACTACAAAGAAAATGAACATGAACACTAAGGTATATGTTTTACCTTCGACTTCTTCTATTAAGATATATTTTGTTTCTACAAAACAATAAATTCTCAATTTTCAATCAAAACACTTTTCGAGTAATGTTGTTGTGAAAATGGATGTGCAATGTAGCGTTTCATAAAATTAAGAGTTACAATATGTTTTAATTTGATTTTTAAGAATCAAGTTATTTTAAGTAAAAAAAAATACAATTTAAATAACAAAGAGAGAAATCATTAATAATAATCACCTCCTAAACTAATTGTAAGTACTTGATTAATGTAGATAACAAGAACATTTATCTAACCGTGAAATATACGATAATGTGGAAGACCGAAATTAAATTTATCGGTTTGATAAGAACAGTAAAATATGGGTCATACTTTTAAAGATTGGATTAAAGTTCCAGGTAATAATAATGACTAATGACACATCAGTAATCTTCTCCAGTTATTGCGAATATATTAGAACAGTGGTGTATAGGTACGTCATTCTGGTCGTTAAATTTTCATTAGTGAGATGATAATTATATTGTCGCTGTTTATTTTATGTCGTAATTCCCATATGGCGTATATGCAACAGATTTTTTATCTCTGCATATGCTGAATTAAAATTTATTGATGTTATGTAATTTGAATAATGAGGATGGATAATTGCATCACGGAATGATTATAATTACTTTTATGATTTCCTTTTAATAGTTAAATGCCTTTAGCATTTTCTAGTGTGTTACTTTTTTGTACATATACTCGTATTTACATAATATTTTGCCCAGTCTCTAGTTAACACCTTGTAAAAAGCCAAGTTATTTTACACTGTCGCAAAATTGTTTAAAAACTATGTTATTGTCGGTTATAGCCCATTAGATCTATTCGTAAATATTTATTTCATCCTTCAATTGTATGAATTAAATAAGTGTGTCACATAAATTTGTTTTAATTGTACACTATATATTTATTAATACACCATTCTAAAGGCAAATTCAAAGTATTATATGATTTAATATATATATTTTTAACAATTCTAAATGTAATCAAGTTTTATAAGGAATTATTTCGACAATGATTATTGTTGATTTCTATTCCTTCATTTTTATTGTACGATGTACTTATATTATTTGGATGAATGGTTAATTAATGGTTATTCACCATTAATACTGCTTTATTGGTTATATATTTGTATTATAATGGGGATTCCAAAAAAACAAAACATGTATTCTATACACGGAAAAGTATAAATTATATCTTATTATTATAGCCAATTTTTTACATGTTACCGAATTGAGCACTCTATTTTTTAGCATAAGCTCATACAAAAGTACATTTGTGTATAATTTTTATTGGAGACAAAACGTAATATCATGTTTTGATACACAGAAGTTTTTTTACAGTTTTTACATAGAAGCTAACCTCTTTTGTCTTGGGCTGCAAAAGGGAGAATTATACATAGAGACGAGGACAAATTCACTCATGCTCAGAGGAATTTGACAAACTGGCCCCGGTTGCCAAATATGGGATCCCAGTACGAATTATAATTGTAAAATTGTTGCCGACACCTCTATAGGAGAACATGTTAGGTTATCCATTTTTTAGACGCAGGGTAATGTGCTGCACTTTCATTAGTTCCGCATCGGAAATCGGATACCTACCTGAGTATTTCAAAAAATATATACATATATATTTTTGTCAATTTTCGAAGAACAAATTACTGTTAGTTATTTTAGTTACTTATTACTTTCTTTAGTTACTTATTACAAATAAGTAACTGAAACTGCAATTTTATGTATAATTTTAACGATACAATTTAATGCAAGTACAAATTTTATTACTTATCTCTTATAACATATTTGAAAATTTCCTCACAAACATTGTATTTTTGGGTAAACTTTTATTTATTAAATAAATACGTTTTATAGTAATTTTATTATAAACTTATATATTTAAGTTGATAATAAAATTATGCGTTTGATTCAATTACAAAAGTCAACATGAATTTTGACTTTGATAAGAGGGTATGACATTTCGATAGATTGATCGACAGTTAGACGAAAAAAATATATATATGGCCTGAAAAAGTTTGCTTTTGTATTCAGGAGAACGGTTGAACAGTATTTTAGAAAATCCATAGTTTAAATTTTTATTTATTGATAAATCGAAACAAATATATTTATATATGATTTTTATCAACTTTTACTATCATATCAAATTACAAAGTAGCGGAAAAAAGTTCAAAAGTGAACCCTTTTACTTTTTCTTTCATGTTCATAAGTACTTTCTCTCACTAAACCCCAAATGTCCCCCATCATATTTTCGTTGTATTGACCCTGATAACGTTGTTCGAAGTTCATGATATCTTGACGAAAACGTTCTCCTTGTTCTTCTGAGTACGCTCCCATGTTGTTTTAGAATTTATTTAAATGAGCATGCAGCATATGTCCTTTTAGAGACATTGTGCAACCCATGGTTTTAAAGTTTTCTAACATGTTTTCAACTAGCTCTTAGTAATTTTCAAGTTTGTTATTCCCTAAAAAACCAGAGACTACTGCTTTAAAGCTATTCCAACTTTCTTTTGAGCACTAGTAAGTAATTTTGGAAATTCTTCACTGGCAAAATTTTTTTTAATTTGTGGACCAACAAAAATTCCAGCTTTAACTTTTGCTTCTGACAACTTTTAAAAAAAGCTTTTTAAAAATATAAAAGCTTCAGATTTTTTAATTAGCTTTTTTACGAATTGTTTCTAAGCCCTAACTTGACTTGTAAAGGCGGCATTAATACATTTTTAGGTTCAGCAATAGGTTCACACATGTGGACAAGCCCATGCAACATGTGGAGCCCACAGGCTTGTATAGATTCCGAACAGGGCAGTTGAAATAGGCTTCATAGGCTTCACTAATCTTTTCACATGCGTTTAAATAAAATTTGATATCTCATACTTTAATAAATATACCACATATATAACAAAATGCATCAGCATCATATTTACACTTTGTCGACGATGTTTTAACGTCTTTGAATCTTTTACAAAACAGTCAATTGTTGTTTATCACTTAAGTGACATCTGTAGACACTGTGTGAAAGTGACGACCCCTTTATTTTTTGGCGGTATTTTTAAATATACCGGAACTATTTAATATTTCTACGATAACTCAAAAAAATGTATTATTGTCATCACAATAGCAAACTTTATATGAAATATTGGTACTTTTGCTTTATTTTGGAGCATAATGAATAGAAAAATCGTAAAATAAATTTTAGGACAGACAAATTTATTTTTTTTTTTTGTAGAGTTGTGTTATGTCATATATTTGCAGCAATATTGAACGATTCACTTAACATACTGCAAACCTTGTGTATGCCAAGCATGTAGATGTCTCCTAAAGCACGTGAGACGTTTTGTGATATTCTAAGATGCGTTGGCAGCATTTTGCAGTGAATGAAAGAGGTCAGCTAGATTTGGGTTAGCCGGTTACTCGTTTTTTTGGCAACAAATGAAGGTTTGCCGTATATGGAAGTCTTATCTGGTTCACTTCTGTCACCTCATCAGTCAATAAATAGAAAGTATTTGCGAACAATACAAGGTGCAAGTTTGTAGATCAGTAACGGGCTGTTGTAAATTATGGATAATTATTGAGTCACTCTTTTAACATTCATTAAATATGATTTACGTTAATTAAATTTATGAAAAAGCTCACGTTTATTACTTCATATTCAGAAACAAAGATGATTTGACATACGTGGGCATAATTATTTAAATTATAATACTCGCATTTAATTGTATGTCGACGCCCGAATTAAGTAGACTCAATACAGCTTTAATATTTGGTAAAACGATACAGATTTTTACATAATTACGTAATACACCAGTGACATTGTGATTGTTGTGTATAATATACCACTCGCACCTAATCAAATATTAAAAATAAATGTATAATGCGATAGGAACTGAAAGTATAATATTATCACTTATAGAATTGACATTTAAAGTTGATGTCCCTTATGCACTCTTTGAGGTTATTGGTACACAATATGATAAATACCAAAAACTTTTATTATTTAACGTTGTTCATATATGACAACATGATTAATCTAACCTAATGACATAATTTATCATTATTATACCATATACCTACACTATTATATATTCCATTTGTCACGCCGAATGAGCCATATTTAATATATTTATGTATTTTTGTAACCCCATGTATGTTTCGTGTACTGAGACTTGTTGTATGCTATTTGTGATGGGAAATAATTCACACTTTTTTTGTTCATATTGCAGTTGATTATTTATTTTCTAGTTTTGCAAAGTGTGAAATGAGATATTAGGTAATAATTAATTCGTGTATAAGGAATCGTAGTTTTTTTGTGAACATTATCGTGGATATGTTCTAAACTAATGACTAGTTGATAAAATTTCGTGATAATGACTGGTAATTTATTTACTGCTCTAGCAAGTCACAACTAATTTTACGTAGTATAGTACTACCCCGTTATTGTTACAGCGAAATAGATCTACATCTAAGCAACAATTTAATTGATTTTCATAATTTAGTAGTTTAAAGGAACTTTCTTTTACACACGTATGTTTGCTTTGTAGTTAATTATCTAACATTTAACTAAATTCTTTTAATTGAGTTTTAAAAATAGGTATTAAAGATTTAATTAAACGTATTAATTTAGTCAACCAAAAGTAACTAGACATACATTTAACTAAAAAAATAGATCATTTGTAAACATAGCACACATACCATCACACATACATTCTAGTAAAAATGATTCGCTGTGCCATTGCCTAGTAGAAATTATTTTACATTCACACATACATCCTAGTAAATTGAACAATGAATGCAATATAAAATAAACAAACTGTTCTTTCAGTGTAGCCATATTATATTTCATATGTGTAAGTTATAATAGCTAAATCCATTTGGTGATAATCTACCAGATATGCCCATTATTTATTTTCCAGATAAATTTAATAGTGGATTAAAGGGTTGCACGTTAATCAGATAAACGTTTAAAATAATATTAATTATTTGTTATCAATTTATATTAATGTATAAGTAAGGTGTTCTTTACATAGATATCCTTTTACTGAGACGATAAAACTAAGGATGTCCTTAAAAGTGACTTTCATATTTGGTAGACGATACGATCAACCAGGCATATTACTTGATCTCTGTTTGGTCTTGAGAAGGCTGGACACCTAGCCAGACATGGACACTGACGATTAAATATGGAAAGGTCATTAAACATGCGACTATTTTTCCCCTGCACCACCGCCGTACACAAATTTATTTTGTAGGAATTTACGTACATGTCACAATAAATATTCCCCAAGTAATTTTGCGTAATTCCCCAAGTAATTATATTATTAATATGAAGAATACAATGATACATTTCTTTATATTCATAATAATTTTATTCTGTTTCTATTATTAACACTTAGCACTAAAAGATAACCATTTAAGGAACAAAAAAACCAGGGTGTTGCTAATGTAAGGAGGTAAAAAGTGATAATTATGATTATTATGAATTTAATGGCTCATGAGCTATTGCAAATGTAATGAGACATACCATGTCATAAGGGGTGTGTCAAATCACATCCTCACGCTTTGACCTGTAAGCAATGGATGTCAAATTCAAATTCAAATTTTCCTCATGCATGTGGGGAGGTTATATTAATATATAAGGAACTACTTCTGGAGATGATGGCCTTATAAGAGATGAGTTCTGATAGGAAGTTATTCCAGGACTATTAAGTTTTACCATGTGAGAATGAGTCCTCCGAATATAAGTAGTTTTGATATAGAAGTAACCACTAATTGAATGAGCCTTTTTCACGAAATAAGAAGAATATGGTATTAATTGAATAATTACTTTAATCGGTGTGATTTTGTGATGAAGGACTAGAAAAAGGTTTAGAAAAATCTAGTCCAGATAATATTCCTGTGACAGTCAAGCAGTGATATTTTTTAACCATTTCTATATATATATATATATATATATATATATATATATATATATATATATATATATATATATATATATATATATATATATATATATTTCTCGTATGTCAAAGTTTAATTGCAACTAAATATTTTAAAAAATTAAGTACAGTGAGGTGTAAATTGTTTAATAAAATTTCTAAATAGAAAAATAAACTCTACAAAACATTTAAGAAAGTTCCTAATACTCAGGAATTAATAAATGAATTAAAAATATATAGAGACAAATAAAAACATTATTAAAGCAACATGAATGATTATAAAACCTAGATTGAAAAGCAGGCTAGTAGTCCCGAATCCCGAATAACCATGGAAATGTATAGAAAACATAGGTGGCACTAGTGAAATGAAGAAAGTACAAAAAAGCGGAAAATTAATTAGTGACAAGAGAGAAATAGCGGAAAATTTTGTATTTTGTAGTAAATCAAAATAGGCATATTAACATTTTAGACTTCAAAACCGAATGAAAATAAAGTGGCGAATTCACTGATTCTAATCATTCCTAATAGTGATATAGGATCACTTTTATGTACAACTATTTGAATATTTACAACTATTGTAATAACTATTACATTAAATATTTACAAGTATGTTAAATATGGATAAACATCATCATGCACATAAAATGGGAATTTGACTAGATGAAATTGTATATGCAAGTTTTGAGAACAATAAGTCGGGTGAAACCAGATGCATTCCGTGTCACATCGTATTGTGGAAACAAGAAAATAACATCGATTAGACTGGCCATCACGTGCACCGGATACTGATCCCATTGAAAATGCTTGAATATATTTGAAGCAGAGGCTTCGTGGAAGAAATGTATAAAACGAGAAACAGATAGTCAAACAAGTAGTTCTACAATATCAGGCAGGATATAAGTGTGTGGAAAAGTGTTGTCTCGTAGTATAACTGTCTAGTTAGTAGTCTTTAAATTATTTTGGCCGCTTTCCTGTTTGACGTATTTAAGTTGCTAGTAGATCCCCTAGAAAAATATTAGAGATTTACTGATTGAGGTTTCAGTAGAAACTCTCCTCGATTAATCTATATTAAATCGGTTCTTCGAGATTGCAGCTTAATTTACGATTTCTAGCGCGCTTGTACGAGACGTCTAGCAAAAATACCGCACATAAATTTGGCTCGGTTTACTGAATGGGAGCGCGCTGCGAAGGTTGGTGTCTATAAAAGGAAGAACTCCTCGCTCAACTTCTCTGAGGTAACGGTGCGAAGTTAAACGATGCACATATTAACGATATATCAGTCCCATTCAGGTGCGTCTCGGCGAGCAGAAAAAACCAAAGTTGTTTCTTATTCTTAGTTTATATTCATTGACTGTATGATGGAGGGAAAGCTTGGAATATCATTCAATATGGAACTGTCCAAATTCATTGGGTATTTTTTACTTACTAATACGTAGCCTGACGTATTTTAACTTCGCAATTTGCCTTTACAGTGAGCAATATTTGTGACGTACACTATAATAATATAAAATATTTAGAGTTTAATAACGTAGTTTTACATACATTATCCAAATAGAAGATAAAGGTGTGACAAAATTGATATATTATGGCATAATAGGTTTATTCGATTCATTATAATACATCGTGTTTGAAAACATAAGAGGGGACTTCAAAATAGGTATTCTGAAAACGAAAATCGTGTCGATTGTTTTCCGTCTTTCCAGTGGGAGATTTTCTCGTTCTTTCCTTTGTTTCGAACCATTTGGGCAACGCTAACATGTGGTTATAAATTATTGGGCTTAGAAATTTTCTGGAACCAGTGAATTGCTTATAAAAGGTCTTATAATAATTGTACAAAATGTGAATTTTAAATAAAACATGTTTTTTGTAGCGAAGTATTGAAATATTTATTGATATTAATTTATAGATATTTGGGAGTTATGTATGGAACAACACATTCGATAAATGGCCGTTGCGGTTTTGGTTACACACGACTACTCTTCTGGAGAAATTTTCAATAATGGTTTTGCGTAAATTAATAAAGCGTTCAATGTGGACATTCAATGCTTGGGCGGTCGTGGGCTTGTTGGTGTAAAGCTGAGATAGCAAGCCCCACAGAAAAAAGTCCATATGTGTTAAATCATAAGATTCGCTAGAGTCCAAGTCTAGTTGCTGGCCAAAACGGGAAATAACACGACCAGGAGAAAACTCGTGCAAGACGTCAATGTTTCATGGGTGGTATGGCAAGTGACACCGTCCTGCTGAAACCACATGTCGTCAAGATCAATATCTTCCAATTGAAACACAAAGAACTGAAATACAATGCCACGATGATGTTTGCCATTTCCCGTTACATTACCTACCTCATTTTCAAAGAAACATGGTCAAATGATTCCTTCAGACCAGAGTGCACATCAAACAGTGACACGTTGGGGATGCGTTTGTTTTTCATTAATCATTTGCTAATTTTCTGAGCTCCAAATTCGGGAATGTTACCTATTAACGAAGGTATCAAGGTGAAAATGGGCCCCGTCGCTGAAAATTATTTTGCCCACAAAATCGGCATTCACTTCTTGTTGTTCAATGATCCAATTTGGTAAACTCTCTTCGCTGTTCATGGTCTGTTGGCAGAAGTTGTTGAGTTAATTGGATTTTGTAAGCATGGGAATGCAAACTTTAGGGTGAATACGGTGGATAGTGGGTGTTGAAATGTCCAATTCTTATGCACTATGACGAATCGAGGTCCCTGGGCTTCGGTCACACTGTCGCGAACTGCCGTGATGCTTTGTTTTAAATGACCACTACGAGCTCGTGTCGTGTGCTTTACATCAAAAATTGAACCAGTACATTCGAATTTTTCGATTATTCTTTTTACAGTTGATAAATTTGGAACATTATTTCTACCAAAAATTGTCATTCGTACTTACGAATCGTAGCAACCAAACTCACCATTTTGATAGTAATTAATAATTATTACTATCAAAACGTTATGACTTAAGCAATGTTAGAAAAAATTATGATTTAAGTAACGTGGGAAGGAAGCAGCGTTAGATTATTTATCAAATATTCCTAGAACCTGTCTGTTATGTAAGACAGGTGGTAGGTACATTACTATTATCACCCTCATCAAAGTAAAAAGACTTTTGAAGCGGTATTTATTATGAGCCAGATTTATTGTAAACAATGTTTCTGAGTATAATAAACTCCAAGACGTTAAAGAGGTTACAATCCAAAATATTAAACAAGTTACGTCTTCTATATTTATATGCTCAAATATCCTATAAGTAACGTACCATCAAGAAAGAATTATTTCGATGAAATATAGGAAATGGTTAATTGATTTTTTAAATTATGTTCTTGGAAGCAAAATGGCCTATTGACCAAAGGCGTAATCAACTCAGAAATTAACTTAGTAGTGTCTATATTCCAGGGAAATGTATCGAAAGAATCTCATCACATTCTTTCTTGATGGTACATATAATGTTAATTATGTACCAAAATTGGCGTTTCTGGGATTCCGATTTGCAATATTTTCACAATTCTTTTAATTTTTTTTACGGCTGTTGCTTCCTTTTTGTTTGTATATTAGGACTGGTGATGTCTGTACAGTTACGCAGACTAATCATAACCATTACTGCTTTACCGTAAGAACAAAAGCTCTATATCCAGATATGGGTCGGCTACGAGTCCAGGTTTGGCCATGGCCGCGTAATATGGACCGTCGCGATCTCGTGAATTCATGGTTTTTTTTTTCGATACATTTGGCTCGGTTTCTAGACGCTCAATCAAAGATACATTTCATGTGTGAATTAACAAAATTAAAAGGCTGCTATTTCATTAGTGTCGAGAGTTTTAAATTAATTGTAAGTTCGTGAGGCTCTGTATAGGTAATCCATTTCAGCTTGACTCAAATTATAACTATTAGTGTTCCTATAACTATCAAGAAATGCCTACATAGGCTTACATAATACATTGTATATCTATTATTAAAAATGTGTCAGTAACCCAAGAATATTTTAATAATTAGAGCTCCTCTTGAGATTAGACAGAAGAATGGCAAAATTGAAAAAAGTATATTAATTGATGAAGTTATTAACAAGCGAAGCTGGAGCTGGTATTACATAAGGGTATTGTACTGTAATTATTACTCCACAAGCAGCCTTAAATGATTTGCGCGGAATTCGCGAAACCGGCGATTTTTACACAATTAGTATGATGAACATACAGCAACGCCCCCATAAATTATTGACGGTCCCCTGTCGTTGAAACGTACTCCTCGTCAAGAATATGAAAGAGTGTGAAATTCTCTAGGTATGCGTAGAAGAAAGAGTGAGGCAGCATTTGGAGGGAAGAAAATGCACTTTTCACGTGGCCAGATCGAACTCGTACATATACATATGTATATTCATCGATATTCACTCTGCAAAGGTCTCAATGTGATTTCAACTTGTCCAAGTTAGCCATAAAATTAGTTGATGGAACCTATTGGGAAAAGTTAATGTTGGTTTTTGATAATTGTCTCCATCATTAGAACTTGATTGTAGGATATTGCGCTACAGATCGATGTTCGTATGTTTCAAATTATCAATTACATATTTTGCAAAAATATTCATAAGGTGATATTATCAGCGCTGATCCTGTTTAAATAAGGCTCCTGTTCTATGAAATTAGAAAAAAGAACTCGTTTTGTCGGCTAATTTTGTTTCATTATGCATCCCACACTATCACGCCAACGCAACGTAATGCGCGGGAACACATAAAGCACATCATATTTATGTACAGAGGGGATTTACTTATCTTTATTCAGTCTAAAATATATGTTAGTCAGAAAGTTAACTGATTTAGATCATGAACACCTTAAAATTATTAACTAAATTTTTGTATCGCATTTCACTCCAAAAGCATTAGATTACTGTTATCGATCAAGTTCACAGAGTGAATAATACGATGTGTTGTGTTGCCTTCCCAACTGGAAGGGTGTTTTTTAGTCGCGTACTTAGAGATTTCTCGTTGTGGGCACACGTAGCTCCACATACGCCTAATGACAGCCGTATTTGGTATTTGTATATATTAATTTTAAATTTGGTAAATATTAGAAAGTAGAAACTCTTGTGTATTGTGCTAGTACTGGGAACCAGGGCACATCTGTTTCTTAGGGGTAAGAATGCTATCATCCCAGGCAATAGGTTGCGTTATCTATTCCCCAGCTATCCACTTGTTAAAATCCTTGCAGATTAGGTCAAGGTTTATGTGTGGCGTCTAGTAATAACTTCACCAGGCTATTGGCTTTTGGGATAAGTTTTTCAATAGGTCAATTCCCGCAACTTGCCTCGAAACATTCTCCTCTTTCGGTACTAGCTTGCTCGCTATTCATTTATTCTAAATAAACGTAGCCATAGCAACATAACCTAGTATCATTTCACCACACGCACCTCGAAGACTACTATATTCACATTGTACCATTTAGGCATATAATGAGATACTGTCGATACGCTTCCTAGAAATATAGAAGTGTAATCGTCAGAAGACATACAAAGACTATTAATGTTATTGTCTTCTGCTTCTCGTCTATATAAATGGAAGCAGAACGTTAGTATTTAAATTTCTTTTGAAGCGATGGAACGATTATCGAAGCATTAAGATAAGTTTGTCGACAATCGCGGTAAATCGGGAAGAATTTATTTCAGCAAGGAATTAGTTTTGGGTTAACTATTCTCCTGGTCGATAAAAGAGCCGCGCGCTTTATTGATCAAGAGCCAGATGAACTCAATTAACTCAAGTGTCTTATTACATTATTTTTCGATGATACGTATATATGTATTATGAGGTTGTGGTGATTAGACTTATTGCCAACATACCATGTGGCGTTGATGAGGTTCGTAAAGTTTTCAATTGGAGACACTGTGGGATTTCTATTGTTACTATAACTAGCTGTACTCTAGAGCTGAAAACCATCTATGTAGCCAGAGTAATTTTACTCTAGACATCTCTAGTGTAGTGACATCTTGAGAGGAATATTTGTAAATGAGTCTGAATGAGAAATAGTATGAATAAATGCTCTAGGATTGGTGGGTGGAACGTTAACACCTCTATTGACGTCCTGGCTTTGGTATGACCTGTTTTACTATGACGTAAAGTGATCTGTCATTGTAATCTCTATTATGATCTTGATTTCATAAATTTTATCGGTTTAATCAGTGGGGATATTTGGTGTAGAGTTTCCAGATATACCATCCGTTCATAATCTTCTTCAGGTGCCAAGTCCAAGGTACAAGGTTGGAAAACTATTGAAACATTCTGCGAGGGCTTCTGCCGCTTCTTTATCTCCCTTTACGAACTTTTATCCACTTTTATAAAGTTCATATTTGGGTATTTTTTCTTTAGCCTTTTTATGGTATTCCATAGGGAATAGTTTTATCTATTGGTGCGATATTTTTTAAGTATTCTTGAGATACCTTGGTCTTCTATTCAACATTTCTTAATTTTCTTATATGGCTCATTGGATGTGGTATTAATCTTAATCTAATGGAGCTCTCGGTTGCGGTTGCATCCAGATTCGCTGTGTTCTTATTTCTTCAAGTACGGACTCTCGGGATTGGAGCACTTGCCGATCATTAAGAGTTTGATACAACTTAGACGGCGAATTATATTGCACTTGGGTTTAGGACCTCCAATATAAATATGATAGGATTATAATTAATTAAGCATTTGATTAAGACATTCATTTAGTTAAAATGTGATCAAACAAGGTGTTATATATAGAAGAAGAATATATAGAATGCATTAGTAGTTATTGTTTTATTTAAATGTCTTTTTAATTTTGTCAAATTTAATGATCAAATCCTGCTGCACGCGAATATGGGAGGGGCTGTCGAATTTTGAGAGATGTGGGATTTAGGATTTGATTATGGGATTGGGGGATTTGTTCCCTTATTTGGATAGAGTTTCAGGAATTTATGGACACCCTGTATATGTAAAGTTATATGATTTATTTTAGCTATTATTTAGGTATTAGTTTCATTTAAGGTAATAATTATTGTGACCGTCCTGTAAGAACTCCAAGTGTCTCCGCGTTGAACAGGAAACGTGATTGACACCGGCGAGAAGGAGATTGACAAGTGTGCATGGGATAAGCCTTATTTGGAATTATTTATTGTTCTACGAGTTGCATTCTGCGACCCAGATATAATAAAAATAATCCCCCCGTTCGTACGTAAGTCTAAATAGACGTAGTTATCATTTCAGATTCGACGAATGGATTTCAGTACATATCTAGAATAGCACACCATATAAAATGATGACTAATATCAAACATAAATCAGTTTTACGTCTAACTGTATTTCATTTTAATAATGGGTGGAACTGGATTTGGCCAGTCTTTCTATCCGCACCCAGGCGTTTTATCCTCTGGATTATTTCAAACAGGAATTTATCGTTTTGTTTTTTAACTAAAGCAATAATTGTAGCGGGACAAATGTTAGAGAGGAAAATGATTTATAAGATTCAATAATGATGTCTTATTTTAAAATATGTGATTTGGTAGTGGGAATAATTTTACTGTGGTATATTTATTTACTTTTTATTACAGATTTTAGTTGATATAAAAATATTAGAAAACGTCTGGTTATGAATTATATTGCATTATGAAAACATTCATCAAATGAAATTGAACGTATTTTATTAAGATCTTTTCTTTTATATAGCCGGCGCGGCGTATAAAAAATAAAATTAAAGAAATCAGTATTATTTGAAATAAAACTTGAGACTTATATAGTTATAAGTAATCCGTACGACTATGTAATTACATGAATTATTTAAATATGTGTAAAGTTGTCTAAATATTTTTGGTAGTAGTAACAGGTAGAGATATGTTTAATTTATGTATAATTAGATTTATTTTGCAGTTAAAGATAAGAGTACCATACAGTACCAAGAGTAAAGATAAAAATATCCATGTATAGTTTACTTCATCTCTATTTGCCAAATATAAAATCCCAAACGGCTCTAATGTCTTACCGTGGCTTGTTTTTAAGGCTAGGCTCAGGTAGACTGTTCCGTTTATCGGCAAGATAAGAGTTTTTTATTTGGCAAATATCGATGAAATGAATAGTATATGCTACCTTTTTTTTAAAGTTTTATCAATAGTAGAGTGTCTAATATCGTAATCGAGATACTTTGAAGCTTTATTTATAGCTCTAGGGGATGCCCATAATGAGTATTTAATGTGTAATGATTACCTTAGTACTCTCGTGTTCCATTAACGAGATTTTACATTTCATCAGGACAACTATAAAAAAGAGCCATTTGCATACTGTTTTGAATAAATTTTCATTATAGTTCACGCAACTCTGCTAATGGGCCGTTGGCTTAATTGGTGGCATTCCACCCATACGCCCGTATGACTAAATAAGGATTCTACTTCTGATCGGGACGTTTGTAAAACCACACCTATCGGTTTCTGTAACTCTTAATTTGCACGTTGGATACAATTCGCTCGGTCTTCGGCCAAACTTGCCGAATCTCCTATTATCCTATTATATACCGTATCGCTATAAGCAAATCACGAGAGAATCTCTTGAAGGCGCCTTGTTACGTTCGAGAAGATAGGATAGGATACAAGATAGGATAAGGTAGATAGGGTACAACAAATTTTGGCCATAAGACCGTCCCTAAATTGTCTGCGGGTTGTTTTTGATCGAGAGAAAGGAAACGTATCTGGTCCATTCCTAATTGGAAAAACGCGTGAGTTTATATGGCAAAGCAGCGCGGGATTTGAGTGTTGGTGTTATGAGGAGGTCGGACGTCGTAGATTGCCATGTTCGGCTTCTTCAATGACTTCAGTCAGTTCAGTCTCGTTCGATCGCCGTAGCGTACTAGTCGCGACTCATTTCGTTTCCAATAATTCTGTCCGATCGCCGTAATGCGATTGGTGGTTGAATTTTTTTCTCGCTGATTTCGCTATACAAGGCTCGAGTGTGTCCGTTCGTTTGTAACGCGAATAGACTTCAACAGTTTTGTGATAATGGTTGTCAATCGAAGCAGCAGGTTTATCGAACGGGCTTCCATATGGGATACTGACAGGTAAATGTCTGATTTCAAGCGGTATGAATAGTCAGTCGGTCTTTAGGCTTATTTAATAAATTAGGCATTTTATGTATTAAAAATGTACATATGTACGGTGAGTCAAAACACGATGTACTATGACGACGCGACGTGACAATTTATATAGATTCTATCGACTCCTATGAGGATGCCAAATTTGGGAAAAGGCGTTAATAATATATAGAAATAAACAGTATACACTTAGAGAACCTGTTATAAAAATTTTTATGTACAGTTAAGAATGAGTATTTTTTTTTATAAAAGTGACTATGAATATTTATTTGCTTTTATTTTTATTAATTATTATATTTGTATTGGTAATTACTTACAAGTGTGAAACACTTGAAAACGCTTGCGAAATATTTCTTACCCCTATTTTCGAGGGTGCTGGAGACGAATCTGGCTTCAATTTCATCTACTGGGACACAGTTTTCGAGAAAATGAACTTTTCACTTTTCCGCACGAGAGCCACTTTTTCTTATCAAATAACTTTCACTTCACACTAAGTACATAGATAGCTAATATTAATACGAGTAGATGCTACAACACTTCCTTTATACATATCATATATTAAACCGTCATAAACCCTATTATTCATTACGATTTTCTTAATTTACTTCAAATGTTCACAATTCTGATGCAGTTGTTGTCGTCCATTGTAATATTTGTAATCGTGCGCCCTCTATGAAACCATATGGACTGGTCAGTATACGGGGGGATTTAATAATTAACTCTGAATATTAATTAAACTAAATACGCTGTTATTTTGAAGGAACCTAGGTTCCGTTCCCTCAAAACTTTTGGACAATTTAATTTATAATTTTCATATTATAGTACTATTTATTTGAGAAACTTTAAGTTTAAAAGTAGTTAGTTTTGTGTCTGATTGCTATAACACATAACACCAGCACAATTCATATTTTACGGCATATTTTTACTAATTTTAGGTTAATGTATGACAGTGTACATTGATGCATGAGCTAAAATTCTATGCATAAGAGAAACTGTAAAAATTTAGTTTGCATTTTTATCAAAATAATTTCATATGAGCTACTTGTTCTAAGCCACATTAATTACATTTATTACATATTTATTATTTCATTTATTAATAATTAACACTATTAAATCATTATTAAAATAACTGAACGAAACCCGGGGAAAACATTTATAGTTGGTTTGACAGAATAATTCAAAATTTTATTTCGTAAATCGCTAATGAAGCTAGAAGCCATTAATCTATCGTCATCATTTTCCTGCAGCCCGATCCTGCTCCAAGATCTAACCGCTGTTGAATGGTCGCTCAAATATAACTCGAGTGGACTACTCAAAAGGAAATATTTTTTCTAACTACAAGGCTAACTGGTAGTAGTTGGTTTATTTATCTGTCAGCATATATGCGTATAGTCGTACCTAATATAATTTATGAATTATCAACGGAGTTATTTATTAAATACGTACCTACCTATCTATTGTGCAATAAATTAATATTATGAAAATGCAGGTGCCAGTTTGCATAAGTCATTTTTATTTAGAAGTTTTCCTTACCTTTAAAGGTCAGTTGATAATCGGTGAAATGTTTTTCTATATCGAATTTAATATTATTACTGTGGTATTTTAGTTACAAAGTTATTATAACAGTAAATTAAGTTATGATAAAATCGAATCGAATCGTATTAATCTTCCCATACCCAGAGAGCAATTCACAATAAATGCTGATTTTGGACACGATGAAACAAATATAAGTTTCTATTAAACAAATAATAATTTTGATTATATTTGCAAACGTAAAATTTAATACTCATCCTCATTTATTAAACATAAAACACATTTGTCACTGTTGGTTAATATTTAACTAATCAAGTACTGGGTCTTAAATACATTGGTATATTTGAAACAAATTCTATCTTTAATAGACAGTTTTAAAACCTTAAAACGGACTTTTCCGCACGTAGAACATCTCTATCTCGAAATTGAGTCGCCGTGAAAAAAACACAACACATAAATGCAGAATATGTGATTTATGCGACAGTTTTACTTTTTTGAAATAGTCCACCATCGTGCTTTCTCATGACCCATGGACAAGGTGGGGGTGTGTCCTATCCACCTCAAAATCAATAGATGTCGTCGCGTAGACGTCCCTAATCAAAAGCAGTCGGAACCCGATCGATCCAACACGGATTAATTGAATGATCGTGCTAACAAAAAAAATTCTCAAATAGTCCACCATTCTGCTTTCTCATGTACAGGGTAGAGTGTGTTCTATCCACATCAAAATCAATAGGTGTCGTCTGAAAGACGTCCCTGATCAGAATTAGTCAAAACCCGATCGATCCGACACGATTTAGTTGAGTTATCATGCTAACAAGAATAAATGCCAACGACATACACACAGCAAAAATTTTTTAAAAACCATTTTTTTTATTTTTAGGCCGAAAAACAAAAAATAAACCTAACAAAATTTTTGTTTTTTCCATTTTTCTTTACACGATTACATTACTTTTCCGGAGTGCGGAAAAGTAAAATTTTATATTTAGGTCGATGTTAAATGGATAAGAAATGCCATGTGGTAATCAGTATCTCTTGATTATTGAAATATTTTAAATTCCACTATGCTTTTCATTGAAGGGCAGAACGTACTTCTATATATTCTATTCTAAGGAATTTATTTAAAAATATATTATAAAATATAAGATTTTTCTTATTATTTCTGTACCATTAAAAGGTATCAACATTCGACTAATTACATTATATTCCACGAACTTCATATAATGTATTATTTTAAATTAATTTTTGTTTCATAACTTAGCTAATAAACTAATTTAAAATAGATCAGTTAACCCCGGATTTAACTGCAATATCTGGTCTTCATTGTAGTCCGCTTCTGTTATTTACGTCATGTCGGCTTTGGCTATAGCAAGGATACAGAGTGCTTATGCCTTGACCGGGAATCGAACCCGGCTCTCTCAATTTCCGGTTGGTTGCTCTGACCGCTGAGCTATCGAGGCACACTCATTATTCTTGCTAATGCGCCAGTTTAATGCGTCACTACAGTACTCCCCTCCTAGAGACATGGTTTGTCTCGATACAATTAACGGAATGTGATCGCGTTCGCCATTCTTACGAACCGTTGTTCGGTAACCCGCAGACTATCGGGCGATGGATAGGACGGGAATCGAATCTGCGAATTTGAGATGTAAGGGAGGTTGGATGTACTGGAACGAATCACATCACGTCGGGGTCACCACTTCGGCTATAGCAAGGATAAATGTGCATCATGCCTTGACCGGGAATCGAACCCGGATCTCCCAATTTCCGGTTGGTTGCTCTGACCGCTGAGCTATCGAGGCACTCATTATCCCCGCTAATGCCAATTTAATGCGTCACTACATCGGCAGTCAAATCCGGGGCTTGTAGATAAGTACGGCGGCGGTCTTTGGGGTGCGTGTATTGAAATGATACCAGTGATTATGTTGTTGCTATAGCTACGTTTAAGATAAATAAATAGCGAGCACCCTAGTACCGAAAGTGGAGACACTGTTTCGGGGAGGGTTGCGGGAATTGACTCATTGAAAAACTTATCCCAAAAGCCGATAGCCTGGTGCTATTACCAGACGCCACACTTGTCATAAACCATTGATCTAATCTGCAAGGTTCTAATAAGTGGATGGCTGGGGCATACATCACGTAACTTATTGCCTGGGATGATCGCATTTTACCCCTGAGAAACAGATGTGTCTTGGTTCCCAGTACTAACATAATATACGAGGGTTTCTACTTTCTCATATTTAGAAAATGTAAATCTAATATAGGTACACAAATAGCATCATGACTGTCAATAGGCGTATATGGAGCCACGTGTGTTCAAATAAGGATATTTATAAACGCGTAATATTTACCTCGTATAAAAGTATCTACCATGTTACTCCCATATTCATATAAATAAATATAAAAGCAACATGCAGATCATATCATAACATTTTAGACGTTTAATTCGATGGCGTTGTATAGATACAGCACTGTTGTACTTATGCCGATGTCTGGCTGTCTTATACAGGTGTAATATAAAACAAGGCTCTGCAGGTCTCCTGCCTTTCTTAATATGCAATTTATCAAATAAGGAATACATTGCTGACTAAGTTGGCAATCATTTTATGGTAAAATTACATTTGCTACAATTTTGTAGTTTTACATCGAACATAAATTATAGTATTTACATTATAAATTTACATACATGATAGTAAAATGAACCCGTTTTCTTATCAGAAATAAACTGTTGTAGGCTTACGATTAGTGTAAATAACATCGTTGATATATCTGCGATACGTCTGCGACTGGTGTGATACTGAAAAAATAGTAGCACAAAAAAATACAAATATGAATTACGTCGATGTGTTCCATTACCTTAATTTTTGAATTTTGAATTTTACGATGCAATTAAAACGGCATTAATACAAAATTGCATAATTTTAATATCTTTTTGATAATATTCGTGTGATTGAAGCAATTACAAAAGTCAGCCCCAAGCGGAATTATCAAGTAATAAATAAATCAACTTTCAGTTTTATTCAAGTCATTATTTGTGTTAACATAACGATGTTTTGATTATTTGACATTTGTTTCTTTAATAAATCGCGCTTCAATAAGCTTCTTATGTAACATAGGAATCCGTTTTTATGTCGTTTTTTTATCCAGGAACAATTTTGAGGCAGCCCGATTCTGTTTAAAAATTTCAATACCGCACACCGCAAAGATAAAATCGTGATAAATAAACGTACAGTATACTGGCGAAAGTTACAGCTATTATATTCGTGTTATTAGTATACTTGGGTGTGTTTTTTTTTTACAAATTAGTGGTACATCCTTAGATGAATGTGTCGCCAATCGTTCAAAATATTTAAGAGATTTGTCATGTTATAAATTCTTTCAGTAGGTATGTACTTAAATAATTAGGTTTTTTATTACAAGATTTTTAAAATTTAGATTAACCATCTCAGGTCTATTCGCAATTTATATAACTATATGGGTCAATTTAATATACGATTACAACAATATTAACTATTTATATATTGTAAATATGGAAATACTATAAATTTGAGATATTTTTGCTTTTTCTTATTAATTTTACTTGATGCAATTATTCTACATATATAATTATTGCTTTCTAATGCATGTCATTTATATATGAATTATGTTAAATCATCATTAATAAACAGTTTTAAAACTTTAAAACGGACTTTTCCGCACGTAGAACATCTATATCTCGAAATTGAGTGGCCGAGAAAAAATAAACCAACGCATAAATGCAGAATGTGTTTTACGCGGCTGTTTTACTTTTTTCAAATAGTCCACCATCGTGCTTTCTCATGACCCATGGACAAGGTGGGTGTATCCTATCCACCTCAAAATCAATAGGTGTCCCGATCTGTCAAAACCCGATCGATCCGACATGATTTAGTTGAGTTATCGTGTTAACAAAAAAAAATTCCCAAATAGTCCACCGTCGTGCTTTCTCATGACCCATGGACAGGATAGGGTGTGTCCTATCCACATCAAAATCAATAGGTGTCGTCTGGGAGACATTCCCGATCGATCCGACACGATTTAATTGAGTATGTGCTAACAAAAAAAGTTTTTCAAATAGTCCATCATCGTGCTTTTTTATGGCCCATGAATAAGGTGAGGTGTGTCCTATCCACCTCAAAATCAATAGATGTCATCTGGGAGACGTCCCCGATCATAATCAGTCAAAACCCGATCGATCCGACACGATTTAGTTACCGTGCTAACAAGAAATTTTAATGATGACATACACATAGACAAGAAAATTTTAAAACCATTTTTTGTGGTTTTTAGGCCGAAAAACGAAAAATAAACAAAACATTTTTTTTCCATTTTTCTTTGCACGATTACATTACTTTTCCGCTAGTATAGTTGAATGCGGAAAAATAAAAATTACTTGCGTATTATTCTTTCATTTTATCGATTCCAATGAACCACTGAACTATAACAGCCTACTGGTGTCAATATTTAAATGGTACATCATATTTAAAATATAGATATAACTCACATACATGGTTACGTAATTTTGATTACAGTTGACAATTTTATACAATGGGATGAAATTAAGTACATAGCTTGTTTATCTTGACATATACTGATGGGCTAGAATATGTAAATGACCAGTGACCTTATTAACACAACTTTATTAGCTATTATATTTATTTTGTTATGTCTAGGTTAGGTTACCGATAAAGGAACTAGTAGCAATAGATATAAAATTTTAAATGCGAATTTTAAAGTAAGCAATTATATCTGTCTGATATTTTTATTTAGTTCTGCTTGTAAAACTGTTATGTGTAGGCGTATTGACGTAACATTTCGTTGACATTTCATTTATTTATTGGTAAGTTTTTCGCATAATTAATTATTTGGGTTTTCCTAAAATGATTCTCCACACACAGGTGATGCGTGGTTGTCATTAGTTTTGTTATATGTAGGACTAGACTAGTTTCCGGAAATTATGGACTATTAGTATGGCTGTTTGTTCTTTCCCGATATTAAAAGTGTGTTTATTTGTATGCGTACTTTCATATTATTATTGATTTGCTTATTTGTCATTCCAATTGTTTTGATGCACCCCGGAACATTTTTTAATCAAATTGGGCCATAAACTTACTTATTCATAAAATTACTTTATGAATATTATTACATGTTAACTTGTTTTTCAAATTAAGTTGCAAAATGTGTCTGCAAAATGAATATTGTACTATTTATATGAACTGTTAGAATTTTAAGGAAATACATATTCAGATTTTCGGGAACACGATTCTGCCAAGGCGTATCATGGAAGGTTACATGATATTGCACAGTACCGTAAAGAAATGTATGGTTTGTATAATGATTCTTTGCGTGTGCGTCACTGGTAACAATCGTATGAATCAATCAACGGACATTTTTGAACAGTGTCGTGCCGAAACTGTTCATGTCAACCTATGACAGAGTAATGAAAAGGTTCTCCACAAAAACATTCAATGGAAGTGATATTTCCATCAAAATAAATGAAATTAATTCAGCAAACCTCAAAATAAATGAAACAAAAATGAAATAAATTTTACGGAAATATTGAGACGCCAATGAATCAAATTATACAATAAAGCGTGACGTAAGACGTGACTTCATAATTGCATTTTGTTCGGCAAATTATTAACTGTCTATGCCGTACGTAGTTGATTGAAGCATATGTCGCTAGTCATACGTGCTGATAATTGTGGCATATTAGTGACAATTGCAAGTGGTGTAGCATGTGATCCGTGTGTCGTCAGTAAATTGAAACACGCGCAAAGATCCATTATACAAATTGTAATGAGACACTTTTGATACGTTCCCCTGGAGTATAGACAATAATCAGTTAAGAGTCGATTATGTCTCTAGGAGTATAATTAACTCTGGTACAGCTCTTCAAGAATAACGAACAAGTCTCAAAACTGCGATATCGGACCGCCCACGAGGTGCGTAGTAAATAGCCTGGTCTTTACCCAGTCGAATTGAGACGAATATATTGAATGTGAATGTACACAGAGCTCGATCTGGCCGCGCGTAAAGTGCATCCTTTTCCCTCCGATTACTGCCTCATTCGTTCTTCTACGCATACCTAGAGAATCTCACCGCTTTTTCCTATTCTTGATAAGCGGTACATACATGGATTTTCAAAAGCCCATAGATACACATGTATTTATGGATGCTGAGTATCTACCACAAGTACATTTCAAGCATTATTATATCATACGTTTCCTATACTATGGTTACAAATTGATGAATAAAACTGATGTACATAGAAACGAAATGAAAGTTCCATTAAGTAGAGGTTGGGTGATATTGCGCTTACACCGTCAGTGAGAGTGAGGTCAAGTTTATTTAACCTCACGCATATATTCGTAACCTCACTATGTCGTTGTTATTTTCATATTTTGTACCGTTCCATTTGTAAATTTCTTGTGTATAGACATTGTTGTGTAACCGGAAGAAGTGCGAATTATATCTTGATGTAACGTTTGTCTATTTTCACTATCGTAGACGGCAGAACACGTCCGAACCCGGATTCCACTTATATACAAAACGTCACAAGTTATGGGCAAACGATTTATCATCCATCCAAGTACTGATCGTTAAGGCCGTTGCTTAACATTTAATATTGGCGATATATGTACGTCACGTGAACATAGATAATCGCTCACGTGACATCGCAAGACTATTCCTCGATTGCAGCAGCTCACCCTGGCGACAATATGGCCAATAATAAACTTTGCTTTACCAAGCAATTATTTCAGAACTGTGTATATGACCGTCTTTTCTACCAAATTAATTTATGCGTTGCCTTGTACTTTACTGGTAACTTATGTCAGCTGCATAATTCACATTCGCTTATTGGACTATTTCATTTGCAGGTCAGCGATTCAAACTTTGCACAAGGTGAGCGCCAAGGCTCGGGAGCAGAACTACTTCCAGGGCGGTATGACCCATGGTTGGGTGGACTACTATGAGAACAGGATCGAATCGGATCGCTCTTGTCTCAATGAATGGCACGCCATGGACAACCTGGAGTCTAGACGTCCGGCATCGCCCGATTCCATTCGCACGAAGCCCACCGAGAGAGAGGAAACGGAAAGGGTTATCCGCAGCACCTTGAAGGAGATCATGATGTCCGTGGATTTGGACGAGGTCACCAGCAAAGTGATACGGAGCAGGCTCGAGGAGGAGCTCGACATGGACCTGGGGGAGTACAAATCATTCATAGACCAAGAGATGTTGGTCATTTTGGGTCAGATGGACGCCCCCACGGAGATTTTCGAACATGTTTATTTGGGCTCTGAATGGAATGCTTCCAATTATGAGGAATTGCAAAAGAATGGGTAAGTTATAAGCAAATTCATTTAAACGCCAATGCAATACGAAAAGATAACACACAAAATGGTGTATATCTATTGTAGTTTTCTAACATGTTTTATATTGTATATATTCTGTATTTTGTTTTGGCGTTAAGTTTACAACAACCTTTATTTATAAAAGACCAAGTCAAACAATAAAACTTCAAGTTAATGTTATCTCTTGTTACATTATTACTATTATTAGTCTTTGCAATGTTTAAACGTAAAATACTGAAAAAGAAGCAATATCCTTGTATTATGGTAAGAACAAAAGAATTCTTGTTACAATTATTATTGCGATTACAAAGTAATCGCAAATTCTCTTGTCTATTCCTGACTGATTGCTACTGAATGATCTGTATAATTTTTAAATTACTATGAAATAAGGACACAAATATTATTTTCATTTAAATAGGTAATAGCTGAAGGCAAACAATCAACAATTTTTAATTGACTTTCTTTTAGTTTTAGTTAATATTGAATATTCAAAATCAAATTCATACAAGGAGACTTAGTGGAATAAGAAAAGATATAAATACCAGAGGCTTGTTCATTTTTCCAATTATCATTTGTTTCTTGTTTTATTAAACTGTGTTGACTTGTATCATACTCATATGATTCTTATAAAGAATTTGTTTACATTTTTCAAATCAATAATCAATTACGAATTTAAGAAAAGAATAGAAATAGTCCTATAAATATTATTTATAAATACCAAAAATAGTCGAATGTATAAATCAGTATACTCAATTGTTTTATATGCTAATTATGGAAGTGCATGTTATATTAATTTTATTTTTATTTTTTTCAGTGTTGGCCACATATTGAATGTGACGAGAGAAATTGACAATTTCTTCCCTGGCACATTTGACTACTTGAATATTAGAGTATATGACGACGAGAAAACCGACCTCCTGAAACATTGGGATGACACATTCAAATACATCACAAAAGCCAAAGATAAGGGCTCCAAAGTGCTGGTACACTGTAAAATGGGAGTCAGCAGATCAGCATCTGTTGTCATTGCCTATGCCATGAAGGCCTATAACTGGGATTTCCACACTGCTCTCGGACACGTCAAAGAAAAAAGAAACTGCATAAAACCTAACACTAGCTTCCTGTCTCAGCTAGAAACTTATCAGGGGATTTTGGATGCTATGAAAAATAAAGAAAAGCTGCAGAGATCAAAGTCTGAAACTAACCTTAAATCACCCGAAACGAATGGGAAAAGTGAAAAAGTCTTACCGGGTAGTGAGCCTACACCTATTGTACAGGCTATGTCCAAGTCATACGAATTAGAAGCCACCATGTCTGGTCAAGATTTGCGTCAGCTGGGAGCTCGACCCAAGTCTTGGTCTCCAGATAATGTGTCGGCCAGAGAATTGGTGGCAGGAATGAAGTCCTCACCAGTCTTCATGTCTCTGGAGGATGTAAGTCAGAAATCGTCCTCAAAGGAATCCATAAGAAGTGTACAACACTCGGTCGAATCAAAAATATCACTTGCCAGACATGTGTTAATGCCCTGTGATAATGGAGAGTCATACAGCGTCTCTCCTAACCAAATTGTTCACTTACCTGGCCACGATGCAGTCTCAAATAAGAAGATGGAAAAGAAACAGTTGATATTGAACCTTGCAGATCGTTTTGAGAGTTCAGGCCCGAAAATGGATGCTGAGGTCTGTAGCAGTAGTTCCTGTAATATTAGCAATAGTGAGATGGACAATATATTGCAAGCAGACGAGGTAAAGAAGGAGACTTGGGATCCGGGGGAGACGAGGGAAAATAATGTGTCTTACTGCAACAGTACAAGTGATGCCTGTGATTTAAAAACAAGTAGCATAAGTGAAAACCAGACTGTATGGACCGCTTCAACAACAATCAAAACTGAATGTGCTGTGCCCCTTAGTTATAGTAATAATTTAGTGGACGTTCCTGACATTCTACCCGAATCTACTCAAACAAAGTCGGTGACATTACGCAAAGACAGTGATCCGTTTTCAAACCAGTTAGATCGGGTTTTTGATCGGGAAGAAAGAAAGCAACAAAGGATGTCTACCATCCCCTTAATACCCACCGGGTATGCTCCCGAGCTCTCTAACGAAGAAAAAGTCCCGAGGGAATGCCCTTCACGTCAAAGTTCGTGGAGTTCGTATGATTCCGCAGTAGTATTAGGCTTCCAAAATGAAACCTCAGAATTGTCGCGGCATAGTTCGTGGGGCTCAGGAGACACACGAACTTTGCCAAGTAGAAATAGTTCGTGGGGGTCATACGATATGCGACCTCGAGGACTTGTTCATTACGTTAATGAAAAAGGCGAGAAAGTCGCGCACACCAACATGGAACCCTTTGAAAGCAGCTCATCTGGGATATTTCCTTACGATAAGGAGGATATACCATGGCATCCTGGCACTGTTAAGAGAACAAAACAGAAAATAGAAGAATGCTCCACCAGAAAGCATAGCGTGTGTGACAGTTTAACCAGTAGTTGTGTTTCTTTAGCCAAGACTCCTAGTGCAGAAACTCTACTGTTTGATACAGGTCCTGAGAAGGAACGACCCGTTGAAGCTATCAATGCAGTTCTCATCAATTCGACAACTACTAAGGTTGATGATGTAGTTAAAAGTGCCATATCAGACAAAATAGATATTCCTGGTGAGGACCACAAGCTGCCTAGCATGTCGAGACTGTCTATTAGCGCGCCGGAGCCCTCTTCCATGGAATTAGTGTCGCAAGAATGTTCTCTGTCCCGATCGGCCTCCAACGTTTCATCGATAGGGAAGTTTCCAAGGGATAGTTCCAGTTCGGTTATAAGTACGGCACAGTGTTCTTCCGTGAAGCAGCACAGGACATTATTAGAAAATTTCCAGAATCTCCAAGACTCTCAGCACATGACGAAAAAAATGGACGATCTCTTAGATAGCTCCAACAGTTTGGGCAAAGTCAGGAATCTGAAGAAGGAATTCGAAGCTAAGTCGAGCACAAACATGGAACTGAGCAATGTCGAAGCAGCCGAAGCTTCCAAGCCTACTAAGAATAAGGTCAGCAGCCTTCCATCCTCTCCAATCAGTGTTCATCAAAGCAAAGAGAAAAAAGAGGAAAGGAAGACTGTGTCGGGAGAAGACTTAAATTTAAAAAACCTGATCGGAATTTTCGAGAATAACAAAGAAGAAGCACAGGTAAATCTTAGGCAAAAATTTAATACCACAAATAAACCCTTCACGCAAAATCGCAACACCCGCTATTCCTGCATCGAGGTGTCGGTCGAGAAAAGTCCTGTCAGAATCACACAAACACCCCTGATTACTAACCTTAATAAGAACAGTTCTCCCGTAGATAAGAGTGATGGCGAATACAAGAGGCCTCCTATCGTACCAGTCGTGAGGAACGCCTCACAGGGCCTGATGGTGGCGGCGACGGTGATCGCTACCGCGGCCAAGAAACAACAGCAGTACGGAAAGAGCCATCCACTAGCCAGGTTAAACGTTAAGCCGAGACACAATAATCCTGTTTATAACACTATGTAATGCTCAAATTACAGAAAAGGCTGTGACTGCACTGTTTTCTTTATTTAATTATGCAGATTATATTTTAATTGTTAGGGTAAACGAGATTATTTCTTAACAATTTTTTTTAGGTTTTTTTTTTGTTATTGCATATCAGTGATTTTTTATTTATTTTTGTATTTACGTGACTCGAGGATATTTCTAATAATGTTGCTCTATTTGACTGCTCATGTATGTAAAAAATTCATTAAGAAGGTAGTATCAAATTTAAACGCAACTTCTTAAGGAACTTATTTATATTTTCCCTGTGTATTGGTATTACTATATCAACAAATATATTCAGTAATTAGGTAGAAGGTTATTTTATTTTTTATTTTTTCGAAAAGTAGTTCTTTAATTTCTTTTATTATTAATCACACCAGGAGCGAAATTTTGAAAGGTATTTATTTAACATAATCTATCATCTGCCTTATTGTAAATTTATATAGCATCACCAGTATATTCCATCTTATATTAATGTTTGTTTTTCAAAATAGTTTTCAAATTAATGGAATACTGCTTAAGCTATTACACTTACACTTTTGGTGGATTTTCGAACATGGAATATTTACAAAAAAATTTTAATTGTTTCTACATTTATAGACAATGTTATAATTTTTTTTAATAATATACATTTTAAATATAATACCAAAATTTTGCAATATAATTCACAAACAAATACCTTTATGTACCATTGAGAAAGAAAGTAATGACCCTTTTTGTATGTTACTCCAAAATATAGGGAGTGATTAATTCATTTTAAAATCAATTATGCTCTTAGCTCATGATGATGGCGCATTTACTAACTATAAAATGTATTAAATATTGCTTAGCTTTCAGGGAAACATAAAAAAAGTGTGTCATTATTTTGTTTCTTAATGGTACACATCCTCTCTACCGTACATTCACAATATTTACTATAATAGGTAGATGAAGGAAGAAAACACATAAATCATGTTGAAAGGGCATGATGTGAACTAAACAGCAAATATTAGACAGAAAGTAACGTAAAAAATTGTTCCTATAAATTTATAAATCTTCACGACATTTTGAAACAGGAAATTTCCACGAAAATTTCACTAAGAATAGCCTTAAAAACATGGGACATATTGTCGCAAAATATTGTAAGTATTAATTTAATGGCTCATTTATAATTATAATTTGGTAGTCTAGTCTAGTGTCATGGCGGGTGTCGGAAAATTATTGTTATTGTAAGGAGATGAATCCTATGTATTGAGAAGTGAATCGTCCTAACCTAATATTGGAAGAAGTACTTTGTAATCAGTTAATTGTTATCTAAAACAACAAGAAATGTGGCAAAAAATTACTTATGAGCACCACCATTAATCAATCAATCAATAGTATGGTCAATAATATGAAATTGAGTGATTATTTTTTGATAGAACATAATTTAAAAGTATAATGTTTGAATAATCTAGGAATTTACATTTTTTAATAATCTGTTTCACAGAATTGGAGGGGTTCTGCACAAAAATACACTGAAAATTTTCACCTAAAGCATCGAACTATTCTTACTATTCTTGAAACTTTTTCATTTTTTCCATACAGCGTGAAATATGGCTCAGCCGGTTTAAAAATCATTACTTTAGTCGTTAAAACAATTAATACATTTTTACTGTAACTACTGCCGCTATTCTGTTCTATATCATTGTACATAAAAAAATTAATGACAAAAAATAAGACAAAAATCTAACCAAAACTCTGCTAATTATAATCAAATAAATCGATGATTGATTTTAACATACACAGTCAGAAAGTCTTCTCTCATCTTATATGTGTGAAGAACAAAATAAGCTAATAGACATCAAGAACAACAGACAAAGATGGTTAGATTTTACATTGTTTCACGATCTTCAGTGAAAAGTGAGTGTGGTACTTATTTGTCCTATTTTAATCCAATCCTTTCATATGAATAACAGATGGAGCAAATCTAATGGAAAATCAAACAAAAGAATCTCTGTAGTAAGTGATGAAACAATATCAAGTCTGGCCACTTCGAATATGTAGAACATATATATCCAACTGCCTTACAAGGTTTTATTCTATTCTTTTTGAACAAAAACATTAAACATCTGGACTTTGTGACTGTATATACAAGAGTCATAACTAAAATACTAGAATTCACTACCAAAATAGCTCTACAGTTCTTCAAGTTGTACTTCATTTTCTCAACAATAAAACAGATACACATTAATTTATCCCTTTATCATTAATATAATTTTGAATGTCATCTAATTAACAATTTAGGACATTTTCGAAATTAAGTGACAGATATTGTCGTACAACATATTAAACAATACCTTGTAGTACTTCTGTATTTTATAATGAAATACTTGTGTAGGTGTTAAGTTATTTTAAGAATTCGGATATCTGATGGAAGATATTCTTTGAAAATATATTTGGCTATGTGCCTGAATCAAAAACATAAATTACAATTTGTTTAGTATAAACCAATATATACACCATAATGGTTACCAATTAGTTTACAGTTGCACCTAATATTTGTTATACTCTGAATAGTAACTTATAAGTTGGAAATCGAGATAAGAGATTAAGAGATTTAATAAGTTACTGACAGAGATCATATCGATAAAGATGTATAGGCCATAAAGTTCATTCGGCATTTGTCCTGAATCGGCGTACCGTGTGCGGCACTGATGAGAACTAACAAGTTCGAAACAGCTGTCTGTGGTTCGGTTCCCATCCGGGACAGATGTCGAATCCTACCTGTGGCGGGTTTTATTTTTTGAAATACTCTGAATTCTTCGATTGCAGGCATGATACATTTATTTGTGAGACTGCATCTTACAAATAAATCTAGATAGATATTTTTCCACATACATTTCTCAAAAATATGCATCTAATTGTAATTATAAAGGGGATATCATAAGATTTTTATAAAAACTACATATTTTAATGCCAAAATATATACATATAAAAATAACCTTCGTCCTTGTTTAATAAAATTGCCATCTTTTTATATTCTTTATAATTGTAGTTGACTGTCTTAAAGCGCAATGAGTCTCTCAATCAATCATAGGCATTGATCATGATATGAATTATTGTTATATAAATACTATTGTACTGTCCTAGACTCTAGTAATTCATAAAAAAAAAAATCATGAAAATATCCACCAACATCATAAGTAATTTTTACTAATGCCTCGAAATTATCTACAGTGGTCATTTTAAAATATACAATTTCCATTACATTGACTTATGTCAATGTAAGTTTCACGATTATAAATTTTCCCTTTATTATAAAAAAAAATATTCTCTGGATTTTTATGACATAAGGGATATTAATATTTCATGGTCATCAGATGATATATTATGTGTCAACAAAGTTGTCGTGAAGATTAAAATTTTACATGAAAAATTAACATTCACTAATAAAATCTTTCAAAAATATTACTCTGATATATTTGTTGTGGTAATACCAAACAACACAAAAAATGTAAATATTTCACAAAGGCTTTAAGCAGTAATACTGAAAAATAGTGCAAAATAAAATAAGAAAATAATATGAAAAACAAATTGTGTGTTGCTTTTTGTAAATAGGCTGATGTATTTTTTGACTTTGTTAAAGCTGTAAATTTTTTATTCGTCTTTACAAGCTGCTTTTAACTTATTGTGATTTTCTCTAAAGGAGTATTGGTGAGAAAAATATTTCGTTTAACATCTCTTACTGCCAAAATATTAAACTGTGGACCACGATAACAATAAGTGTAATTTTTTTTAAGATGTGGATATGAGCAGAAGAGATTGTCGTTAGTTTTATTTAATTGTAATTCTAAATAATTAAGTTCAGTAATTTTAACGGTGTATAAAATCTAAAAGATATATAAAAACTTCTCGTGTTTTTTTAAACTACACATATTTATGATACATTCCTTTTTGTGGATAATAAAAATCTTATTTTAAGTATCGTAAGCAAAAGTTCCGTTAGAAAAGTTCACAGGAACTATTAGTAATCTGTTGCTTTCATTAGCTTTTATAAAAGTAAAAACTAATAAAAGAAATCAGAAAATAGACACTATTTGTGCTAGTTTTAGTCCATTATTCGAACAATCATTTTTGGTGAACTTAAAGAATGCAAATTCTGGAATAGCGCTTTCAACAAATAATAATTATTGCTGCTATTAAAATTACTGAACACAAATATTAATCAGTAATTCAACGATTCGTCCTTAATTAACAAATTATTCTAAAAAGATTTTGTCTGGTATGAACAGACTTGGCTGTCGAGATTTCTAGTCCAGTATGTTGTAGCAGAATGTGAAAATGCAGTCCTTGAGCTCAAATTGAGTTGGTGTTGTTAAGGTTAGTTAAGAATCGACACATACCTATGCGTATATATTTTTAATCATTATGCCAGTTAGCTAAACGTCAAAGTTTATGAACACCGAAGATGTTCAGAAAAGGCTCTTGTGTGAGACAGTCTTGCATAGTATTGCTTTGGATGTTACGCTTTCCCTTGATTTCTAAATTTGACCATTCTCTTTGGTTTTTGTCCTTTGATATTGTATTATATTTTATGTATATACACTAAATTGTTGTTACACTTTTATTATTCCATTACCTGTCCAAAGTATATAAATTATTAAGGTCTAGTAAAGAAAATGTGGTATGTATCTGTTTATTGTATATATTAAAAAAATAATTACAGTATAAATATATTCATAATTCGAGGTTAAATATATTGAAAATCACTGTTCTCAAATCTAATAATAATAACACCTGGTTTTAATATTTACAATAAACTGCTATAAATTTCTTTTGCGACATGGAAACCTTTACAAAGGGATAATATTCAAACATTTTATACCCCAAGCATGAAGTCTTTAGATCTAAATGTATGTATATGCATTAAATTTGGTAGGATTTTTACAAACATCAAAAAATATCAATTTACTTAGTGTATATATACATTATCACCCCATTGTTTATAGCTCTCTCAGAAAGAAGATGAATTAACAAAAAAGGAGCCACTTTTGTTTTCTTCATTAGAAAGTAGCGTGTAGCATATCTGGCCGATCTACTACCTAAAGTTGTCACACGATCGTTTTATGAGTTTGTATGTAAATTTTGGATTTATATATATATATTTTTTATAAGATCTTGATTTGATTAGAATAGTACATTATGTTAACATGCTGTCCTTATTGCTTTTGTGTGTATTTGTGTGATAGTAAGTTTTTTTTTGTACTATAGATGTAATATATGATGTATCGCTTAAAAAAAAGATTGTTCTCGTACATAATAAAAATAAAAAGCGATTGTTTAATACATTTTTCTTTTTTTTTCAATTCGACCTAACAAATGCGCGCTGTTGTATGTACCATTAATATGAGTCAACAGAAAATGAAATGACATCTCATATTAAGGCAACCTACAAAAAAGAAGAATCATGCGAATTTTAAAAAAATAATTTATTATTCGCAAAGAAATTGTAAGTATTCTAATTATGCAAAGTTGAAGTTCCTACTTTCATCAATATAAGTCAATGCGGGAAAACTTGTAGGTCCAGCATTTGCCGATGTTTTAAGGAAAGCCTGTTGTAAAGCAGTTTAAAAATTTGTCTTTTGGATATCAGTGGTAATACACTGAGTTAGATAATTCCAGTACTTTATTTTATTAATTTATGTGTAAAAATGGGTATGGAATTTACCCGTTATGCTGATCAGGTAAGCAAGTTAGCATCATTGTATCACAGTATAAACTTGATTCATGGCATATTAAATATTTGTGAAGGGTGTCTCCTAGTACTGTTATTTTATTTATCTTAAAGAGTTACTAATCAGGTGTTTATTCTGTATAATTAGTGAAATGTGCAAAAAAAAGTTCACTTCTTAGACCAGGACATTTGGAGATATAAAAATATTTTTAATGAATGTTACTTCTCAATCAATTAAAGTAGAATCACTATTAGATAAATATATTTTATTTGGGATTGTTATTAACAATAGTGAATTTATGGGGTAACATTAACTTTAAGATCTTTTTAGTCAAAAAAGAGTATTAGTACATTTGACCGATTATAAAAGAATGTCTAGTTTGATTCCTTAATATAAGAAAGGAACAGAGGTTGTATAATTGACAATGTGAGTATAAAAATCATTTTCAGGAGTTAAGGATGATTATCTTCATTTACTTAGAATTCCTGGTAAGATTGACTTGCGACAATTTTTGACCTATTTGTGAGAGTTTTTCATGAATAATAAGGCTAAATATAGATTTAAATTAGGTAAGCAAAAAGTTTCAGATGTAATATACTTGGCAACAAAATACGGAAGTTTTAATAAAGCAAAATTTCACAAATATTGTGCCATAAGTTGTGTTGAAGATTTAAATTACATAACTAAAAAATTTCGTATTCCCAAATGTAGTGCATAAACTTAAACTTCATCATTATCTAATCTTTATCAATCCATGCAAACTAAAAATTGTTTTAATGTAAACTACTCAAAAATAGTCTTTATTTTTGCATATTCAGAAGGTAGAAATCTCTTATATCTTAATGTTGGTAAGAGATAATTATGTAATTCAATGAAGGTGTCAACTAGTTGAAATTGGATGCTAAAAAGGTTATAAAGTCAACATATGTTTCCCAACATGTATTCAGAACCCACAATTAGTTTATGTTAATAAAATCCACATCGATTTGATTCTTGTAATTGCATTTACAGAGTACACATAAAATTTATATCATTAATTACACATATATTAACTTTACCAGCTACCCTGTGGTGGCCATTAACTAAAGTCTACCTGATACACTTTTCTACCTGATATAAAAATTACTCTGGGCAACATGCATACATCACTTTTCAATCTCGCTCTATTCTCTTTTTCTTTTTTGATTATTTTACGTTGCCCCAAGTCAATAGCATATACAGCACCTGGGAGAAAGTTAACGCTAGCCGTAGTCTGAAAATGGAAATAATTGAACAAACGTAAGATTAGTATTTTGGAAAGATTAGATATCCTGTGTGGGATATACATTGGATATACTATTATTGCAATAACGACTACAGAACAGTTGCTTCAAGTTCTGTTTGACATCTGGTTTTAATAGAAAAGAAAACTTGCATCTAATCGTTTTGACATACATACCGTCGTTGTTTGTAAATCGACAACTCTTAAAATGTTTGGGTCTGCCCCACCAGTAAACACAAAATCTTTTACTGCATATCTTCCACAGTAGAGCTGTTAAAATAAGGAAATTTAAATATTGTACAATTCAAATGTATAACTTGAACTTAATGTGACTTTAAAAAAATACAGGAGACCAGTTTTCTACGTTTCTTCACGCGCGTTTCGTCAACCAAGTTGGCATCAACAGGAATGATTAGAGCTTTTGTTGAGTTTTTTTTTTTTCTCTGAAACTAGTCTCCTTTTTTTGCCGCGCATCAAGGATTACAGCCCTTTCCCAGGATTAAAAAAGTATATTCATAATTGGAAATTAATATAAGTTTTCAAATAATTTGTATACCTTCCCACATATTTTTCTATTTTTTTTATTTTTACTTCTAAGCGAGAGTTATTTAAAGACAGTGTGACTTTTGGCACGAGGCCATGCAATACAAAATTACATTTACTTTTTATAGTTTTTTCACAAAATTTGTAGTTAATTACGGTATTTATACCAAGTTGACAGTTATTGATTCCACAAAAATTATGTGTACAATGAGTATAAACTGTTATTCTATTTTAAATTTACCAAATTGAGACTAAAAGCATAATTCTAAATTGGATCATTCAACAAACAAATTTCTTACATAGAAAATTGATATTGTTTTTCTAAATGTAAATACCTATGAATATCCATGTGTATAAAAAATTAACTGACAATTTTCTATACAGAAATTAGGGAATGATGTCTCGCTCACAGATGCAGTACTATTCAAATAATTGGAAGTCCAATGGGATTTGTAAATAAATGTTGGTTACTTTCAAAGTTACATTTTAATTGCATTAAATGAACTTACTTTGCTGGAATATATGTCCGGTTCAAAACATGATAGCCTTTTCCCTGTGGCATAGTCAAAAATTTGAAATGGATTTGTTTTCTGGTAAGCACATGCCAACACCTACAAATACCCAATGTTATATATTTTGATGGAATTTTAACTGTATCCATTATTAACTTCTGTTCCTTTTGCATTTATATCGAGTCCTTCACCACACATGTGAATTCCAGAGAGGTGCCGAACGGCGAAAGGTTGACGTAAATCCCAGACTTGTACAACACTGTCCCATCCCCCAGAAATAAATTCATACATGTTTCTGGGGTGAAAACATGCCGCAAAAATTCTAGACATATGACCATCGTGAGTAGTTGGCAACTCACTAAAAAATTCTTAATAACCATGTTATCATCAGTCAGTATTTGATTTTGATCACTACATAAGATCGATCCAATGCAAAATCAAAAACATGAAGGAAAAATTTAGTTCTCTGGAGTAAAAGAGATAAAATACGTATGTAAAAACAAAATATTCTTTGTTTAAAATATGAATATCTCATACCCTACAACTTGTTATTTTATACAATCTATTTTATAGTGGGTAGCCTTTTAGAGCCATTGGTTTATACAGAAATTTTTCGGGTTCTAATGTGGTCGTCGAAATTCTCTTCCCTCTTTATACTAATAGCTTCTTCAAAGAGGTTCCAAGACTGTTCAGCTTTACAAAGCGACAATAGAGGGATTTCAAAAACTGGACAGTCTTTGGAATTCTAGAGAAAGCTGCCTGCTTTAACAGCCAAACATTAAGAGACCTTCAGGGATGATGGCATATACTATTTCCATATTGTATGTTCTATCTCTTACAAACACATTTATAAAGTACATCTATTTCTATGCTATTGGCTAGATAAGTATGTTATATATATTCTGCTTGTAATGGGTTGGCATACCAAACTATGTATATTGAAAATAACTAGTTACCTAGGCATTAATACACGTTCTTGTACTTTACTCTCTTCATCATAGAAATATATTTTCTGATCATCTCCATATGTAACAAATTTTGGTAATCGGGGATGATAAGTGATTCCATAAGTTTGACGATTTTCTTTTATAGTGTAAAGGCATTGGCTGAAATTATAACTCCAACACTTTACACAACCATTTGCATCTAAAAATATTTCATTACCTATCTATATTAAAAAGGAAATACATTTAATTAAAATATACAGTAATTGAACAACCGTGACCACCGAAAAGACTGCTGAATTACAAAATTCATTTACATGTTCCTGTAAAACAGTTTGAAATGGGGTATGCCTTAGAAACAGATCTATGTTTAATATTAGTTACAGGAGCAAGTTTTTCATGAACATCACTGTCAGTTAATGTAAATACATGTTCTCCATTTGATGACTGGTAAACCTTAATGACTCCACTGTTATAGCCAGCTGCAATATAATCAAAATCTTCACTGTATTTACAACATAGTGCATCTTTATCAGATACCCTGTAATAAAAATGGATAGTAATTGCTTCCCTAAATATGAATACTAAAAGTACATTTGAGTTATTATGTTTATTTTCCCCTCTGTTGTTGTTGTATCCCTAAAAGGTTTTTTCCAAAAACCTGACGTTGTTGAGATCTTCTCCTCTACATCGGATTCAATACGTGCAGGATTATCACCAATATCTATTTCTTCCTGTTTTTTAATGTTCTTTTTCGTGTGTGTTAATTCAGGCTTTAATGCTGTAGGTCCAGCTGTGGTATGTCTTTCTATCGAGGTTTCATTTTTGTGAAGAGGAAAATTTTGGCTCATGATTTTAAATTTCCCGCTAGTAATATGAATTTAAAAATATGAACGTTCAAGGCAAAAACAACTAGTAATTTGTTGAGATAAGCAATTTTAAGGTAAGTTGTACGTTAGATGCTGACAATCCTTAATTTGTTTTCAAAATTTCTAAACAAACGGAATTTTATGACTTTAAACTTTTAACTGTCATGGCGAGTTTCGAGGAGCAGAAAAAAGAACTAAATTCTGGTAGGTGTTAATGTGAAAATGTGAACGGCCTTATTTCTAACATAAGTGTATTTGAAAATTATTAATGTGATTTTAATATAGTGTGATATTATTTCCGATAAATATCGATTTTTTATCCTAATTATTTTGTCAAATATTATGACATAACCTAAATTTTCCAAATATGCATAAAAGCGTGTTTATAAACAAAGAACAATATCCAACATTGCGTTATCAATTGAAAATGTTTATTTAATTGTAGAATTTATATTAGTGCAAAGGAAGAATATGAGACGTGGAAAACCACAACAACAAATATACAGACCAGGTAGTGGACCACTAAGAAAATCAAACATAGGAATAGAGGAATCAGAATCAGACACCAACATAGTTATCAGTTCAAGACAAAATCAATCAAAACATATACTATCAAATGATGATTTAAAGCATAAAAGTGAAGGCAACTCCCCTAGAGATAAAATTACAGACTTAGATAGTACAACTTCTCGGTTGGGTGATATAACATTAAACAAAGACACAAGTAAGCGACAGAAAAAACCTGAACAAATGCTGTACGTGCCTAGACCTCTTGCTCAAGCTAGAGAATTAAGTTCCCCCCAAGACTTCAACCGTAATTCATTTTCACAAACGAATGGAAGTGAGAAAGTTGATTACCCAGAGCGATTTAATAGTAATAGAAACAACAAAAGGTATTTAGACCGAAAACGAGAAGACGAAAACATGGCTCAGGATGAATGGCGAGAAAAATTACCCCCATATAGACCCAGACAAGGCTCTGAACCGAGAGGTGAGTTATTAACATTCAAAAATTATAAAAATTTTTAATTTTTAAAATTACGAATACGCATTAATCCAATTTCAGTATTCAATGCATAGGTAAACTTATAGTTTTTGAACTGTTATTAATATTTAAAATTAATATTAACTTTATAATAGTAGGCATTTTTAATATTCCTTGGTATATATAATGATAGACGGATGTGTTTCATATTTATCAAATATCAAATATATATAAGGAAGTTAAAGTAGATATAACAGGAAAAATAAAACATACAAAAAAATATTTTCTTGAGTATTTAGTTTTACAGCAAATTCTTAAGTCAGTGGGTGACTTATTTTATTATGTTGTTCAAGTTCAGTATTTTGGTCGCGAGCGTCCATCCCCAATTATAATATTAGAGGTGACATTGTATGCTTTAATTCCTAATGGGGAGAGTTTGGAACCTCTTCCTGGACATAGGCATATTTGTTTTCATCTCTAAAGATAACCTTCTCTACAACCTGAGCTTTTAGGGGAAATAAATTGATTTCTTTGGTTTAAACTAAATGTTCACAAAATTATAGTAGTGTCATGGAATGGAATTGAATAATCCATAGATGTGGTGATTTTTGGAATAAAAATCATTTTAGTCATGTTTAGAAATATGATGTTTGGAATATGTAAAAAATGTGTTTATTGAAATTATCACAATTATAGAAAATACATTATAGTTAACTGTGTACATTATAAAAAATAATAAAAACTGGTTTTTACTGCTGACTTGGCTAACGAAATGCATTTCGTGTCCTAATTATTTGGTATTTTATGGAAAATTTTATTGAAAATTGTTTTCTGTTGTACTTCATTATATGTAATTGACTTCTATAATCTCTTTTTTATTTTTTTTTGTATTATGTGGATATGTCAATAAGTGTGTCCAGTTCAGTTCTACTAAATAGTTTACATTATTAGCAAGATTAACTAAGTGCCGACAAGTTTTAATTACTGGGTAAAATATATTTTAATTTAATCAGAAATCCTTTGTTTTATTAGGTTCTATCTGTTTTACTATAACCTTATAAATATTTTGTGTGTTGCTTATGTTGTGTTTTCTTTAAGGCATTAACAACGGCCCAGTGCCAAATTGGCAACGAAGAGACCGTGACACTAGAAGTGTTGAACCATCAGGAGGGCCAGCTCGTAATTATACGTCAGAGAAAGTCCAATCGAAACCTCCTAGTGGCAGGAGACACAGCACTATTGGCCTCGATGATAAACGTTATAAGTATAACATCGATAACCTACCACCAAGACTGAGAAAGAAATTTTTTGGCGAGGCAGCTTGTACTCCAGAGGAAAATTGGGATGGAACTAGCCTCACTTTTCAGGGCCACAATCAGCAAAGTAATTTCAAAAACCCAAGTTTTCATCAGATGGGCACTATTTATAACCCCTTACCCCCTGGCCAAAATTTCCATAATCAGAATGTAGCCAATTACGGGTATTTTACAGTTCCCAACAAGCCCCGAGGTCGTGGACGATTGCAACAGGAATATGAAAATCCTCCTGGCCAATTGTTTAGGTCCCTAACACCAGATAAAGTGAGAAGCCCTTGTAATTCACGTCCTCCTACACCACCTTTAAGTGGAAACAAGTTAACTGATATTAGACCGCAAACTCCAGTTGTCTTTCAAAATGATTATGATGTATCAAGAGGTTATCACAGTAGACACAATAGAAGCCATCAAACTGAGAAGTCTAACATTGATCAACAAAACACTTCGAGAAATAGTGAACCCAGAGTTTTGTCTAACGGGGACGATGATAGGAGAGATGGAGGCTACCAAACTAGCAGAGGCTTTGATTACCAACGCAAAGATAAAAACAATAACAGGGGTAGGCACAACGACTTTAATAGAGATAACACCTATAATAGAGATTACAGAAGAAATGACGATAACTATAATGGTGAAAACAGAAGACAAGATAGAAGAGATAAAGATATTCCAAGAGATCGAGATCCTTCAAGCAGAGACAATAGGAGGAGTAGAGAGAGCTCTAATAAAAACACCAGTAATAAATGGGATCGGGATACTCCTAATAGGGAAAATAGAAAGGACGGTCATAAAGATAGGAGAAGAGATAACCGAAGAGATAGAAACATGAGAAGCAGAAGTAGGGATTATAATCAAAGGGGCTCAGATGCGAGTGCATTACACAGTACACATGGCAATGATTGGTCAGTAGAAGGCCAAAATGAAAATCAGAATGGCACATTTCCTGTTCAAAACAGCATTAAACCCAGTTTGGAGTCCCAGCTGTCACCCATATCTCCCGAAACTGTTGAAGAGAAATCTACACCTATTAGTCTCCAAACAGTGAGAACAACTTTGGTAAGTACTTGATATGGACCTATTGATTCAATACATATTTCACATGTAAATTATAGGATATTTTCTGTTATCTTAAAATTTTTATTTGAAGTAAACAAAACAAAATTAATTAACTATATATATTTTTTAATACAACACTATCATCTTTATGTAGTACTTGTTTTTCTGATTATGTAAACCTTGTTATTGTCTGTTGAGAGTCATTTTTGAATTTATGTTAAAGCAGCGGACAAGTACAATTTTTTTGAAACAAATATTAGCTGTCCTGATTAGTTTTGATGAATTCTTTGAAAAAGAAACCTAATTTTATTAGAAATGGTAGCTATGACTCCCATCTTTCTAACAGCAAACGAATTTCATCGCAGAATAATAGCGTCCTTCAAAAAGATCCATTTAGCAAGTCTATTTGTTATTTTTTTTTTATATGTCTTAACCGTTTCACTATGGCATTTTTATTCATAATAGCGCCGCAATTGAACAGTACCTTGTTTCAAAAATGAATAAATTTCTCGTAGGTAGATAGTCTTTGGCAATTGGGTTTACATTCCATGCCTGAATGATACCGCTTGGACGTATTTTTGGGGGAAAATAACTTTTCCTTAAAATAAGATATTAATAATTTTCACATAATTCTACATAAACAATAATTCTTTAAAATCAAATCTTATTTAATAGTCACCCTTTTGTGGATGATAAATTATTGATGAAGTAATGAGATTATGATAAAAGACTTTAAATGAATAAGTACTGAGAAAATCATATTTAGATATTGGCAACAATTTAAGTCCCACAATTTGCTTCTGGTTACCCAGATATTACATGTGATTCATCAAATTATCATCAACAAGTTGATTTTCATAACTTTTAAATATCAATACAGGATGTATTTAATGCTACACCAGTACTCCCACTGAAAATATAATTTGGCCCTGATGGGCTTCATGTATTATTTTTGAAAACAACTTTAGTGAAACACTGGCATCTATAATTTACATTATCTTTATGTATTTCTGTTTGTTTTCTGTTTGACACTTCCATTTACATTATCCACTTCCATTTACAATATAATTTACACTATCTTTATGTATTTCTGTTTGTTTTCTGAATACCAATTTTTAAGGCAGGTGATATATAAAAATAGCTAATTATAGAGATATTATGGAGTCTAAGATACAGATAAATTAATATATGTACAAATATGATCATGTAAAGAAATTATTATTCCCCAACAACATGGATTTTGTTCAGGTTGTTTTGCTGCGGCTATTCTTGTTTATTATCAAGATTACTTATTATATGTTTATACAGATTTTTCTAAGGCATTTGATAATAAGTAAGTCATTATTATCTGCTAAATTAAAAGTCTATAGTTAGCTATAATATATTCAATTGAATTTTAATGTAATTATCTATTTGGGGTAGCATAAGTAGTATAAACAATGGAATTATATCTCGTTGGTTTATTTTTCTTCGATAGTAGTTCGATTGAATTAATAAAGAATGTTTTCTTTCTACATTTCGGCTTTTCTACCGTTTTTGTTCGCTGATATATCTTGGTTATAATATAGGGTTTATGTTATATTGTTTCAATATTTCATATACTTCCAACTGTTATATTATTTCACTAATTAAAAATATTTAATACATTTTTAATTTTCTTCTAAATTATAATCAAGGAAGTTTTTAAATCTGATTTTAAAGATGTAAAATTTATTAATAACAGTAAACATAATTTTTCATAATTTCCACCAATAAGAAATATTAGGACATTTAAATTTATATGAATTGTAAATAGACTATTAAAAACAATTATAGTTAATCAGACTCATATATCCCCAACATTCAGAGGCAAGGAAAGTACAAACAGTCGGGCCGTTCTAACTTTACCACTACATCACAAGCGATATTCATATGAACTATAATAAGATGAAAAATTAGAGTCAAATGAGTGACTGTTTACATAATGTAAATCATTTAAATTTACCGGCTTTACAGTCAACTGTATTACCGGCACCAAAACAAACTAGAAAATGCCTTTATCACGGCGACAAGGTTTATAATACATGGGCTCAAACGTAAAAAGTACTTAAAAATTATGTGAAAAAACACAATCTACATATAAATTGGTCTATGATGGTCAAGATAACTGTGTCTTTCCGCCGATCGGAGCTTTGGCTCTATTGTGGAACTTGGGGAGTTATGACAGTACAAGTATTACAAACTACTAGTACACATTCGCCTAATTCATCACTATTATTTATCTGGGTATATTTTAGTTTGTTACAGTACATTGACCTTAATTGTGCACCTTCTGCAAGAGTTTCTCTTATATAAACTGCACCCAAACTATATGAATAAAGCATAACTAACCTTAAAATTCAAATTCTAATGTGCTAAAACAATGTCATTTTAGTTAGTATCGAATAAAATAAACACACAGAAAACGTCTGGCAATAAACGTCCTTCACACAAAAAAAAAACACTAATTTTATTTAGTTTATAAAACGGTATGTCAAATATCAACACAAACGAATGTAATATTTTACTAAATATGTGTTTATTATAAGGTCTCACTAACACAATCATTATCAAGATGATAAAGATGCTTTTCTACCATAAAGATGTGGTTATATACTTATACAATTAAAACAGTTAAATATGTATAACAAATATTTTCATAACAATACATAAAACAAATAATTTCATTGCTGGCTATGGTATACAAAAAAACCTGTTTGTGTTTTAAATAGGACAACTTTATTTTGAAATTAGCGATAGAAACATGTCACGTCTAAAGGCTCAGATGTTCACTGCATGTTGTTGAGATTCCTTCCACATGTTTATTTATGAATTCATGTTATCACAATAATTTCTTAAAAACCTCTCCTTCTTAGCTGCTATATTAACTCTTTCGGTTAAAGTTCATTGATTCTCTTCCTTCTTGAATTTAAAACCCACCTCCTTTAATGTAGCTATAAGTGATGTTTTTCTCACATGAATTATTTCTCGTCTTTTAAGATCTTCGTTTAAAGTACCAACAATTATTACATATTGCCCTAAAACAAAAACAATTTTATCACATCATTTTAGCCTACACAGTAAATGCCCCTGTATTTACACAACAAAATAAATATAGCCAGATCATACTTACGTTTTTCATATATATTGTATAAAGTATCTCGTGCTGCTATTTTTGTACCTTCAGGTAGATCCCTTGTCATGGACTTTTGGCAATGTCTTGTTTTTCCGGGTGAAGAAAGAACTGGGTTGTTTTCTTTGCTTTTTATAATAGTGTATACTGTTTTATTTGAAAGTTTAAGAGCTTCCACTACTCTAATATTTAACAAGTACACACACATTACTTCAGATATTTGTGAGTCTATGTCTTTTACCTCTTGAACAGCACTAACAGATATTAAAGGGCCTCCGTTTCTTTTCTCCTGTTCAAAGTATTCCAGGAGATTCAACACCATTTGCTGTGCTTGAGAATTTAATGTTTTTCCCGGCATCTAAAACAAGACGTGCATATAACTGTCATATCTAAAACAAGACGTGCATATAACTGTCATAAAAAATATTGCTTACTTACATCAACTCCAATCCTGAAACTAGTTTCACTCTAAGAAGAACGGATCTATGACAAATATTAGTAAACAGGCTCAAAAATTTGGAGAAAACAAAACGGCTTAGCAGTCAGATGTCAAACAACTGTCAATATCACTTGAAAATTATCTACACTGTGTTGGTCAATAGAAAAGTTCAATATTTTTAATCTAATACGTATTATTTGTCTTCTCACCAATCAGCGTGAAAATATCAAAACAGTTGTCGGTGATATATGCAGGTCATCTCCGAAGACCGAAGACACACGTAACATCACCTGTCTCTTGTTTACCTATTATAGCAAATGCGTTCATAGGAATAGCGGGTTGTCTGTGATATTATCTTATGGTGGTGACATATAATATAGTAGTAAAGTTGCAGCGGTCCGACTGTACATATGTTCTCTTTTCAAGTCTTGTCATATTTTTAAAAAATCTTGAGACATTACTTATAAATAATAAACAATTGTTTGTCTTTTAATTGAGGCAATGTCCCAGATCTGGGGTATTCTAAATATAATAATTATGCTACTCATTGTACCATAGAGAAAGAATCTAATGAGACACTTTGTATATGTCACCCTGATGTATGGACAAAAATAAATGAGTTCTAAAGTTAATTATGCGCTTGGCCTTATGTGTCTTTCTATTGATTAACAGCATAATTAATTCAAAACTGTATTCATTATACCCTCTAGTTATGAGGAAAGTTGTACAATTAATACATAAAAAATAAAAATTCTTGAGTTCTGACATACGGGGTTTCAGGATAGTTTCTGGCATAACTTTATTAGGCTAGTGATCTCACTACCAGAGATCTGAAATTTAAATTGTAAGGCGATCCAATATAAAATAATAAACCTCATAGCCCCTACGGCAGAACGCTACTGGGTCTCCACTGGTTGATATTCCATGCTTTGTTGACTACTGCTTTACACTAATCTCTCTTCCACCAATCGGAACAGTCTTTGTTGTCATGTGAAAAAGGAAATTTTAAGCTAGTGTCTTATTTTGATAGTACTTACCCAGTTAGAGTAGCCTCATTAGAACGAAGTACACAGTTCAGTTACTTTTTTAGCGTTATTTTTGTTTTTTTTTTTTGAGAAGAAAACACTTTTTTTTACGCACTTTAATTACTTTTTTTATTGCTTAGTATTTAAGATAAATACATATAAAGGTATGCCAAAAATATCCTGAAACCTGGTATAGGATGAGAATTATGATACAATAGCTTGGGTTTTTGGTGATGATATACTTTGACATCTGTGATCTGAATATTTAGTTTTCATTGCACTTCCATTCCAATTTCGACAGTAGAAGGTGGTTCTTCTCATTTCAATTAAGTTTTAATAACTAATATTTTGTGTGTTCCTGTTTAATTAATGTTCAGTGTATTTGAAAAAAAAAAAAAAAAAAAGGCAAAACCTATTGTGTTAGAGGTTAGTTTGCCATATTTTTTACATTTACTTTAGAACTCATGGCATGACAATTATGTATGTATGTTATAAAGGGTGTCTCAGCGAGAGGTAGCCGATTTAAACTTGCCGCCATTACTCTTGCGGCAGGTTTTGGAAGATGATGCTTCGTAGTTATTACATGGAGAGTATGCCATTAAAAAATGGAGCGCTATACTGTTCAGCAACGCATACTTATTGTCAAATCGTACTACGAAAGTAATGGTTCAATTGTGGGCACTGAAAGAAAATTATGTGCAATTATGGGTCTTCGTGAGGCACCAGCTAAGCGGACCCCATTAGACTTCTTCTTGTGGGGCTACGTTAAAGGAAAAGTCTATGCAAATAATCCCGTTGCGATTGAACAGCTGAAAAATAACATTAGCGAAGTTATTGCAGACATAGGGCCACAGCTGCCGTGAAGTGATGGAAAACTCCATCAAAAGAATCCACTGCTGCCAGAGAAGCAGAGGCGGCCACTTACAAGATATCGTATTCCATGTCTAATGGCATAGTTTAAATGAACAATTGAACCCAAAATTATTGTAGAAATGTGATTTATTTGCCCATTAACATAATCGGCTACCTTTCGCTTGGGACACCCTTTACTTCCATATGTTATATTGGTATTTTTATCATTGGGGGCTATTATGGAACACAATGTTATACATATTATAGGGGATTCTAAATCAGTAATAGGATTTGGATTAATTATTTACCCATTTCTTTTAATATTGAAGCATTCAACGCTGTGCTGACATTGATATATTCAGTAGTAGTGTATAAATGTTATTTTGTTTTTAATTTTGTTACAAAAAATTGGGGAATATAGAGTGTTGTATATAATTTTCAGGATTGGAGTGAGGAAGTGGAACTGAACGATAAATTGGAGGCTGAAGCTTTAAGTGATGCATTGACTAGAAGTTCCTCTATAACAAGTCTGCACGAAATTGGTACTAAATCATTGCCTCCAACTATAAACTGCACACCACAGTCTGCAAAGAAATCAAAGAGGTAAGTGCTACGGTAGGCATAAGAGCATAAAGGTGAATTTACCGTAACTAGATGATAATCTACAGCTGAGAGATACATTGATATCCAGTCCAAGCTGCAGGATAGTAAAATCTTATTACAGCTGATAAAATGTCATGTAAAAATCGAAATTAAAATATATACTTATCTAGCTTTAAAGAGTTAAATGTGTTTAAAGTAGTAAAATAAAATGAGATTAATTAAACTGTATGTATTGAAACTATCTTAAATAAAAGTGTCTCGAATATTTTAAAAGTAGGGTTAGCTCGAAATAATAGCCGAATTTCATTGTTTGGATGAATGAAATATCTATAAAATAAAAATTTTGTTCTGTCAAATCGAATTATTTAAGTAAACTATGACAAAGTAATCCGTTTTAGATTCACCTAATAATAGAAGATAGAAACAGTAGAAGAAAATACTTTTAAATAACTAACACAAAACAGATACTAATAGCCAAAGTAATAAGGTTAAATCAGGCTTAATATTATGTAATGCCAATAAAAGAAACATATATTGAAAGTGTAGAATACAGATTTAAGATACTACGTAAAACATAATGAAATTATAAATTATATTATTATTAAGTCCTTTAACTCCTACACGGAACATAGGGCTTCGGTAAAAGTGCGCCATCTGGTTCTGTTTTGCGCCATGACTTTGGCCTCATTCCATGTCTTTCCTGCCCTTTTTTAACTCGTCCATCACTGTTCTTCTCCATGTCTATACCGGTTTTCCTATTTTTCTAGATCCCTGTGGATTCTATTCTAGAGCCTGTTTCGCAACACTATTGTTGGGTTTGCGGAGTGTGTGCCCCACCCAACCCCATTTTCTGCTTTTAATTTCAAATGCAATTTCCTTCTGCCCTGTTTGATGCAGAAGGTCGTCATTTGCTATGCGGTCTGACCAGAATATACGAAGTATTCTTCGTAAGCACTTGTTGACAAAGACTTACAGTTTATGTGATAGTACATTTGTGACTTTCCAGGTTTCACAACCATATAACAGAACTGACTTGACGTTCGATTGAAAAATTCATAATTTTGTTTGTGTGGAGTATTGTCTGGAATTCCATACTGGGTCAAGTGAACTGAAGGCTTGCTGTGCTTTTCGTATTCTACTACGAATGTCAGTTTCTGCACCCCCATTTTTTGTAATGATACTTCCCAGATAGGTGAATTCCTCAATATCCTCTATTTTTATGTGATTTATATGAAATGGGGCATTGTATCTGGTGTTAATTCTCATACAGTTTGTTTTATTGATCTTACTGGCTTCTATTGAAAGTATCTGCAACCGAGATGCTGTTTCTTAAAAATTTGGCCCATAAGGCACACATCATCTGCATATTTCATATCGCCCAGGCTGGAGGTTAAGGTCCAGCAAATAAATAGGAAGGGGGAGAGCACGCATCCTTGTCTGACCCCAGAGAGTGTTTCAAGTCCTTCACTATTAGTTCCACTATGCGCTACCCTGCAGTTAGCTTCTGCGTACAGCGCTTTTATGAGGGATATCACTTTTTCAGGAACCCCTCTTAGTTTTAATATTCCCCAAATGGCACCATGTGAAAGGCTATCAAAAGCACATTCAAAATCGACAAATATTAAGTATAGTGACGTCCGCCACTCTACAGATTGCTCTACTATCATTCTAATCATATTTATGTGGTCTATGCAGGAGCAATTCGATTGAAAGCCTGCTTGATTAGGTCGGAGCTCTGGTTCGATCGCATTTGTCTTCTAAGTACTATTGTGGCTAAAATTTTATTTATTGTATTTAGCAGGGTTATACCTCTCCAGTTCTGGCATTGAGTGAGATCTCCTTTCTTGGGTAGTTTTATTATTATTCCTTCCTTCCAGCCAGCTGGAATGGTGTTCGTTTCCCACACTTGCCTGATTATGGGCTCTAGTAACGTTGCGCTTAACTGGAGATCTGCCTTCAAAAGTTCTGCCGGTATATTGTCCACCCCTGGGGATTTGTTATCTTTTAGTGTCTTTATGGCACGCTGTATCTCTGCCTTAGTAGGCGGTTCACAATTGATCGGCAATTCCTCTGCATTTTCTTCGTTTTCTAATTCGTTTTCTTCCATTATATTATGTGAAGCGCCCAACAGTTCCTGAAAGTGTTCCTTCCACCTATCCCGCTGCACATCCGTTGATGTTAACAACTGGCCTTCCTTGGATCTTATTATTCTTGCCTCATTAAACACTTTGTTGGTCAACCTTTTAGTGATCTGATAAAATTCCCTGGTGTTATTATTTTGCGCAGCTGTTTGTGCTTTTTGGACTAGTTCCTCTGCCCACTCCCTCTTGTCTTTCCTTTCTGATCTCGTTTTCTGACTCGTTTGTTTAGCTCCTTATAGAGCCTCTGTTTTTCTGCTTTATCCTCTACTGATTCGGCCTCTGTAATACCCGCTTTCTTCTTTTTTCTTTCCTTAATAAGATTCTACGTTTCATCTGATATTCATTGTGTTCTTTTTCTCTCCTTTTTCCCTAGAGTGCTTTCAGCTGTTCTTAGCAGTGTTGTCGCAATTGTCTCCCAGTCTCTGTCATTCTGGCCATCGATTTGTTGGCATAGTTCTTCTTTGAATGTCCTCTTACTTTGTTGTGTTTTTAATTTCTCAATGTTATATCTGGGTCTATTTGTCATTGATGGTGTTTTACGTGTGGCTAGCTTTATTTTTAAAACTCCTATTAGGAGGTGGTGGTCACTTGCAATGTCTGCTCCTCTTTTGTTGCTCACATCGATAAGAGAGGACCTCCATCTTTTTGCTATTGCAATGTGGTCTATTTGGTTTTCAGTTCTCTTATCAGAAGATACCCATGTCACTTTGTGAACATTTTTATGTGGAAATATCGTGCCACCAATTACGAGATTGTAATTGCAGCAGAATTGGGTGAATAGTTCTCCGTTTTCGTTCATTTCTCCGAAGCCTTGTCGCCCCATTACATTTTCGAGATTTGTGTTGTTTTGTCCCACTTTTGCATTATATATAAACTATATTATTAATTACATATTCAAAATTAGGAATCAAAAGAATTTTTTGCTCAGATCAATTCAGTTAAAGCATATTCAGGACCATATATGTTTTACTAAGCAATAAGTTGTTGACGAAACTCATGATATATGGTTTGCAACTCCAGCTCTGTGATGTTTTATATTGAATGATATTCAAGCTTATCAAAAAATTATTTAACTCTGAAAAAAATTTAAAATATGAGAGTAATCAACCAACACAAGAGAATCAAGAAAATAATGATGTAAGAGGTGCAAATGAACAACGAGAGCAACGTTAATTAAATAATATTATGATACATACTCAATATTTAGCTCAATACTTACAGCATACTCAATATTGTGTGTCCGTTCCATTAATGTAACGTTTAATTTGACACATAACTAGACTATTATGATAAAATTTTGCAAAAATATTACCTTAGATTTAAAAAATTACTGCATAAGGTGCAACCAGTCCAAAGGCAGCAAAATAACCATCTAAAAGGAACCATGTGGTTTGTGAACATTAATGAAGATACTGTATTATGAATTACATATAAATTCTTGCTATCATGTATATGGCCATTATGTTATACTGAATATTAATGTTTATATTTTTTTCTGCTGATTTCATTAGAGTATGATCAAAATCTTTTCCCTTAGAATATGTTCTGTTATTTGAAATAAGCTCATTTAATGTAATGTGAATGTGACGGGTATTCGTGTCAATTGCCCAATGTGCAGCTAATTAAATTGCAGCACTATGCTCCACGGCACCTACATGGGTGACTGACCTATTGTATTCTCTTATAGAGGTGGCTGCAACAATGTCATTTGTAATGTGGTCCGAGTACGAGGACTGGGCCCAGTATTGGGGGTGCTGCTGTATGCTTGAATTTGAGTCCCAACGGTAGGAGTTTGGCACCTCTCCCTAAGCATTGGTGTGTTCATTCTGGTTTTTATATGTAATCGCCCCTTCCACAGATGCTTTAGGGGAAGCAGGTCGATTTCTGTACATGTTTTAACTAGTAGTGGGTAAAATTATAACAAAATATTTTTTACAAAATATAAATTTCCTGGTTATTAATATACAAATGGCTTTGAAATTAGCAATGCCACTCTAGTTGTTGATTTGAATAACTTTCTTATAACGTCAGACCGAATGTATAATAATGCAGTATTAGCAGACCAGTGTCCCCTTTATAAATCATATATTCAACTATTGCTAGGACATGGTTCATATCTTTCGAATTCTGGTAGAAAATTCAAATGATCATATGTCTAAGTTATTTGGTGCAGTGTGTATTGTATGTTTGATTTATTGACTATTAACTGTCCAGTTAATAATAGTGTGAATAATGAGATGAAAGTGTTAGATGTCTTTAGGATTATGAATGCCTTTTCTTTGTTGGAACTATCATGGAGGAGGTTAACCTCAACTAGCTATATAATATATATTATCTGTACATGATAAGCTAACAGGGCACAGAATGGCCAACAAAACTCACTTTTTAAGAACCACTACCAATTAGAAACACTTATCTGTAGAAAATCCTCCCCAAACAGTTCAACCAAATATTTCCAAACAGTTCAGAGATATGTATATCAGCTTAATATGTCCACTGTCTTTGAAAAATGAATGAATGGCTTTGAATGGCTTTCTTATTTGATGTTACAATGATAGTTATTAATGGTATGGGGATTGGTGTACCATCACAGGAATGTAAATGTTTTTGAATTTTGAAATTTTATAAAGTAAACAGTTCTAAACTCGTGAAAACGAAATGATATTTTCAAGTATTACAAAAAAATGTTATTGCTTTTTTATTTAATACTTGAATATTCATTATTTATTTCTTTTTCCCTTTCAGGAAGACCAGGCGAAGCAAGGACAGGTGATATTATATAAATTATATAAAAAATCTAATTTAAATTCTAAAATCTTGCAGAAATAGAGCCCGTGATGGTAGCAACTCCCGCACACGTCACAATCACATCAGACAAAATTCCACTACCAGCATCGACAGCAGAGATACCTTCAAAGTGCCACATGACAATTACAGATCCAGGCCGAGAAGACATTCACGTGATAAACGTGAAGAAAGCTATGATCGCTTTCATAGCAACTCCAGGAACCCCAGTAGAGAATGTAGCTGGGACAGAAATCGCGGTGCTCCTAGCGGAGTGGAGAATTGGAGGGATGAAATAGTTCGAAGCAGACAGAATTCAGAAAAGGATGACATAAAAGCCATCGACGCCAATACAAAGAAAGCTGGTATAATTGTGTTACCCCAGCAAACAGCAGAACCGGTTTATCCTTCTGTTTCACCACATGGTGCCACAGATCGTCCTAAATATCCGGAAACGAGAAAGTCCCCTGGACAACAGAAGAGCCTCTTTGATCCAAATAATCCCAGTAAACCTATCATAGTGAAGTCTACCGATTCAAGAGTGAGTGTGCCAGGGTTTTCTGATAATACAGAAGCAGCTCCACCTCAGATAAACACCACTGATCAGTATGGCAATATTCGGCCTCCCTGGTACGATGAAACCTCTGAGGAATTTAAGATGTGCCAATTCTCCGATCTTCTAAGGGACGTTAAAAGGGCAGACACAGAATTACAGTACATCATTAATAGTGGCTTGCTCTTAGGGAATTGGGCCGTGGTTTATAAGTTACGTCAATTCCTGAAAGAAGGTATGGAGTATCTGCTGTGCAGAGCTATAAAGTTTTGCCAGGCAGCCAACGTCGAGCAGCACTTGTGGAAAATTCTGTACCATAACATCATCGAAGTTACCAGAAATGCTATAAATAACGACCCCAAGAATAAGGAGAACTACAAAGCGTTTCTGCTTTATATCATCGATGAAGGGACGAAGTACTTCGAGGGACTGCTGGTTTCACTGGAGGAAACATACGATTTCAAACTGGGCGATTTCCTCGGTCATAACAGTACTCTGTCTCACAAGGGCTTGGGGTTGATTGGTTTAGCTCTTATCTCAGCACAGAAGTTGTTCCTATTCCTCGGCGACCTTGGGAGGTACAGGGAGCAGGTGAATGAGACGTCGAACTATGGAAAATGTCGACAGTGAGTTGAATATTTTATTGTAGAGGGATTTATGATGAGGGTTTGTGTGTATTGTTTTAGGTGGTACATCAAGTCACACGAAATCAATCCAAAGAATGGAAAGCCCTACAATCAGCTGGCTCTACTAGCCGTTCTAGCAGTAAGTATCAATAATGTAGGACGTGTTTCTTGCCTATCGTTAGATTAGATATTTTGAAAGTTATTTTAACAGTCACATATTTAATGTAGGACTAATAGTTTCCCCTTTTTAAAGCATTCACTGAAATTTTTATATTTCTTAAATGAACACTTGGTAAATACTTTTGTGAAGTCTGGAAATGTTTATCTACACCGTTTTCTCAATAATTAAACCTAAAGTTGACCTTGTTAACATAGGAAGTATAGGGACTTTGCAATAAAGTGACAGTTATTCTATTATATTTCAGAAACTTGTCTTTAAATTTTCATATAAAACTAATATTTTGCTTATGAACTAGCCAAAAATATGTGAACCCAAAATGAGCTGGATCCACTACATAGTTTTCGCGTAATCACAATAGAAAGTTGCGAATTTTTTCGATTTAAATCACGCACTCTTGCGCCGTGACGTTATTAGGAATGTTACGTGGCAGGGAATTACATCATACTGGCCAAATGGATTGCAAACCACTTCTTACATCACTCGGCGTTTTCTATAATATGTCAATAACATTTCTTCAATACGAGTCTGATTGTTGTGGGATTCCCAAACCAACTTCATGCAGTTGTAGATGGTTGCAAGTTCACAGTGGTAGTTTGAAGAAGCAACTGTTCTTCGTACTATATTACATTGCACTTAAGGGAAACACTCCGAAAGAAAAAAAAAATGGAATTAAATGACATTGGAATTCCTGAATTGGGTGAAGATGGAAATAGAGATTACCCAGAAATTAGCATATGTATTCGTGAATTAGCATATGTATCCCTGAAGATATGGACTAAATTTTATTCAATTATATTAACTTAGTTTTTTCAAACCAATTTGATAAGAGTTCAAAACAGTATTTAACGGCCATTAAATAATTGTTATTTTTATTCGATGCTCGTTATGACCCGTGAGTTACCTTCTGACAACAAACAGTCATTAAAATCGATGAGGGATCAAAATGGAGATAAAAAATAGCTCCTTATTTGTAACGAAGCTGTTCGAAATAGTTCGAAATAAGTTGTCTTTTGGAGCCGATGAATAGGCATAAATATTAATTTTTAAAGCATGTTCAATGAAAAACGATATCTTCAACTTTAGAATTTTTAAATTTTCTGGGACTTACAAGTTTTTCCCATAATCATACAATGTTACAAAAAGGAAATACAATTGGAAAGAATTCCCGATGGATGGGAGGAATCATGAATCCTGGAATTAAATGACATTGTACACAATCAGTGGCAATACATTTATTATATGTACAGTTTGAAGATGTACTGCATGTAGTATTATCACTACTACAGTTTCCTTGGCACCATGAACAGTAATTAGTTTTCCCACACATAGCACAGTCATTCACTGACGTATAAAATGTGCATATTTTTCGTGAATTGCTTGATAGTGCATCTAAAGTGCCATCATCAGTATTGGTATGACATATCTCAGACAAGGTGTCGTCTCCAATTTTATTAGAACAATAGCCACAAGCTGGTATACGTAAACAATCAAACCTTTTTGGCCAAAGGTTGCAAAGATCTATTGGTAGCTCTAACTTTAATACAGTACTTTGAGTATTTGTGTTTACATGAATGACACTTCAAATTCTGCTGCAATTCATCTAAGTGGATGATGCAAGTTCCAAGTTTAATTTTTTTCGCGATTAGATTTTAAGCTTCTTTCCCATAATTCATTGCTTTCACTGCCTTCAGGCGTTGTTTAACATCTTTTTCCCGCCTCCAAACTCCTTTAAGTTTTGTTTTTGGCATATTCAATGCAATATTGAAGAACAACATGATCGAAAGAGGCACATAAATAAACAAAATTATGATATCGCGATACGGTAGGTACCGAGTTCTACGCTTGCAGCGTTGCCACGTTGCAAACACAGCTGTGATGTGAAGAAAGTCGGTACAATCACAGCCAAAAATATGTAGTGTATCGCAGTGCAGCGAGCTATGTATAAGGCAGCAGATAGCGGTCAAACTTTTGTAATCAAAATACATGCTAGTACTACCTTAAAATGTATTATATTGCCTCAATTATGGAAATTTGTTATGAAAATTGAAATTTATCAGCACTTAATGAATCCGAGAATGCTTTTGACTATTTAGTTCTGGAAATTTTGTTTATTACATTTTGGAAGGAACTAAGAGTATTAACAAGTTTAGACAATATAAACGCATCGACTTCCATTATCTATATTATACTCTTTCCATTAGCAATACAAAGTTAGGTAAAGAATGAGCGGTCTTTTAATAGGAGATAATATGGTTTACAATAGACCTTTTCACGACTAGTTATGCGCAAACGTGACTGCCATGTTAAAAATGTAATAATAAAGGTAATATGAAAGTTTTGGACACTTTTTATTTTTTATAAATATGGCTGGACAACAAGGATCATTACCTTTTTTACCAATTTAATTAAATGAAAAATTAATTGATGGTGGTTCATTAGTGCATCCCACAGAAGAAGCACATAATTGTATTCAGTTACCATGATGGTTAAAGTGTCATGGCCGTCCCCAAGGTGGAAATAAAGCAGAACCAGAGAGGTTAGGATTACATTTGTGTTATGTTTGGATTAATTGATATATTAATAATTAAAGAAGTAAACATTAATAATGAAAAAATATAAATTATTTTTAGTTTATTAGAAAATTTTAATTTTCATTTCTTTTAACACTTTTATACTCTACCATAGGAACAATCTTTTTAAATAATCATCTTACGCCATGAGTTTGCGTAAGCCATATATTTTTCAGTCAAACAGGTCCTTGTTATTTTTTCCTACAAAGAACAATCATTTGCGGTTATATTATGAGCTATTACATTAACCATAAAATAAATGAAAATTACCTGATTACACAATTTTTTTACACAACTGATGAGGTCAGGATGTTCTCTGGTTGGACTACTTTCTCCTGCAGAATAAAGTGTACAAATATATGTGTCTTTATTAACATGATCAATCAGTTGGAAACGACCATCACCTCGTCCACATCTTTTAACCTACAAATCACATTTAGCACATTTTGGACAAATTTTAAAATGTTTTTGTTTCATTGATTTAATAAGTTTTCAACGATATTCGAAACAAAGCTTTGAAAAACTAATAAAATATTATGAATTCTCCAAAAATGATTTACTATGTGTGTTGCTGTGACATATCCCATAAAAATGTTTTTTTTTTGCTCCTTTACTGATAACATTATGTATATTTTATTTAAGATACTTGTTTTATTATTATATTTTAAATGTATAACAATTAAAACTGCACTACTGATAGTAAATTGATAATTAAATATGTTTTTTCTTTTAATAACATTGAAAACATATTCACAGCTTATACACGTGTAAAGTGCCAGAAAAATATGGCAGAAGTTGAGACATGTGCACAACAAATTTTCAACTATGAAAAGGTCTATTGTTAGGAAGTGGTACATGTCTATGTATTTTCTATGTGGTGAAGTTTTACGGTTTGGCCGCTTTATACATATTTTTTGTTGACAATAAGTATCGAGTTCACATGTACGAAATTTGTAAATCCCCTAAAAATGCACGCCCCTGAATATGTCAAAAAGCCATGATTTGTTACTTTCATAGCAATATAGAGTGCTTTCCTAGAACAATGAATAAATTCAGTAAAAATTCAAGGAACAACTTGAGGAAAACTCACGGACCCATCAAATTTTATTTTTAGTTGCACATTTTTTAAAATTAGTTAATACATACAGGGCGATTCGTATGGGAGTTATGACGTCATTGATCTTTGGCAACCCTCTTTATTATGGAATTTGAGAGAGTGCATTTTTTTACATACACTAGGGCCGGCATGTCAAACACGCGGGCCGCATGCAGTCCACCAATACATAGGTTGCGACCCGCTAAGATTCTTTAAAATTTTTTTGAAACAAATATTAAAGTAAATTTTATTTTTATTTGTATGCAGTTTGGTTTAGTAGTTGCAAATTTAAAACGACTATGTATGTATAATATACAATACATTGAGCTTCATATTGAGTCATAAATACAAAATATAATCATTCTAAGAATCATATTTTATTAATTTTTTAAACATTGAAAATATGCGGCCCCTCAACTTAATACAAAATAGATCATATGTCCCGTAATATCATATGAGTTTGACATGCCTGCACTATCGCGATAATTACATTATACCCCAGTGTCGAAATAATGTGGAGTGATTCATGTATAATATCAGACCACCATAACTATTCAACGGTTTGTCTATTTCTTGTGTAATCACCTATTATGTATATACAAATATGAATATAAATATTTAAAAAATTAAAAAGTGATAAAAAAATATAGAAAAAACTATTCTGCAATTTAGAAATACTAAATTTAATGGCCAATGATTATTTAAAAAAAAAAAATCATCTAAAGCAGATGTAACAAAGTAAATTATGCACCATTGGCTACCTGACAGTAGCGTTAGTGACCAATGATGTTTTTTATTGCTGTCAGATAAAAACTTATTTAGATGAGATATTCTCGAATTGTTGGATAGGGAGAAGGGGACCGATTGAGTGGCCCACCTGATTGCCACATTTGGCACCCCTAGATTACTTTTTGTGGGGATACTTGAACAGCAAAGGATACATTATCTGGCCAAAGAATTGAGAAGATTTAAAAGCAAGAATTTGTTATGAAATACAACTATACCTCCTGAAGTTATCGACAACGTTCAAAAAGGCTTTATTAGTTGTCTTGGCTATTATCAGGGAGCCAATAGTGCATAATTTGAACATTTAATATTTAGTTGATGTTTTAAATAATCATTGCTATTAAATTTTATACTTTGAAATAGCAAAATCGTTTTTCTTAATTTTTTTTTATCTAACTTATACTCATGCTATACTGTAGCGTATTTTAAAAAATGTGCTCTTTCACATTCTGACGCAAAGGGAGTTGCCATGAAAAAAGATATCGACCTCATACCTCCTACACGAATCACCCTGTATGTATTAAAATATTTGAAAAAAATTGCAACTAAAAATAAAATTTTATGGGTTCGGGGGTCTTTTTGCCAAAAAATATTCCTTCACTTTTTAACGAATTCATTCATTACTTTACGAAAGCACTGTTTTGAAAACGACAATGAAAATGTTTTATTGATCAATCTCTCTATCAACCTATTTAATGCGTTCCCCATAAAATATATTTTAAAAGTTGTATTATAAATCAAAAAAGGAATTTAATATCCTCAGTCAGGTGTATAAAGGTATATATTTTTGTTTCAGAGAAGAAAACTCGATGCTGTCTATTACTATATGCGAAGTTTAATGTCGTCAAATCCTGTGCCCTCAGCTAGGGAAAATCTTATTTCTTTGTTTGATGAAATAAGGAAGAAGGTAAGTTCTTTGGAATTCGATTTATTATATTCTGAAATAGATGAGTGGTGTACGTCCACTAATATAATGTAATTCATTATTTTCATGTCTTCATTAGAAAGAGGTTAGTATACATGAGACAATGAGTGGTCTTTGGTTAACATTTTTTCATGAATGTTAAAAATACTCGAGAGATATAAAATATCCTTGAATTATAGTATAGTTGTTTTGAGTTGAGTATAGTTAAATTTTTCATTCAACTGAAATTGTATTTAAAACGTTAAAAACGTTAAAGTTATTTAATTATCTGAAAAACATTTTTTTTTATATATATGTACAATATCTAGAAAAATATGATTTAAATAAGCTAAGCAATTGAAAAATACATAAAATCCAATTTTAATACAATATGTTGTTAAATATACAAATTAGATATACAAATCAATACATAAGTATAATAAATCAAAATCTGTTACATTAATACATATATTAAGTTAATTAAGTTGTATATAATGAGAAACTATTATTAAATGTTAAAAAGTAAAGATCTAATGTGATTTTTACAATTTCATATTTACATATGAAATTATTAAAAAATAATTAAATATTTTATTATTAAAATACACTGGTGAACAAAAAATTGAGGTCACATTGATAATTGTAACATTTTGTGGAATTTTTTGTTATATACATATACTTGACAATTGTAAATTATTGTACTCTGTTTTGAAGGCGAAATTGAATAGTAAATTGTGAATTTTAAAGCATATTGAATTTTTATGATTTTATTCCAACAAAGCAACAAATTCACATTTAAAACTAAGTTTGACTTCTTGGTATTCTGGAAAATATGGAACTAAAAAATTGGAACAAGCCAATCGCTAATAACGTGTGTTGCCTCCTCTTGCGTTAATGACTGCTTGAAGTCGACGTGGCATACTTGCAATTAAGTTACGGATCACATTCTGTTCTATGTTATTTAACTCCTGCAAGACATTCTCTCAGCTCCTGGACAGTTCTTGGACTTGGTGTATGCCTTTGAATACGTTGTTCCAACTCATCCCAGACATGTTCCATAGAATTCATGTCTGTACTGCGAGCTGGCCAATCAGACCGCCTTATTCCGACTTCATCCAGATATTCTATGGGAATTCGGGCTACATGAGGCCTAACATTATCATGCATAAAAATGCCGTGCTCGTCCATAGTAACCAGAAAAGGTATAGCATGATCTTCTAGAATTTATGTAATGGACCTGTGAGCTCTTAAAGAGCCATTCCTTACAAAAACCAATTCTTACGTGCTTGTGAAGATATTCCCGCTCAAATCATAACTGACCCACCGCCAAATGGAAGTTGCTCATCAATACAAACTGAAGCGTATCTATCTCCTGGTCTTCTTCATACTCGTCGACGTCCGTCTCACCCAGTTAGGTAAAAACACGACTCGTCTGAGAACAGTACCCTGCTCCAATCCTCTGCATTCCACGCCAGGTGATTTCGGGCAAAAGTCAATCTTGCATTTCGATGCCGGGGTTAAAGTGGTCCATTCACTGATATTTACATTTCTCACTTCTTGAAGTTGATTGCGCAGTGAAACCGCAGTTGCTGTTCTATTCCGAAAAATTGTGGACACCAAGAAACAGTCATCTCATTGGGTTGTAACCCTTTTCCGCCCAGATCCTGGTCTTCTGGTTATCAAGTCAGTCTCTTGATAGCGTTCTAATACCCTTTGTACACCACAAAGGTTCACACTCACAATTCTTGCTGTTTCACGTTGCCCCCGACCGTCTTCTAACAACGCTATAATTCTCGCCACAACAACAGGTCCAAAAGGCATGATGGCTTATTATAATGGATAATACACCTTTCAACCGAGGTTTTACAGTAAGAGAAATCAACTCATAAATAAACTACACTAAACCCTAGGCACCAAAATATGGAATAGCAGTTACTACTCTTGCACACTATTTTAATGACGTTCTTAGCAAGGTGCCGCTTTATGTCAAATTAAACTAAATGACAGATAACAAGTCTTTAAAAACAAATGTTCAGCGTCTACTAGTATAATGGCATCCTTAATATTATTGCTCCGAAAATTATTTACGATTATCAATGTGACCTCAATTTTTTGCTCGCCAGTGTATAATGTCACAAAGTTTTTAAAAATATCACCAATACCATACCAATAGCCAATACCAATACTAATAAAGGAATATTTTTAAGCCTGAACAAATATTGTAAATGTTTATGTAGACTGTTAGTAGGGTTTATAGAAAATTAAATTAAAATATTATTCTTATAAAATATAACAATATCTTTGAAGATGAACTTAATTTTTAATCTAGTTTAATGTGAAATTAAGTATTTTATCATGGCCAATTTATGATAGCCACCAAAAAATCCTTTCCTGGATAAAAACTACCCCAAATATACCAGACAAATATAATTCATAAAACATTTTTTAATATCTACATATTCCCAGTTTATATCAGATTCTCTAGGATTTTGACTCGGGTTTTTCATTGTAAATCAATGTTTTATACATAATCCTTTCCATAATTTCTTATACCCGCTGCTATCTGTATAGCTAAATCATTTTACTTTATTATTTTTTTAATAATTGACTTTTTCAGTTAATTATTGTTTGGTCGGATTTTTTTTACTGTCAAAAAATATTCTCTGTGAAGTAACTGAATGGTACAAGCACTTTGGTACACACAAAATTTCTGTATGATGACGCCTGTCTTCTATGTATATGGTTGAAAACATATGCAACTGTATGCTGTGATTTGTTGTGTGATTGTTTTTCTGAAGCCCGTCCTAACGCTTTCGGCAATTTTGCGATGGCAAACTGTAAGGAGTAACGTGCCAATATTAAATTCTGTTTGCTGTTAAATAAAACAGTGGCAAATACAGTTTCAGTGCATCGAGAAACTTATGGAAAAGAAGCTCTAAATCAGACAAGAAGTTAGGAGTGGTTTGCCCGATTCAGAAGTGGTCAAATGTCACTTGAAGGTGAACCCCGTTCGGGTCACCCCTCAACGTCCAGATCAAATACAAATTTTCAAAAAGTGCAGAACATTCGTCGCAGAACAATCGACGAATTGGAACAAATAAATAATTTCCTGGAAATCATGCAAAGGAATCCAAACTGAAGATTTGAATATGAACAACGCAGCAGCAAAGTTTGTTCCACGACTGCTTTCCAATCACCAGAGAGCGAAAACCGTCTGAAGGTGTGTCAGAAATTGAAAGAACAAACAGGCACAGACTGACGCTGATTTTGCGTTAAAAGCCATCGCAGGAGATGAATCTTGGTATTACGGCTATGACCCCGAAATAAAACAGCAATCCAGCCAGCGGAAGACACCTTCATCGTCTAGACAAAAAAAAATTTTTTGTTTGTTTGTCTATATTTTTATTTGAAGCACAAGTAATATCAAATGTGAAGCGCCATTATTTATTTTTTCGTCATCAAAGGAGTCGTTCGCGTTGAATTTGTTCAGTCAGGGCACCACCGTGAACCAAAATTGCTATCTGGCAGTGCTATAGCGATTGCATGAGGCAGTGAGAAAAAGACGACCTGAACTGTGGAAATCGAGGGACTAGTTTCTTCATCATAACAACGCGCCTGCCCACACATCGTAGAAAATCAATCAATTTTTGACAAGAAACAGCATATCTATTTAGCACCCCCCTTACTCGCCCGACCTAGCCACCCGCAACATTTATTCCCAAGAAAGAGGAAAAACCTAAGGGGAAATCATTTTTGGGGCGTAGAAAAATGATTGGAGGCACTTAGCATTAGTTCAGAAGAATATAAAAAATGGAATAGTGGAAAAACCGTTGGAACAAGTGCATATCATCTAATAGGACAGTATTTTGAAGGATATTGATGTTTTCAAGATGTTATTTAATTAAAAAAAATTAAATAAACAGTTCTCATATTTCTTTCTGGGTGCCCCCTGGTTTTATCCAAGAAGTAATTCACTATGTACGAAAACAACTGAACACCAACTACGCTTGTTAATATTCAGAAATATACTAATTCTCTGTTAACTCTGACCTGCTTTTATGATACTTTTATTGTCACAAATCTATAATACAACAAATTTTATGTAAAATTTATTGTATAATAGATTTATAATACAAAATTTATAATACTATACCTGCATTCTAAGAAAATAAGTTTTTTTTTTAATTTTGTCCACCTACAACCACACAATTCAGAACAGTTACATCGCGTCGTAGCAGATTTTTAGAAGATCAGTTTAAGTTAAATCAATCAGTGTAGGTAGTAAATGACATTTTCAGTAAATCATTCAAAATTATAAATATTTCAATTAGTTTATTGATTTGACTGGTGAATGGTTTTTCATTCCAGTAAGGTAATTCATTACCTATCCACACCTAGATATATTAATTATTTGATGCTAATTTCTGTAAATAAGGTAAATTATTGTACCAGTTATAAAATCTGCAGTTATTTTCTATTAGGTAATGTACAGTACCAATGCCATTATTTCTGTTATTGCCACTTAGAAGCCGTCACTTTTGTGGCGTATAAATTCGAAAATAACATCGCAGGTATGTCGCGTTACATAAATCTTATAGAACTGTTTAACCAGACCACCTATTATCTCAGCTATTTTATTCGTATTATTACAGTAACGACAATATGCAGAAGGTAATAAAATTTAATATTTCCCTATTCTCTTTCTGTTTAACATGCTGCCAACACAGTATCTTCATCAAATATGTGTACGTATATTATGTGATTTATATTTTTGTAACATCTCGGGTCATTTTACTGTTAGGAGTTCACTTGAGCCATTCTTATTGCCATTGTTGTATTTCTTGCCGTTTCTTTATATGCTGTACTCGGTGGGCGGTGAAAATTAATATCATTTGAAGGTATTAAACAAGTCAGGGCGTAAATAATACGTTTTATCATCTGTGGAGTTGATGCCTTACAGAGAGAACTAGGCTTCTCTTTCACACCACACACTGTTATGCTACGTTTATCGTTCCCCTCTACGCGTTTGCTCAGGGTGTTTAAATACCTTGTTACTTATTTTTACTAGGCGATATATCTAGATATAAGAAATTATATATTATGCAAAATTAGGCGCAAGAGAGAATTAATTGAAAGCGTATATTTCTTCAGTTTTTGCGTTGGTAATTGGGTCCTCTTATTTGTACCCAATAATATCACTATGATATTGTTTGGAGCACAAATGTTGCTTGAACGCCGGAAAACTTTTAGCTAGAAATACTATTTTTTTGACTAGTGCGCTTATTATCAATTTTATTAAAAACAGTAGTTAACAATATTTTTTTTAGCATCAACTATTCAGTGGTCAACATTATAGTTTGCGATAAAATTTTGATTGCTTTGAATAGCTATGGGTTCATTTTTGCTTCTAGCTATAGATATCGTCGTATCCAGTTCTATAATTAATTATGGTCCATACCTGACGCTTGATAATGGCTAGAGATAAGCAGGTGTTAGGCCCAGCGTTGCAAACAGCTCTTTACCCGACTCCTTGTTGTAGACCTAAACCGTCTAATACGAAGTGGGCCCGTCTTTCCTCCCGCTAGTGGCGTCTCCCCTACCTGGGGCAAAAATATCCTTCGTGCGGTGGGAGCGAAACAAACAGCGAGAGGGCTGGACTGACCTCCCCTGATCCTGGCTCTTTGGACCCTGCCAGCTCGGACCTCTTCGGAAGCTCATCTTGTCTTCTATCTTTCTTTTGTTTTCGTTGGCTGTCAACCTCTGGGCGTGTATCGTCTTTCGTGGGTTCATGCTTGCAGCGAGGTCCCTGAGTATGGGGGTGTTGGTCTTTTCGGCGATCTACTTCTTCGCATGTTCTGATCGCTGCGACGGGATTATAACTGTGCAGCTCGAGATGGGGCACAGCCTGTTTCGCCTAATGACGGGCAGGGACAGAATTCGATAGAACGAGTTAGCTCTTCCGGAGTGGGTGTAAGGTCGGTTTGGATGTGTCTTTGTTGGTCCCCTAAATATCTAAGGGAGATGAGGTTCTGGTGTTGTCGGACTTGGTCCACCTGAAACAGAAAATCAGATATTTAGTGTTATTTAAACTAACCCTAGACCTACCACTAGTGAGAGTTTCGGTTGTTTATGAGGTCTCACTTCTACTGTCTCACTTCGTCCGTCACCGCCCTTATCAGCGGGTTCGGATGATCTTTCGCTTGGTCGTTAGTTTTCCTGGATCTTTGATTGATTGTTTCTAGCACTGTCGTATATTGGAGACCCTTCCGAATATCTGCGTTTCTCACAAACTCCGTGGCTAAGATGACCTCGGGCAAGGTATCCGACGATGAATTTTCAATAGAGAAAAGCCGTACTGACAATAAAAGCGCTATGAAATTATTGCTCAAAGAAAGTACCAATTTTACAAAGCCCTAAAGCAAATTCATATAGGTATAGGTGAACTAGTTGCTGCTGATAATAAAGAGGGCATGTCTAAGGTAAGGCCACAGACCCATGGCCCTCAAAGTATTTTGTTTATCATTAAAAATGAATTTTTCTACATTCTCAAAGGAATATTCGACTTTTTGCACTTGACACTTCTTATGTATCCCCCATTAAAAATAAATCTACATTTCGTAACCTTGGATAATTTATATTTGTTGTAATTTTACACAAATCTTTCAGTATTAAAGTTCCTGTATTAAAGTGTAATTACTAGTCAGTAAAGTTTAGTATTAAAGTGTAATAACTAGTATTACACTCGCGAGATGTCGTCGCGTGCAAGTGAGAGATTTGAATCGATGTAGGTTCATGAAAGTCATTTTAGATTTGTCGTCGTATTTAACCACCTATTTGTTAAATAAATGTAATACTACATATTATTATAGTTATACATTGCCGTATAGTTGCATATATACGGCGCTGCTATTAATGAGACAAAGTGCGCAACTTAGACGATCACCGATCATTTCATAAGTCTTGGAGTAATACCATATTACGTATGTATTGTATATTGGACACGTATTGTCGAATTATGAATACATACGAGTAGTAAATTTCCTCCTATTCCCTTGCCCCAAGACAAATAAAAGTTATGTGGTTATAACTTTTAACATATTCAATACAGTTTTTTTTTAAATACGTTACCTTGTTATAAATAAAATTGTTGTAAATAAAATTCATGTTCAAGAATTTTGATATATTAGACGAATTTTGGTGTTTACATATATGTACTCGTACTAGTACAAGAAATAATGTAACTAGACACTTTCGATACATTCTCGTGAAATTTGCGAAATAACGAATTAATTTTAGAGTTAATTATGCTTTTGGTCGATGGAGGGCGAGACCAGTTTGAGACTAAGGTTATAACTAACTTTCCGGGGTGATATATCAAAAATATATCATTACATTCTTTCTCAATGGTACATTGTGTCCCGCAATTTCCTTTAAATGAAATGTCTCTTATTTGAGAAGATAGAAAGATGAATTAAGAACTAGTTTGAATTGTATGAAAAACCTAATTTTAAGCCTCGTTGCTGCTTATAATCCCTAAGATACTATTTTTCTTCCCATTTTTTTTTTTTTTTTGAATCGTACCTCCTCTTGTATCTCCAGCAGTGATATGTTGTATTTAATGTTTTATTAATATTTTGTTAATTAATAATGTAATATATCTGATATCTATTGCAAAACATGGAGTGAATTAATTGATCACAGTGTTGGAGGTTTCACTTTCACGATCTTGTATTCAAAATACATTTAAAAGCCAGTAATACATTTGCAAATATTTTGTTAATTTTTTCAGTAGAAACAAGCAGGATTTTCAGGAGGAATAAATTGCGATACTGTACTTTCTGCGGCTCTAGATACTGCAAGAGGCTAATCTTCATCACTTGAAAAATCCATTTCACTTTCAATTTCATTCATACTTAACACTTGAATTGTAATATTTCACCACTAATTTGTTAATATTAACAACATTTTTCGACAGGACATAGACCTACTAATAGGTATGATAATTATTGCGACCAGATATAAACGTGGAAAACATTTTTACTCATTTTTTTTTCGCCAATTTTAACAATATTTCGCAGCAGTTTTCGAAAAAAATATTGTTTCATACACGGTTGGGAAGTAATTTTTTGCATTCAAGAATGGCGATTCCTTTACGATCCCCAGCGAATAAAAAAATCATTCGATTTTACTTTGCAACCCAAAATCAAAAATAACTATTTGAAATTATAGTGAAATTGTTGATGAAACTTTGTAAAAGGTGGTCCAACCAAAACGCACGATGTTAATTGTAAATAAAGCAAAAAGTTTTCAGAGAATTATCTTAATATTTTTTATTATGATAGAAGGATCTATGACAATTATGTGTCAAACAAAATATCGGCGAAATGCTCGCCACGGCTTCGGTGGCATACCTCTATCCGATGGTCCATATTTTCAATGACTCTGAGACATAATTGAGGTTCAATGTCGTTAATGTGCCGAATTATCTCATCCTTTAGCTCTAGAATTGTTCTTGGCTTATTGACGTACATTTTTTCTTTTAAATATCCCCAAAGAAAGAAGTCCAACGGTGTCAAATCACATGATCGTGGCGGCCAATTAACATCGCCACGACGTGAGATAACACGGCCATTGAATTTCTCGCGCAAAAGTGCCATTGTTTCGTTGGCTGTATGGCAAGTGGCACCATCCTGTTGGAACCACATATCGTTCAGGTCCATATCCTCAATTTCTGGCCACAAGAAGTTCGTTATCATCTCGCGATAGCGAACACCATTCACGGTAACTGCTTGGCCGACCTCATTTTCGAAGAAGTACGGCCCGATGACGCCGCCAGCCCATTACCCGCACCAAACAGTCACTCTTTGTGGATGCATCGGCTTTTCAACAATCACTCGTGGATTCTCATTTGCCCAAATGCGGCAATTCTGCTTGTTAACGAATCCACGGAGGTGAAAGTGTGCCTCGTCGCTGAAGATGATTTTCTTTGTAAAGTCACCATTCACTTCTGTCTGTTCAACCAACCATTCGGCGTATTGACGACGCTTGAAATGGTCAGTAGGCTTCAGCTCTTGAGTCAATTGAACCTTGTAAGCGTGTAAATTCAAATCTTTATTCAAAATTTGCATCAGTGATGTTCGTGAGATGTTCAATTGTTGGGCACGACGACGAGAGGTTGACGGCTCTTCTGCTACACTATCGCGAACAACAGCAATGTTTTCCACAGAACGAACTGGGCGAGCATGCACAGGTATTTTCACATTTCCTACAGACCCGGTTTGCTGAAATTTGCGCACAATTCTCCCGATTGTGGACACATTTGGTCGATTATGCTGACTAAAAAAGTCACGAAGTGCACGAAATGCATTTTGATTTGAACGCCCATTTTCGTAAAAGGCTTCAACAATCTTAACGCGCTGCTCAATTGTGTACCTCTCCATGGTTGAATTTGTCAAACACTGAAATAAAGAAATGTCAAGTTAAGTTGGGCAAAAAACTTGACGTTAAGGTGTGACTCACAATTAACATCGTGCATTATGGTTGGACCACCCTATATAATAATGATCACTATTGATGTATTTCTGCCACTCATAGGTCTTTATCATTATTAATATGCATCTCCTTTTTGCCGTTTCCCTATTTTTAGATGGTAATTTGGGAATAAGAAGGGTTTTTCCTCGAATTTAATAATATATAAATTTCGAGTTTTTACGTCAACTCCTGTTATTATTTGCATTTGTAACGTTGTATTACATGCCCAGTATTTAAGCAGGCATTGCAGTGTATAGTGTATTTCCTGATTTATATAGGGGTTACATATAAATTAGGAAATATGTCATAATTTCTTACTGGTTGTATCAATGAATGCAACAAAAAAAATTTTTCTGATTTGTTTCTATACTATAATGGATGTTACAGTATATACTAACATTTTATTAAAAAGTATATCATATAATCAAGAAAGTTCTCAAAATATTGCATGTTTGCGTTTTATTGTTGAAAACCGTCTTGTTTTTTAAGATTCCGTGTCAGAGATAGATTTATTTCAATTCATAATTAATATGACTATGGCTGCTCTGCTGTTCCCTTACAATTAGTCTGTAATGTGGTAAATCATTTTCTGTTTTATAGTTGTATAGCATTAGCTTTGGTAAATGCGAATGATGGATTTGCTTAGAAGTTTTTAGATTCTACGTAAATTAAATAACTGTTCATTTAATTTGTACGGAAATCCTTAAAAGTTTTTATTCGTTCTCTTCTATATCTTCATTTAAAGGTAAAATACCTATCGTAAAATTTATTATCTCATTATTTCAGCTAATTTGTGTAAAACAAGATTACTTCCTGTCACACATACTACTTAAAATAAATTGGGCATATAAAATTAAACGGCAATAAATATGATGATCGTTATGCAGCAAAGTGACCTACCGGGTGAACCGAAAGTTAAGAAATGTGTACAAAAATAATCCGGGAATAGAAATACCACTTAAATTATTTTAGAATATCTAAACGGTCCAAGATGTTCTTTCGTTTTGCGGTCTCATGAAGACTAAATCGTTCTAACAGTGAAACCTGAAAAATGGCCTATGTATTTTATTCAAGTTATAATATGAATTATGTAGACTGGACTCCACACAAATGAAGCAAATTTCAATTTTGAATAACTAAGAGGCACATAGAACAATCTAGAAATACGTACATTTGTACACTGTTTGAAATATGTTGTAAAATTTAACACCAATTTCACACCAAGCGAGGTATATAGGGATACATCAGTTTGGTGTGAAATGAATACCACAAGGCCGTGGTAGAATTTTGACATTCGCTGTCTTGAATTTTCATAATAATGATGGACTAAAATCAACATGAACGTATGGTGTAAACTTTATCACCTTTAGATGTAAACTTTATTTCAATTTTACACCTCTTACTGTTCATAATGTACAATGAAGGAAAATAAAACGGCTTTGAAATATAATACACTGTATTATATTTTTCTTTTTAATATACAAAGTTAATTTATTCCACTAACGAAATATTGGTGGACTCGTATATGTATGCTATGTGCTAGTGCAAATCTAGAAAATTTTATATGTTCGTGAGGAATGCAACCAAATTCCTATAATATTTGAAATACTGCTTTGTATTATCGAAATTTCCAATTAAATATCATGATCCTACCCTCACATGAATGTTCTTCATGGTTAATAAGTAATGAATGTGTTTCGTTAATATTTAGATGCCTAATAATTCTTATAATGAGGGAATTTAGTTCGTACTGAAATTCATCAATAATCATATTTTGAAATAGTACTTTGTATTATCCAGCTTTGCAATTAAACATTATGATCATATCCGAACGTGAATATTCTTCCTGGTTATTAAGTAATAAATGTTCTTCGTTAATATCCAGATGCTTTTGGATATTTGCTAATAATTCTTACAATGAGAGGAGCTAGTACTTGAAATTGAAAATAAAAATTATAATTTAAACTGTGTTACAAGTAGTATAGTAGTAACTCAACTAAGATTGTACATAATTATTAAATTCATTATTTAATAATTGAGCACATTCTTGAAGAGATTAATGTGTTATTATAAGTAACGGGACAATAAAGATGACAATATAAGATGTCTCTTAACTACCTACTCAACGAAATCTTCCAATAATTTTCATTTGTCAAAAATATTTTTCATACATCTAATGTTTATTAGTTTTAATAAATTTGGCCATGGCAGTGACTATATTTACTTCTTGGAATAGACAAACTATTATTTGGGCATAAGTTTGTTATTCATAAATAGACCATTGTTTCAGGTTTGAACAATTGTCAAAATTTGAAACAATGTGCGTATTATGTTTATTTTGATTTAATTCTCACTGAAAATAAAAATTTTATAAAGTTCTTAGTAAAATTTATATATTACACTAGACACAAAATTAAGGGATATAAACAAAATCCTAAATTAAGTGATTTTCAAAGGGCTGTAACTTGGAGAAAAATAGTCGCAGAGCAATTGAAAAGCAAATTGAAGCTCCAAGTTTCTGGTTCTCAAATTTTGAGTTCAAAATTATATGCCATCAGCAGTTTTTGAGTAATCATAAGAAAACCACCGAGAAAAATATTTACAAATTTTTGCGTGCCTTTCAAAAAGTTTCCACGGATTTTAATAATTTGTTTTCAATGTTTTCATCATAAAGCTTTTCTAGATAATTTTATCCTCTTTAGTTTGAGCGGTCTAAAAGCCTTGTACGATGATTTTTCGCTGAGTTATCGTCGTTCAAAGCAAGAAAGTCAGTTCTGACTTTTTTTGAAAAACATTTTTTTTTACAATAATTAATATTTTTGATAAAAATATTGCTAAAAAAAAAGCTAAAAAAAAGTTTCAACCTCAAAAAATGAATAAAAAATTAAAAATACATCCTTACATTGATTTTTAGCAAAAATCACAAATTCAATCATGTCTATGTTCAACACAAAAAGAAAAAAAAAATCGCGGCGCTTTGAAATTTTCTTTGGGATACTTTAAGGTTGAAAAGAAGCCTCATCAAAAGAAAAGAAGATCAACATCCTTAGTCTATCCATTATTTGCAAAGTTGTGCCAAGTTACGTGAAAATCCGTAAATGTGCAATTTTTTACCTCTTTTTCAATCAACATTCTCGCGCCGCTATTTTATTTGAATCAAAAACCAACAACTACTACTTGTAAAGAAGACTTTGACAGTTCTTAAAATCCCAGTTGAATTTTCTGTAGGATCATTATTTCCCGAGTAATTAATTACCAAATTCAAAACTGACGAACTTGCCTTGAACGACGATAACTCGGCAAAAATCATCTTTTAGAGAGAAACAAGGCATTTAGGCCGCTCAAATTAAAGAGGATAAAATTATTTAGAGCTTTTTGATGAAATCACTGAAAAAAAATTTGAACTCAAGGTCTGAAAACTAGAAACTTGGAGCTTCAATTTGCTTTTCAATTGCTCTGCGACTATTTTTCTCCAAGTTACACCCTTTGAAAATCACTTAACAATTTAGGATTTTGTTTATATCCCTTAATTTTGTGTCTAGTGTAATATATAAATTTTACTAAGAACATTATAAAATTTTTTCTCCAAATTGTTATACAACAAAATTTGTGATATTTATACTCCTTAGTCTATTTTTTTATTTTGCGTTTGAGTGTATATGTCAGTTATAATTTCTTTATTGGATCTCCATCATTTTGGAGATATTTGTAAAAGGAAAATAAAATCAAATATTTTGGAGAGCATTGTTTACACTTATTGATACTTTTCCTTAACTACAATTTTAAGAAAAGTAAAAGAAATATTTTGTATGCATATATCACACTATGTATTTTAATAGAAATTTGAATTTTACATATTGTAAATTATTTTCCAAATAATTTCTTACCAAGAACTACAAATATGATTATGCGATAAAACCTTCCAGTATGCTATGGCTAACAAAATATAAGAAACAAACAAAAGGGTCTATAGTATTTCGACTATAAATATTTGTTGTAACATTTAATTTCTACTATCAGTTTTGGATGGACAGACAGAGTGGGTGAATTATAATTGGTCCACCAATTTTGTGGCAATTGGTTAACAAAAACGGTAAGATACTTGTTGCAAATATTTACTATGTAATTCACGAAGGGATTGCTCTTTGTGTAGTTTGTATACCGATTTTCTTATTTGATTCAAGTACAAATTCAATGTAATGTTATATCGACTTGTAATAACGTGTTAATGTATTTTTACTTCCATATATAGCGGTGATTCGATTTTTTTTCGAACCTTTTTACCGTAGTCATTCTTTGTATAATCTCTGTTTTACAATTTTTTTTAACCGTTTGGTGACCAAATCAGGGGAACGGACGGATATTTAGCTAATGTACATTCCATGATGGTAGATAACGTTATTTCTTCAGCTGATTTAACAGTCGATAATGACGATGTTATATTAGCAGATTTTAATTGCTTTTCTAGGTATTGTATCAGTTGTTTTAATATCGAACTGTTATTATGTCATCATCACTCATAATGCCTTTTCTAATGCATAATGTTATAGTTAGTGCGTTACTATGCATCATGATTTATAGTGATAACATGTAAATCGTGATATAAGTGAAAAGAAAAAGTTTTTAGTAGTTGGTATGTAACATAAATAGTAACAGGAATTCCACGCTATTTTTAAACCAATCATCATATGGATATCAATTGAGATAAAAACTATTTGTTGCAAAACAGGACCGTACTTAAGTTATGAAACGTAAGTTAATGTAAAATGATGTAAGTACTAAGTATTTACAGAACGTACCCAGATAAATGATAGCTCATCATCATGAGGTCATCAGTCCTAAGACTGGTTGGACGTTAACCTCCAGCTTCTCCTATCTTGTGCTAACCTACGCATTTCGTTAATTGTGCTACAACCTACATCCCTTACTATTTGCGAGCAGTAGTCTAATCTAGGCCTACCTCTGCCTGTCTTCACTCCTATTTCTGCCTCCAAAATATCGCGGACTATTCCCCCATGTCTCAGCAAGTGGCCTACCATTCTATCTCTTCTCTTCTTTATGTTTTTCCACATACTTCTTTTCTCGCCGACTTTCTCTAATACTTCTTCGTTTCTAACCCTATCAGTCCATGGTATTTTCATCATTCTTCGGTAACACCACATCTCAAAAGCTTCTAATTTCTTCCTACTTGCTTCCCCTACCGTCCAGGTTTCGCAACCGTATAGTGCCGTGCTCCATACATATGTTTTCAAAAATCTTTTCCTTATTTCTAAGTTTATTACCTCCGAGCATAAAAGTGCTTTCCTTTTGTTAAAAGCTATTCGACCCTGCGCTATTCTTTGTTTTATATCTTTATCGCTTCCATCCCAATTTATTTTACTTCCTAAATAAGTGAAGTCTTTAACTTCCTCCAATCTTTCATTATTAATTTGTACTTTCGTTCTTGCTCTGCTCTCGCGCCCTCTGCACACTAACACTTTAGTTTCGTTTTTATTCACCCTCATTCCGTATTCCTCTGCCAACACTGCCTCCATTTCGTTCAAAGCTGATTCTAATTCCTCCTTACTAGATGCCAATACTGCTATATCATCCGCGAATCTCAGCATTTTTAGTTTCTGTCCCTATACTTTAATCCCGAAATCCACTCTATCTTTTATCACATTAATCGCCTCTTCGATGTACAGATTAAAAATTAGTGGTGATAGCGTACATCATTGTCTTACTCCTTTCCTAATACCTACTTCCCTTTTTCCCCTTCTACTTCTATAACAGCAGTTTGCTCTTTGTATAGATTGTGCACTACTCTCCTATCTCTATACTTCATTCCCGCGCTCTTTAGTATCTCGAACATTTTTCCCATCTTACATTATCAAAAACTTTTTCTAAATCTACAAATCCTATATAAGCGTTCTTTCCTTTTTCTATTGTTTTCTCTAACATTACTCTTAGTGCCAGAATAGCTTCGCGAGTTCTCCTATTTCGCCTAAACCCCAATTGGTCTTCTCCTAGTATTTCCTCTGCTCTATTTTCCATCCTCTTCTGCACTATTCTGGTTAAGATTTTTGACGCGTGGAAGTTAGGCTAATCGTTCTAAAGTTCTCGCATTTGTCGGCTTCTCTCTTTTTTGGTATAGTAACGATAATGTTCCTCTTATAATCCTCCGGCATCTCGCCCGTTTCGTATATGTATTTTACCAGTTCAAACATCCTATTTACTACTTTCTGTCCTGCACATTTCAAAATTTCCGCCTGTACTTTATCTACACCCGGCGCTTTATTGTTCTTTAGCCCCCTTAGTGCTATTTCAAATTCCTCTCTCAATATAGGTTTTCCTACATCTTCTCCATCGATGCTAGATTCTTCCTCTATGATATAGCTCATTAAATGATAATTGCCACGACGTACCGAATAAATGTATGTGCATACTCAGCAATATATGTTCGATAGCTTTATCATTAAGTATCATACAGTTCGGCTGAGTGACACTAGATAAAATACTGAATTGTTCCAATATCGGTCTAATAACGATGGCAATTGTAGAATCTTGAAAATATCGTCGATTTGGCTCCAGGTTTTAGTTCCAGCCAGTTAAAATGGCTACAGAATCTCTGGAAGGCTTCTGACTCTGGTGGGAATAAACTTTTTTACGTTCTTCTGTATTACGTAAACATGTTTTACGTAGCATTGAATACATGCAAGTTAAGTTACCCATAGAATGCGAACCGGATCTGGAGGTTATGGAGGATCTAATATTTCAAAGAATTCGTTTTTGATGTCGTGCTTATGTTTTGGTATGGCGATTGGCCTATATATCCTAATATATATTAGTTGTTACGTATGTGTAGCTTTAATTGACATTGGTGTTGGTGCACTGTTTAGAGAGCTTTGAAAAATATGTGTTTTTGTATTTCTTAAATATAAAACCTTTTTTTTTCCACTCCCCGAGATACACTCCCCGTTTGGAAAATTTAATTGGAACGTCAACATATTGTTCTGGCCGATAAGGCAATGTTGTATTCAGCAGTTATTAAATAATGTTGATATTGCCTAGCAATAAAAAAGGATCAATTTCGCTCATTTCTGCTATTATTCTGTCCTTAGTTATTGTTCGTGGTCTAGTATCGAGAGCAGTCCAAAATTCGCGAAATATGCATAATACTGTAGTTTTTCTGTTTTAATAGAAATATTATTCATCTTTGATTGGAAGTGCAATGTTATTTCTTCCCATGGTTAATGTTCTGGACTAAAACATGTAGAATTATGTTAAAATAAAGGGTAAACAGGGTACAGAGAGTTTAGAAGCAGTATTGGCAGATTGGCAGATTGGAAAATCTATTATTTTAAGTATATTTTTTTATATTTTATATTTGAAGCACGAATTTTTATATTTTATTTACACAATACTAGCTCCTGTCGTGAAACAAATATATAGACATCGAGTTTTATGTGTAGGAAACGCGTTTACCTTAAAATAATGCATTGAATCGTGTCAGGCCACAGGCAAAGAATGTCTCCTATAAAGCGTTTATGTTAATTCATTAGTTATTTTTGAGTTATCAGTTAAAGATCAATAGTTTATATGTTATCCGACTCTGTTTTCTTCAATTAGTCGACTGATGTGTCAACTCGACGAGCATGTCCCTCGATTTGTGGGGAAATTACGCATCAAATTGTCTGCCGCTGTAAATATAGCTGCGCCGAAGACAACATGTCTGGGTATATTTAAATATACAGTATGATACGTCGAGTTGATGGTCGAATCGATCGCTGACTCGACTAGAACCACTCCATCTGTTTTGGTCCTTAGAATGCAAATGTCTAAATTCATTGTTTGACTTTCGTTATTGCTTCTTTCTATTATGTTTTAGACTTAGTAGAAAAAACATCTCTACGAGCACATATAAGTAATAATAAGAAACAGTTTCGTATTATTAAATACAGTTTTTTCTTGTTCACTGTATTTCTTGGTATGCAGTTATTAGTTTTACCTATCAATTTCATTACATCATTCATAAAGATAGATAGGATTGTAAATACCATTAACATTTTTAATATCAGATTCTTCATCAACCGTATTTAATGCCAAGATGCTATCTTGCAAATATGATGTTTATCTAATTGGTAGTTTACGACAGGGTTAGCTCTCATACAAGTCTACTACCAATTGATGTGAGCAAAAAATGGCCATAAAATGGCATTTAATTAACGATTTTAACGGTACAAATTCCTAGTTAAAATTTGTATATGTTATTACATTGATTTTGTTGGTTTTTTTGGCACTTAACTACTGGTTACAAAAATTTTTAATCTCTTAATTGAGGTATGCAGTTAACGTTGTTGGGATAATTTTCCTACGTTCAATTTTCGTAACTGGTGGTCGAGTGAGTTGTTTATTTCAGTTGCTTGGGAAAAGTAGAACTTTAGATTATATTTTATAAGTTTATTACTAATAAATATTGATAGTCTACAGGAGAGTTTTTGGTAACATAGTTTTATAGATCAGAAACAGTTAATATGATCGACACAATGATGTAAAGCATATTGGTGTATTACATATTAATAAAACCTATTTTTTATTAATCGTCATATTTTCGGATGAATTTTAAATAACATTAGCTTTTATGCAGGTTTTAATTAATGCATTTTTGTGGAATAAAAAACCTTAACATATACCTATAAAATTAACGAGATTATACCGGATGATCTATGACAAGTTGTGTAAACTCTGGCTCTAGATAGTCGCATTAGGCGAATTAGGCATGGCTAACAGAAATGTTCATTTCTTGTTAGATTATCAATTTAAGATGTGGTACGCTTCATAGTAGGTCACCACAGCCCATCCAAAAAATCCAAGACCGGATGACGTGTGCCAATTTTTTTACATATCAAACAATTTATCCTGTAAATTTTTTTTTAATATTTTTGAATATAAGAATTTGAGGGTTGAAGGATAAGCAGTTAAAACTCAGTGACTAAGATTTTTTCGCATTTTTTTCACATAGTGGTTATTAGACATATTTTAATTCTCCGTTATAATTATTACAATAAATTAAACTGAAAGATAATTTTATTCAGAATTGAACGTTAATGATATTGCACAGCCCTAGTTCTGGGGTCGCATTAATTAAGCTTTTATGGGTTTAAGTTTTACATTTTCTTCTATATTTACACAAGAGCGCAAAGAAACCCGCTCTATTGTAACTGCTTATACTTATATTTCTACTTCTACGTTATAATCGGGTATTACTTTTTATTATAATAAAAGTCATAATATCTGAATTACATTACACGAATATTTTTACTGGTTCTATTTAAGTGAACATTAAAACCGAACTTTCTGTTTCGAAAAAATCAAAATTTTATAACATTTTGTTTTGTAGTACGATCAAGGAGAGAAAAAGCGAAGGGAAGAGAGGCTGGAGCGTCAGCGTCAGCAAATGAAGCAAAAAGAATGCGAAGATAATGGAAATATTTCGGGTTCCCTTCGAAAGGAAGTTTGGATTCATCCAGAAGGTGGTAGAAGGGTGCACAGAACTACACAAGCTATGCAAGAGGAAAAGGATTCAGAGGAGGAAGATCTTGCCACATTGTCCAGTGTCGAGGCAAGTGTAATAATTGTTGCTAGAAATATTAAAAAATCGTTTCTTTTTAACCATTATCATAATGTGTTATGTATGTTTAATTCATATTTAATGCGTTATCATAATTACTCTTTTTTTATTAACCCTTGTATAATTTATATGACCTATATTTATAAAGTTATACCATTTGTAGGTTAACAAGAGATTTGTGATTAGCTATCTCCACGTTCATGGCAAACTTATAACTAAAATCGGGTGAGTATATCATTTATTTTAATCTTTATAGATCGCAACCGTTTTATTGTGGCGTCAATTTTTACCTTGTCTAAACTAAAGTATTTATCGTGAGATTCTCTTTTGCTATCCTTGTATTCGTTGCTTATGCTAATAATTATTATATTATTTATGTTATAAGATCATTATGTAGCTTAATTTACAGTTATGTGCAAAATAATAGCACCAGGTGAAATATACTAAAGAAAATCTTATTATAACAAAATTATTTAACCGAAAAAAATTGTATTTCATGTATTAAATATACAATAACTAACAGAAACTTAAAACATAACATATTATCATTACAATCACATAATAATGAAAAAAAAAATTTTTTTATTTATTGCTTGTGTAAAATAATAGCACTTTTATTTAAAATACAGATATAAGAAATTTTATTTATTTTGCTGATTCTGGAATGCTTAAAATATTAGTATTTTGTGTTACTACCACGATTTTCAATAACAACACGACACAATTTTGGCATGAAAACAACTAATTTGTGGCAACGTTCGCCAGAAATTGAAGCCCAACTTCTTTGAATTACGTTCCACATTTCATCGGCATTTGTCGGCTTCGCATTAAAAACTGCCTTCTTAACATCAACCCATTCTCGATTGGGTTGAGGTCGGGGGATTGCGGTGGCCACTCCAAAACTTCAATGTTTTTGTCCAGAAACCACTGTTTTGCTTTACGCGAGGTGTGTTTAGGGCTATTGTCTTGTTGAGAGACCCATTTCAGTGGCATCTCCCAATCTGCGTAAGGTAACATGGTTGTATTCAATATGTGAATATACAAATCAGCATCCATTATCGTTTCAATTCGATAAATTGGACCTGTGACATAGTACGAAAAATAATCTCAAATGGTTATGCTTCCTCTGCCATGTTTAACTGTTCCTGCTGTATATCTAGGATTAAATTCCGACTTTGGTGGCATTCGTACGAACTGGCGGATACCAGGAGATCCTTTAATAATCACTGCTTTCATCACTCCACAATATGTTACGCTATTTTCCCACTGGCCAATCAACATGTTCTCGGTCAAACTTTTACCTCTTTTGCCTATGTTTTTTTGTTAAAAAAGGAACTTTTCTTGGAGTGTGACCTAGTAGATTATGTTTTAGTAACCGTCTTCGAATATTGATGCATCAATATCCACGTTAAATTCCTGTTTGATCTTAGAGGATGACATGAAAGGATCTTTTTTGTCCATATCGATTATTCTTCGATCCATTCTCTGCGATGTTTTGCTCTTTCTGCCCCTAGTCTCTATTATTGCCTTCTATATTATTGCATTTATCATCTTATTTGAACACGATAAAGTGTCCCTAATAAATTTATAAGATTTTTCCTTCCCGCCCCAATTTTTGAAAAAGCTGCTTCTCTTCGTTTGTACAATAACGCTTTTTGCCCATTTCTTCTGTAAATATATAGATACTAAACGTGTCTGAAGTTTATTTTAAAGAAGAACAACTTTTACCTTTGTTGGTTCACAGGTGTAAAAGTCAAAAATCACCAACGAATTTCCAATTTACTGCAGACAAACTTCATAGTGCTATTTTTTTACGCAGTACGAATAATATGTTTCTGTTTTTACGCTGCTGGCAGATATGCAACAATAAATATGTCTTACAGAACTTTACAGCATTCGGTTTAGTTTACTTTTACTATTTCTATTAGTACATAGATAATGCCGTACATATTAAATTAGCTGCAAATTTATGACATGGTTGAAATATTTCTTTGCGGTGCTATTATTTTGCACATAACTGTATATCCAAGGGGGCATCATATTCAAAAGCTACATAATCATCAGTGCAGTGCGCTTAATGCGTGATGCCTTAAGAGAAAAAAATAGACTGACAAGTTTATCACATAGGAATTGAACATATACTCGCTACCTATTTACTAACTACAAAGCAATTCAGCAATTTTTTGCGGACAATGTCAAAGATGCTATTCGCTGCATGAAATCGACGCAGACAGATTCACAGACAGGCGCACGAAAATCCTGTGAAGCTAAATATACAAGAAAGTTTACTCGTCCAATTTATTTTCAATGGTAACATTCACATACTCGATATTCTTCGGCATACTCGATAACTGCTCATCACAATTTCATTCTTATTGAGAGTCGCAATTTTTAAAGATATTTTTAATGTGTATGCCTATTATATTTTTCGCGAGGTTATTTAAATATATTTGTCATTTTTATTAACCTTGTTAATATTAACCTTGTCACCACCTTGTATAATGTTGATATATGTGTACCTTCCTGCTGTGATTAGAGGTTAGACCGTGAGAATATAGCAGCAGGAGAGAAATGCTTAATTAAATACTACAACAATACATGTACGTACATATTTAAAGACATCATAAATTCACATTGGCGCATTCATCATTATTTTAAAATAAGTAAGTCGACGCCACCTCGGTGCTTGGATATACCGAGAAAAAATTGGTGATCTATCGGTCAGAAAACGAACAAATAGAAAAGCGCTATGACCATCTATCTAATAAATAGCAAAATAACGCCCCAAATCAAAACAAAAGACTCCGTTTGGTGAACATCTTTGTCACTTTAAGTGAACTTGCTTTACTATTTGGCAGGTAGACGGCCATGATGTGCTATTTTGTATTTATGTTCACGAAGTGGTAGATTCGCCCGTCTAATTTAAATAAGGACATCACGCACTGACATTTCTAATAGAATGAGATCGTAATTATTCATATACGTTTTTGCGTCTGACGCCTCCATTTGGAATTAATTAATCGGGACAATTTTCTTCTGACTATTTTCTCTTACATGTTTTTCGTGCGCGCCTGCGCTCAGCAGTGATCCATTTGAATAGCCTCTGACGCCCACTGCATAGAGAATAGTTTTGCTATTTGGCCGGTAGATGGTCTTAGTGCTATTTCACCTATTTATATATACCCAATATAAATATGATTATTTTGTTTTATTATACTGTCTAATAGTAAAGTTTCAATTATTAAATTAGATTTTAATTATTAATGATAAATGTGGACTCGAACTAAGCAAGGCCCCTTTATGATCATATTTATTTCACTGTACACATAACAAAGTAAAACTTGAGATATCTTATTGCTTTCGCTTCCCACAAAAATCACAATCATGACTTCGTTCAATTATTCTTTACCCACATCTCGACCAGATAGAGTAGCGAGTTCGTGTCAGGAATTTTAATATTATTACAGTATTCAACCGAAGTGTTGCATAGACTTCCGCACTTGCGTTTGTGATAATTGGCAATTGTAATCGAGGCGCATGTCTACAGGGCGTTGGGCAGTATATTTAAGCAAGGCATAGATGGTACCCCTTACTACCCATCGCTGTTTTTCTTTTATTTTCATTCCCAGCAATAGTGAAATAGTATACTAGGCATTACTTCGTAAACGCAAGATTGTTGCTTAGGCCCTAAGAAAAACGGAAATGAAAAGGGGAGTGTATTTCGTATGCTTGAAAACAAAATAGAAAAAAAAAGTGTAGATAAACATTTTAATTCAAATAACGGAATTATATACGTTATGGTTTTAGTATTTTGGACAGCGTAAAATAACGTTTCAGTATACAGGCTTAAGTAAAAGAATATATTTTTTAAAAATTCAGAAACAAATTCTTGCCCTTCATACCTTTTTACAGTAGTGGCCATAAAAATAGAACCTGTATAGAAATTAGTAAAATCGTTTATAAAAACGGATACATTTCAGATAAAAAACAAAGTACATAGTTGTATAGAATTGTGTTTTGGATAGTATAATATAACAATATATAAACTAAAAATAGTTAAAAAGAAAGTATATTCACAGAAAGAACAAAAAATATTCACAAAGGTTGCTCAAAAAAATAGAGCCACTACAAATTTTGACATATATGAATATAAAAATTGTTTTCATTAATAGTCTTTGTTGTAACTAGTTATTTTTTAGTAATATTTTGCTTTACCTTCTATCAGCTACGACACAATGGCGTGTCATGGATTTCACAATAAATGCCCACAAGTTCTCAATAGGATATAGATCAGGTGATTGAGAGGGCATTGGTAAAAGTGATATTTTATGATTCTCAATTAATGTTTTACTCTCTTTGCCGTATGTTTTGGGTCATTATCATTTTTAAACACCAATGTAAGTGGTATTTCTTCACTGGCGCAAGGTAACATCACATTTTCAAGGATGCTGTAATATATAGAGATGATTTAAAGACACCAAAGATGTTGGAGACCGCTCTCGTGCCGTCTAACACCTGCTCTGAAAGCTGTAAGACTTGAAAGAGCGAAACATTTGTCGCGCGTCCACGACAAATGAACATATCACGAATTCTTCTTACAGATGAGAAAATCTTCACGATTGAAGAATAGTACAGCCATCAAAATGATATGATCTACGCTAGAACTTCTCTAGAAGCCGGAAATCTCGTGTAATCTGTTCAGTGTAGTCACTTATCATCCGGTTTTAGTGATCATTTGGTGGGGTGTCTCTTATAAGGACGTTTCTCCCGTTCATTTTTATGAAGTCGGAGTAAATGACGGCAGCTAGAGTATCAGGTTACAACGTTGGAAGCCGTTGTTAACCCTGTCAATGACACTTGGTTCAAAGGAAAAAAAAAACATTTATCAAAACTTTAGATTGGCCGTCCGGTCACTCGGACTTCAATCCATTTGACTATCGTTTATGGGATATTCTCGAGGATATGGCCTGTCAGAAACCTCACTAAAATTTGAAATCCTTGAAGCATTGAAGTACCAGCAAAATTACCCAATTCTAGTTTACAGTACTGCGTGGGTGCAGATGGACGATTTGATTAAATTGTACCTTATAATATATGGTTACTATTTTTGTGAGATAATTCGTTTACTTTTTTATAAACCTTTGATGTAATGTCAGTATTTTTGGCTAGCCTCTGTATGCACATTCTATTTAGTGCAACGTACATTATAACGCGAACGTTGATTTAAATAAAAACATTCCAATTCATGTGAACCCTTTGCTATTTTTAGAGAATGATTCTTCTATTCGAATCATTTTGTAATTACGAGACAAAATAATAGAAATAATGCTGGATTCCTTCAAATCAAAGTTCGAATCCAAAAATCGTTAGGAACGGTTCCTGCATTTATTTTCTGGAACAAAGATGGAGTAATTCCTCATAAAAAAGGGGTGAAAAAAAATCGGAAAATATTCTAGTCTTCAAAGATAAGATTTGCAAGACAATATACCGCCTTATAGATTATAAATGCATGTTTATGTTGTACAAAATTAATCTGCAGGGCTAGAATTAATTGTGTATCTTCTCTTATTAGATTTAACATCAGAATGTTTCCAAAGCTTTACATTTCAAAGGAAAGAGATTTGCATCAAATTATTTTATGCCAAATGCTTAGAAATGTTTTATGAACATGTAATTTAATAATCTAAAACAATTAAAACAAATTAATGACATAATTTAAAACAATTATTACTAATTTTCTTAGTTAGGCAAAAAAATTATCACTGTCTTGTGTTTTACTTCACCAGATATTATTTATCATCATATATCTGTTTATTCAAATAGGATATCCCGGATCAGCACCTAACGTTTATTTCAACATAATGGGGATATAGTTTTAAAACTGATTTAAGACTTGTTAGTATATCAAGAAATATCGTGTGAAAAAATATTTCGCCTTCTTGAACGATCCAAGCTAGTAAAAGCTAACACAAATATGCCATTAATATAGAGCAAATAATATATAGATACAGGCTTGACTCCAATATTAGTTTCATTATTTTTCTTGATACATTTGGAGTACACACATATCTCATAATAACAGTAAGTAATTTATTCTACTTATTCCAGATTTGCAACTCGCTGTCTCTATGTGTAAACGTGCCTCAGAATTGAAAACTGTATTAGTAAAAAGTTGCGTGAGCGTGTAACGCTTACTTATGGGGTGCATCTCGCGTAACGGCGCTAAAGCTGTCGTGCCATCTACCATCTACTGCGCTTGGGCAGTCGCGAATTGCATACAAAATAAAACGAGGCCTCAATAATTGCACCACATTGACTTACTGCGAATTGAACGAGGAAATTTTACTAGTGCAAATGCAGAAATAGTTGGGCAAGCCGTAAAACCATCCATAAAGAACGGGCATAATAATTGATGAACATTTTTCCAGTTTAGTTCAAGAGAAAGTTTTTATCCTATTTTTTTTAATTCTTATTTGTGTTTTTTACCTCCTAGTTGCTTTGTCTACCTAAGATGTATAGTCATTTCCTCATTTGCATTACTATAAATTGCAACAGGTTACAGCTAATTGTTCGGTCATACATAGTTTTATTGAAAACAATCTTGCAGTTCATCGCCATAAAGTTCTATAAAAGGTTCTAGAATTTCTGACGAGGGCCAGCCGAAATGTACTTCATTGTAAATCGAATCAAATAGTATTAATATTGACTTAAAAATTGTACGTAAACTTCCTTCGCGTGCTACAGTGGAAAAGTAGGTGAGTGATTTTCCCGAACTGTATTTTGTTATCACAGAATTACGGTGTATTTTATGTGACACGCCTCCAAGGACATTATTTCCAGACGAATTACCGAATACGCTATTATCACCACAGCCCGTTATGACGCGTTGGGGCACATGGTTGGCCTCTTTCACATGAAGAGCCGCAAGGCTTGTCCTCGCGAGCGGGAGTTTTTTCCGCTCCCACTTTCCACTCTTTCACATAGGGAGCCTTTCGGCTAGGGCTCTGCCAGTGCGTCAGTCGCAAAGTACGCGTTGCAATGGTTCGTACATGTTCGGACAAAAACGAACAACAATGGACAACGTTCCAGAACATATTAGGTCCATCCTATCAACCAAAGGCAGGTGTTTTTGCCACGCTTCATCAAGAATTTCGACGGGATGGCAACAAGTTTTACAATTACTTTCGAATGTTATTGACACATTTGATGAGCTCCTCGGGATGGTCATCAAAATCCGTCTTGACTTATCGCCGAGGAGCGAGAGACTGGCGAGCAAGAGCCATTGTCGCCCTTCATCTGAATTTGCATTTCGAGAAAGACACGCGACTCCCTTCCAAGCGCCCGGCTCGAGATGCAGGAGCCATACTGGCTCTCACTTACGCGCCTTATAGGCCCGTGCTCTCCATGGGAAAGCTCCATTGTACTCTTTGCATTTCAGTCTTCCGCGCCTTCCTCCCGCTCGCGAGGTCGAGCCTTGCGGCTCTCCGTGCAAAAGCGCCCTTAGGATTGGCAAGCTACTATTATCTTCATTTTGATGCAAAGAGGGTAATCGACAAACTAAATGCAAACGAAGCATTCTCCATATCATACGTTCACTATATCAGGTATTCAATGACCTATGTGTTCGCGATGATTTAAACCATCACCTACACGGTCATTTATGTAGAATTTATTTGTCAATAAGAAACCTTGAGTGCACACCTATTTACCCTGGTTACGCAATAGTTACTGAGCTAAACATTATATTTGACTTGCACCAGTTCAACCAGTTCATTTTTTAGCCAACAGGATACTGCTGAACGCGTGAAAACTAAATGGGAAACAGTTTTGCAACATATTCTCGGGTTTCATATACTGGATGGTTTGTGGACCTCCTCGTAGGTAAAAACTTTTCTCGACTAAACATACACGTGACTTCCTTGAGGAACATCATATTTAAACAGCTCTTGTTACTTCTGTAGATGTTGTAAGATATTTTTCCCCATATAGGTAGATTTTAAGTGGTCAAGTGGCATCGATATTAATGAATATGATTATATTAATGAATTAATGAATAGATTGTGCTAATGTACTAGAACTCTAAAAATTATTAATGTGCAGTCTTGTATGTTCAGTGGTATTTATTGCCCCTGTCGTTTATAATCCCACAAAATTGACAATTAAAAGGCAATATAGTGTTTCTCATATTTTTATGTGTACATCAGCGCGATGTCCTGGATCCGCCTCTGACTTTTACATCATGCACGATTTACTTGCGGACTTTAATTTAGCGATTTAATCGCTTTAAACAGCGTTAACTGTATTATTAACAAATAATTACAGAATGGTACATCTTTCAAAGAATTGCAATTTTTTATGAGGAGTGACGGGATATCTTAGGCCACTTGCTTAAAATGTTTAAGGATTTAAAACTTCTATAGATTATAAGACATAATAAAAAGTTTTACTAATGCCTTAATTTTGTCCAGGAGTGTATTTTATGATCGTTCCATCGAAGTAGCAGTACGATAATTACATAAAATATATACACATAATTATTAGTTCTTGGATTTTAGCGTAGCACCTTGTATACGGGCCGCGCCTACAAATTTTAAATTAATGCATCAGCATTCGGTAGCAGCCTAACTTACAACGAGCATCCGTGTGTACTGTTATATCGACTTTATGTATCCTCGGAAGATACCACTCTTCTTCGGCAGCAAAACGCATACAGTAGAACAGTTTATACACTAAAGACGATTAATGGTAATTGAAAGAGGTCATTGATTTCTCGGCAATCTGATTATGCTCCCATGTTTCTCGCTACACATTAATTAGGCGTCCAAAAAAATCCGTTTAATATATCACGTACAACACTTGAATATATTTAATTCGAGCGCTCGCATTTTGCGATTTGAAATTATGTTAATGTTTCCGTATGCGCGAATAACGAACATGGGAACAACTTCATGTTTTATACCACAGCATACAAATTTTAAGATTTCTGGTGTAAAGTCATTCCCATGGTAATATAAATTTGTGACACGACAGTCGGCTAAAATTTTAGATTTCGGAGATAGAGTTAAGTAATGAATACTTTTCATATTGACTTAAACCCTTTGTCTCCCGGCGGGACAGTCCTACGCTTTTACAATTCTTATATCATCGTGACTATTAGATTTAAATGCATTTAGTCCTGAAGGAACTTTTCACTACATCTTTTGCTTTATTTGACACATAATTGAAAACATAACCTCTAAATTTAGTCTTACAAATAAATATTTTATGTGCAAGCACGCAGTGACATTGGTAGTTTTCTGGAAGGTAAGTTTATTTGATTTTTAGAATGTTTGAGTGTTAGTATTATTGAAAAATTCATCTAATTAATTAGCTTAGGTATATATTATTATTAGAATTAATATGTTTGTCTATATTGAATCCAACGCATGAGTAATATGTATTTTTTTATTTGGGATTTTGCAGTCCCGTAAGAAATTCTAAGTTTATTTATTTACACAGTTTCTTATATATTATTCATTTTTATATTAATATTCGTTAATAGGGTAAAAATGGATAATCAGTACTCTGGTAAGAGAAATTGGTTTTGGAAACAGCCTCTTACTAATGAGGAATCGGTAGAGGAAACAAAGAAAATTCAGTTTGAACTAGAGAATTTACCGGATGTCGATTTGCTTAGTGAAATTGAGAGTCATAAGGAGTATCAACAGGTTGAAGATAATGTTACTGAAGAAAGTATAGTTCAGCCCGATATTGAAGCAATTGAAAGAGAAAATACTTCAAAACACAAAATGATAACGAAGTAGATAGGAAATGGAAGAAGAAGAACGTTTCTGAAAGAGAAGAAGTATTTAGGCAAAAGTTTAGGCGAACGCGTTGTTCTTTCAATGTCCAAACCATTTTGGGGACATCATCGAAAAATTTATTTCGATAATTACTTTACGTCGAGTCCTTTGAGAAAATTTTGATTGAGGATACATTGGCTCGTGGTACAATAAAGCCCAAGCAAAAATTCTTACCTAAAAATTTGGACAGTAAAAAAAATGAAACGTGGATACTATGACTACAAATTTTCATCTACAAATGTTGAGTATTTCTCTTGGAAAGATAATCGCGTGGCGTATTTTGCGTCTATCACGGAAATGAAGAAAATTCTGTAAAAAGGAAAGGAAAAGTTGGAACATCTAATGAAATTATATGTCCCCAAGTAGTAACCGACTATAAAAGCTGTGATATATGGGCGGTGTGAAATGTGCAGCAGCAGGGAAGTGGAATCTCGTCCAGAATCAAATTGTTCCACTTGCAATGTTTTTCTTTGTTGCAATGGATGCAAACATTGTTTTGCGGAATATCATGGAATTTCACTTTAATGTACATAATTTCATCATACAACTAAAATAAATAAATATTAATAAATGTACTGTCTTTTCTCCAAACGTTTTCAAATCCCGAAGGGACTCGTTCGTCCCGGTTACAATAAAATTAGCAACAATTAAAATATTTAAAAAAATGCATCCTATAAATTCTTTCCGTTTATATTAATGCATAAAAAGAAAAAATAATGACTCGAGGTGGCCCAGAGTCGCATATTCTATCTATTAACATGTCCGTTCAGATGAAAGTGTGCCTGATCAATCATAATTAATTGATGAATAGAATTAGAATTTTCTACAGCTATTCGTTGAAGGGCTACGTTATACTGTGGACGTTGTTGTTTATCGCGAGGATTAACTTCATGAACTAGATATATTTTATAAGGGAAATAGTGCAAATAAAATATTAAGACCCGTCTCGGGCTAGTCGTGGTCCATTCTAGTTCATTTTATCATATAGTGTTCTGGTTGAACTCGAGGAGTCGTCATTTACACTCTCCCTTACTCGCTCGATATTCTCCTAATTTCCAGCTGAACATGACCTACTTGCATTACCAGGTATGTAAATATGAAACAGGAATTTTTTGTATAGAAAATACACGTGTATTGTATGAAAATAATAAGATATTTTATTTGAAGTTGCTTGCTATACATTTTTCCCATCTCTCTGACAATTTGTGGATTCCATGCTAAATAATTCTTGCTCTCTTGAGGCAAACCGATCATCGAGCCATTACATCGTACATTTTTGTAAGGAGTGAAGCCCTGCTTAGCAAGTGTGTGTGTCCCATCGATGCAAATAAGTAGTAATCGGACGAAGCTAAGTCTGGTGAGTAAGCCGCATGCGAAAGTATTTCCCAACTAAGCACCTCAATCGTTTCCTTGACCGGTTTTGCTGTATATGATGGTGCATTGTCAAAACAAAATCATGTTGTCTTACCTTTTTTTAATATTATGGTCGTTTTTCACACAAAGCTTGATTCAAATCGATCATCTGTTGTCGGTAATGTTCAGTATTAATGGTTTGGCCAGATTTTAGCAGCTCATAATAGATCACACCCTTCTGATTCTACCAAACACAGAGCATTGTCTTCCGTCCATAGCGATTTGGCCTTGCAGTCGATGGCGATGGTTCGCCTGACGTTACCCACGATCGTCTATGCTTAGGATTCTGGAAAATATCCGTTTTTCATTGCCAGTCTCAATTCGATGGAGAAATAACTTTCTTTTGCACCTGGTGAGCAGCATTTCGCAAATGGTTTTTCTGCTGTCTTTCACTCACAATCAGTTCATGTGGAACCCATTTTTCCATTTTCTGGATCTTTTTCATGACTTTCAAACGTATGGAGACGGCTTCTCATGTCACATTTAATTGATCCGCGAGTTCTTGTTGTATTTGAGCGTCATTTTCATCCAATAATGCTTGCAATTCGCTATCATCAATATCCTCAACCTTTTTCGGTGGTCTTCCACGTTCTTCGTTTCTCACGTCAAAATTGCCACTTTTGAATTTTTTAAACCACTCAAAGTACTGTGATTTAACAAGAGCATGATCACCGTAGGCTTCGACAAGCATTCGATGTGATTTTGCAGCAGTTTTCTTCAAATGGTAACAGAAAATAAATGCTGTCCGCAAATCGTAGTTTCCAGGCACAAAATTCGATATGTTTAGCGCCATTAAAAACGCTGTTGTAGTATGAAACTTGTATTGCTGTGAGATAAAAACCTTTATCGGACGTCAAAATGAGAAAAGGCGTCAATTACGCGGGATGACGGTAACTACATTAGCAGCTAGGCCATCTATGGACAAATTTTGGTTTCATATTTACATATCTGGTAGAGTGATCTCTCACACTTCTCGTTTCTTCTCATAGCTTCTCTCATTGCCTTTTATTGTTTCATTTTGTCATTGTTTTTTATTAAAATATTTTATGAAGTTGCGTTGTTTCCACATTTTTTAGATTGTCAGTTTTTCAAAACCAAAAATGCTGACATGGACTTTCTTCATTTCGGTAAATTTTGAAACACCTCAGTATATTCTGTATTTTGTAATCTACAGCATCAGATGCATTACTACACAGAGATAATAGAATCTTAGAATAACAGGTTGTTCTATTTCATGATTGTTAGCCTTATTACATGTTCGTCTTTTGTAGCCGTCTAGCTGCCGCCTAGACAATATGCCGTGTATTAAGCAGGTATTACTCGTTTTGATTGCGCGGGACAGTACCTACATTCCTACATTATATTTAAATAAGTACCAACGTTACTTTTGCTTTCTTTTCATATGTGCACCTGCCCTGATGAGTCATCGAGAAGTCTTATTATGCAAGCACATCTCATTGTTTGTGTCGTCTCGAATAAAGGCAATAGATGGGTTTGTTGGAATATTTAATACACTTCCAAGGTTTTAATTGAGGCAGAAATTGGCGTCTGAGTTGTGACATTTTTGGAATTAGGAAGACAGTACGATGTGGAAGAAGCATTGAAAGCTAGTTAGTTTAGTAAATTTTTCATACAGACTGAACGGAACAAATGAAAGAACTGTTTGATAAATCGATTTTGTGATTTTCACTTTTGCTAGTCTGATTATTTTAACAGAGGATTTAAAAAAAAGTACGTAGAAGTGAAATTTAGTTTTGAATAGACTCAAATACCACCGGTGATTTTTTCTTCCTAAAAGGTAAATACATTTTTGTGAGTATATTGAAAGCATTGAAGGACCTTCGTCCTTCTTATGCCGCTATAAATGCGAATTGGCAAGCTTACTTTAAGACAGGAAAAGCAGACATAAATGACGTTTGTCATTGGAAGATCAGTGTCTACTCCAAAAACATTGACCAACTATCATGAACGAAATGGCGTTAGAAGATCGATGAATTAGGCGGAAATTAATTCAGAAGATTTGAAAATTTCGTGTGAACACATTTTTATATTGTTCACAATTTGGCTATGCGAAAATTTTCGGCCACATGGAGGATTCCTCTAGTCTGATGCTGAATAATCATGATTTAAATTTAATCCATTACAGACATTAAAGGTATGTACCTTTATTGCCTGGACGACTATTCTTTAGGGGTTGAGGATTTAAAAAAGTGATTGTATGATCAAACATTTATATTTAGGACTAGTTACTATTTAACGGATTGTCAGATAGTCTTAACGGATCATTATGTATGGATAAATATGTATTGATGATATATACAGGATGGAACACCACAGTATTATTGTTTTTGGCGTTATTTTAAATTTAGGACAAATTCTCAGGCATGTTGATTTGTAATATAAAAAGTATATCTTCTAAACAAAATTTTAAACATACAGGATGATTTATGGAGGTTCATTACAAGAGTGATGTTTTTTTAATAAAATGTCCTGTATATCTTCATATTGAATTTTCATTGATGATATGATCTAACTTATGATCTGTCACTTCTGATCTAATTTATCGATTGATTAATTACAGGTATTAAACTGTGAAATTGTTGAAAAACTTTTTTAACGTTATTATTTATTTAAATGTATTACATTCAAATAAATATTCAAAATTTTCTCCATTTAGGTGTTGACAATAACTTAAAATCTTTGGCTTCTGCGCTGTTCCTGTCCTTACTACTATTTTGTCCTTATTTATTATTTTTGTTTGTATAGAAATATTCCGTTTGTGTCCCTTCTTTGAATCAACAGTATTATTTGGCTCTCGCATTCTATAATTTATTATACTATAACGATAACACCATAGAAAAAATCCAACGGCGTAAGGTGTGGTAATCTAGGTGGCTACTCGCTAGCATCTCTTATAATGACATCGTATGCTCGGTGTTACGGTGATCTCGTGGAAATCAATTTCACCCTATTGGTCGAATCTAGTACATTAGATATAACAGATTTGCCATAATCGGAACAAATCAATATCTGATGAGATTCAGATATATTTCAGCTATTAAATACTGTCAATAAAAATCCGACTACTAGTATTGTTGATGATGGTATCTGCCTAAAATTTAATCTTTTGAGAATGTTGTGTATACGTTTATGAATCCAATGAGGATTTTTCACTAATAAATACCTACATTCCTTCCCGTTTACTTTGCCCTTCGCCGTGAAAGTTGACCCGCTTGAAGAGAGGATGGAACTAAGACCTATCGTTTTGTCTAACTTATTCAGTACTTCTCAGAAATAAACTTCAAGATCTGGATCGTCGTTTGGCATATTAATTTCTCTTCTTCATCATAGGGATCATAGGGATGTTTTTCGTTAGTAGACATTTCAAAATAGTTGTATAGCTTAGTTAGTTTCTAGTTTGGCTTGGATTTGATTTTCTTTATCTTGAACACTAAGTCAAATGTCAGTAGTGTCTTATAGTATCTACTTGAACTGTCTTCATGTTTTATCAACATGAGCTAATAAATTTGGAATATAGAATGAAATTTTCCTAACTAATGCTAAGAAAATTCTACGAATTAATATTAGTTCGAGAGATATAAAGGTAAAGACCTTCATAGAATGCTTTTCGTGTTTGCTCTTAAGATAGGTGATGATAATTATTTACATAATACATATTATTTGCTAACATAACTAAGTCAAAATCATGAAACTCTTCGGTGGAATTAAGATATTTAAAATTTAGAGAATATCTGGAAAGTAATGATACCTAGGTTAAACCTAGCTTCATGAGATTAATTGGAGTTGAGTAAATCGACTATATCTTACTACAATAGAATATCTGCTATTGTTTTTTTTTTATTTTTGTATCTTATGTTTTATTATTTTGACCCATAATAATCCCATAATTTATATCTATCCGTATTTAACCAATATGTAAACCATATTTTGACCCATATATTAACAGAAGTATGGTATACTTGTTCGATCTTAATAAAAGCGCACAATATGTCAGTGTCTACGAAAACTAATTAATTACGGAGAATCATTAAATCACATTACATTATTTTAATTAACTTTATTATAACCAAAGTATGCAAGATCATTATCCGAATTAATAAGATTTGTCCAAGTTCACAATCAGTTTGTTTAAAGGGGTATGTTACAAATATTAGATGGATCCTTGATTGAATAGATTTATATTAAAAATATTTCTCATTTGAGTAGAAGGTACAGCAATTATATTAGATGCAATTAGCTTTAAAAGCAAGTACAACAGGTTCCTTTCATAATGTTTTTCATTTTTTTTTTCGAAAACTCAGAAGAAACAATTAAAATGTCAATACTTGCATTTTAATACTGTTTCTTTAGCAATAAAATGACATTTTAGTTAATTGGCATAAAAAATACTTTTATTCAAGAACAAAAACGTCTTTCATACAGATAGTACTTATTAATTTAATTGAACAAATTGCTTCAATAATACAACTATTTATATTTGAAAATTTATTTTTTTAATAGAACAAATTTTACAACCCGAACTACTACAAAAATCAACTACTATTATTTTCATTATTGTACATACAAGATTTTCTGAATAACATCAAATCGTTTTGGCAGTCAGAGTAGTCTGATATATTTTTGCTGACTATTTATTGCGACGCAACCGTATTCGCGTGGAAGATTCACGTTCTATTGGCAATGACATTTTGTGACAGAAAGATTAATCCTGATATTTGATTCTGAACACAAAACAAAATAACTGTAACATTGCTCTGGAATTAATTGGTGAACGATGTATTGAGAAAAACGCAGAAAAAAAAGGCAGATTTGAATATATTAAAAAATCCTTTTTTAATAGTTGGCTTATTAAAATTAAATGTATAGATAGTAGTTTCCACTGTGGATTCTGATTAAATATTTTTATCACTTAATCCACCACAATTTTTTTAATAAATTAAACCGGCTGTAACCAATAAAAATCTGTGTGAAATTTATTCCTTTTACTTGGATTTTATTCCTGGAATTACCACTATTCTTGCAGTAATACATTAGAAACCGTTTATACGTATTCTGCAACCACGCATATGTAATAGGAATAGTTTGTAAACTATCAGACATTTATTACAGAAGCCAACCTAATATTCAGTATATCGACATAAATTCATGTTATTTCACTTTTCCACTACCGCCAATAATTGGACGTATTATCGGAGAATAATAGCCGTGAATAAAAATAAATTAACAAACCGCTATTCCAGATTATGAGTACAGTTAGGAAGTTATCTTAATGCCGAGTTTTAATAATATGTGGATACGTCCCTGCGTTTTATAATTCACACAGATTTTTATGGTCGCTCCGATGGAATGCGAGACTAATAAGAAATTGAATATAAATCCATGAAAATAGGTAATGTAATATTGGTGCATCCCATTTAGATCCGAATAGCTCATTTATGCGTTTTCGATATGCGCGAAGCAGTATACACCTGGCTTCATCACTCGGTACTTTCGAACGGTTTTGAATCGACATTTATTTTTTGACACAGCCAAGTTGTCTTGGTTGCCTGCAGCTAATTAGCACAGTCACTGAGCAGTCTTCTAGGTAAAATTCCCTGACACAAGTTTTATTTTAGTTACAATTTTTTAAGTAAATGTATACAGGGACCCCTAAAAAATATCACACTAAACGTATTCTATTCAATGGTTATCCCTATTTTTAATTTAATTTTTGAATTTCACCTAAAATTTTGATCATATATTCTGTATTAGATTAGAATAGGTTATTTAAAAAATGAAATTTGACATATATTTAATTTGGGATAGCTTGCGTACATGTAATTTAGTTTAAAAAAGGCGCAACGAAAATAAAAAATCAACAGGTTCTAGAGTTTTTCGAGAAAATGTATATATTTTAAACGATTGTTCTAACTTTTACAAGCTCACTAGATAAAATTTCATTAATAGAAAAAGAATATGTATATAAAGTTTCTATTAATTTCATAAGACTTGTGCTCTCTTGAATTTAATCTACACAATTATAAATTATAGGATTAAGGTAGTCAATAGAAAAGAATGAAAATTATGTCTAATAACTACAAAACACTAGCAATGGATGGTATAATATCTAACATATTAAAAGAAAGTATATAGAAAATAATTATAATAAATTAAAATAATCGAAAATTTACACTTCCCGCCCTAGTGATTTTAGAATAGGATCAAGTCAATAATTATAGCTGGTGGTATATATATATATATATATATATATATATATATATATATATATATATATATATATATACATATATACATATATACATATATACATATATATATATATATATATATATATATATATATATATATATATATATATATATATATATATATATATATATACATATATACATATATACATATATGTATATATGTATACATATATGTATATATGTATACATATATGTATACATATATATATATATATATATATATATATATATATATATATATATATATATATATGTATATATATATATATATATATATATATTATATATATATATATATATATATATATATATACATATATATATACATATATGTATACATATATGTATACATATATGTATACATATATGTATACATATATGTATACATATATGTATACATATATGTATACATATATGTATACATATATGTATACATATATGTATACATATATGTATACATATATGTATACATATATGTATACATATATGTATACATATATGTATACATATATGTATATATATATGTATATATATATGTATACATATATGTATACATATATGTATACATATATGTATACATATATGTATACATATATGTATACATATATGTATATATATATATATATATATATATATATATATATATATATATATATATATATATATATATATATATATATATATATATATATATATATATATATATATATATATATATATATATATATATATATATACAGTACTATTCAAGAGTCCCCTCCCCCCCACTTATCTTTGGAACGATTATACATAAACTAGTGAAATTTGGTAACTGAATATTAAGGATTGTAAACTTCCCTACTAGTGATGATAGATGACGTATGCGTCAAAAATGACGTCACAAGGTCATTGTGACCAATAATTTTAAATGGAACCATACGGCAAGCGACACCTCTTTTAAAAGGTATCGAAAAAACCTATTCAACGATACTAATATTGTGTCTGTTTACGGCAGTTTTGACAACTGGCTTTCAAAAACCGCAAAGCTGTGATTAATTAAATCAGTTAATAATAAAATTTAAAATTCAAGCTCCGCCACTGGATAGTTGGATAGTAAATAATCTGACGTTTTTGCAAGTCTCCCCAATTTGATTTTTTTTTAGCTGTCAAAGTTTTTATACATTTAATAATTTGTGTATTGTTGATCGAACGTTTAACTGTTTTAGTACCTTGTGGTAATTTTAAAATATTTGTACATTCAATAATTTGTTAAACTGTTGTGAGCTGAACGTTTAAGTGCTTCAAGAAGAGAAATGGTACGTGTTCTAGGTGATAAAGTAGCAGCGATCCTAATACTTGGTGAAACTGGAGAAAATATTCATGCAGCAGAACGCATTTTTAATGAAAGGGTTCCCGATCGCCCAGTTTCGAGGACTTATTTGAGAGAGCTTCTTCGTAAGTTTAAAACAACGGGTAGTATTAATGATGCAAAACGATCTGGCAGACCACAAATTTCTGATGAGAAAAAAATTGATATACTGGCAGAAGTAATAGTAAATCCTACTTCTTCAACAACTCAAGTTGCATCAACCTGTGAAGTAAGTCAAAGTACAGTGCACAGGGTGTTGAAAAAAAAAACAAATTTCACCCATACAAATTAAAAATGGTTCATCAACTCTCAGACGACGATCCAGACCGAAGACTGCAATTTTGTGAAAATATGGAGACTAAAATTAACCAACAGCCAGACTATGTCAAAACAATTTGTTTTAGTGATGAAAGTACTTTCTATCTAAATGGAAATGTAAATACACAAAACGTGAGATGTTGGAGTGACGCAAATCCTCACATGTTTCGTAAAACACATACTCAGTATCCCGAGAAGGTCAATGTTTGGGCAGGTATACTGGGAAACCACATCGTTGGGCCTGTTTTTTTAAATACCGACTTAACCGGTGAGGTGTATCTGCAGATGTTGCAAAATGCAATAGAACCGTTAATCCTTGAAATTTTGGAAGATAATCAAGATAAATTCGACATTTTGGAAATAACATTCCAACAGGATGGTGCTCCTCCACACTATTACGGTGCAGTAAGACGGTATTTGGATGAAGAATATCCTGGTAGATGGATTGGACGACGAGGTTCAATGGAATGGCCGCCCCGATCACCGGACCTCACACCTTTAGATTTTTTTCTGTGGGGGTATCTTAAATCGAAGGTTTACGCCACTCAGCCTGACAATATTGATGTTTTAAAGCAACGTATTGTTACAGAATGTAGGGCTATTTCCGCAGACACATTTGAAAAAGTACGAGAATAGTTTCGCAATAGGATGTTTTACTGTCAGGAAGTAGATGGAGCTCACGTCGAACAATTACTATGAGTAGGTACTGATTCTTGAAAACTACCATTAGTATCATTGAATACGTTTTTTCGATACCTTTTAAAAGAGGTGTCGTTTGCCATAGGGTTCCATTTAAAATTATTGGTCACAATGACCTTTTGACGTCATCTTTGACACATACGTCATCTATCATCACTAGTAGGGAAGTTTACAACCCTTAATATTCAGTTACCAAATTTCACTAGTTTATGTATAATCGTTAACAAGATAAGAGGGAGGGGAGGGGACTTTTGAATAGCACTGTATATATATATATATATATATATATATATATATATATATATATATATATATATATATATATATATATATATATATATATTCATGTTCAAATCATTAACCTATATTTTTGATATTTTCGTTAGCTTAAACTGTTCGAGATGATAGTTAAAAGCAGAAAAATCCAAATATAACTAAGCCAACACTGTGCATCTTTATAGATTTAGACAAAACCTTTAATCGTCTTAGTCATCTACAATTCTTGATGTGTCTTAAGGAAATTAGTAATAGAGACAGTATTTTTAATCTAATAAAATATTTTTTTATCTGATGATTATCGCAATGTGTTAAATTAATAATGTAATAATTGTTATACATTCTTGATGATATTAATGTTATTATTTATTAACAATTGAATAATAAATAAGGTTGTCATAAAATATCACTTCATTTCCTATCCAAGGTAATCCTCTAGCGACTTGTCACAGTTTAACACATTTTTCAGACATGTATTGTCTATTAGTTTTACTATGACGTTCTGCTGATCATGATAGCATTGCTATCCAAATATGCATATATAGGTTAATTAAAATATAGGTCATATGTGGTTAAAGGCAATACAGTAGATGTATTGCATTTGTGGAAATGACAGAAACGTTGTGCGATGTGGGTATTTTTAGTGCTTCCTAAGTTCTTATAGAGATTCACAGGAAGTAAACATTTGGTTATATTCTTGGTAACATTTATATATTATTATTAAATAAAAATGTATATTTAATTAGAAAAAATGGTAATTTTATCGTCTCGACAGAAATAGGTTAAGTACAAAAATAAAATTTAGGTAAAAGATTCCGTAGCCTGCTTGAAACATATATTAATGTTGGTGGGATAGTATAATTTTTAATAATTTTTTCTTTTTGAAATAAAAACAGTTTTGGTAACTTGTATTATTAAAAAGTAAATAAAGCGAGTGTTAAAAGAAGACGGTGAAAATATGAAAAACGAATGTTTAGATAAATACTTCGGAAACAATTGACGATAGAATATTTGTTGGTGGTACCCTTAAGTGTGTCTTAAAGAGGCGTCTTAGAAGTGTAGAAGTTTTTAAGTCCTGGTTATCATAGCAAGGGGTACGGCGTCATTTTAAAATAGGCGTTTTTACATTTTCGGCATTTTATAGAAAATTTTTATATAATTGAAAAACTTTTCCCATTTAAACTATATTGTTCATCAATTATGTCGTGTATATTACAAGAGGACATATAAGATGCCTTCAAAGACAGATAGTTATTGGTGTGTAAAATGATCAAATGCAAGTGGCTGGACTAAGTTAGGTTTGTGTTCTTAAAGGTTACTGTCCCCGGGCTAATGCACTGTGGTGGACTGATCACACCACATTCGGTTTCTACGTGAAAATTAAAGGGTATTGTATGTTGATCCTCCTATGAAAATATTGATGGTTTTCGAGATATTTGGCTTTCTGGAACATATTGACGATAAGTTATTTGGAACGTGTATATATGAAAAATTATTTTTGAAAGTTATTGTTGTATTTGTAATACCATAATTAGGTTTAATTTCTATAATTTTACCATTTTTAAAGCTTTTTCGTATTAAAAGGTAAAAAATTTCATAAATTTTTGCAAGATATGTGGACGTTTATAAATGCAAAGCCAAATAACTAAACATAGCTTTTGTTTGTCATATAAAAACCGAAAAGATGATAAAATATATAGGTTTTTATTTGCAGAAACAAAGTTGGTACCCGCCCAGAAAAAATGAAACACCTTGTATAATGGGCATTATTTTTATATAGTAGGACTTCAAAAAGTATGCAATATCATAAAAGAAAGATACACTTACATCGTATTTTAATGACGATATTGAATTTCTGCACACTAGCTGAATACGTTGTATATTTTAATATCTAGAAACTATCTGAAATTATTAGTGAAGCCAAAATTAGAGGGTATACTGGACACGATTTCATTTTTTTGTTAGTAAGATATCCTCGTCTTATATTTTTGCATTTCACTTACGGTGTAAAGTAAAACCGCATACATTTGTTTATTTGAATAAATATCCTTGAAGGGGATATTTATTCAAAAATGTTATTTTACAATAATGACACAACATATGTTATTATCCTCAACGACGCTCCCATTGATAATTAAAAATTCTTTATATGATATGATGTATACATGCTTCAGAAGATCCATGATTTCACAAATGAAAATGTTTTTCTTTGCAGTATGGAGAGTTTTCAAGAGACCGCTATGCAGATGTTGAGAGAGTTTCGAGCCCTTTTGCAACATTCTCCTGTACCGTTGCCGTGCAATAGATTCCTGCAATTACTGGCTTTAAATATGTTTGCAATTGAAAGTACTCAACTGAGAGGTGAGTGATGTTTCAATGCATGTTATTCGTTTTTTAAGCATCCTCGGTAGCGCATGAGGAGGCTCCTGTTTAGATATTTCCTGATTATATCCATTTTTCGAGGATGCCTGATAATGTGGGTCAAAGATTCAAGCGGGTTCGTATTTGAATGGAATATTGTATAGTGTAAAACTAGAAACGTTAGCGACAGTGCAGTACCGGATGGAATATTGGAAGAATTGAGAATTTCAATTATGTGCACTGATGATCAAAACACATTCATAATTAGTTGGCGATAGATTGAATTAAACGGTCGGTTCGTTAGTAATCACTAAAGTCAACTGAAGATATTTAGAAGAGTGATATGAACTCTTGTAATTCTGTGAAATAATCTCGCACACGTTTTAATTCAGTTTCGTTGAGAGAACCATGAGATTTAAACAAGTCGCTACCATGAATTGTTGGTAGACATCTCTGAAAACATTGTTAACCCTTCGTTACACGCTAAGGCATCCCCAGGACAGCATTATCACGAAAGTTGAAATAGCGGGGGAAAAAACCACGTGTGTATTGAAGGATTATGTCAGATTTTCAGAATATATAACCGTGAGGACTGCATTTTTATATGAATAGATAAATTAGTAACGGAAATAAATTAAATGGCTAATATAATTTCTCTAGATGTTTTAAATTAACTTTTATTAGTCGAAACATTCAATGGAACAATTAACTTATAGTTATTTGTCCTAATACGGCATCTAAAACGATGAACTTAATTTATTAGATATCTTGGATTTATCGTTTTATTTTTCACTATACACGGAGAGAACAGTTTATTTCTGATAAAAAAAAACGTATTTACTTAAGCTTAATTTGTTCAATGTAAATATCCTAAATTATTGTAGCTAATATATTTTACATTTATATAGTTAGCAGTATATTGAGTAAAATATTCTCAATCAGAAATGTATGTATTCATTGTAAACCAGTTCGATACAAAGTTGGTTTTATTATTTATCTATCTCCTTCACTTATGTATTAAAATGATAACTGATTTTAATATAAGGTGGTCCAACCAAAACGTACGATGTTAATTGTAAATAAAACAAAAAGTTCTCAGAGAATTATCTTAATATTTTTTATTATGATAGAAGGATCTATGACAATTATGTATGAAACAAAATATCGGCTAAATGCTCGCCACGGCTTCGGTGGCATACCTCTATCCGATGGTCCATATTTTCAATGACTCTCAGACATAACTGAGGTTCAATGTCGTTAATGTGCCGAATTATCTCATCCTTTAGCTCTTGAATTGTTCTTGGCTTATTGACGCGCACTTTTTCTTTTAAATATCCCCAAAGAAAGAAGTCCAACGGTGTCAAATCACATGATCGTGGCGGCCAATTAACATCGCCACGACGTGAGATAACACGGCCATTGAATTTCTCGCGCAAAAGTGCCATTGTTTCGTTGGCTGTGTGGCATGTGGCACCATCCTGTTGGAACCACATATAGTCCAGGTCCATATCCTCAATTTCTGGCCACAAGAAGTCCGTTATCATCTCGCGATAGCGAACACCATTCACGGTAACTGCTTGGCCGACCTCATTTTCGAAGAAGTACGGCCCGATGACGCCGCCAGCCCATAAACCGCACCAAACACTCTTTGTGGATGCATCGGCTTTTCAACAATCATTCGTGGATTCTCATTTGCCCAAATGCGGCAATTCTGCTTGTTTACGAATCCACTGAGGTGAAAGTGTGCCTCATCGCTGAAGATGATTTTCTTTGTAAAGTCACCATTCACTTCTGTCTGTTCAACCAACCATTCGACGTATTGACGATGCTTGAAACGGTCAGTAGGCTTCAGCTCTTGAGTCAATTGAACCTTGTAAGCGTGTAAATTCAAATCTTTATTAAAAATTCGCATCAGTGATGTTCGTGAGATGTTCAATTATTGGGCACGACGACGAGTCGAGGTTGACGGCTCTTCTGCTACACTATCGCGAACAACAGCAATGTTTTCCGCAGAACGAACTGGGCGAGCATGCACAGGTGTTTTCACATTTCCTACAGACCCGGTTTGCTGAAATTTGCGCACAATTCTCCCAATTGTGGACACATTTGGTCGATTATGCTGACCAAAAGTGCACGAAATGCATTTTGATTTGAACGCCCATTTTCGTAAAAGGCTTCAACAATCTTAACGCGCTGCTCAATTGTGTACCTCTCCATGGTTGAATTTGTCAAACACTGAAACAAAGGAATGTCAAACTAAGTGGGGCAAAAAACTTGACGTTAAGGTGTGACTCACAATTAACATCGTGCATTATGGTTGGACCACCCTTTATATAAGAGGTACCTCTACCTGACTACCTATTGTGCTGAGTATGTGTCAGATAATACGTTATAACGTGGCGGTGTCTATAGACAGCTATCAGCAGATACCGAGAGAACGACTTATTTATTGCTAATAATTACATTTATAACAAATAACTGATGATTAATTTGCATATGGCGAAGTTTGTCTTAAGCAAAGAATAAGTTCGAATATATTAGCAAATCCTGATTATTGCAAATACTTGTATATTAAATAAGATTTTCATTTATTCTCATTAAGTAAAAAACATCTTTCTTATGTGAAATAGGCATTCCAGTTAAAAAAAACTGTTGGTTAATATTTAATTAATACAATATAAAGTTTTCTCTTAATTTCTATCTTTTCATGATTCTCCAAAAAAAGAAATCTAGCGATGAAATAACCGGCTAAATGGTGGCCACCTTACTAGACTATTGATCAACCAGTTGTCTACATAATTGTTAGTTAACAATTCGAAACCAATTAAAATGTTATAAGGATGTTGAAAACTTTTGTTTCGTCTCTAGATGAGTGGCACATCGTTGTCTAACAAATCCTCAATTATGAGATGGTGTATAATTTCATAATATAGCTGACTGCATAGATTTTTTCCATATTATTTTTTTTTATCTTATAAAATTTAAATTCGAGTGCTTTTTTGTAATTAAGAATACTTGTCATCGTGGTATACCAAAGATTTTTCACCACCATATCAATAAAGTTGGCGGGAATATCATTTACAACACTATAATTAACAAAATTTTCTCTTAATGTACCAAAAATAGATTTAGTAGGTTGTCTTCTTTCTGAAGGGTGATTAAACTAAATCTCGAATGCAACTTTATAATTACTTAAATGAAACACCCTAACATATTAAACTTTTCGTAATGTTCACATCATTTCAAATTTTTAGATCGAAATATTGTAAACAACAATTAAATATCCAACAATTGTATTTCCAAAACTTTTTATTTGTCCTGGGAAGGAGTTGAAACCTTCGATGCCCAAAGGTTTTAGTAGTTCGAATAAAAACGGGAGAACAGCGAAGTAGATAAACAAAGCGGGTTCTGGACCGGAAGTGCCGTGACAGCGAAGTGGATGGCATGTGTCCATCGTGCACCCTCTGGTCATTGTCGTCGGGGTGTGCACCCTCTGCGGCGGGGCACCCTCCGTCGGTGGGGGGCGGGGTGTGCACCGGCGGGGCACCCTCCGTCGGTGGGGGCGGGGGCGGTGGTGCGCGGCCACGGATGGCGTCGGGGGGTGGGGGCGGGAAAGGCGTTCTGGTAGAGGGCGGCGACGTTGCAGGGCGTAAGTCGGACGGAAAACTGAACGGTTTTAATCCACAGGCGGGGAAAAAGAAAGATGGCGGGCGAAAAGATGGTGGCATTAGAAAAAAAGATCATGACGTTGAAAGATGGCAGAGGGAAAAAGAACATGGTGGCGGTGACGTTACAGTTTTAGCGGAAAACCACATCCTGTAACAACAGATATGAGGCTACCGATACCCACCGTTTTATTGCAGCGTTATTTAAGTTTAGATCCTCAAGGCCCGGAGGCTGCTCAAGTGTGTGACGTCACAGATTAAGTAGTATTAAGAAAAATTACCACACATTACTGAGAAAACTCAGTTTGGAGAGCGTTAGATTAAAAATTAAAAAAAAAAAAAAAGACAATAAAGTTTTATAATTTTATTATTGTTAAATATGTTACATAGTATTTTTCTAACATTAGACCCAAACCCAACCCCAACATTATATAAAAAAAGACATAAAGTTATATATATTTTTTTTATTATCTTAAAGTAATGGCAAATACAAAGCAAATACAAAAATTAGACTTATAAAATTAACATGGTCTGGTAAAGATTCCATTAAGTATTATTAAATGATTTGTTATACAAAATAATAAAAAAGAAGTTTATAATACACTTCTCTCTGTTACAAAATATTTTAATACATGTTTATTACAGAACTATGAAATATACATTTAGCAGGCTGAAAAAAATACATTGATCAGTGTAACTTAATATTAATATCCATTATAGAGTAATGGCCCCAAGGTAAGGTGTCATGAGAGCCTTTTAACAAATATCGTTTATTATCAGATGAATTTAAAGCTACTTTATTTTGTTTGATGGAATAAACATTATGAGCATGTGATATTATATTCCTTTGAGTTGCATATTTAGTTGTTTTATTTAGTAAACAGTCTAGATAATCATTAAAAGTTAATTTATTTTTAATTATATCATTTTTTACCCCCTTAGATTTTTTTATACATTTTTTCTTTTCATTTTTCTGGACCAAAAAAGTATACATTTTTGAACGTAAACCTATGAAATGGGTCATTATAGCACCGTTATTTTCATCTTTCATTAGGCCAACAACTTTTTTGTTTACCAGCGGTATATTATAAAGATTGTCTGGAGCATAATCACTAGTATCAAAATGTTCAATATCTTTCTTAATAACTTCTTCATAAATATCATTACATGTATGTTCATAAATCAAACTATCTGTGTCAGTATAAAGTAATTTACAAACATTTGGACTAAATTTTTTTAACATATAGTCATAATGGAAATCAAAAATGCATGTTTTTGAGATATCTAGAATGGTCATACCAATGTACAGAGGTTTATTAAAAATAATATGAGTTTTTTTCATTTCAACAGCTATTAAATCTTCATCAAATATAGTAGTACTATGGAAATTGGGTCTCGAAATCAAATTTTTTGCACCATAACGACCCTCCCACTTAGAAATGAGTTTTACAATGCGATGTTTCCGTATATTCTCCATAGTTTTCCCAAAAACGGCATTATTTAAAAGTTTAAATAAGTTTTTCTCAAAATCATTTTTTGATAGAGCTCTTAGTTTTGTATTTAAATCGATATACGGTTTTAACCATGCAGATTGTTTAAATTTGAGGATGCGATGCACTTTTTCCAGAATAAGTCCGTTCTTCAAACACTGTTTTAAGTTTCTGTAGTGTATAATATACTTTTCTTTATTGTACAGAGTGGTCATCAATTTAGATAAGTTTGATCCCGGTGGTACTCGGTGTTCAGGACAAAGTGGTAAATCGCGATGCAAATCATGGAGATATTCTGGATATTTTATATCTACCTCAAGTATGTACCCTTCAGGAGAATCGTCAGATATTTCAGAAACATTGAAATTGTCGCAATTATTTACCCACTCAAATCCGCCGTACCCTAAATTTTGGCACATAGCCCACCCATACAGATTATTAACGTCAAAATACGTTAGATATTTTGATGGTTCATCTGAATTATAATTGAACATATATTTATTATTAGCAACGGAATACCTATTGCTACACTGACTAACACCGCCTCTTATACCTCTTTCAACGAATAACAATATATCAACATCCTGTATCGTTTCCAATTTCGCCTTCGTATATTTAAGCATGCAGTCCCAAGTATAGCCCGAAAGTGTATGATAAAAAGCACAATCAAGGTTATAATGTTCAAAACAGCTTTGCCTAAATTGCTCGAAAACATCAGCTAAAAGAATAATGTCTGTTTTTAAATATAAATCGGAATATTCGCCTAAATTTTGACAATTAAAAGATGTCCATACTTTTTGCGCATGAATGTAGTCTTTTTCACTAATATTTTCATCGTTTAACTGATTATAAAAGTTTTCTATTTGTGGTAACTTAGTTTCATCTAATTTTTGAAGCGAGTCAATATAATCATAAGGAAACACTCCTTTTCTTGTAAGTAAATCGAATTTTTCCGCATCTAAATTAGCAAATTCATTTTTAAGATTAACTAGTTTGTCTTTATTGAGAAATGATGCTAATTTTTCTAGTGAAAAGCTTAAGAATCGAAATGAGTCGATGAAGCGAAACTTAATATTTGTTTCTTTATCATGTTTAGTAAACGAAATATATTTTTCTTTATTAATTGGTAAAACAGTTACTCGGTCTCGTTTTGCCAAATCCCTTATTAGGAAGTGTGAATCATATCCAGATAAATTGTGAAAGATAATAGGAACTATAAATGAATTTTTATAATTCAGATTACATTGGGAATGAGCAAAACCTCTAAAATCGCCAGTAATATGCGAGTGATCTCTAACTATTTTATCATTAGGTTTAAATGATTTTTTACAAATATGACAAGTAGAAGAAGCATCTTTCAGGCTAACGTTAACATTCATGGGCTCTGTATGTTTCAAAATAGAATTAACGTATTTAGCAATACCATCCATCTCATTAGCAAACCATTCCGTACAATTATCTCCACGGTAACTTTTATAATATGAGATATCATTATTATAGGAACATTTTAAAAAATATCCAGCACTGTAGGCTTCATGTTTTTGATACCTACTAGTGTTTTTAACTACGTTTTGATTCTCGCTAAAAGGAATTAGTATTGATTCAAAATCAGCATAAATAACGAAAGGTACTTTTTCCTGATAACAGTAGTTCTTAAAAGTTATAAATTTTTCAGATGGAAAAGAAATCTTACAGTTATTTAGTTGTTCACAAAAAATACTATGAGCATCCAAATTGTTTTGCGTAACGAAATAATTTAAACATCTATCACAAATAAATAACTTTCTATTATGCTTACCAATTTGTTTTGAAACTAGCCTTGATAAGTTTTTAATCCAACAATAATGATATTGTGTTTGTAAATTATCTTCATTATAAATATCTAAAGTTTCGTCATCATTATAATCATTTTTTGGTAAATATGAATTTTGAATAATGAGCAAATTAACATGTTTGTTAAGTTTATGTTTTGTAAGGCAAACTGGTACGATGCTAAAATTATTTTTAGAATCCATCTCCAAAGCAAATACGTTAACAGAAATATTATTAATTTTTTCAAATTTAGAAATTTGATTTATGGTCATTGGAAACTCTATTCCCTCTAAATTTAATACATTTGAAAAATGTGGATATGAAGAAGTTCTATCAGAGTGTTTTTCAATTGGATGTAGGGCAGATACTACCGCCCACGCAAAACAGGCGTTATCATCATAATTTTTTATGTTAACACAAGCCTTTTTTCTAACAATTTTTTCTGGTAACCTTATATATGATGATACTCCAGACCCTACTTCATACTTATTAATATTTATTTCTAACCCAATTATACTATAAAATGCTCCCCCGCTCCCGGATTCCTGAAACTCTTCAAGTTTATTTTTAATTTTATCGATAACAAATGTATCAAACCATTCACGTAAATTTGTACCACGATCAATAATATGATTTTTTGTTGGAAAGAACTTGATTTCTAAAATTTCATTATCAGCCTTTTTCAATATAAATTCTGAACAAAAAACTGTATTAACTTTAATTAAATTCATTGATTTTAAAACATTGTTAATTCGTGTTTTGAAAAGAAAAAATGCATCACTAAAAAAGTTAGATACATCTTTATGTTTTAAATTTAAAATAATACTGGTTCGAATTCTATTTTTAAATGCAGACTGAATATCTTCCCATTTAACCCAATCACTTCTCCGTTTTTTTTCTTTTTTTAAGCCCTCCCCAATATGGTTTGGTAATAAAATATTTTTTACTCTAGCTTGAAAATATCGTAAATATTTTAGAGCTGACTCAAATTTTTTAAGAGTACCAGGAACAATATCACCATTTTTAATAGCTCTATTAAGTAATCTAATATTATTCTTAGCAAATTTAATCCATCGTTCTTTTTCAATTATGTTTGAATTTTGTGTAAGTACAATCAAAGCTTTTTGAAAAATATTAATAATATCTTCATACATATCTTTTAAAATACCTTACCTTAGGGCAATATAAAAATCGAAAATTTACAGTTTAATGGTTAGTTTCCTGTATTTCAAAGTTCACAGCTTTATTTGGTTTGTTGCAATCAACTAGTCCTTTGAAGACTAATGAGTATTTCTTCGGTACGAAGTTTTGAATGTTTTCTTCGATAGCAGGTACAGCTCGCTGCGGTAAGAATACTACGCTTTCTTCGAGTTCAGTTAACGCTGATTTTCCATACTTTGTGTTGACTATTTTTACACCAATAATGGGCAAGGGAATATTCTCCGGTAAGTCCTTTAATTTTATTGTTCTTCCTGCGGATATTCGTTACTTCGTTAATTTTACTTAGATTCACTAAAATATAATAAAAAATAATGTACAAAAATATTACAAAAAAAATAAATAAAATATTTAAAAAATTACAAAACTTACTGTTTACTTCAGTTATGTGAGTTGATTTCAAGCACAACTTGTTGGGTCTAATGTTAGAAAAGTACTATGAAATTTTTGTTGTGCAATCTACTATTTATACACCTGCATATACCACCTCTTCAATGCATCTGAGGGTATTTACTTTGTATAAAGTTAAAATGACTTTATTATAACAAACTATTATTTATCGCACAGGAAATGTGTTCTGCGCGCGTATTTGATAGCAGTGCTAATTAATTTTTATTGTTATGCTTGTGGTTCTCAGATAATGTGTTATCACATCCGCCATTCATGCATCATGGTCTTTCCTTTCAAAATAATCTATTTCCTCTACTTGTGGGTTTTATAAAGTTTTATCACAACTAACGTTTCTTGTAATCACTCGATTGGGGTTATGCTTATCAAGTTTGTCCATTTTAAATTTTTTTCCGGTCTCCAGATATTGTTTTCGCGGGGGATTCTGGTTATATATATAATAGTAGAACATGTCTACTTACATTCAGTTTCCAGTACACCTAATAGTGAAAAAAAAAAATGCTTCACAGCTACAATCAACTGATTGAATTAACTAACAGGTTAACTCCACCTCTTGATGTGGAGAGGTATTTGTTTGAAAAGTAAGTGTATGTGTGTAATATTTGTGATAAGTGATGTGAAGTTTTAAGTTTAAATAAAATGTCTTTTATTATAGCGACTTATTGATGGAGGAGGAGGGAGATGTAGCAGAACTATGCACCACATGTGGGCATATGTATTGCTATTGTAATTTTTCGTCACCCATATTTATAGATTTAGATAAGTAAGTGATTTGTAATTACTATTGTATTAAAAGTTGACTATAAATTACTTTTATTTCAGTTGCACTAGGAATCCATATTCACCAGCCAGCGCTGTCGATGGTGATGACAGTGATGATTGGGAGAATAAGGAAGATGATATATTAATGGATGAGTAAGTGTGTAAAAGTAGAAATTAACAGACATAGTTTAAATATAATTCCTTTATTATAGTCTTACTGAGGAAGCAGACTCTCCTCCGATGCTCCTCCCCATCGATACACCGAATGAGAGTAAATTCTGTTCGGTGTGTCAAAGAATATTTTGTTTCTGTGCCAGGAGCATAGAGTGGCACAGAAGCCATAAAAACAAATTTTTAGTTTGTAAAGAGGCCATGATATCATCACCATATCCGGAACCGGAAGTGATACCTTTAGGCGAATGGTAATATTTTTTATGATTAATTTATGATTATGGTTATTTTATGATTATTTTCTTTACAGCTCTGAGCCACCTTTCCACTGCGTGATTTTAAATGATCCAAATATATGGTAGGTGTGTCTATATATTAATTAAAAAATGCATGTCTATAACAAGTTTTAACAAAGTTCTCTTTTTTTTATTAAAGCGTTCTCGATGAAGAGGACCATGCACTGACACCACCACCACGACCACCACCGCCACCAGCACGGACCAATTTGGTGAGGAGGGTGGAAATAAACTCGGATGGCAGCTTAACTACATATATTGTTATAATATAGTATTACATATACATACAATAAAACAACATATATCAATTTATTTATATTTATTTAAACCTGTTTTATATGAATTTTTCTATCTAAATCATTCAGAACCTTATTTCTATTTACAAATAAACATTCACGTATACAATACATGTGAGTAGAATATGGTGATAAATCACATAAATGTTGCATAACATTTTCTGAACATAACTCATAATTAGATTCACATAATATATTATTAGTAACATTTAAAAAATTATTATAAAATCCAGCAAAATCTAAATTATGCAATACATACATATTAGATATAATAAGCTTATCAATTTTTATAAACTCCTGTGTAGTATTCTCAGATAGATAAAAGGTGGTAAAGCCATTAGTTATCTTCAACATTTTGTTATCCATAAATGGTGATGTGCTGAGGGTGTTGTTTGAAAATTTTATTTCAATCACCTCCTCTGATGTTTCAGTATTTTTAAAATATTCATTAAACAATTCCTTAAGGTAAGTAATAAAGTCACACCATTCTTCTTCATTAAAGGAAACATGAGTAGTTTTATTGATAATTTCACTGGTAGTCATTAATATTCTTACAGCCGGAATGTAGTTTCTTGCCTCACTTAAACCGGTTATTATTTTATATATTGAGTTATCTACACTAAAAGAATTTTCATATATATATTTTTCTTCATTTTGTACAGCTAGTCTATACCGCTCGGTAATTTTATCAATTTCATGGTTAAAATCGAAATCTTCTTCGGAGAACGTAGGACTCGAACTAGGAGTGTTTAACTCAGTCATTTTTTAACTTTAATGATGATCATTCTTAAAGTACTGCTTATATATGTTTTTATCTATGTTTTTATCTCAAACCCTAGTTAAATTTGTTTCCGGTATTTCAAAAGGCCCCTCATAACAAAAGATTTGTGTGTATTTTTCATAAGAATCAATACAATTTTAGTTACAACAAGCGGTCTGAAACATTTTATCATTTAAATGCGTATAATTCGAAACACAAATTCTAAAACATATTTGTATTATCCAACCAACTATTATGAGAATTATCAAGCCCTAGCCATTTAACAAAAACCTTGTTACCACGTCTACGTAATACTTTTTCAACTAGATAGATGTCGGGGTATTTAGCTTTCTGTAGTTCTTCAGTATAAAATACACCTTTTATTTCCGCTCCTCTATCATCTTGCAACATATACGTAATTGGGTTAGTGTTACGAACTTTTACAACTTTGAATAATTCCACAGTCCAGTTCGGGGTATATCCTTTTTCAAATACATGCTTAACCTTACTAATGCGAACCATATCTCCAACTTTAAATTTTCTCAAACCTGTCGCCAACTTAATGTGATTATAGGAGGATTTTAAAATTTCTTTTTCATTCTTCTTATTTACCTCACATGGTTTCACACCAGTTGTACTATGTTTTTGTTTGTTGTAATTATCAGTTATTTCCGGAAGCACATCTAACCATCTATATTTACCGTTTAAGCTAAAGTATTTGAATAATTTCTCTTTAAGAGTTCTTATCACTCTCTCAACTATGGCAGCTTTCTTTACGCTATATGTGTTATAGTGATTGATGCTATGTTGTTTCATTAAATGTTGAAAATGAATATTGTAAAATTCTTTACCTTGATCTGATTGTAGGTTTTTAGGGAGTTTCCTACTTTTCTCAAATATGTCGGCAAGCATTTTCGTTATTTCCTCCCCAGATTTAGTTTTAACAGGTCTGGTCCAAACAAATTTTGAGAAACAATCGATCACTACTAGAATATACTTAAAATTTCTGTTTTCACGAGCATAATTACCCATCTCAGCCAAGTCTATTTGCCATAAATCATTCAGACCTTTTATAACGGTACGCCTACGTTTGAAATTTTTTCGTATAGCCTTATGAAGCTCATTAACAACTTGAATTTTTTCTTTTGAATGTTTTACTCTCATGTTGATAGCAATCGAACGTTAAACTACAACTGATAATGATCATGTATGCTACAATTATTTAATTAAAACGATGTAACTTATCGGTTTCGCTTCATTTTTAAAAAGTAAAATTAGCTCATTATTTGTTTTACTGCTGCTGTAGATATAAATTGATTTAATTCCCTTTTTCAACATTTTCTGTAAGTTGCTGTACATTTTTCAAATCACTTTCCATTTGAACTAGCGTTTCGGAAATCTTCTCTAGATTTAAAGCGTTTATGTTTACATTAGTATTTAAATTGTTATGTTTTTGTGATAAATCGTTAACTATCATTGTTCTATCATTTACCAGCATCTTAATTTTTTCATTTAATTCTGAACTCATAACATATTCACTTTTTATATTCCTTATTTCCTTGCTCACATCCTGTAATATTTTTTTCATATTATCTACTTCGGAGTTTAAAGTCAGTAATATAATCTTCTGTTGAGGTATATCTTTTAATATTTGTTCCATATCATTAATTTTTTTATCAGAGGCATCTAATCTGTTGTAAAACTGATTAGCAAAATTGTTAAAAGCTATAGCAAAATCTGCTTTTAACTTTGATATAATATCATTAATGTATTTCTTACGTGTAGCCTCACTCGTTATATTATCTGTTTCAACATATTGTTTACACTTTTCATATATTTTAGTATTTTCAATTGTTATGATGTCATCTACGTATTTTTTATTAGCAACATCGTTATTCTGAGTAGGAGGTTGAACGTTACAAAGTTTTAAATTTTCGACATCAATATTTCCATCATTGGTAAATATGAATCCATGTCTATATGGAGAAAATAAATGTGGAGTATCTCCATCACTGGTGTATGAAATAGATCGACCGAACTTATCAACACTCATGGTGAGAATGATAGTGATTTAGGCAATCACTCCAATTTCTTTAAGTTCGCTAATTATGGATTCAATCTCATTATCATGTGAATCCGTATTACCCGCAGACTTTGAAGCTATTAATAGCTTTAAACGATCAACGAGTTCATTCACATCATCCCAATATACGTACTCTATAGGTTTTTCGTTGTAGACCATCATACCAAACCCCCCTCGTGGTGGCGTTGAATATGATTGACGCCGTCTCAAAGAAGGAGTAGATGGTAAAAATGTTGGAATGCTAGATTGCGATTGTATTCTAGTAGTTCTTCCTATAATATCCGAAAATAGAGGTTTTATAACACTTACATATTTAAAATACCTATTTCCTTTTATCCGTTCTTCAGGTACATAATTACGTTTGTGTGCGCTACTTATTTCTAGAATTTCTTTATAATTCTTTAAATCTGCATCATTATATCCAATAGGTTTTTTCAGAAATATTAACTCATATAAACCTTTAGTTCCTGTATAAGGTCTACCATCAATAATGAATTCATTATTAGCTCCTATAAGCAATTCTTTATTACCGATCGATAATTTATTCGTTTTAAAATCGAAACGTGCTCCATAATTTTCATCAAATTTATCTCGATCTGAAAAAAACCCTTCTATATAATATCTCGCTAGAGGTGGGAATTGCTCTAAAAACTGACGTATAACAGGCTCGCTGTAATTCAGTAAAGTTTCATATTCTTCTTGAATATCAGCCGTAGCACGCTCATCAGGTTCTTTTTCAGAAAATACTTCACCTACCATTTCCTCCGGTAAAAAGCTTGCAGAAGGCTTTTTCGTTTCATAGACTTTTTTAGGTTTTACGCGAGCTGCTGTTGTTGTTGTTGTTGTCGTCGGTATGTTACTGTGAGATACTTTCCTGCTAATATCTTCTAGCGGTGTTATAATAGGATTCAATACCCTGCTTATGGTTTCATCTTCCTCAGCCTTTCCCATCTTTAAAGCTAGATACTTTGTTCTTATAGCTTTCGAAGCGTTACAAATTTTTTTCTTTAATAGTTTCTCCCTTTGTAAGTTGGGTGATGCTACCTTTGGGGGGTTGTACTTAGCTAAATTTCTTTTAGACTTCATATTTTACAACCTTGTAGTTTTACAACCCTTGCTTGTAGTTCTATAGCCCTTGTACGGTACAACCTTGTAGTTTTACAACCCTTGCACGGTACAACCTTGTAGTTTTATAGCCCTTGTACGGTACAACCTTGTAGTTTTATAGCCCTTGTACGGTACAACCTTATAGTTTTTCAACCCTTATAATTTATAATGTGACAAGTCTTCATCTATTAACAAGTGAACTAGTATTAACAGATATTGCTTTATTTCACATTTATATATTGATCAAACCCTTTACGATAACGTCCTTTATTTAAATCAAAATCTTTCACTATTACCAACACACCGTATTTATCTCGCCAACATTCACTACACAGTTTTTCAAATTCTTCGAAAGTCATATCTGGGGTCACGTGATCATCGAAAACGTGTCTCATATTCATTCTATCCTGCTTAAATAACACTATACAATTACAATTATCTCGTATAAGATGCTTAGGTATGCGGGTATATGTCTGACAGAGATAAAAGCAGTCAACAAGTTTATGTCGCCCCATACAAAAGTATGCTCGAATTTTATCTTGTTTATCGCAAGCAACATCATCGAAAATAAACACTGAATTAGATTTAGCTTCGGACGGATCGATTACACCATCATTATTTGTGTATGGAAAATAGCCTACACCCTTCACTTTCTTAATTACATCTTCAAGCAGTTTATATTTAGGTTGGTACAATGACTTTGAATAAACGTATACATTTTCAAACCACAAGCCATTTGGGTTGAATAATAAGCTGAGCAACAAATTGGTTTTACCAGCTCCACTTGGTCCACATATAATAGCCCTTACAGTGTTAGGAAATAAAGTTCCATGTTTATTAATACTCACAGCCTCCCCAGAGACGGATGTTAATGCATCCAAGTTCTCTACAGGAAGAGACACCTGCTGTCTTGTAAGACGCATTGTAAACTCTTTATTTTATTAGTTTATTGTTGGTTATATACAGTACCACAGCATAATTAGTGTCATTGTTCCATCAGATGTTGTGGTTGAAACAAGGTGGCGGCGGTGGTGGTGCACATTCGTTTATCAGTAAATTAACGAAACGGGAGCTTCATCTCCCTTCTTACCAATATTGCAGGCCAAATACTCGACTCCGTGAACGATTAGCAAGAGGAGATCCTGGAATTAACGAACTCGACCGAAGTTGCCGAGCGCACGATATAGCGTATAGTAAAAGTTTAAATTTACAAGACCAACACAAAGCCGACTACGAGCTCGAACAACGTGCTTGGGAAAGCGTAAAATCCAAGGACGCTGGTTTAGGTGAAAAAGCAGCAGCCTGGTTTGTTACTACTGTCATGAAAGCCAAAAGGAAAATGGGTTTGGGTATCCGTAATCGTCGACATAAAAATCGTAAAATAAATTTTCAAAATGGTGTAGTCAGCGGCGTTAAAAAATTAACTAAAACATCAGATAAAAACAGTTTACGTAAAAACGCTACTTTAGCTTTAAGAGCAGCGAGACAGGTAGTAAAGGACGGTGGTAGAAAAAATATTAATATTCCACGCATCATACCATTGCCCAAGACTGGGGGTATACTACCTTTACTACCAATTTTTGCTGGCTTAAGTGCATTAGGAGCTCTGTCGGGAGGAGCTGCTGCAGTGGCGAAGACCGTAATAGATGCTAAAAACTCTAAGAAAAAATTGGAAGAAGACGAGAGACACAATAAAGTTTTAGAGGCAGTAGCGTTAGGGAAAAAAGGATCCGGACTCTACATAAAACCTTATAGAAAAGGATATGGCTTATATTTGAAAAAACAAAAAAACTCCCTATAAGGCTACCCTCATCATCTAGGCCTCTTTACGACATCGATTTAATAAAATATGCTAAAAAGTTAAAAATTCCACATTTTAGAGGTGTTTTTATGCGAGATTCACTACCTAAAAACCCTCCTTGGAGATACGAAAGCGCAATTATTAACCTTGATGATCAAACTGGTCCTGGAACACATTGGGTAGCCTATAAAAAAATTAATGATAAAGTTCTTTACTTCGATAGCTTCGGCGCATTAAAACCTCCTGTAGAACTCGTGCGTTATTTCGGTAACAAATATAAAATTTTATATAACTCTGATAGTTTTCAAAAATATGATACAAAGAACTGTGGTCATTTATGTTTAAAGTTTCTCTACAAAAGCGATTGATTTAGATGAGATGCATTCATTATGTCTCAGATATTCACAATAAGAGGTCGGAGTGCTGTTCTCTCCATTAATTTCGAAAATCCAATAGAATTAGATCCTCAATACGATTACGGGTTGGCTCTAATTGGTTTTCATACTTACAACAGTATTCCTAATATTGAAGAAGGAAAAAATAATAAACTCTACTACTGGGAACTTGGTGAGACACATGAAAAGGTTGTAGCCATCCCTACGGGATCTTATGAAATAACCGATATTGAATCATATCTGAGAAAGCAAGTTATACCAAAAGGTACGAAAGAATCTGATATTGAAGATTATTTTTCATTGAAACCTAATAACAATACGTTGAAGTGTGAAATCAAGAGCAAGCACAAAATTAACTTTACACCCAAGGATTCGCTAGGAAAATTACTAGGTTTCTCAGAGAAAAATTTGGAACCGAATATTTTACATCAATCAGATTTATCTGTACAGATAGTAAAGGTTGTTACAGTACACATTGATTGTAACATTACTTCCGGCGCATTCTACAATAATAGACCATCTCATACGATTTTCGAATTTGCTCCATCTGTTAATCCAGGATACGCTATAGACATCGAGCCGAGAAATCTGTTATTTCTTCCGTTAATCAACAAGCGATATATACATAATATTACATTAACCATATTGGATCAGAACTCTGAACCTGTTAATTTTAGAGGTGAGGAAATTATTGTGAGATTGGAATTAAAAAAGTTATGGGCTTGATAATTAATAATTCAAAGAAGTATATATACGCTCACAGCCCCGATAAAGTACAGTCAGTACCAGTTAAGCGTTTGGAACAGAAGGTTACTACGTCATCCTTAACACCAGCAAATATTTTATTCTTAAAATCTTTGGGTTATAATGTTAGACGAACTACAGCTGTACAACGACCCTCAATTCGATGATTCCATTATCAGAGAAGAAACTCGGACATATCAACCTTTCGTTAAATCATTCAGAAATAGTGATGAAATTGAAATCACAATTAATCAACAAGATGTTTTACTACTAATGTACGAAGCAGCGTTATGTATCGAGGGAACTTTGACAAAGAACATCGCAGGCACTGGTATAGTCGAGTTTACTAATAATGCGGGCGCCTACCTATTCGAATCTGTTAGCTATGAATTACATAATAGAGAGCTGGATAAAGTAAGAGACCCCGGCACCGTAAGTGCGATAAAAGCATATTGTTGCTATAGTAAAGACGATCCTGCGTTAACTATCGCTGGGTGGAATTATCCTAGTGGCCGGCTAGTATCTTATGATCCTACAACTACAAAGTTTTTCATGCGAATACCGTTAAGCCATCTGCTTGGGTTGTTTCACGATTACAAGCGAGTAATGTTTGGAAAACATACAATCAGATTAATACGAGCGAGAACTGATAACAATTGTTTTAAAGTATCGAAAGCTGATACTGAGGGAGAGTTGACTATAGATAACATTGAACTGAAAGTTAAACATATATTTTTAAATGATGTGCTACGTTTGAATTGGTTATCGGGAATCAATAGCAATAAGCCTATACTGATTCCGTTTAGACAATGGGAGTATCATGAATTACCTAGCCTAAAAACAGGCGCTAAGAAAGAGACCTGGCAGGTAAAAACTTGTAATAATGTGCAGAGTCCGAGATATGTAATTGTAGCTTTTCAAACAAATCGAAATGGTAATAAAGAAAGCGACATTTCATACTTCGATAATATTAACATATACAACATCAGTTTAAAATTAAGCTCAGAATATTATCCGTATGAAAACATGGAACTTGATTTTACAACTAGAAAATATGGTGATGCTTTCCTCATGTATACACAATTTTCTAAAATATTCGCATTAAACGATGAGCCTTTGTTGGACTTTGTTGGATTTAATACTCATGCTTTATTTGTTATCGACTGTTCAAAAAGAAATGTTGCAACACAACCAAGTACAGTTGATATCAAATTAGAGATAGAAACTAACACAGTCTTCCCAGATAATACTAGAGTATGCTGTATAATTATTCACGATAGAGTATTAGAATTCTTACCGCTTGGTGGAACCGTTAGAGATGCGTTTTAAAGAAGAGGGGGAAATAAACTAATAATGATGTATGGTATATATTTCAGTCAGTATTAGTTTTACCTTTTAAGATGCAGCTTTTAGTTGTCGATATTCAAGGTTTTAATTTACCGGATTTTTGTCCGAAAGAAATTTCATTTATGAGTGCTCAACAAAGTGCCCACTATCTGTTTAAGCCTCCAGTTCCGTTCAATTCCTTAAGCGGAGACTTGAAGAAACAAGTAAAGTACTTGGAGCATTATCATCATGGGTTAAAATATAATGATGGATGTGTAGATTATGATATGATTGATGATATATTACGTAAGCACTTGCTAAATGGGAGTGCTAATATGGTGTATGTAAAGGGTCATCAGAAAGAAGAATTTCTTCAGAGAAAATTATGTGAATTAGAGGAATCCCCATTGTCGATCCCTACTATAGTTAATGTGGAGAGTTTAATCAATAATGAAGCTTTTCAACAGCCTCCTCTATTTAATAAAACTATACCTTATTGTTTTAATCATTATACTTCTAAAGCTTATTGTAGTGTAAAGAATTGTACACAATTGTATAATTGGTTATATTCTTGTATACCAAAATAAATATATCTAATATCACCACGTTTTAATGATCTTCCCCACTACCTTATTTATTACTTTGATTATAATTTTAGGTTTAGTTAATCTTCAGTAACAGTATTCTCCTCACATGCGTTGAAACCAGTTGTGTGTTTTGATTTTTTTTTAATAATGGATGTGTATAACTTATATAAAGTGAGGTTAGAAGAGTATGTTAGTAAGTTTAAACTATTAAAAGAAGATATAAGATTGTATGAAGATAAGCAGAATATGTTCAATAGTTTTTCCAATTTATGTATAACTAAATGGGATCCTAGTGTAGCGTTATGGGAAGAAAAAGTATTTAAAAACCTACTGAGATTGCGCAGGAATAATAGCCCCATCAAAAGTAGGAGAGTAAAACTATACACTGTATCATGATTTAGTGTAAAAGTACTAATATCCAATATAAATTAAGTGATCAGTGTGATACATGTCAGTCTTAAATCGAAAATGGTAATGTTAAGTTCTCATTTTATAATATTGCAAGCGATATTTAGCAATTTTCTATATATACATCAACCGTATAATTCACGTGAAGTTCTAGTATGTTTTGATAATAACGGAAGTAAAAATGATAGCTGGCCATCAACTTGGATAAGAATGACGCCATATGCCGCTAATAATAATGTGCCTACGCTTGTCGCCCCCCTGTTGAACGGAACAATCCAATACAAGTTTCGGATACGGTTTCAATATAACACCGTAGGTGATACAGGTTGGAAACAAATGAATGAAGCATGTCCACCTATTGCTAATGAAAAGCCAAATCCACAAGACCCACTATCAGCATTAATCTACTATATAACCGTGTGTACATCTATACTTCTCGTAAAGTGTCTCATTAGGCTTGGACAAAAGAGTATCGGGTGTATTGTTAAAACATAACCACAATGAACGCCCATATTCAGATATTTCCATATTCAGCTCCAGAGGATTCTGTAGGCAGTTTTGCCTATAAAGTAAGGTTGCTCTACCTGTTGCTGCAAATTTTCAAGCTGTGTAAAGATAATACAAAATATTGTAAGGTTTGTTTTGTGAATAAAATTAACACAACATTTCTTCCATGTCATCATCAAAATGTATGTGGTGAATGTGGGTTTAAGGTTAAAAAATGTATGACTTGTAATCAGCAGTTAGAAGCTACTATAATGTCCCTATAAAAATTTAAATTATAATAAATTTTATAAAATTATATTTTTGTTTTATTTTCCTCAAATTATATTCAATAGCTCAGTTGGTAGAGCGGTGGTAGTGGAAATAAGACATCCATAGGTCATTGGTTCAAATTCGATGCTCTTTTTCCTATAAAGATATGAAATTCATGTTGATGTATATAGTTGTATAAGAGCTGTCGAATAGTAAACATGCTTTTTATTTTATTTTTATTTTATTTATGTCATGCTCAAGATTTTGTTGGGTATCTGCAAAAATATGGATACCTAACGTTGTCCGAGACTGATTTAACAGATGTGACAGAGGAGCAGAAAGAGGAGGCTTTAATGAACTTTCAATTAACCTACAACTTACCGACAGATGGAAAGCCTAATATGGAAACTTTACAATTAATGGAAACGCCTCGTTGTGGTATTTCGGACAACACTTTCGCAATACATCGAGACAAATGGACGAAACGTAAAATTGGGTGGTATTTTTCACCGGCAGATGTGCAAATGAAAAATATAGCAAAAAATGCATTTCAAACCTGGCAGGATGTATGTAGCTTGAGTTTTGAGTATAACTATCACAACCCAGATATAATTATATCTATGACTAAGTCTAATGAAATTTCTTGGCATAAAGGACATAGTAAATGTTTTAAAGGTAAATGTCCTTGGCCTTTTGATGGGGAGGGGGGGGTTTTAGGACATGCTTTTTTTTCCAAATAAAGATACATGCCTCGAAATCCATTTAGATTCAAGAGAACAATGGGATTTAAAAATTGATGAACCTTCCTCGACGACGTCAACAAATTTATATTCAGTTTTAGTACATGAAATTGGTCACACTTTAGGATTACATCATTCTGATGTTAATACGTCAGTTATGTATCCGTTTTATAGCACTACCAAATTGTCATCAGATGACATAACCGGAATTCAATTCTTATATGGGTCTCCAGTTACATCTACAAAATCAGCTATAACTCCTCGAACAACGTTTAATAAAAATCCAACAACCCCTCACACAAAATTAATCGAAAAGCCGACATCGAAAATTCTTCAAAATGAACCCAAACAAACTAAAGATTTATGTACCATAGATGTCAAGAAATTATCATTTTTAGTCATGAATAAAAATTTATATATATTTTATAAAACGTGGTTATGGATAATGAACCTCGAAACACGTAATATTACAACACAATGTTTAAACATACATAACGTTTTACATATAGGAACCAAATTTAACTCGATAACGGCTGTATACCAACGACCTAATGATGAAATAGTTTTATTTGTAAATAATCAAATATATTTTATTACCTATCCGAGTTATCAAATTCGCAAACAAATTGATATGAAACATTTCCAACTTCCGTTCGAACATAAATTAGTAGGAGCTGTAAATACTTATACAGGAAAAATATTCTTATTTTTTGAAGATAATTTATATGTCGAAATAGATGAAACCTCAATGCAAGCAAAAAGTTATGGTTACGTATCTCGCGACTTTAAAGGTATTCCTCCCAATATGAATGGCGTTTTTAGATACACTAATGGACTATTATATTTCTTCCAAGATGGTCGATACTTTGAATATAGTGAATTCACAGGATCACTGCAAAATAGCGGTAAAATTAATTTAAGTATTTTTAATATTGATTGTCCAAACTTATCTTTATATGAACAACTAAAAATACTTCTCCAAAAAATGTTATTATACGAAAAATCATAGGTTATTTTTCTATTTGTAGAAAGAAATATATTTATATTTATATTATTATTAAATTTTATTAAATATCCTAAGTTTTATTACCTAGTACCCCGCCTATGTATACATATCTTTGTATATCACATACGTGTTACAGGATGTGGATTTCCGTTAAAACCGCGACGTCACCACCGCCCCCGCCCCCACCGACGGAGGGTGCCCCGCCGGTGCACACCCCGCCCCCCACCGACGGAGGGTGCCCCGCCGCAGAGGGTGCACACCCCGACGACAATGACCAGAGGGTGCACGATGGACACATGCCATCCACTTCGCTGTCACGGCACTTCCGGTCCAGAACCCGCTTTGTTTATCTACTCAGCGAGTTTTATCCATGTCCCGATGATGCCAACTTGGTTGATGAAACGCACATCGAGAGACATGTAATATTTCGGTGATCATAGAAAACTGGTCTTCTGTACTTATTTGCGTCAAAACTTCGTGTCATTTTCATTCGCCTGCTACGCAATAATCGAAAAAACATTTTACCTTAAAAAATATACATTTTTATTAAAATGGGGATGCAAATTCAGGATTGACCTCACACACGGTTAAAAAGAGAAAATAAACTTTTTTATGTAAATCACAGCCCAGTGTGACTTTTATTTAAAAAAATATGAGTTTACATCTACGGTAATAAATACATATATTAATTATTATATATAATATATATCTTTTGAAATATCTCATAAGGTGCCTGGAATTTGCCAAGAATGTGCAAATAGTATTCTTCTAATTGCACAAATAAGTGAGTTGTCTACATGTATCGAAAAATAAAAAAAATTCTTTAAAACTGGAAAATAAAAAAGAGATAGCCAATTCTAGTTTTCACCATTAATTTTCCTCAAAAAAAAAAGAGATCCAACAATCAGGCATCTATTTTTCCATAACTCTTATAGTTAATTTCCCATAAACACAAATAGAAATTTGTCCACCTAGTACATACAAGGGAACTTTACAGATCAGGGAAATAATTTATTTAAAAATCGTAAATGTGGCTATTTTTAAAAGCCAAAAAGTAACTGTTGTCATGAAAAAGTGCAAATGATGTGACTAAGCATTAGTATTAAGCAGTACGTATTTAACAGTTTAAATACACTTTCTTAATACATTGAATTCGTCGGTTTTGCAGATGATAAATTTATAATTTCATTTACCAAAACCCCATATTTCAACCACTTATGAGAAACTTTTAATATTCTACAGGTATTCGATACTATCTTCAATTCTGAATGACAACTTAATATGAATTAATATTTAAATCGATTTTGATCCTGGAAACGGGTACCATTGCTGTTTTTAAATTATATTAAATTGTAATCAAATACATTTGTATTTTATAAAAAAATGTTTCCATTTTTCTGTAAGCGTAACTCATGATTTTAGTCATATGTATATTACTTCAAGGCTGAAGAAGAGTTGTAGAACAAGTATCAGACATTACATACAAAGCTTTTAAAACTACACATTAACGAACATAAAAAAGTTACTGGTTCACGTGAGAAAATCGAGTAAATTATTTTTGTTGTTAATAGACACGTTTTTATATTCTACTTTTAAGTAGTGAAAGTATTTTTTTTGTGCGGTGAAGGCCACTCCATTATATCTTGCCGCAATTGATAATCGTAAATTCTCGTTTTAAGGCACTTAATTCTTTAGTATAATCGGAGTATTGTAGTTTTTTTTCTATTGAAGGCATCCGACTTAATCGTTTTTCTAATTTGTTTTGTGTGTGGATGGAATTTCGATTTGGATTCATAAGAAACAATTTTACTTTTTTGTAAGCAGAACATATTTAAAATTCGGGTAAGAGTCAGAATAGAATGATTAAAATATGATACTTATGAATAAGTACAGTAAAGTTCCGGTAACTTAGACCATTTAACCTAAGCAATCCGAATTATTGAAATATTCAGATAATTGAAGCCCATTTAAAAATGACAAACAATACGTAGAGCGTGTATTGTAGTAATTTGAAGGACGCCAAGTATAAATTAAAATACATAAGGTGGAAAAGGTCTATGCAAACGTACAAAGCTCACTGTGTGCTTTACTGATTCTGTCAGTTGCTTATTTTCAGTGTTAAAAATTCTGTAGCGTTTTGCTAATTCCACTAGTTTTCTTCAATTTTCGTCAATTTTCATTGGAAGATTCGTCAGAAGTATAATTTGAGTCCGACTCCTTTATCGCGGGCACTTCATTTTCCGAATAGAAGGTCATTTTTCGCCCGAAACTTCTTAATTAGTTCAGTTGTTATTTTGTTTTAATGCTACCACCGCCATTGCAAAATTAGACTCTTCGGAATATTGGAAATGTTGCTCTATTTACAAGACAAGGCATTGACCAAGAGGGTGTTGCAGTAATGAAGTTTAGTCAAACATATCACCCTCTTGATTCATCAGTTGGATTAGACTAAGATTAGATTAGATTAGGGTGTAATTAGTAGCAAGATACATGGTTACGATTCTTTTATAATCGTTAAAATCAATGGCACCTCTGTCGCATGACCAAGGGCAACAATTTAATAAACACACATTACTGGTGATTAAAATATTTAAAATGTAAATTATTCCCATTTGTTTGGAATCCATATTATGGAATCAGCGTTGTTCCGAATTAAGGGACACAATGTAAAAATGCAATATTTCGCTTTTGTTTGGATTGTTGGGAAATTCAAATTGTTGAAAGTCCGGATTACCGGAGCTTTACTGTAATAAATTGGTAATCTCGGTTGAATACAATGCACACATCCATAGATGCATAGCAGATACTACTTTTCCAATAGACGCCAGTATGTAAAAAACCGAAAACATCAATCTATAACATTTTCTTAAACATCGGGCGTCTTTATAAATTATATTGTAGCAATATTTAATGCAAATGTTTTACTTTACGCAGATGACTACGTAAATTTTCATCGAACTAAATTCTACATCTGATTATGAAAAACTTTAAAACAATTTGGATAATTTAAATGCATGGTGTCGTGCAAATAAATACCACGGAATGTTAGTAAGTGTAATGTTATGTATTATCCTCGATGTAAAACTTTGGAAATATTGGATTATACATTTAACGCCACCAAATTAAACACTGTCAAAATTAAAGGATCTTGGTGTACCAAGATTGACCGTAAACAATTTGTTGATTATTTTTGTCTTTTGGAAATCTAGACTTTGTATTACGTAATGCTAAAATTTTCATGACAATAACTATTAATGTACTCTATACAGCTGTGGTGCAATTGTCTGGAGTCCTATTTACACTATTTATCCCATACAATTGGAAAAATGAAGCTCTACAGCGAAGATATCTTAAGACACTATACCTTATTAAATATGGAGTATATCCTTCACGTGGTATACTTCAGAATCCGCTGTTGTTTGAGTTTAATATACAAAATAGTTTATATGTCTACATATCATGTTTTCAATTATACATCTTTATAAAATAAATAACAATGCTACAAATTTACCAATCATTACATCAAAAATAACTTATCGTGTAATCTAGATTTAATGATAGATTAAATTCTGCCTCGAATTTGCCAACTACTTGCACAAATCTGCTTATAGCGTCTGTGGTATAAATATATATAGAATGATATAAAATTACCAAATCTATGAAGATCGATTGATATAATTTGTTCTTCAATTATATCTATTAAGACAATTTTTTTAAATAATACCCACATGTAGTAATTTCAAATTATTCACATCTATCTTCTATATATCTTCTATATTCACAAAAGTTGCATCTTCTGTACTAGTGTATTTATTTTATGTTATTTCAACAATTGTTATGATTTTCCTCATCCTGTAACTGGAGTTTCTTACCACGTTGAATATTGCGCACAAAAAATAACTGAATAAATAAATATTCAGAATATTTATGGAGTGCAAGAAAAAATAATGTCACTATTAATTTAACACTTGCTATAAGTCACGTAATTTATTAGTCAGCTTTATATTATTATTAAAATATATTCCTCTCTATGTCTATGAAGTTAGCAGAACAAAGTTAACAGAACACAATTATGTCATGGAGAATTAAGTGCTAATTAAATGCTAATTAGATGCGCAAGAAAGAAATTTTGTGCTCATATTTTTTTTATCGCATGTTCTGCTAACTTGCAAAAAGAACATTAACGTAAAATAACAAATTCGTGATTTTTAACCCCGGAATAATAATTTATTATTCCGGGGTTAATAATAATAAATTATTATTCCGGGGTTAAAAATCACGAATTTGTTATTTTACGTTAATGTTCTTTTTGCAAGTTGGCAGAACATGCGATAAAAAAAATATGAGCACAACATTTCTTTCTTGCGCATTTAATTAGCACTTAATTCAACATATGACATAATTTTGTTCTGCTAACTTTTTTCTGCTAACTTCATAGACATTTCCTATCTAGAATTCAGAAATTATGTTAATATAGCATACATGAGACTATTTATCTAGTGAAAGAAAAAATAATACGACCACACGACTTTTATTTATATTTAATGTATAATATTTTCTATAAGTCACTTAATTTATTAGTCATTAGTTAACATTAGGGTCTACAGTATATGCATAAAAAACGAATACGCAATATAATAAAATGTTTGCATTTATTTTAAATCATATCTTTGAAACGGTTATTTTACATTGGCGACTTCGCCAGAATTAAAAAAAGTACGCATTCGCCCGTAATAGAATTACCGAGCACTTTAAATCTCTTAATATATCCAATAACAGCCTTGGATATTTTGCATTAGTTGATCAGAAATGCTTAAAGATTTATATACATTTAATTTAAATCGTCTTACTTTTTTTTATTATGGATAAGAAATCACTCGAACAGGGAGTTCGCTAGCTTTTGTTATCTGTGATCCAAGTAAATACCTTAAGCAGTATCTTAAAAGCTCTTTGGGAATTTTCGGTTCAAATCAGGTATACCTAAAACCTTAGGCTTGGCTTTAGGATTGCAGTACTAGTTTACCAAAATAACCATTTTTGCCAACACTTTTTTGATTAGAGACTCAAAAATCCCTTATATGAGCATTGCTATTAGTAATTATATAACATGTTTTTAAGAGAAGTTCTGTTGACATTGAGACACTTGTATAGATAAGTGACGAAGGAGTTGGTAACTTTATATATATATTTACTATATTCCATATAATTACCGGTCATTAACTGGTCCTTGGCTTGTAGTCCTTGAGATGACTTGAATTTCTGATCCTGTTTTGAAGTAATGTTTTGTTACAAAACTGTCGTTTAATATGTACTTATCCTTCGTATTAGTAAAATACGCGTCTATTCTATTTCCAGTTAGATTTTTTGCGTATTTCACTTTTAAAATGTTATTTCCATTCAATTAGCCCGAAATTAAGAACGAACGCATGACTTGCAATGATTCGAAGAACACAACCTGTATAAATGTAATTAATTACTTGCATCAGTGTAAGTAAATGTGTAGTTATAATAATCGTAAAAATATAGAATCAGTATAAAATAACTCAATTGAGTTGTAAATTGCGAGATGAACAGAAATAAATAACTCTCTGGAACTCGTTCTATTATACATAATTTGTCATCTATTAGATATTTCTATAGAATTATAAATTGTATAAAACAAAACAAATAAATAACTCCGTGAAACCTGTTTTATTATATCTATATATGTTTTTTATATATACTTCTTTCTGCAAGATATTAGTTTAAATATTGTTGACATCGAGGAGTGAACATTAATAATTTTGTTATATAAGAGATATAATACGGACTACATTCCCCGTATCATAAATTGAAGTAACTGATGATATTAATTAGGTATACATACTTACGTAGTGGAAGCCATTGAGCGCAACATTTATGGATGGACATTTATGTGGATGGTAACATTTTTGGTGTCATTTTAAAGAAATGTTTTAAAATCTAAAAGGTGCTTAACCGAAATTTTAAATCATGTAACCGTACTCATAACCGTAATCATGTCATGTTTTAATCAGTTGTTCATGTAAATTCGGTACAAGACAGATGTTTTTTTTTTAATACAACATCATGTGTATCTTTGTAAAATTTCATTCACTCTGAGGAGATGATTCAACGATCTATAACAATTTTGATTTAATCGATTGATTAGTTAATGACGGAACTAAAAATAAAATTGTCGATGGACTTCATTCGATCGTTATTGTTTATTTAAATGTGGTCAATTAAAATATACCTGTATATTCAAAACATGCTCTATTTACTTGTTGGCGATAATTTAGTCTCTAGTAAAACTCTTGCCTAACATTCTTTAAAATTTGATTCGAAATATTTGTTATTTCTATTTGCTTTTGTTTGAGATCATTAATATTATCTGGCTTTGATGCGTATATTTTGTCCTAAAATATACTACAGAAATCCAATGGCTTAAGGTTTGGCGATCTATATGCAATCGACAATCGATATTTGCATTGCTATTAGCTAACAAAAGACTCACTGAGTGTACTAGCAATACAATTATGCAGGTGGTGCTGGAGAGATTCGAAAAATTTCAAGGGTCAACAAAAGTCAAATATTGATGTTTGTGACCGATGATGCCGCAACAATGCGTTTAGTAGGCCGTTCTTTTTGATAACAGGGGTGTAGATGTTGAAAATTGAGCCCAAAATGTCTGTAAGGCGTCATCTAGTGGTAGATTGTCATATGTTATGTGTAAGGTGCATGCTTTACATCTTGTGACAGAAATTATTTAACAATGTTTTCCCAAGATAGATGCACTACTCTACAATCTTCTATAAAATCGTCTCTAAATGCCTTCGCGGGTTTCACAAAAAGTGTCCTGAAATTCCTGAACGACCAGAACCGATTCTTACATGTTGGGGAACATGGTTGAAGGCAGATTTTTATTATGCTGAAAATTTCCAGCTAATAAATACTGTAATAAAAGACGATCCAGCCAAAACGCACGATGTTAATTGTAAATAAAACAAAAAGTTTTCAGAGAATTATCTTAATATTTTTTATTATGATAGAAGGATCTATGACAATTATGTGTGAAACAAAATATCGGCCAAATGCTCGCCACAGCTTCGGTGGCATACTTCTATCCGATGGACCATATTTTCAATGACTCTGAGACATAATTGAGGTTCAATGTCGTTAATGTGCCGAATTATCTCATCCTTTAGCTCTTGAATTGTTCTTGGCTTATTGACGTACACTTTTTCTTTTAAATATCCCCAAAGAAAGAAGTCCAACGGTGTCAAATCACATGATCCTGGTGGCCAATTAACATCGCCACGACGTGAGATAACACGGCCATTGAATTTCTCGCGCAAAAGTGCCATTATTTCGTTGGCTGTGTGGCAAGTGGCACCATTCTGTTGGAACCACATATCGTCCAGGTCCATATCCTCAATTTCTGGCCACAAGAACTCTCTTATCTTCTCGCGATAGCGAACACCATTCACGGTAACTGCTTGGCCGACCTCATTTTCGAAGAAGTACGGCCCGATGACGCCGTCAGCCCATAAACCGCACCAAACAGTCACTCTTTGTGGATGCATCGGCTTTTCAACAATCACTCGTGGATTCTCATTTGCCCAAATGCGGCAATTCTGCTTGTTAACGAATACACTGAGGTGAAAGTGTGCCTCGTCGCTGAAGATGATTTTCTTTGTAAAGTCACCATTCACTTCTGTCTGTTCAACCAACCATTCGGCGTATTGACGACGCTTGAAATGGTCAGTAGGCTTCAGCTGTTGAGTCAATTGAACCTTGTAAGCGTGTAAATTCAAATCTTTATTCAAAATTCGCATCAGTGATGTTCGTGAGATGTTCAATTGTTGGGCACGACGACGAGTCGAGGTTGACGGCTCTTCTGCTACACTATCGCGAACAACAGCAATGTTTTCCACAGAACGAACTGGGCGAGCATGCACAGGTGTTTTCACATTTCCTACAGACCCGGTTTGCTGAAATTTGCGCACAATTCTCCCGATTGTGGATACATTTGGTCGATTATGCTGACCAAAAAAGTCACGAAGTGCACGAAATGCATTTTGATTTGAACGCCCATTTTCGTAAAAAGCTTCAACAATCTTAACGCGCTGCTCAATTGTGTACCTCTCCATGGTTGAATTTGTCAAACACTGAAACAAAGAAATGTCAAATTAAGTTGGGCAAAAAACTTGACGTTAAGGTGTGACTCACAATTAACATCGTGCATTATGGTTGGACCACCCTTTACTACAGTTTAGTCCTGCTGACGCTGCAGGGGTTAAGGAAAGCCGGACACAATTTCTAGATATTCCCGTTGAAACTTATTTAAAAACTATTCATATCAACTAAAGGAGAGCAAGACGCAGTAGAGAAATTACAAAATAGTGCATTGGCGTTAGCCTCTGAGAGAAATATGCAAACATACCTGATGCAGCACAGTATTTACTGATCGTCTCCAGTTTATGATGATCACGATAATGCTAGCTCGTCACGCTAGTCAAGGGAGTAAATACATACAGTGCTATATTTACTTGTAACAGTTTAATGCGTTTGTTATTAGTTGCTTTGTATTATTAATTTATTATCCTTGTTACGATGCGTACGTTTATGGTGCGCAGCACGTTTCACAGCCTTATTTATGAGAAAAAATAATCGGATTATCTATTTTTATGCAGCCGGATTTCATTTCGCTCCAAGTAATAGAAGAGTATGTTTAACTTGAAAAAATAAACTCTGTGACCTGAATGGTCTTCTGTTCTTGAGAAAATTATTCCTTTTGGATCAAGAAATTTTAATACTCGTAGAAATACAATTTGGCATCAACTAGATGTTGAATTATGTTGAGTACTCAATAAAATGTCTACTGCTATATCGACTTCTACAGAATGAGTTTTTCCTTTGAATGGTTTAACATGCGTAAGTGCTATGAACTATGCATAATTTTTACACGATCCCTTGTGATATATTAAACAAATTAGTCTACTTCTGATTAAAAGCTTCCTTTTGACATCATCAGCATCAAGTTTTCTTTTCGATGAGTTTCTTGTCGCCTTATTTATATCCTATATATAAAAACTAAGCGACTAAATGACATTTCAGTAATTTTATCTTTTAAGTTAAAAATCCACATGCCCAAAAATTTCTCTTAAGTTTTTAAAATAACCACAAAAACAAGTAAATTTAAAAATCTTTTTTCACCCACTATATTATTTTAAATATCGTATTTATGCAAATAAAGTCAATTAGATAATAATATTTTAGGTGCGTTGACTTTCATTCGAACTAGAATTCGTGCGCGCATTCTAGTAATACTTACCGACGTGTTGGATAGTTGCCCGAATACGAAAACATGAATTTGCGTTTTTGCCTTTAAAATGTCAAGATTTTCAGAAGGCGACAATGTTAAATTTATAAAATTATATAGTACACATCCATGTTTGGGAATCCAACTCTAAAAAAGTATAAAGATGGAGATGCGCTTGAGACCGCATTAAAAGAAATTATCAAGGCAATGGGTAAAAACAAATTAATGAATGAAAAGACAAAGATAAGAATAGAATAAAAAAAAGTCATGTGCAGCACAGTACACGTGATAGAAGTGAATACTTTTTTAGAATAGAGAATGAGAGAGATTAAGAGTGAGAGATTGAAGGAGAGAGAGAGATAGAGAAAGGGAGAGGGATAATTTCAAAAGAAATATAACAATATAAAATTTGTGTAAAAAATATTCGGTTCATTCATTATCTACACTATCATCGGCTGGTGGTTCAATTGATAATACTGATATCATTGGTTTGTGATAACTAAAATATGAAATATATGTTCGTGATTCGATATTTTCTAGATAACGTATAAAAATTGCATCTATTGTTGTTCCGGATTTTGTTGTTGATTCTTTGGGATTGTTATTTATAAGCAGACCAAATGTTTCTCGAAGAAAGTTAATCAACGTCAAAGAATCATTGGATCCGAAATTTACATTGAAATCTCCCCCGATAATCAAAGGGATTTTGTCTTCGCCTCTTCCAAGTGCATTTGCGCACCTGTGGCTGTAAACCAGTAGGGAGCGGTGAATGAAATATATCTTCTAGATTTTAACAAGTTAAACGGTTCAAGGATATTATCAAATAATCACAGAACACAGATGTAAATAACGTAAATAATTACAAAACACAATGATAAATATTCGGTACACACGCGTGCTGCTTCAGCTGTTAATATATAGCGCCTGGACGCGTACATCTATAACGCGCGCATGCGCGACGATAGGGAGACGCGGATAGCCTAAACTGATATATATATATATATATATATATATATATATATATATATATATATATATATATATATATATATATATATATATCTATATATATATATATATATATATATATCTATATATATATATATATATATATATATATCTATATATATATATATATATATCTATATATATATATATATATCTATATATATATATATATATATCTATATATATATATATATATATATATATATATATATATATATATATATATATATATATATATATATATATATATATATATATATATATATATATATATATATAGCTCTCTTTCTCCTTCTGTCTACGTTATATATTTTCTCTCTCTCGTGTAACGAAATCTGGAAATGTTACATTTTTTCCAATTCACTCTATTCTCGTCAAATATCAGAACGCCGCCAAAGAAGTATTCACTTAAAAAATCTGCGTTCTGTATACTACCAAGAAACCAAGAAGTAAAGAAGATAAATAGATAGGTACATCTAAAAAATGTGGAACTCACTCATGGTTCAAGATTAACGTACTGATCGAATTCGTGTGTTGTTGATATACATGGCAATGTAAACCCTACTCGAATGCGAAGATACCATTCCAGTACTCGGTGGCGATCGAATTCCAGTTAATCGAATACGAACTCTAATGAATGTCAACGCACCTTAACAACAAGCGGAAATCATTAATAAAAATAAACATCACATACCACCTTCGCCATTTTACGTGACAATACATTAGAAATAAGTTACGTATTCTTATTGTATCTATTTTTGTAAATACATGGAATTAAATATTAAAATTGCAGATGTGGATCTATTTCAGCCTTATCCAATTAAGTCAAATCCCTTCTATCACGTACCGCAGCTATGTGATAAAAGGGATGTACGTAATGAATTCCTCGGATTAACGTTACTGGAATAGTACCACATAAATTGTAAATGTAGACAAATTACCAAACACCGGCGCGGTTAATGAGCAGAATATAATACATTTGAACCTAGATTAAACCGCATCTAAAGTGGTACCATAAATCAAAATGGTGTTGCTGGTGACTTGTCGCTGCTTTATATGGTAGCTTGGCAACTAGGCAACCTCTGATCTTCGTTAAAGTAAACGCAGTTCTTATATTTTGTCACATTTTTATTTTATTACCTATTATATAGAATTTATATAAGAATACAGGGTGGTCTTAAATTGGTACGAATTTTACATTGCTTACATTGATTACATATTTTACATTACTTATATGGAGTCGAGATCGATTGTATTTATTTTCCATATTTCAATTCCATATTTGTTTCTCTGAAATAAATTTCTAATTTTGATAACTTAATTTAAGTTCCAAAAATTAAAATAAACAGTTTTAAAACCTTAAAATGGACTTTTACGCACGTAAAACATCTCTATCTCGAAATTGAGTGGACAAGAAAAAATAAACTAACACATAAATGCAAAATGTGTGTTTTATGCGACAGTTTTACTTTTTTCAATTTTTCTCAAATAGTCCACCATCGTGCTTTCTCATGACCCATGGATAGGGTGGGTCCTATCCACCTCAAAATCAATAGATGTCGTCTGGTAGACGTCCCTAATCAGAATCAGTCGAAACCCGATCGATCCGATACGATTTAATTGAGTGATCGTACTAACAAAAACAATTTCTCAAATAATCCACCATTGTGCTTTCTCATGACCCATGAACATGGTAGAGTGTGTTATATCCACTTCAAAATCAATAGGTGTCGTCTGGGAGACGTCCCCGATCAGAATCAGTCAAGACCCGATCGATCCGACACGATTTAGTTGCATTATCGTGTTAACAAAAAATTTTTCTCAAATAGTCCACCATCGTGCTTTCTTATGACCCATGGACAGAGTGGGGTGTGTTCTATCCACTTCAAAATCAATAGGTGTCGTCTGGGAGACGTCCCCGATCAGAGTCACTCAAAACCCGATTGATCCGACACGATTTAGTTGCATTATCGTGTTAACAAAAATTTTTCTCAAATAGTCCACCATCGTGCTTTCTCATGACCCATGGACAGAGTGGGGTGTGTCATATCCACATCAAAATCAATAGGTGTCGTCTGGGAGACATCCCCGATCAGAATCAGTCAAAACCCGATCGATCCGACAGATCGATTAGTTGAGTTATCGTACTAACAAGAATAAATGTCGACGACAACGACACATACACAAAATGCTTTAAAAACCTTTTTTTTTAGTTTTTTGGTCGAAACACGAAAAATAAACCATAGAAAAAAAAATTTACATTTTTCTTTACACGTGTACATTACTTTTCCGCTAGTATAGGTACAGAGTGTGGAAAAGTAAAATGGTTTTTTTTTTGCACGATTACATTACTTTTCCGCGTATAGTGGAGTGCGGAAAAGTAAAATGTTGGGTCTTCACATATTCTTTATAGATGTTATGATGTAGAGAAAATATTATTTAAACATCATTTATGTAAAAGTGGACAAAGCTATTTTAAATTTTTCGTATTCAATATCTCTATCTTTTTTCTAAAGCCTCAGGCTACGGGCGGAAAGGTTACACGTGGAAATGGAGACAATCAATCCCAAGCTTAGAGAAAGATGTCCAACTCTTCCAAAATCATCCGTGTAGTGACTGCAGAGCAAAGTGCTGCACTTTTATAGATCCGCGTGGGGCAACTGACTTCAATACTTATTGTATTCCCAAATAAGTCCAAGCAGTTTGTATGAACTGCTGAAATATTTCTAGCAAAAGTTTAGAATAACATTTATATTATCTCCAGACTAATAAATCCAGATAAATAACGAAAACCTCTGGCAGGGCGATATTATTTGTAATAATATTTCGTTTATCAAATTATTGCAAGATTTCTGTTGCTTTACTGGTGATGGCCTACGAACTACTACATTGTATTATTTTTGTGATTAAAAATACATATGACGTGTGGATGGTAGTGAAAGTGTATGATGGAAGACTATGTTTTTTTTTCGGTTTTTATACATGTAGTCCTTCAAACGAGAGTTTAAATAATGTATTTTTTATTTTTATAGTTTCTCAGTATCAAGAACGTTTTCTTTTTACGTTTAGAAAGGATAAATAAATTATTTCACTTTACTATGCATAGGGTATCGAATAGGCGATTGTAGGGCAACGAACATTTGACGATAACGACATATTTGTATATATCAATGTTTCCCTTTGTCCAACTTAAATTAAGTTTACATTTTTATTAAGATGATTAACGTTGAATTTTCATGTAAATAAAAGTGGAGAATGACGTTGCGTATGCGCGACTCTTTATGAACTAAAATCCCCGACCCGATTTAAGGTACCCGACCTGACGTATACGAGGTCTGTCCGGAAAGTATCCGACCTAGTGCTCTAACTTTGTACCTAAGTGTGCTATCGTTAAAAATAGCTATTCATCATTTAGGGGGGACCTTTATGAGTGCCCCTGCCAGGCAGCACGACCCTTCGAGTCTTCAGCCGACAACGGTACGCTGTTAAAGTGTTTGGTAAACATTGAATTTTGTGCGCATCGCATTTCACCATGACTGAATGCATCGAACAAAGAATATGCATTAAATTTTGCCAAGAACTTGGCTATTTGTGTTCGGAAACCATCCACATGATTCGTAAAGTATATGGCGATGAATCCATGAGTGATGCACAGATTAAAGAATGGTTTCATCGATTTAAAAGTCGTCGTGCATCAGTTGAAAGCAACCCTTGTTCTGGCAGGCCCATAAACTTCTGAAAATGTGGAACGAGTTCCGGTTTTAATCGCTAAAAATCGTCGTTTGACTGTTGAGAGGTAGAAGAAGACCTCGTAATACCAAAAACTGTTGTTTCGGAAATTCTTAGCCATATTTGTGCAAAAGTAGCGACTGGGTGCTGCATCCCGACAATGTACCAGCCGCGGCCTAGGCATCGCATCTTATCCAGTAATTTTCTGTCAAACACGGCATTATTCAGCTTTCTTGGTCCCTATACAGTCCTCGTCTGGCTCTCTGCCACTTCTGGCTATTTCCCAAATTGAAGAATCCTCTTAAGGGAAGAAGATTCGATGACGTGGAGGCAATAAAAAGGAACGCGTCGAAGCGACTGTTAGCTATTCCGAAAGCTGAATATAAGGAGTGTTTCCAAAAGTGGGAAGATCGCTGGAAAAACGTTTTAGTTTCCAAAGGGGAGTTTGAAGGGGACATCGTCGCCATTAATAAAATTTAGCTCTTTATCCTGCTGTACGACAAAGTCGGATACTTTCCGGACAGACGTCGTAGGTGGCGGTTGTTTGAAAATAATGACTATGGTGGAAAATACCAACCTTGTAAAGTTTAAGTTTGAAGTTTGACGATGCTATGTTGTTTACTATTTGTCTGGCAGCCATCAAGAGTGAACGCTCTCAGTGAATTTGTAAACATGGAAAGAATTGGTCGTCGTTATGTGATACAATACTTTCATTTGAAAGGCCCCAATCCAACCGATATCACAGCGGAGCTATATTCTACTCTGGGGGAGTCTGCTTCTTCGTTTACCATAGTAAAATATTGTGTGGTAGGGTTTAAATGAGGCCGTACGAGCTGCCAAGATGAACACCGCAGTGGTCGACCAAATGAAGTGACCACACTAGATATGGCGGAGTAATTGTATAAATAAATGGCTGTACATCGCATATTGACTGAAATTTTGAACACGAAAAAGCTGTGCGTAAGATGGGTGTCGCGATTACTCACAATGGAACAGAAACAGAGTCGTGAGGATGTTTCAGTCGAGTGTTTGGCGAAGTTTAACGGGAATAAAGTCAAGTTTTTGCGTCGATTCATAACCATGGATGATACATGGGTCCATTACTTCATACCTGCGATGAAAAAACAGTCAAAACAATTGGCTGAAAGGGAAAAATCATTTCCAAAGAAGGCAAAGACTGCAACTGCAGGCAAGGTCATGGCGTCAGTTTTTTGGGATGTGCGTGGGATAATTTTCATTGATTACCTTCAGAAAGGAAAAACAATTAATAGCGAGTATTATCTGAACTTACTGCAGCGTTTAAGTGATGAAATAAAGAAAAAACGGCTGTATTTGGCGAAACAGGATGTTTTGTTTCATCAAGACAATGCACCAGTTAACGCACCTGTTATCGCGATGAGCAAATTCAATGAGTTAAAGTTTGAATTGCTTTCTATTTGCCAGATTTGGCCCCCTCGGATTATTTCTTGTTTCCAAACAACTTGAAAAAATGGCTGGGTAGTAAAAGATTTGCCAACAATGAAGACGTGGAGTTTGCGATTGATGACTATTTTGAGGAGCTCGATGATTCTCATTATAAACAGGGTATCAAAGCTATTGACCATCGATGGGAAAAGTGTATCGAGCTAAAAGTAGGCTATGTGAAGAAATATAGATAATTTTTTTCCCAAATTTATTGTCTTCGTTGTTAGGTCGGGTACTTCTGCGACTACTCTCATATGTATCTTCTTTTCTACAAATTTTAGCAGATTTAATGTCTTTTTTATTTATTTTTTTTAAGGAAAATCAAACCGAATATAGATAAATGAATAACTAAGGTAGTTCTCAGAAATATTAGTAGAATATTTCGACATTAGCATGATATTGTGTTGTGTTGAAATTGAATTTTATGCAAATTAACGAACGGCTGTGCTCAAAATTTTCTTCTTAAATGCCTTATGGAATGTTAAGTCGGGCTGTTTCAGGTGGAAGATATATTATGCAGAATACTCGGTGTAACTGTTTAATATGTAACGGATTCTTAAATGCGAGTTTGGCCGGTTTGCATATTTTGTTATTACTCGGAAGCGATATTGGTGTATATATTTGGGTAGTTCAGAAAATGTGTTTTTAAATTAATGTGAAGAGAACGTATAGTGCGGGTTATCACGCGATAGTCCGTAAGAGATTCAATACGGTCATTTGAGAAATGATGATGGTTTCCTGTGCATTATTTTTCAATGGGAAAAATTGTCAGTAAGCATGTGTTGCATAGAAAACTATTCATTACTAACTAGTCATCTGTTTTGATTATTTGACGCTTTCAGTTTAAATGAATAAATTTGGTTTTGGAGGACAAGAAATTTACAACGATGAATTTCCAGGTTTATAGATATATCTGTTTTTAGAATATATATTAATACGTTAAGGAATAGAGGTAAATTAATTAAATTAACCGATTTAACTAGAGGTTGCGCATATACAAAATTGCGTACAATACCTGCACACATACCTTTAAATAAAATATACATGGTTAGGACAAAGCCATAGTTCTATTGAAATATCTTTCACAGCAATGTAATTAATATTAATGAAATTTATGTAATAAAGTTTACACAGTTTGTAGATTTTTTGTACATCTGATTTCAATAAATAATTCCAATTTAATATGGGGTTGTCCAAAAAGTTCGTTTTTTCATAAGTATTTATTATTAACATTATAGTTATTACAAATTATTTTAATCAATAATGTACGTTCCTCCATTTTCAATAACTTTCTCCCATCTCTCAGTAAGCTTGATAATACTATATTCATAAAGACTTTGCGGTTTGCTCGCAAAAACGTTTTTACATGATTTCTTACTTTCTCGTCATTGGCAAATGTTAAGTGTCGTAAACTGTTATCTAAGGAGCGGAATAGGTAAAAATCCGAGGGCGCAAGGTCTGGAGAATACGGTGGATGGGGTAAAACATCCCACTCTGGTGGTAAAACTCCAACAATTTTCTCCAGGTCTGCAGAGGAGTGTGAGGTCGAGCGTTGTCGTGATGGAAGAGGAATTTCTTACGATTTACAAGTCCTGGGCGCTTTTCCTGCCTGGCTTGTCTCAGTTTTTGTAGTTGTTCACAGTAAACACCCGAATTTACTGTTTCGTTCCTCGGGAGTAGCTCAAAGTAAATGATTCCTTTGGAATCTCATCAGATGGACAACAAAACTTTCCTGGGATGAAGCCCTGCCTTTGGTGTGGATTGAAAATGTTCACCGGACTTTCCACATGATCTTTTTCGACTGACGTTGTCGTAAATGATCCCCTTTTCATCTTCAGTAACCATATTTCTCAAAAAGGGATCGCTACGTTGTCGAATTTTTAACATATCGCAGATGTGTTAAGGATTCTATGCGATCCATTAAACTGGATTCGTTGAGTTCGTGGGGAACCCAAACATCGAGTCTACTGACAAACCCAAGTTGCTTAAGGTGATTCTATACACTAGATTTTGATGGCACGATTTTTCTGCAAGCTCACGTATGATTAGGCGAGGATTTGCCTCAACTAAAGCTCGTAAATGCTCGGAAACGACTTCTCTAGGTCGGCTTAATTTTGGAGCGTCCGTGAGGGAAAAATCGTCAGATAGAAATCTCTTGAACCACTTTTGACACGTTTAATCTTGAATAACATTTTTGCCGTACACAGAACACAATTTGCGGCAAGTTTTAGCAGCTCTTGTGCCTTTTTTAAAATAAAAAAGCTTCACGTGCCTAAAATGCTCGGTTTCACTGATTTTCAATTAGGCTCACACACAACAATAATATAACAAATTCACGAGTATAACGGCAGTAAACAGTTAAATATCAGGGTTAAATAGGGAGGAAATCTTCAAAGCTGCAGTTGTACGCATGACATCGTAGGCCATTTTCGCAGATATTATTACACAGAAAATTCGTTACTATTTGTTAGATTATGGTATGTTTAACTTCTTGCATAACAGGCATTTATAGACCTATGTGCCATTTCTTATTAGTATAATCTCAAATTAAATCGTGACATGTTTATAAATATTGAATCAAAACTAGCTGATGGTTTTCCTTTAATATTCGATAAGGATATAAAAATTAGGAATATTGTATAATTATGTTCTTATTCTAGCGATGCTTACAATTTGATGAATACTGACTATTTAATAGGACTTTGAAGATATATATTTTTTATCGGAAATATTTGTGGGAGAATTTTGGCGTCTAACTTGTTAAATACAATTGTGGTAAATTGTTTTAATACTAATGCCCTCGTTATTAATAATTATAAATTGATAGTTGAAGAGAAATAATGTTAATAATGTTAATGAACCGAAATAATTTGTTTTACGGTTAAAAATGCCATCACTATAACACGAATATACGATATCTTTAAAATGATCTGAAAATTTGCAACGTGGCTTGGCTACAAAATTTATGTTCACAATAAATATATTCAAAATTTCGGGAATCATGTTATTCTTCCAATTATAATAATCATAAAATTGTCGCGATTCACGATCAATAACTTAACAATAGGACAACTTACAAGTGTGAAACTGGGTATAAGATACCACCTTATCTGTGCAATATTATAATTGCGTTTGAAATCCCACGTATGTACGTTCCTCCACGGTCATTTATTATGAGCACAACACTATTGAAGTTGTATTACAGTTATATCATGAACTCAAGCAAAAAATGTCCATTATCACGTCGAAAATCTCTAACTACCCACCCTTCGATTTTAAATGTTACTAATGACCTATTGTGTAAAGACTAAACGGTATATGGCATTTCGAAATCAATAGAAGCCCGTCGGCATTCCTCAGGTCATTACCATAAACATCTCTTTTTGTTTCACTCTTTATGTTCGAGACCGACCAATTTGGTAATTGGTTTCCAGCGAGGAAAAGTTTCATCTGCAAGATAATATTCAAAATGTACTGAATGAATACACAGGCCTACAAATTTTGACATTTTAAAAGTTGATTTAGGTTTGATAAGTGATTATAAGTGAGTTATTTATGCTGATTTCATATCTACCTTCCGTTTTTGCCCTTTACGTAATAAATTAAAAACTAATGGAAAATTTACATTTTAATAAACATTATATTTAATAAACATTAAAACACAGTAAAGAACAACAACACAAATAGTTTTGAGTCTGATTTCTTTTTTCTTTGAAAATCTAACTCTTTTTAACAAAAAGCTTCGTTTTGTGGTTTTTCTTGTGTAACCATTCGTTGGATGTTCTCTTTTCAGCATCTAGCAGTAATCTGAAGAGCCCTTTGAAAATCACCTAAAAATTTAGAATTATTTTACATCCCTTAATTTTTGTGCTTAGTGTATGAAGATTTTTCTGCATTTTTTTAAAGAACGGCGATCTGATACATACACGATCTCGTCACTTACAGCGAATACATACTACAGAGATAGCCGAAACGGCAGTCACAGTAGGTGCACATGTATGGGTAAAAAAATATCTGCCATCATTGCCACATTCCATCGACGATTTTCTGGAAAGTAATCCAGATGAGTATGCAGGAAACAAATTTTTATGCTCATATTACAACCAAATTGCTTAAACTTATCCAGCATTTTGTTGACAATTTCTTCATACTACGGATGTTTATAATTTCCTAAAAAAAATTCTGTTATATTTTTAAAGCATATCTAAGTCTCTTTTTCAATTTCTGTCATTCTTTCTCCAAACTGTTGGTCCTGCATTAATTTGCTTATTTGTGGTTCTACGAAAGTGCATTCCTTTAATTTTTCTTCAGAAAGAGCTAGTTTGTCACATAATTACTTAAAACAATTCCCATTTTCATCTATAGCTTTCACATATTATTTCATTAATTCTAATTTAATATGAAGTCGCGGCAAAAAAAATATTTGTGGATCAACCAAATTTGCATAAATAACGTTTTTTGAACCAGATGTTATGTTTATAAAATATATTTGGTGTATTTTTACAACTTCTAGGCATTGGTAAAAGAAAATGAAAACACACGACCCGATGACACGAGTAAACGTACACACATTAAAAACGTACTACAGCGACTATGTAAATACCCGAATAGTATAAAGCCAGAATATCCCCAGCGGCCAACTCTGTTACCACACTTATGTGTACGTTTCAATTAGACAGGGACTTCGCAAATATTGAGGCGAAATTTAAAAAGTAAACAAAAGTCTGATCACAAAATCTTTGTTGGCTTATGATGTTAACACTTTCTCATCTGGCATTTTTTCTGCATTCATGTTTTTAGTAGAGTATAGTTGTTATAGCAATAGTATATCTTAAAATCATACTGCTTTTATAATGATGTAATAGGTAGGTGAATAGGTTGTCTCTATGTTTGTCCATGTGGGCAGATATACTATTCATTTCATCACTATTTGTCAAATAAAAAACGGAACAGTCTACCTGAGCCTAGCCCTAGAAACAAGCCACGGTATGTTTTGAGATTTTAATTTGCAAATAGCGATGAAATAAACTATACTCTTTCGTATGTCTCCGAATGTTTTGAGAAAATTGAACCGTATTTTTAAAGGGAAAACTGAAAGCACTCTTTCAACTATTTCCCAGGACCAAATGGATGACAAGCCTAGCCTTACTTACATTGTTTGTACTTGCGTATGAAAAAATCTTTGTACGCTTTTGGATCGTATGTAATGGGGATTTTCAACAGATTAACACTAAAAATGATGCCTGTTTAACTTGATGCATAAATTAAATTATATATAGTTATTGTTAATTAAATTATACTCCCAAATTATCGTAATTACTGGGATTTAATAAAGAGATATTTATATAATGAAAAGATGAATGCAAGAAGAGCTATATTATGAAAATCAGTGTTATATCGGCGATAAAATTTATACATAACTACCTTTACTGTTGAAGTATTGCTTCTACTGTTGAAGAGCAGCTTGTCTTTCCTCCTTCTAATTTACATACCCCTGAAACATTTTATCATTTTCACTTTAGTAACTTTTAATGTACCGCAGGAATCAATGATAGTAATTCGAGAACTTATTGCCACTTAATGTTACAAAGCGTGAAAACAGCCATAGTAATCACATGACTGTGGCTAATATCAGGTCAAATAGAGGATTTATTCTAAGTCAACATACGATTTAGGAGCAAAAACTTTGACAATGCATGTTTCTGAAGACATTCACAGTCAAAACACAATGAAAAAATAGGAATGCTTCGAAATTTTCAGGGTTTCTTTGAGGTACTTTATCTTCTATCCATTATTTGCAAAGTTATGCTAAGTTAAGCGAATATCCCAAAATGTGCAATTTTTTACATCTTTTTCGATAAATATTCTCGCACTGAGATATATATTTTTTTTTATCAAAAACCAATAACTACGGCTCGTAAACAATACTCTGCAGTTTTTAAAGCCTTGCTTGAATTTTCTGTTCTATCATTATTTCCCAAGTAATTAATCACCAAAGTCAAAACGACGCTTTGAACGACGATAACTCAGCGAAAAATCATCGTAAAAAGCTTTTAGACCGCTCAAGTTAAAGAGGATAAAACTATCTAAGAGATCCTTACAATGAAATCACTGAAACAATTTTATTGTTTCACACTGTAAAGAAGTGCGGGGACCTTTTGAAAGCAAGCAAAAATTTGGAATTTTTTTTCGATGGTTTTCTTAGGCGGTCTAATACATACACGATATCGTCACCTACAGCGAATACATACTACAGGGATAGCTGAAATGGTAGTCACAGTTGTGTGCACACACATGGGTAAGAAAATATCAGCATTTTAATTCATTTTTTTCTTTTCGTCTGCTAACCTAAGTGCACACAGTATCGGCTTTGAATATTTTTTTTTAGAAAAATAAAAGTTTTTGTATTATTGAGGGCTAGTGCCTGTCAACTAATAATTTCTCTAGCAATAATTGGTGTTTAATTATTAAAAAATCAGATCCTTTTGACCCCATGTGCTCTTAAGTAACATTAAGATATACGTAATATAAAATATAAGCGTATCAACGAACATCATAAGGAATTTAGTGGAAAAGTTACAGCGTGGTTGCGTGACCCTACGCGCCACGGGACTGCGAATGAAATACTCGCTCAAACATTAGCATAAACCGGTCGGACTTATATGCAAGATCTAAAATTATACCATCGCAACAACAAAAACTTGCACATGTTTAGCCACTGGCCGCTGTAAATAGAATCGCGGAAAAACTACAAAGAACAGTTTCAAGAATACGAATAGTATACGCAAATTTACTATGCTCAATCGAGACCGTGGATTTATTTCACCAGCTGTCATCTTTTAAGACGTTATACTACGAGTTCTTCACACCCAAGTATAATGTATGGTGTTGGTGAGTTTGATAAGATTTTTATATCATAATTAAGTATCTAGTGCTTATTAAAGATACTACATAGATACTAATAAAGATAAGTAATACCTGAAATTATATAACACGCTCAGAAAACAGCTTGGTTAAGAAGCACGGTAGTGTAATTGCTACAGCAATCGTTTCTCTGGAGTAGGTTTTTAACAATTATTTGTATACAAAATCCAGATAAATACTAGACAGAAGCAGAAACAAAGATAATACAACATAAATTATAAAGGAAAAGTACTACATAAACCGAAAATTTTTTAATCATTTAAGAATGCAAACCATATACAAAAGCAAAAAAATTCTTTCATTAAAAGTTGACTACAAATATTCCCATAAGAGATACTTCATCGGTTGACCACCACCACTTCCGTCGTCTAACTCTGACCCTGTATGCACGTATCTATCGAGTGTATAAATTAAGCATATCTATTTCTTGTATGGTATAATGGGCTAAATAATAGCATTCTTATAGAAGTAGTTAATAAACACCGTTCAAGGCTACATTTCTCCTACTCTTACTGCAGCGACGAAATTATCACCGAGTTTATTGTTAAAATTACATTATTTTTCAGAATGCAACAATATTGTGGTCAATTATTCCTTATCGAAAAAATAAAATTTCAGTAGATGTCGCAGGTCATATTGCACCAGCATATGTATCCTTCTGTATACTGGGGATAGACTTCGTGATATAGTTTGTGGTGGATTTGCCACCTAATTTAATGTAATATGTGTATTTGTAACATTGAGTAGCGACTGTAATATGGAGAAAGGCATTACATCTGAAAAATTTAAATCTTTTGGCAACATAATTGTATTATGTTGACGGCATATAGTATTTGACGGTAGATTTAGAACACCGCGTTGGAGATGCTTTATGATAATATGTTAAATGCCTCCTTCTCAGAGGTATCCTAGTCGGTTTTTTTTGCCATCTGCAATAAATTCTCCAACTCAGTTAGTTACGTATAATTATTTTTGTTTTAATTATAAGTTCATTTAAATTAGATCTTTATTGATTGGAAATGTCTTGTGGTGCAATTTATTATTATGGAAATAGTCCCAAAATAAAAAGTTCAATGGATCTTTCCAGATGTGATTATGATATTTTAAGATGGGAATTGTATATGCAAACCATTTAATCTGTTACAAACTACCATCAACTCGCTTTTTTGATTTTAGTCTCGCAATTATTCATGTTCTGTGCATAAAATTTAATGAACAATAAAATGATTTATTTTCCGTTGAGACGGCTTAAAGAAAACGAAGAGTAAAACATTTTATTGAAATTCTGTTTGCAGGAAGCGCGTTGTTCCCAACCGGTCATGTTTGATTGTGATTTATTGGTACCTACGTTATCTTTTGTATTATTTTGTGTTGGTTTATGGCACCACAGGCGCAATAAGAAAATTCTTGATTTTACTGCTCCATCCCATGCAGATATTTTATGTCTATCTGAATTGCTAAGGTGTTATTTGTGGCAAATAGATTGGCGGCAAGTAGCATATCATTTGATTCGATCCGATTCGATCCGCGGAGGATTGCTTATTTTAATGTTCGGAGTTAAATTCGATTTAAATTTAATGCGATTGTACCATTGTCTTTTAACGTTTTCTAGATATAAAATTTGCAAACAGATGGCATTTATATTAAAACGTTCTTCAGTCTCACCGCAAATTGCCCACGAGTTTTTTTTTAATGTGAAGAGTTGAGGTAAGGAAATAAATAAATTTATATACTGCTCAAAAAAATTAAGGGAAGAAAAAAATTCCGAAAAATGTTCAGTGATTTGTGAAGGGATGTAGCCTTATGAAAAATGGTCGTATCGAGATAAAAAAAAACAGTCTGAGGTTTGAAGTTTCTAGTGTTGATATCTTTTAGCAAAAAAAAAAAATTCTAAGCTACGGTTATTGCGCAATCTGAAGAAATACTGCGCGACAAAAATATTTCAATTTTTTTTACGAGCGTTCTTGAGCTCAGGATTTTTTTGTGGACTAAAATGCAAATAGAAGGTCGGTTAGCCTGTTTATTCAGCTTTAATGTGGTTTTTTAACGAACTCTGTATGATCATTTGTTGCTGGAATATCGGTGGTTGAATGAATGACGCTTTTTTTTCAGCAACAAATAGTCGTAGAGAGTCCGTTGAAAAATCAAACTAATCCTGAATAAATAGGCTAACCGGCCTTTGCATTGATTTAGTCCAAAAATAATTTCTTAAGCCGAAAACGCTCGTAACAGAAATTTGGAAAATTCTTGTCTCGCGGTATTTCTTTGAATTGCGCAGTAACCATATAGCTCAGAAAACTGTTTGCCAAAATGTTTCAAAACTAGAAACTTCAAAGCTTCAAAATGATTATTTTTTCATCTCGATACGACCATTTGTGATAAAGATGCAGCCTATCAAAAGTCACTGAAAATTTTTCCGAATTTTTTTGTTCCCTTAATTTTTTCGAGTAGTGTATATACCATATAAATGGAACTAGTCTTTTGAGAAAAAAATATAATAAATTATCAGTTCCTATTTCATCTATTTCTTATTTCATCTATGCAAAATTAGTGTTATATTAATTTAATCATTATTAATATTAACATTGAGTCAATTCGTTGTTTCCTAAAGTTTTCTGAAAGGGCATGAAACGACCTATTATTTTTTCGAAAACTGAAGATTCTAGGAAGAATGGTCAACACAAAAGTTGTGTAGATTTTAGAACATTAATAGAGGTTTTTATAAGGGGATAATTTGAACTTTATTTACGGAAAGAAAATTGGTTAAGACCAGCATTTTTTATAAGGAACATATTTTTGAATTGGGCAAGAAAATTAAATAATTAATCACCAAAACTGAACAATTGTGGAATATTTCTAGCAAAAGTAGATAAACGCAAAACAGATTTTCGTATTTTAGAATATAATAATATTCTAAAATAAGTTGGGACTAAAAATATTTAGTCCCGACTACATCAAGTAAATATGGACTCATTATAGGTATATATTCTTTGATTATTGTGTTTATCAAATCGTTGCAAAATTTCTTTTGTATCACTACTTGTGGCCCAAAATATAGGAACACATTTTAATAAAGCCATATGTAAAACATTATTTATTTGTAATTAAAAATGGGTCTTATTTATGATTAAAAAAATAAGAAATATTGAGGCTAGTGAAAATGGATAAGTGTAATGAAAGATTTTGCTTCTCTTCGGGATAGGTAGTCTTTTATTTTTTTTAGTTTTTTAATTTTTTAATATTAGGTACCTATCTATCTTAAAACTGCCTAAACTTATATTTATGTTTAGAAACTGTAAACAAAATGTTGCTTCCATATGTACAAAATTATTCAAAACATGTATACTTTTCGTTAGGCAAAAGTAGACAATTCCAGGACGTTCAAGCAAAACTAGACATAAAAATGCCAAATTTTAGAATCGCCTTTCCTGAAAATTTTATAAAATGGTGCAGTTTTCTGGTCAATGAAAGAAAACACTTGGTAGATTTCACAAAAATTGCAAACTATATTTCTAACAATTGTTTCGGCTTTTATGCCATTCTCAAAGAGTAACAAACTTTTACCTTTTCTTTCATTTACTAATTCAAAAATTTTTCACCAAATGCCCAGCGACTTCTCCATTTCTATGGTCCAGTTTTCGCTGTTCAACTTATTTTTCAAATGATTTTAAAAATATTGTTATTACCATCGGTCAATTATATTATGGAATGTGGCGAGTAGTTAGTGTGTAATGTTTTTATATACAGAGTGTTACGTAGGTGGTGTTCTAAACGGTAATGGTGGAAGTGGGGCCATTTAGAAGTTATTTAGTCCTAATGACCTCTATCCCAAGTTTCACGGTTTTTGGATGTTGTTTAGTTTTTATAATTGTTTTTGAACATTTATCTAAAGTCAGCCTTTTAACATTTTTACGATTCTAGAAGGTATGTAAATATGAAACCGGAATTTTCCCATAGATGGCCTAGCTGCTAATGTAGGTACCGTCATACTGCGCCATTGGCACCATTTTTGTGTTTTGACATCTTATAGAGGTTTTTATCTCACAACAATATAAGTTTCATACAATAACATAGTTTTTAATAGCGTTGAACATGTCGAATTGTGTGCCTGGAAACTACGATTTGCGGACAGCATTGATTTTCTGTTTGACCATTGAACATTTGAAGAAAACTGCTGCAAAATCGCATTGAATGCTTGTCGAAGCCTACGGTGGGCATGCTCTTGGTAAATCACAATGCCACCACTACCACTGAAAAAGTTTGAAGATAGCGAATTGTAAGCATTGTTGGATGAGAGTGACGCTCAAACGCAACAAGAACTCGCGGATCAATTAAATGTGATACGCGAAGCAGTCTCCATACGTTTGAAAGCCATGAGAAAGATCCAGAAGATGGGTTCCACATGAACTGAATGGAAGATAGCAGAAAAACTGAAAAATCATTTGCGAGATGCTGCTCGCCAGATCCAAAAGAAAGTAATTTCTCCATCAAATTGTGACCGGAGATGAAATGTGGATATATTTCGAGAATTCTAAGGGTAAAAGATCATGGGCATCTCCAAACGAACTATCGACATCGACTGCAAGGCTAAATCGCTATGGACGGAAGACAATGCTCTGTGTTTGGTGGGATCAGAAGGGTGTGATCTATTATGAGCTGCTAAAACCTGGCCAAACCGTTAATACTGAACGCTACCAACAACAAATGATCGATTTCAATCAAGCTTTGCGTGAAAACGACCAGAAAATCAAAAAATGCAACACAGTGTTTTTGCTTCAGGATAATGCGCTATAACACAGCCAAAACTGGTCAAGGAGACGATTGAGGCGTTTTGTTGGGAAGTACTTTCGCATGCGGCTTACTTACCAGACCTGGCTCCGTCCGATTACCACTTATTTGCATCGATGGGACACGTACTTGCTGGGCAGGGCTTGAGTTCTTACGAAAAAAGCTCTCGATGACTTGTATGCCTCAAAAGAGCAAGAATTTTTTTTGCATGGAATCCACAAATTGTCAGAGCGATGGAAAATATGTATAGCTAGCAATCGACAATACTACGAATAAAATATTTTTATCATCGCCCATTAACACTCTGTATAAGCTGAAGTTTTTCAGGGAAACGATTGATAACCCTGCAGGAAAGAGTGCATCACGTTGTTGAAAAGAACTTTGTTCAGATTAAACATTTAGGACCTCTTATTCACTTGATATTTTCTGACAGCGTACAGATAAAATTCTTTCCTCTTATTCATGTTTCAACGACTAATCAAATATTATAGTATTTTCATTAATAATACGATTGTTAAAAATCTATAAGCATTATAAATCAGTGCCTATAGATTCAACCTACAGCTGTCGAAGATTGCAATATTTTTTATTGACGCAATAATCGTCATCCCAATAACAGATTGCTTATATAAATATTTTCGAGTGTTTTTCTTTTGCATTTATCCTCGTGTCATTTTATACACCAAAGAATAGACAGTAAAAAATTGTTTTCTTGGGTACTATAGGAGCGGATTATATGATACTGATTTGATGCAATGAAAAAGCAGGTGGTTTATTAATGTTTATACTTCTAACTTATTTCTTTTCCTTTTGGGCGATCAGATAATAGGCATACGTCTATGGGTTATTAACCTGTTAACGACGAAACTTGAAACTTGGCAAGGTCGTTGTAGCACCAGCCAAGTGGGCCTGCTGAATGTTGGCGATCTAAAGTTGCGTTCACACTTCCGTATTTTGGATCATTAAATAAATTATGCTAAAAAACAATTCACATTTTTACATCTTGATAGGTTGTCTTCTCTATATATACAATTTTGGGTTAAAATGTCCTTTTATTAAGGTTTTCATTGTGCTCATAAATGTACAATCGTATTTTAGGTAATATCAGCTGAACCTACAAGGAGAAAATGATTATTTGATTGAATAAACATTGCCCTGCTTCAAATAAGTTATGTCATTTAATGGAGTCAATAAAATATGGTTTTATTTCAAAAAAGTAGTCATTTGGATTAATAATAATTTTTATCAAATTAAACACTTCTACTCTATATTATATAATTTATAATTTGATTTAAAAGTCGATAGAATATGTTGTTGATGAATAAAGATCTATTTTTATTCGATTAATGAATTCTAAGGGCTTTTTTCTGTATAATGAGTATGACTGAATTTATTACTCGTTATGGATTTCCCTTATTTCTGTTCTGCAATAAGACTATATTTAACAGTTGTAGGTATTATTTGATGATTGTGTCATTCTTTAGGATTTCATAATTTGATTTTTTTTGGAAAGATGTTATTATTGTGGATATAAAGATGATTTGTGTGTTTTCTGTTTCACTTAAGATGCCATTTTAATAGTGATAAAATTTTAAATATAAAATAATAGCATTTTGTATAATAGTAGCAAATCTGTAGACGGGAATAAACATGGGAAAAAAGACGAATGTCCAATATTCCCCAATTTATAAATAAATAACAGTAACGATGCTTGAATGATCACAATATTCGTTACATGAATTTTACAAACAAAAATATGAGACTTGAAAACTATCACTGAATAAAAATTTATCTTATAGAGAAAGAAAGATGTGTTGCCGGTGTGTGCAAACAATATCAACATTTAAGGAGTCTGCGTACTACATAAAATTAAAGAGTATGCTATTAAGAGATTCATACAAATATTTTATAAACAAATAACTACTAAAAAAATGTGTGAAGTATTTAAGATATGTATTTGAAATTTTTTACATATTTTTTTTTACCCTTAAGCTCTTCATATGCTTGAAAGATTAATAAAATGATAATGAATAAATATATTTATGAAAATAATAAATATATTCCATTGAATTAACAAAGAAACAATTGTTTAAATTAATGAGACTATTTATTGTATTGACCATTCTACTCTATTGATTAATGTATGATTCTTTTTTTAAGATAATAAAGTACATCATTGATTTAAAAAATATTTCTTAAATTTAAAGAAATATAATTCACACATTTAATAAAAACTGTTTAAGCATACAACAAATCCATTTACATTCGGATAAAGAGAAAATGTATTCTTTTAACTAACTAGGTAATAATAAAAATATGTATACTGTACATTCAAAGATTTTTTTCTGTGTAATAATTATAAAAGACCCATTCACTGTACTTGAAATGAAAAGTAACGAGTATTATTTTCATGTTATTAATTTTTAAAAAATTGCTTAAAGTTTCATTCCTTTTTATATACAAAATACTTCTAAATAATAGATACTAAATGTTGTTCTTTTGAAGGTATATAGAACAAGACGTCACATTTTATAAGCCTGCATTAAAAAAATATATAATTGTAATACTGAAGTGAATATATTATGTACGTACCCCACTTATCAAGTTGTGAGAAATTTGTTTCTAAATGTAACAGTTTCATTATATTTGATTGATAAGTTGAATGTACGACCAAGGAATTTCCGTTCATGTCTTTATAGAGACATCCAAAATATTATTGAAAATAGTTGCTAAATCATTGTTTTTCAATTTTTTGTTCATTTAATATATTATTTACATTATTTCTAAAATAGATACTTTTTGTTCGTTTTAGCACTGATAGAATGTTCCATTATTTTTTTTTGCGAGAATGTCTGAACATATTTTTTTATGCAAAAATTTTACTTGTATAAGTTATTGAAGATATTGTTTTGCAGGGTCATAGCGTTTTCAAAGTAGTTCTTATATATAATAGTTAATTCCTATATATAGAATCTATAACGTTAATAATAATGTTTTTCTTTGTAATTTAGTTAATGCTCGTTTATTTTTATATACATTTAAAATTGTGGTAGGTCTTTCAGGTAACTGAATGAACAATTTACACTTTTTTAGTTCAAAAGTGTAAATTGTTCATTTTTTCAGTCTCAAATAATATTTAACAGTTGACTATAGTAAGCATTGCTATTAATAGACATTGTATGTATAATTACCCTATTTTCAATGAAATTGTATACACGATTTCCGAGATATATAAGTTTTTTTATAGTACCTTACAATGGAAATCATGGTTCGGTGTGGACTCGTAAAAAATATTTTTTCCAATTTGAACAATGCAAACTATCCATTTGAATTACCCCTATCGTTATGTATGTCTATCTTTACTATTTACATTGGAAATTGTAGTTTTTTTTCAATGGGAAATAAATATAGTCAAATTTGTATTCCGACATCATTGTGCACTTCCAATGTAACTTCACAATATACAGTCTAAAGCGATGAACAGGCACAGAACAGTAGTCCTGCTCGGCCTGCAATTTCTCATTCACAGACCACTACGGAAACATCGAGTACGCTACAGTGACCACTATCAAGAAGAAATCGTAATGTAAAATTCTGATGCCTATGCCTCATTTTTCATCTTTCTATTGGGAATATATTAGATGGGATAATTTTCTCGTAGAATATTTCCCTAAGTTCACAAAGTGACATGAATTTTGACAGATCCCCGAAGAGGTGATAACCCGACAAGAGACTTTTGTCTAAATCAGAAACCAGTCTGAGACCGAAAAATGTGAAAACAATATTCGAGGAAGAAGATGAAGAAAAACTGTTGGCAGATAATATTTTTAAACCCAATTTATCTTCAAGAAAATAACAAGAGATTCAATGCTTCCAAAGGTAAGGCGTGTTTAACCCTAAAAAAAATCATTTCGACCTTATAGACCCCATTTAGGGAATATTGGAAATTCTGGGGACTCAGAATGTTCAAGTTTGTAACATGTTCTTTTTTTTTGCAAAAAATAGACAACAGTTCTAATTTTCCACAAACAATATTCTTTTGGGGGCAAATTACAACTTACCAACAATGGTATTTTTAATGAGCGAAGCAATTTATACTGATTTGCATCAAATCTTCATCTCTTAGTAGAGAGACAAGACCAAAATATGTTCGCGATGAATATGTGGTGTGGTATTCTTGGTGGCAAACTAATTAGTCTATTTTTTACTGCCATAATTTTACTGGGAATAAGTATTTGTACTGTTTACAAAATGAATGAAAGAATGATGCCTTTTAAATATTTTCAGGAGTGTTACTCGCTTCCAGCATCTAAAAACATCTGATGAACAGTGCACTTGTTCATAATTCACGCATTATGTCAATCGAAATCGATCCCCAAGTCCGATTGGCAATGCTACTCTAATACGATGGTTAGTACGATCACCAGACAAACACCTTTATACTTTTTCTTCAGGGTAACCTTAAGAACAAAGTTTATAAAGAAAAATTTACTAATTTACAAGAGTGAAGATTAATAGCATATACAGTAATTAGACACATCCTACCACATACATTAGTAAAAACATTTAGAGAAATGGCGGAGATGCCTAATGGGCGTGACAGTAAATGGTGGCCACTTGGAACATTTAATTAAACAAAATTAGTGTGCAAAATTTTCTTTAATAATTTGTAAGATAATTTCTTTAATAAGTTATAAATAAATCATTGATTTTCAGAGCACACTTGTGTAATTTGGCTTTTATTACAAAAACACAAATTATGTTCTCTATTATGACGTAACAAAAAAAATCTTTATTACCCAAAAATGTATATAGATTGAAAATCGGAAAACAATAACCTTCTTTATCAGTTCATAGCTAACCATAATTTTCATCGAAATAATGCAAGTTTATCTTGTATCCCGGAAATCGTGTCTACAATTGCAATTGTTTTATATACCACGTTCTAATGTATTACTAATTATGTATCAAAATTAGTATTTTTATTCTTTTTTTTTTATTTAATATCTTCACTTAGTCAAATGAGTTTCCTTATTCAAATACTGTTGCATTAGTATTTTGTTTCTTCTGGGCCCCAGCCTACGTTTCTATATATTTTTTTTTTTATTATTTACTTTATTTTTCTTAAATATTTTTTGGTTTGTTTAGCTTTTACATATAAAATAAACGTAAAGTGTTTCATAAAGTGCTCTAGTCAGACATAACTCGTCGACAAGGTTCTATTGGAAAATAAACAGTTTTAAAACCTTAAAACGGACTTTTCCGCACGTAGAACATCTATATCTCGAAATTGAGTGGCCGATAAAAAATAAACCAACACATAAATGCTGAATATATGCGACAGTTTTACTTTTTTCAAATAGTCCACCATCGTGCATTCTCATGACCCATGGACAGGGTGGGGTGTGTCCTATCCACCTCAAAATCAATAGATGTGGTCTGGTAAATGTCCCTAATCAGAATCAGTCAAAACCCGATCGATCCGACATGATTTAGTTGAGTCTTGAGACATGCTAACAAAAAACATTCTCAAATAGTCCACCATCTTGCTTTCTCATGACCCATGGACAAGCTGGGGTGTGTCCTATCCACCACAAAATCAATAGGTGTCATCTGGGAGACATCCCCGATCAGAATCAGTCAAAACCCGATCGATCCGACACGATTTAGTTGAGTCATCGTGCTAACAAGACATTTTAATGCCGACGACAATGACACACACAGACAATATTTTTTAAAAACCTATTTTTTTGTGTTTTTTAGGCCGAAAAACGAAAAATAAACGAAAAAAATATTTTCCATTTTTCTTTACACGATTACATTACTTTTCCGTTAGTATAGTTGAGTGCGGAAAAGTAAAATATGTTGTTAGAACGCGAAATTCCATGAAGAATTTATATAATTTATGTAAACTAATGAATAAATTTGTAAAAAATTCGAGGATTAACTTTTGGGAAGAACTCTTGCAAGAAATTTTATTTTTAGTTACATTTTTTAAAATGTAATTACTACATACAGGGCGATTCGTGTAGGAGATTATCGATTTTTTTTATGACAACCCTTTTTTATTATGAAAGAACATATTTTATTACATGCACTAGGGTAATAATTACAGGAGTGTAGGTTAGATATAATAAATGAATAAAAACGATTGTGAATTGCAAAATCTTATAAGTATTTAATGGTAATGATTTTAAAAAATTAACTAAATTACATAAAAACTTGAAATCGTATATCGTTAAATAGTTTTTTGTTTTGGTTTTTGGAGTTCTGAGTGAATTCCTTCAAAGAATACATTTATTATTTTTTGTTTGGTAAAAGCAGTATGTTTGAAGTGCTTATTGAGTAGGAACTTTGTCATCAAAATTTCATACAATATTTCATCCCCTCGCCGCTCGCCATGTAGGCCATAAGTTGAAATCAGTATTTCAACTTATAAGCGAAAAATTTTTCCCCATAAATTTCGAAATTAGCACATGATTGTGTCGCTTTTAACGCATATTCTTTGATAAAAACTCCTAAATAATCATATTTCATATAAAAACACAAGCGTTTTCGCAAATTGACAAATTTACGAATTTGTCATCTGCGAGCACAAGACGCGGCAATGCTGCTGAAAACTCGCGGATTTAGCGTTTCTTCGTTAGAATTTCAATGCATTTTACCTCTTTACATTATTTCTTTTCTCTTAATCCAAATGGTAAAAAATTTTCAAAGAATTCATGAAGAATACGTTCAAGCAAATTTTCATTGCATTTTATCATTTTTGAATATCCCGTTGGAACCTCCTCTAATAATCATTGCCTTTAAATTTGGTACATATTTTGAAATTGCATAATCGTTTTTCTTCGTTTGTTTTTTATTTGACCTATACTCACGCTAATGTAATTATTACCATAGCGTATGTAAAAGAATGTGCTGTTTCTAATTCCGCAATAAAAAAGGGGCTTGCAAAAGTTGTTTCTTGAATTTTTAACGAATTTATTCATTACCTTACGAAAACACTGTATAATATTACGTAAAAATATATTTGTATGATTTATATAATATGTATATAAAGTTTGTAGATGTAATGTGTGTTAACATTTTAGATTAACCTTTAAACAGGTGGTTCTTGTCAAGCTACCGTATTCGCCTGGTCGACCAGCTATTTCGGGATTTCTTCGTCTCACGTTTTTCTTGATACTCATCATATTTGGCAGCTCCGCCAACCTACTGAATGTTATTCAACTCTATACAACAACCTTGGCAAGGTTACGGACAGAATCCCCCGCGTACCCTTCCGCGCCGCGGATGCACAATTACTTTTAAAATAACATTTAGAATGTTGTTTTTGTGGTCGCTTTCGCCAAAATGTACTGTTATGCCGACATTAACTAGATGCTGCTCACAGGAAACGGAGCAATTTAATTCGGTTACCTTTTTATGTGATTCTCGAAGATGGCCACTTCGACGTCCATTAGAAGATCAGTTGTGCAACCTTCGTTTCGTTATTACGCTTTTTTGTGGACCGCAGCTATATAGCGTATGTGTGGGCCAATTAAAATGCATTAAATCTGGCCGACGGTAAGGCCCGGTGTTAACTGTCATGTTATATTTAGAAGCTTCGATCATTATTTTTTCATTTTAAATATGTAATTGCGTAAGTGGAATATAAAGAACATGTTGGGAATAATAACAAATACGTACCAAATTATTATGTGTTCCAAAAACATACCTGCAAGAATTCTAATATTGGAAAGTTTAGTTTTTGTATATCGATAACAATAATATAGGGTGTCTCAATTGGAACTATAGGATTTGAATTACGCGCCATTTGTGTTCTGTCAAAGATAGGGCGTCAATGATTTAACGACTGTCATCTACAACCCATACGACGTCAACATGCCTGTGATAACATTAATAGCTTTATTTTCAAAGTATGGTCCAATTACTCCACCACTCCAAAATTCGCACCAAACCGGTCATCTCTGTGAATGCATTTCTTTTTCGTGAACGGCGTGTGGATTTTTCAGCATCCCAAATTCGACAATTTTGTTTGGCTGGCGTATCCGTCAAGATGAAAATGTGCTTTATCGCTGAACAGAATTTTGTTGCAAAAAGACCTTTCTTTTCTAACGCCCAGTTAACAAATGTACGACGTTGTAAATGGTCTCTAACTTTTAATTGTTTTCTTTAAAACTTCCTTTAAAACGCGATGCGTGGTGGCTCTTGACAGATTCAATTGTGCACGTCGTCGAATTGATATGTTTGGATATTTCCGTACACTTTCTCTCACTGCAACGATATTTTCATCTGGCCGACCACGACGAGGACGTATTTATGTTGCCTTATCAATAACAGAACCCGTTTCTTCAAGTTTCTTGATTAAATTGCGAACTGTTAACTCTGTAGGTGCTTCATTTCCTCCTAATTTTTCTTAATGGTCGCTCACTTCCATAAAACAGTTGTACACAAACTATTCGTTGTTGATCTGACATCAACACTACTGACGTCAAACTGGTATTGGTAATGGCATCAAATTGTTTTCTATTAATAAATTTTATAAATACATGAGAAATCAATTATTAATTACTAATCGCGCAAACACAAGAGATATGAGATGTAGTCTTGTGTTTATATTATTATTTTACCTATTTTTATAACTGTGGGTTGTCACTGTAGATCACGAATAAGGGTTTACAATATTTTTTTACTTCCATTTTTTAAACATAGCTTTATTAAAACATTTTCTGTTTTTTCTTATATATTTTTGTTTTTGTTTTTATAATATTATGCACAAATGTGTATCAGTACGTCTTGTATCGCACAAACAAAATTTTGTTAATTTATTTTACTTATTTTTATATATTTATTTGAGGTTTAAGCATACCTGTAAGAGTAGCCTAGCTACTGGCTAAATTTGGCGTTAATAAAGACGTTTATTATTATTATTACTAAATCTCGATATCCGAGTACAGACTTTCCATAATTCATTAAATATCTGTCGGATATCTTGTTTTACTGTTCGAACAGTCTCGAGGACTAACGTAATATAAAATTGTGGTCTATTTTTAGTTATCTACAACTATGAAATAATGGACAAGTCGGGAAACTAGTTTTTAATTAATTTCAAAATCGTGTGTCGAAAATTAGTGTTATTTATAACCCATGGGAATCTTCAAGATTTTGAATGTTTACGGTCGTAAATTTGTTATAATTATTAAACACTGTATTCAAGAATATTTTCGCCAATGAACAAATAAAAACTGGTTTGATAATTATAAATATATAGTAATGGTAGTAAGATTGCTTAAATTATTAGGTACCATCTGGCTGCGAAATTTATTTTAATCAGATAAAATCTAAATAATGATAATTTTGTAGGAAAATTATAAATGCCAAATTATAAAGCAATATAATTAATTGTCTTATAGCTCATTTCGTTTTACATTAATTTAATCTGATATTCGGGGAGAAATTCAGATATTTGTATATATGTATGAATTGGTCGACGCTTTGTTTTGGTGATTTGAAGAAACAAAAAGCAATAAAGCATTTGTTAGATTGTTGAATTTGTTGTTGCCTATTGGGTTTTACTTTTCCGTGTCGTAAATTATCCTCAAAGTTTTTGAAACAGGCATATTAGATTCATACATCATTACTACCTTGAATATGTGTAATTATCGCATAATATGAAAAAAGTTTCAAGTATATTTTAACGTTTTGCGTTAAGTTTTAATAGGTGTCTTAGAGAAAGATAGAATATACAACCATAGGCTGAAATCCATCATGATATCATTTTATTTAATTTTGCGAATTTTGTCATGTAAAACTGAGACTGTAAGAGAAGTTGGAGTATAATGTGTTTAATTAAATTTTGAAGAAAAAATAATAATTGGCGTTTAAAAAACATTACATATATAATAAGTGAAACTAGATGTTATTTTAATTTGTATGCTTTTGTGCGATTTTCTATAGTAATAAAAAATATTTATCTATAGAATAAAGCCATGAAATTGTGCACTGCGGGCTCAGGAAATCCCTTGTTGCTGTCTATTGCCGCTAAAGTTGAATTGAAAATAGAAGTCAAAAATACTAAGTGACAAAGAATATGCAACTCTCAAGAAACATGGTATAATTCGGGAATATTTTATTGACATGTTGATGTTTAAGTTTTAAAAATATGAGTAGTGATTACAAGTTAAAAGAAAAAAAAATACCGTGTAAAATTTAATGAGTTGAACCTTTTCTATGGGCTATCTCATATTTCTATCTCATCTTAATTAATCGGAGTTAGGTTGAGAAACCTCAAGAATTTGTGGAGAGTAGACCCATACATGTATAATTGGGGAGAGGTCTTAGGATCGTCGTGGTCATGGAAGAAGATATACTTGGGAAGCTTCCGCAAAGTGTTACCTTTGTCATATGCGGTTGTACATTATTTTGTTGAAACATAAGGTTGGGTAACGTTCTGATAAATGAACGAAGGGCTGGAGAAAATCTTGTATATAGCGCTTGACGTTCATGTTTCCTGGAATGAAGACCAACCGTCACTTGCAACCATAACAAATATCCTCGACAAATACCATAATTCCCACAGTGTAGTATCGTTACTACATAATACTGGATGTGATGTCTTTCTTCACGTTTTTCGATTTGTACACGGCCGTTGTGTATTCCCAAACAAGATTCATAACGTCAATAGTTTGAGGTAAATGGTAAAACAGCACGTGGACGAAACGAAAATAGTCCAAAAGACCCTGATAGTAGCCAAGACGATTAACAATTTTTTTTTTCAACATTGGCAATGACTCCAGGAGGTATGCGATATATTTTGTGATGAATTATTGCTTTTAAATCTTCTAAATTCTCCGGCCCAGTAACGTACTTTTTAAGTACCCCCCAAAATGTAATCTAGGGTTGTCAAATCTGACGATCTATCTGACAATTCAATTGGCCCCCTTTCTTCTCTCCAATGATTTGGGAACATATCATCTACATAAGCGGGGACAGGTGCTGCATAATGAGGTGGCACACCATTTTGTTGAAATAAAAAGTAATTTATCGGACGATCAGTTTCCTCTACATTTGGATATAAAGTTATTAGTGGATGAACAAGGTCATCTTGAAGAACATCCAAAAATTTTTTAGTGATTAGATTCAGTTTTTATCTGACCGCAATTAAGAAAAAACCATCAGTTGCTAAGGTTATCGTCAGGTAACCAACGGTGCACAATTTTTATTGTGCACATTTATTTTGGATAATTTTTTAAATAATCATTGCCATTAAATTTAATATTTTGAAATATCAAAACTGTTTTTCTTCATTTTTATCTAATCTATACTCACGATAATGTAATTATTACCGGAGCGTATATAATAAAATGTACATTTTCCCATTCCATATTATAAAAAGGGATCTCCTACACGAATCACCCTGTATGTATTAATTATATTTCAAAAAATGCGCAATTAAAAATAAAATTTGACGGGCCCGAGAGCTTTCCCCAAAAATTATTCCTTGAATTTTTCAGGAATTTATTCACTACTTTAGTACGAAAGCACTGTAGAAGATACAATACTAATATGACTTTTTTGATGATAGGTAGATAAGTTTTCTAGATTGCATACGTAACTTGAGTTTTCTAAGCAATCTCCTTTTTTTGACTATTATGGACTTAAAAAAACAGAATGTTTAGAATTCCTGCAGTTGATTTTAGAGAAATGAATCAAGAATTTGTTGACTACGTTAGAAATGTTAAACAAAAATGCTTTTTACAGTATGAGACGTGTCAACTTTTACATTGAACACGATTTGCAACAGTTAATATTTTGGCTTTTTTTTTTGTTAATAAGAATGTTTCTATTCTATCATTGTAATTTTTAAACTTGTAGTGTGTTATTACTTTGTCTATAGAATTTATAATGCATTTACATGTTATTAACAATTTAAAAGAATGAATAAAAAAATGGCGGAGATATGAGCCGCCAAGCAGGACACGAGCGTCTGCCGACAGTAATGATCTTGGCTGTGGTGACGTTTACGCATGTCTTTACAAAATGATTTAATAAAATAAAGAGCTGAATTACTAATAGGCCTATATGATACTGCATCTTTAACTGAAGACGAGCATCGGAATATATTGAAAAATTTTGATAAGATGATTGACAAGTTAAATAAAACAAAATCTGTTGATCTAGAAACTACTGAGGAGACCAATACCAATAAAAAAATTGAACAGCAGGTGCGTCTATTTTCTACAAGAAATAAAAATAAAAGGATAAATGAAATTAAAAAACCTACCTTGGCAGAAGAAATTTATATTAGGGATGGTCTATTGAATAACTCTAACAATAACGTAAATATTCACACGAGATTTGATCGTACTTACATTTAGTTTAATTGATCGCAAGTTTGCTTATTTTTTATTTTAAGAGAATGATCACATTCTCCAAATAAGATTAAAAATTACGTTACAGCAGTCAAGATCATTACTGTCGCGAGACGCTCGTAGTAGGACCCTCTTTTGAATATCTTTGCCGATGGTGAGATTTGTTTCTCCCAGGCATCGCATCGTCTGCAAAGTAACAAAAACTTCTTATTCAGAAAGATAATAGCTAAACTGTATCATCGGAAATTTTTTAAGATTTCTTGTAGAAATGTCTATCTGAGAAAAAAAAATAAATTTTACCAAAATTTTGAGCTTTATACAATTATGAAAACTAACGCGGCTTCTAATCAAAAAAATCCAGCACATTTTAGATAATATAAAGAATATGTGGTATAATTTTAATTAAGATTGGGGTAAATCTCGAGATATCTTGTCGACCAGTTTGAAAAAAGTAATTTCGAGAAGAACTTAATAGAGTACAAAAAATACTTCTTCAGCGTAATACCCCGCAACCAAATACTTTTAGTATTAAAATACCTTTAATTTGCTATTCCAGGACCATACGTGAAGTCTTCCATTGATGTCGCGATGTCCTCCGACTGCTTTTGAGCAACTTTTTTCAACTTCCTGGCATCTTTAGTCTCTTGTTGGGCTCTCATGTTGACTATAGATATCTGATGAGCATCCAAGTTCTCGGATAATCGGATCTCGGATTTGAAATTTCATGTGGTTAAATGCTTAAAATATTTCTTAAAAGTATAAACAATAAATCTAGCAAAAAATTGATTTTCTAAAAATCTTAAGGTGGTGTATGTAACCCCTTAAAAAGAATAAACAGTTTTTAAAACCGTAAAACGAACTTTTCCGCACGTAGAACATCTCTATCTCGAACTTAAATAAACCAACACATAAATGCAGAATATGTGTTACTTTTTTCATTGGCGACTGCTTCAGTGCCGTATCAATACACTTGTGATCAAACGAAATTAGTTTTTTTCTCATCCATTGATAGGTATATGATACAGGTCGAATATATGTTTTTTCTCGTTTAATGCAAAATCAGCAACGCGTTAAATGTTTATGTTTAAAATTGCAGAATGAACATAAACATTTACATCATGCTTTCTCATGACCCATGGACAGGGTGGGTGTGTGTCCTATCCACCTCAAAATCAATACATGTCATCTGGTAGACGTCCCTAATCAGAATCAGTCGAAACCCGATCGATCCGACACGATTTAATTGAGTGATCGTGCTAAAAAAAAATTCTCAAATATCCCACTATTGTGCTTTCTCATGACCGATGAACATGGTAGAATGTGTTCTATCCACCTCAAAATCAATAGGTGTCATCTGGGAGACGTCCCCAATCAGAATCAGTCAAAAACCGATCGATCCGACACGATTTAATTGAGTTATCGTGCTAACAAGAAATTTTAATGCCAGCGACAACGACGACAACGATCTTCGATTTTTATTTCATGATCATCTTTAGCCCAGACATTTTTTTGAATCTCTAATAATGACAATAATACTTTTGATATAATTAATGACAATAAGACTTAAGAGACAACTTATTTGAAGATAGCTAAGGTATTGTTATAAACATTTCATTCACATATTTCGTTTAATAACCAGTGTTTTAAATGCATTACCTTTTACCTGATATATGTATGTCTGATTAATGAACTAGTCCATATAAATATTAAATGATAGTATATTACTAGAACATTCAGATGTATGTAAACGTACTTTAAATAATAATTTTTTATATAAACGCCAAGCTAACGAGGCCTGTCAGTGAGTTGCAGGCACGGCATGATGCATAATGGAAGAAATCCTCTGCCTTTTCTGCTCGTTTGTAATTCTAGGGACGATATGTAGGTCCTCAGCTTAACGGTAACGTATGATTTACAAGTAAAATGTCCGTTTAAAGACGCCACGTAACAACGTTGATGGAATAAAATGAATTCCGCTCATGTTATTATCGTATGGCGATATTGCCTAATTACCAATCAGCTTGATGGTTACGTGCGATTATATTGTTACCCGTCACGGCGCTTCCGCAAACTTCTTTACCCATAGTTGATAATGCGTCTTACGAGGGGTCTTCAAATACATCCTTTGCATATGATTTGCACTGTAATTGTTATGTGTTAGTTCAAGCTCTTGAACATTATATATGGTGGTAAAACAGGAGACCAGTTTTCGTCAACCAAGTTGGCATTATTGGGAGATGATTAAACTTAATTTTAAACCACTTCTAGTCTTTTTCTTTGCTCACGTAAAAACACATTTTGCGATGTCTATATTTTCAAATCCATCCAAGAGAGTGACTTATTTTACTAGAGTGTATTTTATGATTGTCTTCGAAAGCATGTTACAAATTATGAAACCTTTTTTCATGTGTTTGAAGACTGAAATGACACAGTTGCAATAACAACTTCTTGCTCTTGTTAAAGATTGTTCAGAGTCCTTAATAGAGCCGCTTCTCATTTTATTTAATCTGATACTGATAATCTGAGGTTTGGAAAGTAGGAAGGACGTATATTTACTAAACGACTGTTTTCGTGTGTGTGTGTGTGTCACGAAATTTTTGGGTCGATGTATAAAATGCTTTTCGTTCGAATATAGGCATTTTGACATAATCAAAATAGTAAATCGACCTTTATGAACAACGTGGTAACTTTTATTTCATGATCCGAAGCCTCTAGAGGCATGCTCCGGAGGTGCCTTCGACACGAGCAAGGAGGCGGCGCAATATTATTGCGATTTGCTTACTCGTCTGTCTTATATTAAAAAGTGGCAATCCATCTGATGTAAAAATTATCGTCCAATTATTATGCTGCCAAGTCTGGCAAAAGTTTTGGAAATGCCATTATGCACCCACATTTATTATGGCGTGCAACCCGTTTTATCCTTTAATCAACATGGGTTTGCAACAAAATGTTGTACAGTTGCAAATGTTGTAGAATTTACTTAGAATTAGATAATCAGAAATCACATAGATAATAAAAGTTAAGTGGATGTGGGGTATACAAATTTTTTTAAAGGGTTTGACAAGGCGAATCATAAAATATTTAGTTCAAAATTATAAATATATGGGTTCAGTAGTAATCTCCTTCACTGAGTCAAACCGTATTTATCCGGATGTACATTATTTGTTTCATATAAAAGCTTTAAATCCGGAGACAATCTTAACGTCCTCTGAACTACCTAGAGGCTCAAATTTGGGACAATTATTCTTTATTTTATTTATTAAAGATTTGTCAAATGCCTATATCGCCTCAGCGTTTTTTTGCCGATGACTGAAAGTTATTTTTAAATATAATCTGTTTAGACACTCATTTGAAGTTGCAAAAACTCGTCAACCTTGTCATAGATTTCGGAAGATAAACTATCAATAAAGATAGATAAATGTAAAATCTTCTCGTTTATCTTAAATAAGCAATATATACATGGATTTTTCCTATACATGGATTTCCTATACATGGATTTTTTTCTGTTAGGGAATAAAGGCATTATTATTATATGATTATTATTGTAATAATGAATATTGTCGGTAAAATGTAAACGAGTTTTCACGTGTTGGAAGAATTTTGTGCGCACTTACTCTTTAATGTTAAAAAAAAGATTAATATGCATTAATGCATTAATATTATATGCAACGTAGTAGAATAAATATTAAAAAAGAATGCAAGATAAGCACAATAAAAGTGCAATTATGTATATATATTTTGCTGTTATTAAGTAATATAAGCTTTCGAAAAAATAACGGATTTTAAGCAACATATTACGGTGTTTTTAATTTTTTTATATCTATTAACAAATTCCATCATTCAGATTATTCACCTTAAATGCTAAATTGCGATCTACTGTAATTTTAAAATTTTAATAGAAACGTTCAGCGGCAAAAACTTGTCTCTGACTAAATTTTAATAAAGCCTCAATTAAGAAACAAAAAAAGTGTTCTTTTAATCTTCGATTAAAATCCCGTTAGTACTGTACACGATTGTGTTATAATTGGACACTTTATGAAATACTAGATGTGGCTGATATTTTTTGACAATTAAATTGGCATATACCTGGAATGTTGATATTTACTTAAACCTAAATATTATTTGTAAATATGAGTGTTGAATAATTGTCAATTTGTTACCACACTAACAATAAATAACATATTAATATACTTCAGTAATATTACTGATTACTTACCATAAAAATTATATAATAATCAGCAGGAAAATAAACAAATAATTTAAGTTATTGGCGTAAAATAAAGTGCTTATTATTTCTCAGTTATCTGAATTTATGATCAATTACATATAGTATATATTATATCCATCGTCTTATACGATGAATATATAACTATATAAGTATGAAATAAAATAGAAAAACCTCCAGGTATTGTATTGAATAAAATGAAAGTAATAATGTCAGAAATGTATTATCCCATATCCATAGAATATCCAGAAGTTGCTACATTTCGAGCTGCTGCTAGGGCTTTACTTCCTCTAAACTGGTAAAATGCCTGTTTCTTAAGGCAACTTGCAGAATATATCGCTCATCTCTTCCATCTGTATATTTATTTGGACCTTGTCCCGAGGTTCTATAGTAATTTGAGGCGTTTAAGTGTTCGACTAATTGTTGATTATTTATTTCCTAACAAATTAACCACATATTGCTGGCTACGGCCATCGTTAACCAGAGTTACCGTTTTCACTGCTTAATCTTATCTTAAGTTGCGTGGACAATTCATTTCTTCTACTCTAAGTGTATTGGACAAAGTGTTTCATTCACTTGACATTAAATTTAAAAAAATCACTAGCGTAACTGAATTTATTGCCTTTTACAATTCACCTTAAATAGCGTTAAATGTATTATTAACTAACAATTACAAAATGTTACTTTATGTCTGTATCTATATCTACTACTGGTAGATATCTTGCAATGTAAAAAGGGATATACGAGTACTTTTATCATTTATCAAACTTGTAGTATTTTAATATACACATGTTTTAAGGCTTATTATTGTTTTTGAGTTTGTTTATTTAAATTTTTTTATACTTAATTAAAATTTATATATTTAAACAAAAAAAAATGTATGTCCTGCACATGCTTTTTTCAATAAATTTATTATTATTATTTGATATATTAAATTTAATATATGTAATAAATTTAGATATAATAAATTTGATATATTTTATATATTAAATATAATATAAAACGTTCCTTGATATTGTCAATTAAAATGTTCATAAATTTGTGAAAAATTTAAAATAATACTTAGAATATGTCTGGAGGAGGTAGAGTCAGGCGTCAAAGTGTATCATTCTTTAAAATGTTATCAAGTCAGCCTTATTATATCCAGAGAGTTTTATACATAACCCGGACTATCATGCCTGCATATCTCTTATCTGGAAGCATAGCATGCAAGATTACATGTTTGATCGTTAGCACGACTAGAAACGAACTAAAAAATATTGGTGTAAATATGCTAGGCAACATTGTTGTACGAGGTTTCCTAAAGAAACACAAAACAGCAGTCTCACGCCTGTTCTTGCCTTCTAAGTCCTCTCCTCGATGCACCCAAGGAAGTTCAGTAGCCTGTTGAGATGTCAATGTGCCGACAATTGGTTTTTAAATATCTGAATGGATTTTTCGTACAGTTGTGCCGTGGTACGGTCACGTGTTGGAACTACTGAAATTCGCAGTAATTGGCATAGTAATTACTATATTCACACTTACAAAACACGGCAACGAAATTCGTATAATCGAGATAATGGGATGTTATTGTCACTTCGTAAAAATTCCTCGCATAGCGTACAGTTTATTTGCCACGCCGCGCCACAAGCAACGGAAAATCATGTATAAAAGTAATAATAACATACATAAACAATGTATAGGATATTTTGTAAAATAGGTGGCAAGTCAGAATGTCGATATTTCTTGTTTGATTAAAACAAAAAACATCAATGTCAAGTGACGGTGATTTTTTTTAATTAGTCTGCTAATGTTTTATTCGAGCTCTATCCGATGTACGTTTTGTCCACGTTAACATCAATGCCAAATTACAGTCCTTTTAATTAATTTTCAATTTTTTTAATTCGAGCTCCATTCAATGTAGATTGTGTCTACTCCAATGTCTATTCTTATGTTTATTGAATGTTCCATTTAAGACAAATTGTACTTCATCAGAAAAGGTAAGTTTTCTTTTCCTATAAATAACGGACCTTCTTGGCATCAATTTTTCTTTTACTAATAAAATTATTCGCTACAACTTTACAACTTTTATTCCTCGATTTCTCTAATATCTATTCAATTTCTCATCATCATGTAGAATGGTTTTTTATGAAATTCAGGAAGGTCTCTGACACAAATGGAAATTTGTATTCTGTTGTATTAACCTTAGACTGAAAAATTCAATGAAGATTAAATAAATGAAGATGCAAAGTTCAGGATTCAACAACATTATTGAAGAGTTCACCTACCTTCTTTTATGTTCTTGTTTTATGGTATCTTAAAATTTAAATTATTTGGATTTGCGAAATACTATTGTTAAAATAATAATCAAAGAATATCGATTTGATAAACGGCAAATAACTAGACACAATTTCATATAGACATAACAGGTCAAAAATGATTTATTTTTTAACTAGTACATTGAATGTTTGATTAAATATGACACTAAATTTAATTGACCACTTTGACAAATATTTGGTAAATGAACAAAAAATCTTCACGGTTTCTAGGCTCTCGATGTACTTGACTATATACATTTTATTTTCATTTTCTTGGCAAAGAATATAAAAATATCTCTAAATAGGGAACAAAAAACTTTTTCAAACGAGGTATGACACTGACATTAATTACTTGATAGAATAAATCGATTGTTAAGATAAGGTTGGAAAATGAAAAGTAGATCTCTGCAATATCACATATATTGCTTATAAAAATTGTTATCCTTAAATTTACTGTAACAGTTAGATACAATAAAAGTAACAATAATTATTTTGTAGTTTCATGTAATAAAGAAAATTACTTAAGTGATTATAAAAATACATATATGGTTTTTACTAAAATCAGGTCGATATTATGACGTTTATAAAATGACTCCAGAATACGTAAACACAAAATAACTGGTTACAATTAGTATATAATTAACAGTTTTCAACTCGATCTATTATTGAGGTATTGGGTATCTATTATTTAAGCAGAAATGCCTTCCATATGTTTTTTCAAAATGTGAACACATTATACATATGATCATTTTATGATAGCGATGCTTTTGAATCACAATACTGCATAACGTAAATAAATTTGTAAATCATTATATATGGTGAACAGTGGCTATTACAGCCTATATAATCGACAACTTGCCAAAAAATAAATGAAGAAATCACGTTACTATTATGTGATTTTTTTTAGTTTTTTTTTTTTTGCCATTTGTCGTCGTTCCATCATATAAGATTGTTTGCAATATTTAAGTGTTTGTCTTTCGATGAAAAAATAACATATAAATATATTATACATTGAAAAAAATAAAAATTAAACCTTTGTCAAATAAGAGAAATGCATTATGACATTCTTAGGATACTATTTCTAAGGATAGTGTATACATAATGTCAGTGATACTATTTACGGACTGAATAATTCGAAAAATTTACATACCAGTCTCTAAACTAATTGAAAAACAATGTTTTTCGAGTTACAGTACCCTTGGGCTCTTCGAATTACAATACAAATGATATTGTTTAAGTTACTTCTGCAACAATATTGGCAGTATCTACTAATTTAGCATAACTTGTTTCCATTTATGTTTCAAATCGTGAGAATATTGTATGACCATGGTACGATTCTTTTAGATGTTTTTGAATTAAAATATTAGGGCAGAATTTTATATTCATAATCAACATACATTTCGGCAAAATATACCATTTTCATGCTCTCTTGTCAGTACAGACATAGCTAAGGAAATTTTCTAGTTCATAGTTTGTTGAAGTTTTTCGATTTTTCGAAAGCGTTTGATACCTTAAATCATTCTTTGTTATGCGAAAAACTTCCTTACTATGATTTAGACCATGCAGCAATGTTTTCTAAAGTATTATTTAATCCAGAGGCTTCAAAGAGTTGGTTCGGAAACGGGCCGTTATTCTAAAACTAATATTGTTAATTCTGGCGTTCCGCAGGGATCAGCTTTAGGTTCATTGCTTTTTATAACGTATACGTGTGAGATATACGATTTATAGGTCATGTAATATGCAAATATATGCCGGTGATAGTAAGTTGAGCTACATTTTTGTAAATACATTATCAAGAAGTTGGTAATATAACTAACGAAGGTTTAAAATATTTGAACAAATATTGTTCTGAACATAAATTAAAATCAAAAGAAATCCTCTTTGCACTAATTACAAATACAACAAACTTGTCAGTAAAGTAGAAATTACAATTGCTTATAAAAATATAATTTATTAGTGAGACAAGAGAAGTTTTGAACGTAGTTTGAACACATAGAAATCGACTTCCTTCCCCTAAAGCCTCAGGCTACGGAGGGGGAGGACAAGGACAAACACCTGTGGTCAGGACGAGGTACCAAACTCTCCCCTCCCCCCTGTTAGGACTCAAACCCAAGCATACAAAGATATCCCAGTACTGGGCTCAGTCCACTACTTCGGATCACAATACGAATGACATCGTCGCAGACACCTTTATAGGACAATATGATAAGTCACCCACCATCAATGTGGTGACCGCAGAGCATATGCTTCACTTTCCGCGTCCAGTAACTGACCTGAGCTCCTATCCTATTCCCAAATAGATTTCTGATTTGTGTCAGATATCAATGATTTTATGAAGAAAGCTTATGTATCGTTAAAGTTGTTTTTTCCTAGAAATAAAAAAAATGAATTGCATCGAATGCTTGTCGAAGTCTACGGTGAGCATGCTTTTGGTAAATCACACTGCTTTGAGTGGTTAAGAAATTCAAAAGTGGCAATTTTGACGCGAGAAACGAAGAACGCGGAAGACCACCAAAAAAGTTTGAAGATAGTGAATTGCAAGTATTGTTGGATGAGAATGACGCTGAAACGCAACAAGAACTCGAGGATCAATTAAATATGACACGAGAAGCCGTCTCCATACGTTTAAGAGTCAGGGGAAGATCCAGAAGATGGGAAAATGAATTCCACATGAACTGAATGAAAGACAGCAGGAAAACCGAAAAACCATTTGCGAATTGCTGCTCGCCAGGTAAAAAAGAAAGTCATTTCTCCATCGAATTGTGACTGGCAATGAAAACTGGATATGTTTCGAGAATCCTAAGCGTAAGAGATCATGGTTAACTCCAGGCGAACCATCGACATCGACTGCAAGGCCAAATCGCTATGGACGGAAGACAATGCTCTGTGTTTGATGGGATCAGGAGGGTCTGAGCTATTATAAGTTACTAAAACCTGGCCAAACCGTTAATACTGAACGCTAACGACAACAAATGATAGATTTGAACCAAGCTCTATGTGAAAAACGACCAGAATATTAAAAAAGGCAACACAAAGTGAGTTTGATGATAATGCGCCATCACACACATCAAAACCGATTAAGGGAACAATTGAGACGTTTAATTGGATATATAGAAATACTTTCGCGTGCGGCTTAGTTACTATTCATTTCGTCGCTGTTTGCCAAATAAAAACCTGTCTTATCTTGCCGATATGCGGAACAATCTACCTGAGCCTAACCATAAAAACAAGCCACGGTTTAAGACAAGAGCCTTTTGGGATTTTTAATTTGACAAATAGCGATGAAATAAACTATGCTAGACTTAGCTCCGTCCGATTACTAATTATTTGCATGGATGGGACACGCACTTGCTGAGCAGGGCTTCACTTCTTACGAAAATAGCTCGATGACTGGTTTGCCTCAAAAGAGCAAGAATTTTTTTGGCATGGAATCCACAGATTCCATGCCAGAGAGATGGGAAAAATGTGTATCTAGCACTGGGCAATACTTCGAATAAAATATTTTTCTCATTTATCGTTTTCATACAGTAAATGTGTATTTCCTATACAAAAAATTCTTATTTCATATTTACATACCTGGTATATATTGTTGAGTTACAGTAACTTTAAAATTTATCGTATTTAAAGTATTACTTGTTCGGTTTCAATCGTTGAGCCTTTTCGTTGCTATTTATTTGCACTTCACACTCAAGACTATCGACATGCAGTTTATCTCAGTTCAAGGTAGGCGTTTACATCAACGAAAGCGATTGTTTTGTTATGTTTCTCGTTGATATATGTATTTTTTTTTGTATAGAAATAAATTAAAGTATATGCAATCTTTATTTGTTATTGTCATCATAACTTAGAAGAGGGGTTTCAGGTTATTTAATCCAATACGATTAAATTGTGGACTTATTTTCGACAAATTTTTTAGTAATCACAGACTACTTTTTTCCAGGCCAATTATTATTCCTATTTTTTTTCTAGATCTGGTATTAATCAGATCAAATCTAAATTATTAAAGGCCCCTGTTATACTATTAGCAGCATACCGCTAATCTCCTGTTCAACGTAAATAACCGGGCGATTTGTTATCGTTTCGTTTTTGCTGCGGCGCTGCGTGTCGAGTAATTTTCGCACACAACACCAGCTCAGAAAGAAGAGGATGATGATACGTCCAGCCCCCGTGTCCCCATATGACCCTTACAAGGCTGTTTCAAGGCCGAGCGTTGGCCGATCTTGCTGCTTTTACGAGGTCGTTTCTTCACTTTGCTCTCATTATGTTCTTTGCTTAGTAATTCTTCCTCTTTCCTCTCGCCTCCTCCTACCCGCGGTACCGTCGTCGTGCCGCCGCCGCGTACGTAACAATGAACGTTCCACGCCATCGCCCGTTCGCGGTCGTTGTCATCGCATTTTACAAAACAAATGGTCATAGATTAGATGGTTGGCGATTCGGCTGTGTGGAATTCGCGGAAGAAATTAGGTTGGAAGGCGGCCTCATGTGCCGGTGTTGTTTTTCGGTTGACGGACGAGGTACGAGTCGACGCCAATCGCTCGTGATGATTGCAAAAAATTTCAGGTTATGCCATCATTGCCACGGAAAAATACACTACGTATAGTACAAACAGTTATTACGTCCAAATAGCAGATGATTTCGTCGTTCTTCTATGATTTCTTTCTACGTTCATTAATATGATAATAATAATAATACTAACGGTTTTATAAGGGGTATATATGGTGAGTGCCGTATTAGACGTGTTTAGCCACTTGAAATTCCACGATAAGAGACTACATGCGTAAATGTCATCAAGATAGTCGAGCCAACATGGGTGGTTACAGACTTCAAACACTATTTTTACAGAAAAAATAGTATTAACTTCTACTTGAGTCTGTCTTGTACATATTTCTGGATCCTAACAGAAACTAGATACTGTAGACTAAATAAACATTTGTACGTTATGAGATATACTGATGATAGTCTCATATGTCGAGGATACCACTACGGATTTTCACCGACTGCCACCAAGCATTCTTCTGGAGTTCGTTTGTAGTTGTTATCAAGATGGCGGTTTTGATGGGTGTACTACAGTGGGCTCGACATAATAATAATGCCTTTATTGCCCAATCGAAGAAATCCATTTATCGAACAAAAATAATGATTGGACGATAATTTTTTTGTCAGATGGATTCCCATTTTTTAATATAAGGCAGATTCTTGGTGCTTTCTAAACTTCGGGAAACGTGTGGGTAGAAAGTAGCAGATTAAACAAAATGGGAAGTATCGCTATTAAAGACTTTGAGCAATCTTTGAGCAAAAAACTCGAGATCTGTTGATCCCTATGGATCATTTTGATTTAATGGATATTATAATGGCCTGAGTGTGCCCATGAGTTTTATGTACTCCTTGTGGAATCAACCCAAATGTAAATTTATCATTCAGTACCTCGAAAAATAATTTTATTAAAAATTGTCTCTGAAAATTAAAATTAATTCCGAAAATTAAATTATGATAGTATTTCTGCTAAGAAATACTATCATAATTTTTTCTTCCATATATTCATGACATATGGAGATTCTAGATATATAAATTTTGTAGTTCTTTGTAGAGGACTTATCCAAAGCTTTATACACATTGACAGATAAATGCTTATAAAGAATTTTGAGAATTTTTTGGCTGGATCAAATGTCGAATGCAGAAATCCGAATGAAATCCTTAAGAAAATCGGAACGGAGGACACCCTAAAATGATCAGGAAGAAAATAGTCAGCCAGGGAGAAGCAATACTAGTGAGAAGAGCGTTGGACTAAATTAAATCGATAGGTAGTCGAAAATATAATTGGATGCAAACATCTCATTGAAGCCTATATTAGCGAAGGCCTATATTCCTTCAGAATGATGGGTGTTATACAAATAAAATATGGATAGTTATATATAATTTTTTAGGAATATTAATTTTTTTCCTGTTGAACTGATTACGCCCTAGATACTAACAAGTCCCGTGTGTACAGGCATGCAATAAGTTTCGTAACTTTCCGCTCAAATAAACTTAGAACACAATTATGTCCAGCTTAATATCTCGCGAGCGACTTTTTGATTAATTGTTTTCAGCCGACAATAACAATTGAATAAACTGGATACGCTTAACGCCCTTGTTGTCCCCGTATTGCAAGAGTGTTTGTGAACAAGCGGCTTTACATTATTTGATTAGCCGGAATCATTTGTTTCTGTCAACTTCAACATGAATTACCGGTTACATGAATTATCGTATAACGCGAACATGTAGCACCAATAATTACCTGGTTACATATGCAAATGCTTATTTAAATATATGTATGTATATGTTTGCCGGATATTAGTTCTGTATTCTATTCATTTAAGTGGTGATATTAAGATTCATTTGTTTGATTATTGCTATAAGGTAGTTGGTATTGCTGTTTTTCTGCATGGTTTCATAGTTTGTTTTTTACCCTCCTTCTGGCTTCCTTTTCCTCCTGGACCTTTTTTACCAAGTGTTTCTACTCATATATTGCTATATAGAGATAGGATAGTCAAAGACAGAGTAGATGTATTAGAAACAGTATTAGAATTAAATAAATCCACATGTAACTCACAATTAGAGAGGAGGGGGTATATAAGATCGTAGAATGGAGTGGACACAAACAATGCATTGTGTTTCCTTTTGGAAAGAGAAGTGTGTTATTTCTACGTACGCGTATATTAAGTATAATACGTCCTTAAGGTAGTTTCTCCGGTACCGTTCGGTCAAAAAATAAATGCACGGGTAAACGTAAAATATTTGGAATATCAGTAGTCTAGTATTCATTATTTTTGTTCAGAGACTGTACTCTATCCTCGGACACTACATGTATATGTATACATACAACAACATGTTTATTAGTTGAAACTAAAGACATTGTGTCGTATTTTAATCTGTTGTGATTGTGTATGTCTTATACTTCTTAACGTGACTTTCTAAACTGTTTCGGAACGTGAATGAAAATTTATAGAAAAATTAAAAATGCAATTTTGGCGTGATCAGTTGCGGGACAATAAAGGAAAATTTGCAAAGCGGAAAGTAATACGGAAACGTTTAAATTGTATTGCATATAATGCATCTTGCGAAACTAACCTAAGCATTGTTAACTTAAGATGTTGTGAATGTAAAAACGTTATTTCACTTGAAAAAAGTAAAGAAGGAAAGTAGTTTAGGACAAAAGTCAATTTCAGGTATTGTTTGTGATGAATGTGCAGTTATAACATAAGCGGTGACTGGTAAAATGCATGCCGCTGTGTTGCCAAATGCTAATTGACAAGTTTTCGACTTACCGAACAAAGCTTAAACTGTCAAATTTTCAAGTTATGATGTATAATGTGTAACTTATAGTCAACTGGTCCATTCAAACCATGCAAAAAGTTCCAAACTTTGATGGTGAATATATCCTTTATTGTGCGGACAAAAATTTTTCATTTCCTTCGGGAAGTTTATTCTCTATCTGTACCCGAAATTTGATGAAATTGTATAGACAAATGGGTTTCCGGAGAAACTACCTTAATAACAAACAAATATATATTTAGAAGTTTGTTGAAAAAATCAGACAAGGACAAAAACTGAGATAGACATGTTAGAGAAATGGTAGGCAAAGCTTTTATGTTTATGTAAAGACTGGATCATTCTTTAGCTAGGAGTCATTTGATGATTTGTTATAATTGACTTTCTTTTCTCGAATTATATTTTTGTAGTCTTCTAGAATGTATTGTATATTAAGATCCATTCTTACAATAACATTTCTTGTCGTCGATTAATAATCATGGATTAATCGATTATGGCCAGTATTAGTTTTACACAACCAATTCATTGTTTAAATAAATGTAAAATTGTCTTAATTACATAAACACAGATAGATTACAATTCCATGCAGCAAATATCTAGAAGTTCTACTATATTACTAAATGCAAACTGGATCGCCTTCATCGAGTCAAAAGGAGGTTTCGGCGCTTTGGATCACTGTTTCCAAATCAGTACTTTACAAGTAACTAACAAATTTTGTCAAATACGAACATTCATCATTGAATAATGTCAATCATACATATCGGCACGGCGTATGCAAATAGTACGCAGGTAAATTTCCCTCATTTTAATGATGAAATAATGATGCAATACAAATACCCAAAGATTCGTCTAGTAACTTGCCGCGTGCTGTACATTTAGCAACAATCGCATCTGAATCAATAATCACCATTAGATGCTTAGAGGGTTAATTAACATTATTTAAGTTATGAACTACCCCCACAATAATAATATTTCCGAGTAAGCAAATCGCAATAATATTGCGCCGCCCCCTCGCTCATATTGAAGGCACCTCCGGAGCATGCCTCCAGAGGCTTCGGATAAAAAAACAAAGGTTACCACGTTTTTTGCAAGGGTCGATTTACTATATCGATTTTGTCAAAATGCTGAAATTGGAACGAAAAGCATTTCGTACATCGACCTAAAAATTTCGTTACACACGAAAGCAACCGTTTAGTAAATAGAGATTTTACCGTCGTTTATGTAAACATATAATCCTCAAAGTTATAAATTACGGAAGTAAATATTTCAATTTAACTCTATGCAGAAGCCACAGTTCGAGTCACTGCATTAGCTTTTATGTTGTGTCGTACTTTTTAAATGCTATCAGTTTTTTTGTGGTTTTATAATCTCTTGTGGTCGTTTTTAGTTCAATGACAAAGTGAACCAATAGAAAATGTCTCATCATCATCATCATCATCATTAGGTCATCAGTCCTAAGACTGGTTGGACGCTAACCTCCAGCTTCTCCTATCTTGTGCTAACCTACGCATTTCGCTAATTGTGCTACAACCTACATCCCTTACTATTTGCGAGCAGTAGTCTAATCTAGGCCTACCTCTGCCTTTCTTCACTCCTATTTCTGCCTCCAAAATATCGCGGACTATTCCCCCATGTCTCAGCAAGTGGCCTACCATTCTATCTCTTCTCTTCTTTAAGTTTTTCCACATACTCCTTTTCTCGCCGACTTTCTCCAATACTTCTTTGTTTCTAACCCTATCAGTCCATGGTATTTTCATCATTCTTCGGTAACACCACATCTCAAAAGCTTCTAATTTCTTCCTACTTGCTTCCCCTACCGTCCAGGTTTCGCAGCCGTAAAGTGCCGTGCTCCATACATATGTTTTCAAAAATCTCTTCCTTGTTTCTAAGTTTATTGCCCCCGAGCATAAAAGTGCTTTCTTTTTGTTAAAAGCTACTCGACCCTGCGCTATTCTTTGTTTTATGTCTTTATCGCTTCTTCCATCCCAATTTATTTTACTTCCTAAATAAGTGAAGTCTTTAACTTCCTCCAATCTTTCATTATTAATTTGTACTTTCGTTTTTGCTCTGCTCTCGCGCCCTCTGCACACTAACACTTTAGTTTTGTTTTTATTCACCCTCATTCCGTATTCCTCTGTCAACACTGCCTCCATTTCGTTCAATGCTGATTCTAGTTCCTCCTTACTAGATGCTAATACTGCTATATCATCCGCGAATCTCAGCATTTTTAATTTCTGTCCCTGTACTTTAATTCCGAAATTCACTCTATCTTTTACCACATTAATCGCCTCTTCGATATACAGATTAAAAATTAGTGGTGATAGCGTACATCCTTGTCTTACTCCTTTCCTAATACCTACTTCCCTTTCTTCCTCTTCTACTTCTATAACAGCAGTTTGCTCTATGTATAGATTGTGTACTACTCTCCTATCTCTATACTTCATTCCCGCGCTCTTAGTATCTCGAACATTTTTTCCCATCTTACGTTATCAAAAGCTTTTTCTAAATCTACAAATCCTATATAAGCGTTCTTTCCTTTTTCTATTGTTTTCTCTAACATTACTCTTAGCGCCAGAATAGCTTCGCGAGTTTCCCTATTTCGCCTAAACCCGAATTGGTCTTCTAGTATTTCCTCCGCTCTATTTTCCATCCTCTTCTGCACTATTCTAGTTAAGATTTTTGACGCATGGGAAGTTAGGCTAATCGTTCTAAAGTTCTCGCATTTGTCGGCTTCTCTCTTTTTCGGTATAGTAACGATAATGTTCCTCTTATAATCCTCCGGCATCTCGCCCGTTTCGTATATGTATTTTACCAGTTCAAACATCCTATTTACTACTTTCTGTCCCGCACATTTCAAAATTTCCGCCTGTATTTTATCTACACCCGGCGCTCTATTATTCTTTAGCCCCCTTAGTGCTATTTCAAATTCCTCTCTCAATATAGGTTTTCCTACATCTTCCCTATCGATGCTAGATTCTTCCTCTAATATCTCTCCTAATTCCTGACCCTCGTATAAATTTCCTAAGTACTGCTTCCATCTATCCGCTTTCTCCTCTCTTCCTATCAGTATGTCCCCCGATTGACTCCTAACATTTCTACTTATTGTTCCTACATCCCTGAAGTTCCTCTTAATTATTTTGTAAGCCTCATCGGTCTTACCTACTTGCAACTTATCTTCTACTTCTTTGCATTTCTCCTCTATCCATTGTTCTTTCGCTTTTCTACATTTTCTAATGATTTCCCACTTTATTGCCTTATACGTTTTCAGTCCTTCTTCGTCTCGTCTGTTTTTGTAGCCTCGTCTCTTTTGCATTAAGTTTAAGATTTCGTCCGTTATCCAGGGCTTCCTAGCTTCCCTTTTATCGTGTCCTAAAACGTCCGTAGCCGCGGAAGCTAGACTATTCTTGATACCCTCCCACTCAGTTTCTGCGTTCTTGATTTCGTCCTTACTCGTTTTATTTATTAATTGATCTGTTTTCTCCTGGAACTGATCTTTCATATTCTGATCCCTCAATATGTCTACATTTATACGTTTCTTATCCTTCCGGGTTTTCAGATTTTTGAACTTTAATCTAGCTTTCATGACTACCAAGTTGTGATCGCTGTCTACATCTGCTCCTGGATAACTCTTACAGTCTTTTACTTGATTTCTAAATCTCTTCCTAACCAGAATGTAGTCTATCTGATACCTGTCTATCCCTCCTGGCATTTTCCATGTGTACCGCCTCCTAACGTGATTCTTGAACAATGTGTTCGCGACTACCATCTTGTGCTTCTCACAGAATTCTATCAGTCTGCTACCTCTCTCGTTTCTGTTTCCTAATCCATAAGGCCCTACAAATTCTCCTTCTTTCCCCTCACCTACGACTGCGTTAAAATCTCCTACTATTATTAAATTTTCATGACCCTTCACAAATCCTATTACCTGCTCTATGTCCGAATAAACGGCTTCTAACTCTTCCTCGCTGTGGTTAGAAGTAGGCATGTATACTTGCACTATTACTGTTTCCACTGGCTTCGAATCTAACCTAACCATCATTACTCTCTCGCTGTATTGTAGGTAGCTATCTACACACTGTCCTGCGTTCTTCCGCATAACGATCCCTACTCCCGCGTTTCCATTTACCGATCCTGTGTGTATTACCCTATAGTCTCCGCTCCAAAAATCTCCTACTTCCGGCCAGCGCATCTCACTTATACCTACTATATCTAATCCTAACCTATCCATTTCTATCTTCAGATTTTCTAGCTTCCCTGCCTGTCTCATGCTTCTGACATTCCACGCTCCGACTCGTGAAATGCTACACTTCTTATTATTATTGCACTCGATCACGTCTCCCGGAACAGTCCTCACCCGGAGATCCGAACGGAGGACTATTTTACCTCCGGAGTTTTTTGTCCCAGGAGACGCCATCATTAATTTAGGATAAGCTTTCTGCTAGCTGTTCTGAGGATTATAATGTGGTGGTTTCCTCTTGCCTTCCACATCGCAGTCGTGTGTGTCATAGCACCATACCAACCCCCACGGTTTCTGCCACTATGACTACTGAAAGAGCTGCTGCCCTCCTTCAGGAACTTGTCTTAGTCTGGTTTTTCAATAAGGACCCCCCCACTATGGTTAAACCTATGGTACGGCTCCTTAAATCATTAAAACGCGCAAGCCGACCCACCCGTTCCAGTTTGCACTAGAACTTCGTCAAGGTTCAAGTCCTATCGGATCGGTCATCATCATCATCATCAGAAAATCATCATCACTAGAAAATTGTATTACCGAGACTCTCCAAACGTTGTGTGAAGGTTTTGGTTAATATTCTTCAGATAACTCATAAGATTACAGCCGACACTCATCTTTCAACACCGATAAATGTTGGTTCAAAATGTTGAACGTTTGAGGTAATGAAGCATCAGCAAGACATTAGAAAATTCTGCAAAAATCAATTCATAATAAACAAGGGGTCATAGGAATTAAAACACAGAATAATCTTTTAAAACACATGATAACCTCTTCGATGTATGGATCTGCAGTGGGGCCAGTTCTAACACTAGAGCAATTATTTGCCCTTTCTTGCAGGCGAACACAGATTGAATTTCCCTGACTTTTTTATTTTAAGAAAGTATCACATTATAGGCAGAATTTCGATGATTCTGAATCTGGACAATTCGGTCTATACTGATGATTCAAGAATGTTGAAAAGATCTAGATATTCTCTGAAGATCCAAATTTTCGAAGTAGTGAGTTACTGAGCGTCCACATTATAGTATTAAAAGCTGAGGTTATGGGAGTATTACAGTACTCTCCTAGGTCTTCATTTTCATAATTCTGTAGGTAGGCCATTGCCAGATAGTAAACTAATAGCGGAATATATCTCCTACCAGTGTAAGGATCTTAATAGGAACTCTTACGAGATATTGCAGGCTAAATAAGCGCCTCGTGTAATCTTGAAGATGAGAATGTGGAACATATTCTAAACATCTGCCCCGTAATATAAAGAAAAATAGAAGCTATATTGAGGAATTACTAACCGGAAATAGTTTATTTACTTCGAGTATCACTAAGCACCCTTTTTCAATACATCCACGTAGTGGGATCTCTGTTGAAGGTAATATAATAGGCTTAATATGATGGTCGGAGTGCTTGTGGACTCTGTCCACCCCTTTATAGAATCTCAAATTCGGTGACCTCTAGTTAATTATGGCTTGCTTTATAATTTATTTACATGCATTTTAATGTAATTCTTGCTTTAGTACTACTAACGTGTTCTACGTCAGACATATCAACCGTCAACTGCCATCGACGATAATTAAAATAACCTAGTATTATGTGTCTTCTTTATTTACTCCACGAAAACATTTACGTAAACACCCCATTGACGGTTTGAAATAATTTTATCTAATTATCAGTCTACCGCTCTTACAGCTTCACAGTGAAATTAGTTTTCAATCATGGGATCTGAAATTATAGTTGTTAGGGGCAATTTATGAGACACTTTATGGGTGAGCTGTTATAAGAAATATTGTTTTACATTACCTCTGTAGCGTGCTAAAACACGAAGATTGAAGAGCTGATGTATGTTAAGTAAACCCGTCGCGGGAGAGCAACTTCCATTTGCAGTGATTGTCAAGAAGTGCATATATGTAGATGCAGCGTACCCAGGCAATCTTCTTTGTGTCGCTGTTGTGGCTTTTTGTTTACTTAATTTTCATCGTACATATTTATACCCTGAGGTCGTATAGGTCTTGTTTTGTAGTTTTATGGTTTGTAATTTATTTGTTTTAACGTTTCATAAGGCCGCCACAGTAAAACAGTCTTTCAGCTTATATCGTTAGTAAATAATACCAAAAAATAACATTTTTGTAACGACTTTCTTTCAGGCGGCGGCGCGAGATTTGGTTCTCAATTAGTTGTCAATTTTCAGCGTGCATGCAAAGACCCACAAACACATCCAACTGTCTGATGTGGGAATCGAACCCACAAGCTGGAATTCAGCCAGCAGTAAAGGCCAATTGTTAATTATGATGATAATCAAAGCCATCGACATCATTACCCCGAATTAATCTAGGGAACTTGAAGAGAGATTAACTCTATGTTTATCTTATCAAATGATTTCATATCTAAAGTGAACCTACATATATATAATAAAATAAAATTATAGTATAATAAAATTTTGTAAACGGAATATTACATCATGCCAGAACTTATTATTTATAAAATTACTATTATTAGAAATGAATAATGTACCGAAATATTAACTGAGGAGGGTCAGTGCGATATGGTGATTTCATTTGCGATGTAGGCCTCTTATAATCGTATTTCATACTACTAATTTTCCTTATTCAAAATTCAGTCTTTACTTGTAAAAAACAAACTTAAAATTGTAAAAGTATTTCTTTTTTTTTTAGAGATAATTTTCTTTTGACAAACATGATCTTGATGACAAACGATGCTTGTTATATTTACTCCACTTTACATCGATATCGCAGAGTACACTGAGAGCTCCTAAGAAACTACGGGAGTCCCAGGAGTACCCGACCTAACAAAGGAAACAATAAATTTGGGAAAAATAGCTTTAGTTCCCTACATAGTACATATAATTCATCATGGGTCGACGATCGTGAGGTTAATTTTCGATTTTCTCTTGCCCTCCAGAGAATGTTTTATGCTAATAAAACACTCGTGGCTTTGAAAGCCTATTTTCACCAAACTGTTCTCGTAATATTCTCGAAATTTCAGCTGGACAGACCCTTTTCCGTATCAAAAATTTAATTATGTATTGCGTAATCGATGGAGCATATTCACCTCCAATTTCAATAACTGCTTCCCATTTGCTTATTAGACGGTCGATTCCAAGGAAAATGTTGCGGTTCTTAGAGTCAATCCACGCTTTGACATCGTCCTTCAACTTATCCAAATCATTTTAGACTGCGTTTGCCTGCCAGTTTTTCAACGAGCGATTGGCGTGGTAGTCTGTGGGAGTTTCGATGTTGGTGAGTATGGCAGATGTGGGAGCAGATCTCATCCCTTATTGGCGATGGATTCGACGCTCAACATGAGCACGTGCATTATCGTAGTGGAAAACGAGTTTGTTTTTTTTGCGCGGTCTTTTCGTCGATTGGCCGTGTCGATGTCGGAGAGTTCGTGAGGGATCCATCTAGCCAATTTCCATACCTTTCCGAACTTTTTGACGATGGTGAACATTGAAGTCTTCGGCCAGCATTCGAGTTGTCATGCTTTAGTCCTCTTCCACGGCTGCCAAAAATGCCTGATTGTCGAAATCCAATCCTGACTTGTCCTCCAAGCTGATATCACCTGATTTGAAGCGGAGATTGTTCCTTCGCCAAAAAATTCGCCGAGATCGCGAAATGACTGTGCTGCCTTCCATTCTTTCTCGAAGTGGTAAAGCATAATATGACGAATATGAGTATAGTTTTCAACACGTATTTTTATTGACTATACAGAGAACAATACTTTTGTGAAAAATAGAAACGAAATGCCAATTTTCACAAGGAAAAAATGCGCCAATATTAATACCTGATAATTATGATGCGCCAATATAAACGTTTGATAATTATCAACCTATTAATATTATACTTTTGTCCCAACTGGATTGAGTACCATTTTTAGAAATAAGGTTTAGTTCGACGGAAACCACGCGTGGTGTTCTCATGAAGTCGTTTGAATAAATATTCTCCTACGCCAATCACCTCTGCAGACAACGTATCAAAGCGTAAATTTTACGCCACGTTAGCTTTAATGGTACGTTTATAAGATGCATCAAGGGAATTATTGGAAGCCTGATCGCGGCGATATTTTATTTATTGCCTGACCGCGGGACAGCGAGATTTAAACGACATATTTCGTCTTTCTAGATCTAAAGCATTGTTCACTGCGAGCTCTAATGAAGTAGATAATTTCGCAGGGCAATTTATACTTGATAGCTATAAGAAAAGAGTTCCTATGTATATTCTTCGTGCAAATTTATGGAAGCCCCGACTGGTATAACTAGCACAGGCTAGTTAGCATCACTGCTGGATTAAGGTAATTAAACATTATTTTACGACTGTGATGTTGTTTAGTTGTCCATATATAAATAAAATGAATAAATATTATTTACTATTATTTTATAAAATGTGTAATTTTGCCGCGAAATAAAATGAGAGCCGAGACAGCTTTTTCCGCTAATTAACGAGACAGGCGAGGTATACAGTAAATGTATTGTTAATTAGCGATGCATTTTCCTAATGTCGAGAAAAACGTGAATATATACGTATTTAAACAACTTTACGCTATTGTTATTTAGTCAGTGCGATGATGAGATGCTAGTAATGCAATACCGTAGTTGGAAGATGAACACTTCTTGTGGAATTTCTTACTCTTCTTACATTTCCTTATAACGTGGTACTAAGTGTATATTTTTAATTTTAAGAATATTTTTTTAATTTTCTTTTCATTAAAATTCTAGTTGTGCAAGACCGATAAACGTTGACGATTTGCCAGAATTTTTTCCACAGAGGGTTTTTCAAAAATAACTGGAATTGCAAATTTGGAACGGCAAAGTAATAAAAAATCTCGACGTCGAGTCGAATTTGTTGAATTTCTCAATAAAACTTTCTAGGATTTTTTAATACAATGAATACGACCTTCTAATGAGGTGGTTGTATTGCCTACTCTGACAAATCCAAGGTAATAGTTGGATACATCTTATTGTTAGATCATGAATTTTCAATGAAATTAAAATGCCTTATGTGTTTACAAGATTTAGTACCTATTATCAATTTAAACACCCGTAGAAGACACAAGTGGGTCGAGCATCCACTCTTATATCGTTAATTAACACTATTCTTCTTTTATTTATCGATATACGAGGATTGGCTAAAGGTAACACGGACTGGCCTCAGAAATTTCCAGAAAAACCGTCTGGAAGATGGTTAGGCAGCCTCTGTGCACTATATCCCCCCTTTGAGTATCACCACTGAACCTCAGCTGTCTAGTAAAATTGTAGCGAATGATGAAATAGTTTTTATTCAACATTCTTTGTGTTTGTTGCCGCAATCATGTCAAGTTTGAAATCCTAACAGCGGATTAACATTAATATCCTCGCAGAATTGAACAAATGAGCGACGACAAGTTTTGAAATGTTGAAATAAGTGTACGGAGATGACTGCATGTCGCGAACTAAAGTGTTTGAGTGGCACCAGAATGAAAAAAGCAAGAGCAAGCAAGTAAACATTGAAAACAATGTTCATTGTGTTTTTTGACATTCGTGGTGTCACTCATGATCAGGTCCATCAGGTTCACTGTGGGTCCCGGAAGGCCGAACAGTGAACCAAATTTACTATTTGGAAGTTCTAAAAACTCTTCGAGAACGAGTGAGATAGAAAAGGTCTGATTTGTGGCAGAAAGGGCGATGGGTGCTTCACTAAGACAACGTCCCAGCTCACAATGCTCCCTCCATTAAGCAATTTCTGGCAAAAAGAAACATTCCTGTTCTCGAACACCCACCGTATTCGCTAGATCTAGCCCCATGTGATTTTTACTTTTTCCCAAAAATTGAAACTGAACTCGAGGGAACACATTTTTCATGACTGGGTGAGGTAATGGAAAAAACGGCAAACCTTCTGAAAAATCTTTTAGCTGAAAACTTCAAACATTGTGTTTCCTAATGGAAAATTTGTACGGCGCGGTGTGTGGATCAAGAAGGGGAGTATATAGAAGGTGATCACTCTTAAAATGTCTTAAACACTAAATAAATATTTGTTTGATACTCAGTCCGGTTTATTTTTAGCTAGACCTCGTATGTTAACTTTATTTGTATCATTTAAAATTGTTTTTTTCTACTATGTACTATTTTATAAAATTCTGTGAGAAGCTCTGGAGTTAGTCTATTTTGTTTTCGAATAGGATGTATAACTATAATACATTAATTTTTTTCACACCACGCCTTTTTCGTACCACTAATATTTTCATTACTGGTAGAAAGCTTTGATTAACATTTTGAGGTATGTCAGTTCATCCCATGACAAATATATACTATTAGTTGGTGCAAATTATTTGAAAGGTATAGGGGCAAGCTATTTATTTTTTTAATGTCCTATGAGCAAATATGTAAGATAGAAAGATCAGGTGATCTTATAAATTACTTAAGCACACTCTGCCGTCTTCAAACATTTCTTTTCATAATCTACCAAATTAAATAATAATATACTCATGCGATCATACGCGTAAATAGTGTTAGGTGTGTGGCGATGTTACCTTGAAGAACTCCTGTGTTGTCCAGATCGTTTTGACTATACGGTGACGTGATGACTTGTCCTGCCCCCGGACCTGACTACGCATTTTTAGGAATACAATTATGGTTTGTATAACGATGCTTTGTGTGTGTGTGTTACAGGTAACAATCGTATGAATCAATCAACTGACATTTTTGAACAGTGTCGTGCGGAAAACACATTTTAGGATAACAGTTATCCTAAACAGTACAATACAAATTCGTAACCTGTGACAGAGTAATGGAAAGGTTGTCCACAAAAACATTCAATGGAAGTCATATTTCCATCAAAATAAGTGAAATAAATTTAACAAAAATCAAAATAAATGAAACAAAAATGTAATCAATTTTACAGAAACATTGAGCCGCCAATGAATCAAATTATACAATAACGCTAAGACGTGACTTCATAATTGTATTTTGTTCGGCAAATCATTAACTATCTATACCGTACGTAGTAGATTGAAACCTATGTCGCTAGACATACGTGCTGATAATTGTGGCATATTAATAACATTTACGAGTAGCTTAGCATGTTATCCGTGCGTCGTCCCTAATTTGATACATGCTCAAAGATCCATTATACAAATTTTACAAGTGTCCTCATTTGTTCCTAAACGATCGCACGATGAACTAATATGTGATTAATTTTTATATAGAATCTGTTCTTCATTGTAAGTCCGCCTCTGTTATTTACGTCATGTCATCAGTCAAATCCGGGTCTTGGACATTATGTTTCTAAGCATCTCAACTTGATCCATCTGAATATTTTATTGTATTTGTTTAAATTGTGTGTGTTCCCCAAAACATAAAGGCAATCTGTATAGCATTACATAAGAATAATTTATGTTATGGTTAAATTGTATCGAATACACTTCTGTGTGCCCATTAGTGTAGTGAATTCGGAAGCCAACAACAAATTGACCATACGTTCAGAGAAGGATTAATGGAAATAATCCTGAGAAAACGATCGTTTAATCCGATAACGAATGCGTTGTGATTCGAACCCCGCGGAACTTATGCGGTGCGTCTATCGCATGCGTGTGTTGCTCATCATCGCAAATGAGGCTAATGAAGCTAGTGAAGCATACTTAGGTTTAGCGGCGCCATCGAATGCATACAGGAATGCCAGGTAATTACACATCGCAACGGTGTGGCGGCCTTCTTCGCATCGCCCGGAATATTTTACTATCACTCCGCTAATTTTATTATGTTTTCAAACCGAAATTATTACTCTAATGTCCTGTCCCGCGCCCTGGGCCAGAGTTTACGGTTTTTGGTAACTGTACCACAGGCCACATAAAAACAAATCCGAATTCCTTTGTGATTGAAACTGTTTCTTTTTTTCTAGCTGCCGGGTATCGTGAAATTTAATATTCACATTATTAATTATACAGATTAAGATGATACAGTGATGGATATTAACGTCACTGTGTTATTATTTATTAAGGCAACGAGTAAACGTTAAGAGAGAATAACAAGATCCTACAGGGTCGTCTTGTATAGGTGGACACAGACGCTCGTTTATTATTAATATAACTGGATATCTTAGACTGAATTGTGAAAATGATTATGATATACCCATACAAATGTGGTAAAATCTATTTTCACCACCTTCACTACCTTTCACTTATATTGGAAATCTGATTAAGCTGTAAACCAAGTTTCCAGATCTTCAAATACACTACATAAAGCTTACGCTGTACCACGTAAAACATTACAGAGGCAAACCATTTTACTAAAAATCTTACTTTATATCCTCATGATAATCCCCCATTCGTACCGAGTCGAATATATCTAAACAAATTTCCAAATCACTTCAATCACTTCCACTCAATGTTAGACCTTACAGTACATCTGATATAGCAAATACACTGTGCCACATAGAGAACCGCGTTGTTGGGTTATCAGGAAGTACGTTAAATATAGTTTATTTCATCGCTATTTGCCAAATAAAAAATCTCGAAAACTTCCGGTGCCTTGTTTTTATGGCTAGGCTCAGGTAGACTGTTCCGTTTATCGGCAAGATGAGAGAGTTTTTTATTTGGCAATGAAGTGAATAGTAAAACATTGATTATTCTTAACCTTCTTGCATTGCAAGCCAAATTTTTATACACAAAATATGTTAAATTGCGCTGTTAAGTTGTGCTAAATATAAACTGTTTTTGGTGCTCACTTTTCAGATAAAATATAATTGCACGATGAACATTTCTTGTGAGAAATGCATAATTTTCACAAAAATCGACAATTCGAAAGACAGTTTTGTTTATCATTGACGTCCATCAGAGCTCCCAGTTTAGTATATGTGATCATATTACGTTAGTAAGTGGTAAATGTGCACGCACATGTGTTTGTTAGACACCGCGCCTTGAAAGTTCAGTTGCAATAGATCGTTTCGCCGGTGAGTAACGTGCCGTGTGTGTTAGAAGTTTTTATGAGAATCACCGTTCTTTCATAAATAATAATTCGTCGGTGATATCGAGCGCACTACTACCTCCTCGCAAAATTTTTCAAATAGTAGGTCGCTGAATTTGAAAGAAATGCACTACTTATTATTAATAAAAAACGAACGGATCGACCCAGAAAAGCAAGATGTGTTGAAAACGTCGAACGTGTTCGTACAGCGGTGACACGTACCCCTCGCCGTTCTATATGAAAACATGCAAACGCTTTAAATTTCTCGAAAACCACTGCTCGCCACATCCTGTCGAAGGATTTGAACTTTAATTTTTACAAAATTCATTTGTGGCAAGGTTTGAAGGCTGAATATTATCTAATTCGATTTGCTTTTGGGCAAGAATTATTGGAAACCTTTAAAAACTTTGGTAATATCAACGAGGCACATTTCAAACTATTCACCAACAAGGCACATTTCTATAGAAAACCCCCGAGAGGAGCACCAAAATCCCTCTACATTCTCCCAAATTAACGGTATAGGCGGCAATGAATGCATTTGGCATAATTGGCCAAACTGGCCATTACTTTTATGAAAATGTAAATGGTGTTACGGTTATGTCTCTTCGATATAGAGATATGCTAGAGAATTTTTCGGCACCAGAACTTCAAAAATTTTGCTGGATTTAATGAGAATACATGATTTCAATAAGATGGGGCCATAGCCCGTACTGCGAATCTATTAATGGAGGCTGTTAGAAGTCGCGATTTAACATCGATAGGTTTATTATGGGATTATTTGAAATCGAAGGTGTACTGATGCTCCTAGGACTTTGATTCAGTTCAAAGCCAGAATACGCGAGAATATTTAGAGAATTGAATCAGCATTGAGAAGGTCCAGTGGCGTGAAGGAAGGCACCTTGACGATGTTATTTTTTATACATAACGTTCCCAATATTGTAAATTTTAATAAAAAGAAATAGTGAATGTAAATCTATTTTTCAATAACCGACTTTCATTCTCCCAAAAAGAGCACAACATTCCAGGACACCTATTTTCATGCATACTTTCATCGTAAAATGTTTAGTATATCCATACGATATCTAGATTATAATTCATTGTACTTGTAAAAATACGTAATAAGTACGCATGAAATTTTAATGACAAATGTACTCAATAATTATTTCCTAAACATTTTTATTTATTGTTGTCTGGAGTTACATTACACAAAACGTTTCTTTTTTTTTTCAGATCCACAGCTTCAGTCTCAGTCAGGATATAGATCAGAGCTTCAGGAAAGAGCCCTGGTGGTGTCTCTTCAAATGTTTAATTTGATCTTGGAACGATGCGTGTCCATATTACAAGAGCACGTGTCGACTAACAAGGGTATTAACATCAGTAGCATGCCTCAGGATGCTAATGTTCTCCTTCCAGCAATTAAGGTATGGTGCGATTGGATGATCAGTCACACGCCCATTTGGAACCCGCCACCCTCCACGCAGGATTTCAGAGTTGGGTAAGATATTTTTGTTGATTTAAATCATATAGCCCTTTCGATTATGGTACTATCGGGCTGTCCAAAACGTTCGTTCGTTTTTTTTTTCCATAAGTATTTATTATTAACATTATAGTTATTACAAATTATTTTAATCAATAATGTACGATCCTCCATTTTCAATAACTTTCTCCCATCTTTCAGTAAGCTTCATAATACCATTTTCATATAAAGTTTGCGGTTTGCTCGCAAAAAACGTCTTTAAATGATTTCTGACTTGCTCTTTATTGACAAATATTAAGTTTCGTAAACTGTTATCCATGGAGTGGAATAGGTGAAAATCTGAGAGCACGAGGTCTGAAGAATACGGTGAATGGAGTAAAGCATCCCACTCTTAACTTCAACAATTTCCTCCGGGTCTGCAGAGAAGTGTGAGGTCGAGCGTTGTCGTGATGGAAGACGACCTTCTTATGATTTAGAAGTCCTGGCCGCTTTTCCTGTATGGATTGGCCCAATTTTTGTAGTTGTTCGCAGTAAACTCCAAATTTATTGTTTCGTTCCTCAGGAGTATATCAAAAAATAAATAATGCCTTTAAAATCCCACCAGACTGACAAAAAAACTTTCCTGGGGTGAAGCCCTGCCTTTGGTGTGGATTGAGAAGGTTCACCGGACTTTCCCCACAATATTTTTCGACTGACGTCGTAAGTGATCCACTTTTCATCTGCAGTAGCCATATTTCTCAAAAATGGATCGCTACGTTGACGAATCCTTAACATATCGCAGATGTTGATGCGATCCATTTTAATTGGATTCGCTGAGTTCGTGGAACCCAAACATCGAATCTATTGACAAACCCAAGTTGTTTAAGGAGATTCTGTACGCTAGATTTTGACGTCCTGATTTTTTCTGCAAACTCACGTATGGTGTGGCGAGGATTTGCCTCAACTAAGGCCCGTAAATGCCCAGGAACGACTTCTTTAGGTTGACCTGACTTTGGGGTATTCGTGGGAGAAAAATCGCCAGATCGAAATCTCTTGAACCACTTTCAACACGTTCGATTTTGAATAACATTCTTGACGTATACAGAGCACAATGTGCAGCAAGTTTCAGCGGATCTTTTGCCTTTTTTAAAATAATAAAGCATCACGTGCCTAAAATGCTCGGTTTATTGCACATTTATCGCATTTGCGATTACTGGCAGGCAACTAACTTAGTACAGTCTATTTTTGTTTTATTTTTTAACTATCTTTATTACGCTTTGTTTTGATGCATTGATGGGAGTCTTTACAGTATTTTGTTCTGAAATATTTTCAATTCAAGTGAGTTAATCCATATTAAAGGTTATCTCTATTTTTAAAATTACATTTATTATGTATAACAGAAAATTTTAAAAATAACGCTCCTAAATATTTATATAAAAAATTAAATACGTTACATAAAGATACATCCAAATTTAAACCAGGTTATTCATATATGTTTCAAATTTCAGACTTGTAAAGAATATAATTATCTTCTGCATGAGTTTAAGAAATATAAAGGGTGTTACAATAGGAGTACAAGATTTGAAATACGCGCCATTGTGGCGCGCATTTCAAATATTGTACTCCTGGCGCGCATTTTAAATCTTGCACTCGTGGCGCGCATTTCAAATCTTGTACTCCTGGCGCGCATTTCAAATCTTGTACTCCTGGCGCGCATCATGATTCTACAGGTCAGTAATTGTGACAGGTCGATAGGAGATAGATATTAAACAATCGGACAGCCCTACTGGGGCTGGTCACGTACTGGAAAGATGTGAGCTACCGAGTTCGGAGTCCACTACCGTTTCCCTCTCAGGAACTCGCCCGACTGTATGATCGTAGTCGGATCGCAGGGGTGTATGATAAGTGTGTCCCGCCCCTTTATCGTTAAACATTACAATGTAAATAGTGAAAGTTTGGTTGTACTGATTCGTAAAATGCGTCCAATTTTCGGTAGAAATAATGTTTCAAATTTATCTGTTTAACTATGAAGACAACAATCGAAGAATTCAAAAGTACTTTTTCAATTATTGATATGAAACACACGACACGAGCTCGTAGTGATCGTAGGAATCGTTCGGAACAACATCACGGCAGTTCGCGAGAGTGTCGCCGAGAGTCCAGAGACCTCGATTCGTCATCGACATTTCAACAGCCATTCTTCGCCGTATTCTCACTAAAGATTTGCATATCCATGCTTACGAAGTCCAATCCAACTTTTACCAACACAGCGAAGAGAGTTCATCAGTTGGATCATTGACGAATAAAAAGTGAAAGACAATTTGGCGGACAAAATCATCTTCAGCGACGAGGCCCATTTTCAACTTGATAGCTTCGTTAATAGGCAAAATTGCCACATTTGGGGCTCAGAAAATCCACAAATGATTCACGAGAAACAAATGCATCCACAACGTGTCACTATTTGGTGTGCATTGTGGTCCGAAGGAATCATTGGATCATTTTTCATTGGAAACGAGGCTGGCAATGCATTAACAGTAAATTCTTCGTGCCTCAATTGGAAGATATTGTTCTTGAAGACATGTGGTCTTCATGAAGACATGTGGTCTTCATGAAGACATGTGGTTCAGTAGGACGGTGCCACTTGTCATACCACTAAATATTGAAATATTGACGGTCTTGCACGAGTCTTCGCACGGTTTTGCGATTTAACACCTATGGACTTTTTCTGTGTGATTTTCTTGAAGTCGCAGGTTTACGTCAATAAGCCCACGACCACCCCCACATTGAAGGGCGAAATTGAACGCTGTATCAACGAAATACCGCCACATTTATGCAAAACCGTTATTGAAAATTTCGCCAGAAAAGTGCACGTGTGCCACCAAAGTCGTGGCGGCTATTTACCGGACGTGCTGTTTCATACATAATTCCCAAGTATCTACATTATAAGTCAATAAATATTTCAATACTTTGCTACAGAAAAGAACCCTAAATTTTAAGAAAATTTTGAAACAACACTTATCGATTATTTAATTAGTAATACCATCTTTTATATTTTAATAATATCGTGAAAACTCAGAGTAGGTCTACAGTTGTACAGTGTACAGTTTTTTCTTCTTAATTTTTTACAGTTTTCTTGTTCTGATATTGTTTTTAATGAGATTTTGTTAACTATATATATTTGACTATAGGTAAGATATTTTTAGTTAAGCAGTTTCACTTCACTACTGATACTTGGCCCATTAACTAATTTCTATTTATATTTAATATATTTTTATATACATATGAATTTACAGGTAAATAAAGGCAAATTATTATTATCATAAGTACGAGGGTAGTTCCAGAAGTACCCGATCCAACAAAGAAAACTTCTGTCTCTACATAGTCTCCTTTTAGCTTTTCCCAACGATGTTCAACGATAACGGATGTGTGAACTGCTGCATTGTCTTGATGAAGTAAAACTTCCTTTTTCGCTAAATGCAGCCGTTTTTTTCTTGATTTTATCGCTCGAACGCTACGATATGTTCGCATTATACTCGCCCGTGATCGTTTTTCATTTCCAAACATAATCAATGAAAATTATCCCACGCGTATCCCAAAAAACTGACACCATAAGCTTGGCTGCACATGGAACTGTCTCCGTCTTCTTTGGAGCCGATTCTCCCTTTTCAGTCCATTATTTTGACTGTTCTTTTTCAGGTGTGAAGTAATGGATCCATGTTTCATTCATGGTTATGAATCGACGCAGAAACTCGGCTTTATTCCTGTGAAACTTCGCCAAACACTCGATTGAAACATCCTCACGACGCTGTTTTTATTCCATTGTGAGTATTCGCGGCACCCATCTTGCGCACAGCTTTTTCATATCCAAATTTTCAGTTAATATGCGATGTACAGTACTTTTTGAAATGTCTGCCATGTCTGCTAGTTTTCGCACTTTCAGTCAACGGTAATCCAATACCGTTTTGTGGTTTTCTTCGCCATTTCTGGCGTGGTCACCTTATTTGGTCGACCACTGCGATGTTCGTCTTGGCAGCTCGTACGGCCTCGTTTAAAACTCTGCCACCCAATATTTTACTGTTGTAAGTGAAGGAACAGAAGGAATTCCCTGAGTAGAATTAAGCCCCCCTTGATGTCGGTTGGACTGAAACCTTTCAAATGAAAGTATCCTATCTGTCACATAACGACGACCAATTTTTTCCATATTTACAAATTCACTGAGAGTGTTAACTATTGATTGCTGCCAAATAAATACTAAACAACGCAGTGTCGTCAAACGTCAAACTTAAGCTTTATAAGTTCCTACCATAGTTATTCTTTTCAAAAACAACCGCCATCTATCCATCAGATTAGGTACTTCTGGGACTACCTTCGTAAATAAGTGAATAGTATTACGGAATTGTACCTCATTTGTATAAATACGAATAATTAAAATATAAATACTTTCGTATTTATAAGTCGTCTTCTCTGTGATTCTAACCGGTTTAAACTACACACCGACATCGTCTACATATTCTTGCCCTTCCCTAAGTGAGAAATGGGTATGTCCCCTTTAGCCTGATCCTATTAAAGTGACGTATTCATTTTTAACAAGGGGCTCGTTACGTGAGTTGATTGATGTAGAAAGACATCCCGTTAGTTACCCAAGACGTTACGTAACTCGTATTGACACGACGAACTGCTGATTTAAATATAAAACGAATGCAACTACCCCCTGTCGATACCCCTGCGTTCGCTGTGTTGCTCTTAATACGCATTTTAAATTCCCGGTCACGACGCGACCGACGTCGCGCTCTTCGGTCAATTATCAAAAAAATCCATCATGCTGAGAGTAATTAGAAGGCGAGTTGTGCTCCTTTTGTATTGTGAGTTTGTTGATGGGCAGGTAATGAGACAGGCATTATCTTAAACTAATGGAGGCGGAGCGATAATTAATGTTGGAATATTTCATTTGGAGCTCCGGTGATGGATACTTTTTGGTGATGCCAACGGCAAAGTTGAGTTGCTCGAAATGTGACTGGCTTCCAGGGTTCTTTTTATCAACAGTTTATAGTTGTAATTATCTCTTATGTAATTAAAGTTTTCTTCGAGGTTTCAAAAGATAATTCAATCTTGTGATAGAACCGGTTTTTCAATTCATTTGATTGAAATAATAAATTCTTAGAAAAATAAGGATCAAGGATCAGGAAGGATAAATCAAAGGATCTTTTGACATGATAAGGATGAATGAAATTATAAGGATGATCCACGGAACGTTGTTTTCTCCAAGGATTTGTGTAACTATTGTGATTTCCATTATATAAAAAAATTACAAATTTACAAAAATTGGATAAAAAAACTGTAGAGGATTGTGAAATACTTTACCAGGTATGTAAATATGAAACAGGCATTTTTTTATAGAAAATACACGTTTATTGTATGAAAATGATAAAAAATATTTTATTCGAAGCTAAATATATGGGCTGTGGGCAATGGGCAATGGGCTAAATATTCGAAATATTTAGCTATACATTTTTAATCAAACCAGTTGTCGAGTATTTTCGTACATTTTCGTTAAGAAGTGAAGCCCTGCTCAGCAAGTGCGTACCCGATCGATGCAAATAAGTAGTAATTGGACGGAACTAAGTCTGGTGAGTAAGCCGCATGCGAAAGTATTTCCCAACTTAACGCCTCCATCGGCTGGCGAAGCGATGCAGCAAACCAAGGCGACCAACGACAGAAAAGGCCGAGAAGAAGTCCCTGCCAGCGGGACTAAAAGCGTCAAGACCAAAGGAGACCGAGGGGAGCGAACCGCTGCCAGTAGCGCGGGTCTCGTTTGCAGGCGGCACTTGCCTCTCGCGTAAAGATCCGCAAAAGCGGAAGTAAAGCTCGGCCCGCCTTCGTACGACGGTCCCGGTCTACACGATGGGCGAGTAAAGAGCGGTAATCTCGCTCGACTTGCTGCAAACCCATCAAGGCCATTACGCCTGCCAATGAATATTGGTGCCTTAATCGTTTCCGTGACCGGTTTTGCGGTCTGTGATGGCGCATTATCATGAAGCAACATCACTTTGTGTTGTCTTTTTTTGATATTCTGGTCGTTTTTCACGTAAAGCTTGATTCAAATCGACCATTTGTTGTCGGTAGCGTTCAATATTAACTGTTTGGCCAGATTTTAGCAGCTCATAATAGATTACACCCTTCTGATCCCACCAAATACAGAACATTGTCTTTATCCATGGCGATTTGGCCTTGCAGTCGATGTCCATGGCTCATCTGGAGTTACCCATGATCTTTTACGCTTAAGATTTTTACATTTTTCATCGCCAGTCACACTTCGATGGAGAAATCACTTTCTTTTGTATCTGGAGAGCAGCATTTCACAAATGGTTTTTCGGTTTTCCTGCTTTCATTCAGTTCATGTGGAACCCATTTCCCCATCTTCTGGATCTTTTCCGTGGCTTCAAACGTATGGAGACGGCTTATCATGTCACATTTAATTGATCCGCGAGTTCTTGTTGCGTTTGAGCGTCATTCTCATCCAACAATGCTTGCAATTCGCTATCATCAAACTTTTTCTGTGGTCTTCCACGTTCTTCGTTTCTCACGTCAAAATTGCCATTTTTGAATTTTTTAACCCACTCATAGCACGGTGATTTACCATGATCATGCTGATCGTAGGCTTCTACAAGCATTCGATGCGATTCTGCAGCAGTTTTCTTCAAATGGTAACAGAAAATCAATGCTGTCCGTAGATCGTAGTTTCCAGTTGTTCCATTGTGCACCAAATTCGACATGTTCAACGCTGTTAAGAACGATGTTGTTGAATGAAACGTATATTGTTGTGAGATAAAAACCTTTATCAGATGTCAAAACAAGACAATGGTGCCAATGACGCGGTATGACGGTAACTACATTAGCCGCTAGGCCATCTATGGGCAAATTCCGGTTTCTATTTACATACCTGGTATGTTTTAAACATCTTTGATTTAACGACGTTCTTCCTAATTCAAAAATAACTTTGTTGTATTTTTTATTTAATAATAAAAAGGTTGTTATAAAATACAGAAAACAATTCATTACCTTTCATAATAGTTATTATATATGAAGGGGTATCAAAGAATCAATAATTAATTTCTGTTACCCTTGGGAGTAGTTGGTTGGTTACCCTTGGGAGGAGTTGGGAGTGTTACCCTCTCCCGCTAGCTACAACATTTACTAGATACACCTACTAGACACAATTACTAGGCACAACCATCGTAGCGGGCATGGTAATTTTTTTCTCAGGGTCCCAACACTTTCAGAGATTTTGTAATGGAAAACTTTAAAAAGCAACGCGCCAGCATCAAATTCTGTTTCATATTAAATAGAACAGCGGCAAATGCAGTTCCAGTGCTTCGGGAAGCCTAGCGTAAAGAAGCTCTAATCCAAGCAAGAATTACGAGTGGTTTACCCGGTTCATAAGTGGTCAAAGATCACTTAAAGATGAATCCCGTTGGGGTGGCTCTTCAACATCCAGAACAGATGAAAATGTTCAGTATGTGCGCGATGCCATCATGTTTGATCGTAGTGGAATAATCGTCGAATTGGTGAAAATAACTGAAATTTCTGAAGCTTATGCCAAAGAATCCTAACTGAAGATTTGAACATGAGACGCGTCCCGGTAAATTCGTTCCACGACTGGTTTTTGATGACCAGAGAAAGAGAGAATAGTCTGAGAGTGTGCCAGGAGTTGAAAAACAGGCACAAACTGGCCTTGATTTTTTTATCAAAAGTCATGATAGGAGGCGGTGTCCTGGCTATGACTGAAACAAAACAGCAATCCAGCCAGTGGAAGACACGTCATTGCCTAAATCCGAAAAAGCACGGTGAAACTGCATGTGAAGTCCATGATGTTTTATTTTTTTGACATGAATAGAGTTGCTCACGTTGAATTTGTTCCTCATTGTACCACACCGAACAGATATTACTACCTGGAAATGTGAGAGCGATTGTATGAGGCAGCGAGAAAAAAGATAATGAATTTTGGAGATCGGGGGGCTAATTTCTTCATCATGACAATGCGCCTGCCCACACAGCGTTGAAAATTAATCAGTTTTTGACAACAAACGACATGATTACGAAGAATTTAAGAAGAAATCGCTGGAAGCACTTAACAGCATTAGTTCAGATGAATGTAAAAAGTGTTTCGAACAGTGAAAAACCCGCCTATCATCGTAATAATCTAATGAACAGTATTTTGAAGGAAATGGTTTTCAAGATGTTATCTTGAATTTAAAGAATTTAAGTAAATGATTCTCGTTTTCTTTTGGTACTTTCTTGTAGTGGGTGCCGGAACACTTGCCTTAAAAGCAGTATCCGCTTTATTTGAAGAGATTATAAGATGAAATAAAAACCAGTTGACCAACTGATCGTTTTAAATTTCGTTGGTGCCCCGCAATGCTGGGGAAACAACCCCCAGTTCCCATTTTCAATTTCAAGACCTGGCCATAAAGTGGTTCGAATGAACACAAACCTTTATCTACATATTTTCAAATTGATAAATATTATCCTCTTCAAAGAACTCCCCTTAGTCTTATTGGATAAAGGCGTCACTGTTCGGAACATTTATGGAATTCGTTTCCCGGAATGCTCTTCAGTATTCTGGCCATACCACTTACAATCAGAAAAATCAGAAAGCAAGCGTTCATTGCAGTTTTTATTTTTGAAAATTTTCACAAAGTGTCAAATCTTTCGAATAAGGCGCATGGTCCAACTTTGTGATTCGCTTTTTTAGACAAAAAGCAAATCCAAGCCAAAGAGTGGATCCCATTACAATTAATTATCAGCTATCCAAAAACTGTGCTGTTGTTATTTCAAATTATTCAATTTTCACTTTAAAAGAAATCCACTGATCAACAGAGCAACTTAACTCACGCGTTGCTTTTCCTATAAATTGTGGAATTTTTCGAATGAAAATGGATATTACTAGAACATTTTCTGTTTCTTATAATTTCGTTCGTTTTTCTTGTAGCTGATCAATTAAAAAATATGCCTCTTAATGTAGAAAATTTAAAAAAATCGACGAGGAACGCCAGAAACATTTTTTTCATGTAGGAAAAGCCAGATAAATTATTTGTAGATAGTCTTCTATGCACGAGGTGCGTTCAGGTTTTAAGGTCTCCGATTTTATTTCTCACAAATTAATCATACAGTAATTTGAAACTTCTGTCACTTTTCAACGTAATCTCCCTGCAGCCGTACACATTTTTCACAACGTTGATGCCATGATTCCATGGCCGCTGCGAACGCTTCTTTATTAGTCTCTTTTGACCACTGGAAAATCGCTGATGCAATAGCGACACAGCTAGTGAATGTGCAACCACGGAGAGTGTTTTTCATCGTTGGGAAAATCCAAAAATCCCTAGGAGCCAGGTCCCGTGAGTCTCTGTGCTTCCATTGAGCTGGCTGGCGCTTCGTTTCAGGATTGAAGAACGGCATCCATGTCTCATCCATAGTCACAATTGATGAAAAGAAAGTCCCATTCATGCCTTCATCACGTGTCAACATCGCCTGGGAAATTGCCACGCGCGCAGCCTTGCGGTCGTCCGACAGCATTCGTGGCACCCACTTGGAGGACACTTTCCGCATTTTCAGGTCCTCACGCAGAATTGTGTGCACATATCCCACGAAAATTCTAACTTTGGAGGCGATACCGTTCATGCTCACTCGGCGATCCTCCAAAATAACTTTCTCAACTCGCGCGACCATGTTGTCAGATCGGCTGGTGCGAGGCCGAGCTTGTTTTGGTTCGTTATTATACGACGTTCGGCCCTCTTTGAACTGTCTGACCCACGAACGCACATTTTTCACATTCATGACCCCTTCACCACATGTCTTAGTCAACTGGCGATGAATTTCAATAGGTGTCGCATCATGCAAGTGGCGAAAACGAATGATTACTCGCTGTTCTTGTAACGAAAACATCGCCATTTTAAGAGTCAAAAACACTCCTCTCTCGCCGTCACCGCTAGAGGATGTGTGTGCCGTACAGTGGTGTCATCTCTGTCACGCATTCACAAAGACTTCACACGTATTGTAAACCAAACCGCATGTGTCTATCTGCTCGCAGTTAAGAAACAAAAAATCGGAGACCTTAGAACTTGAACGCACCTCGTATAAGCATATATAGGGTGGCGCAATGGGCATTGAGGGTTTATAGAGTGTTATTATGGATATACTAATGAAATGACCAAGGTCAAAAACATATTTTTATTACACATATAATGCAGTTTTACAACAAAAATTATTTTTTGAAAATAATGTCTTTTAAATGGTCACCACGTTTTTCTAAACATTCCTGAAGTCGTGATTGAAACTTATCTGTACCTCGTAGCAGCATCTCCTGGTTTATGGCTCTGATTTCTCGTTTCTCGAGTAATGTTGTCTTTTAAAGCTTGTAGCATTTGAGGTCTATTTTCGAAAACCCTAGCCTTCAAATATCCCTATATGAAAGAATCAGGGCTGGTCAAATCTGGTGACCTCGGCGGCCAATTAAAATCATTATGACGGGATATAAGTCGTCCAGGAAACATGTTTCTTAGAGCAGCCATGCAAATTCGCACAGTATGGCTTGTTGCTCCATCCTGCTGGAACCATAAGACGTTATTTTCTACCCCCAGTCGTTGCAATTCAGCAGGAAAAAATTTTGAAGCATCTCCAAATACCGTTGAGAAGTAACAATCACTGTACGGTCATTTTCTTCAAAGAAGTACGGGCCTAGTATTCCGAATGCAGACACACCGCACCATACGGTAACTTTTTTGGAATGCAGAGGTTGTTCGTGAATTTGTTGAGGTTGTTCAGCAGCCCAGTATCGAAAATGTTGTTTATTCATATATCCTGATAAATAGAAATGCGCCTCATCAGACATTATTAAATTTAAAACATTTGAATGCAGTACGCCAAAAAATGCTCTACAAAATGGTATTCGTGCTGGTAAATCTTGTAAAATTTTATGAACAACTTGAATTTTGTATGGATGAAATCGTAAGTGTTCGTGTAAAATTCAACCGAAACTTCTTCATGTAATGTTCAATGGTACTGCTTGATGCCTTGCTGAACGAACTGGACTCTTTATTACAGCTTGCCGTACTCGCTCTACGTCCTCCGGTGTACGCACAGTTTTGACAGAACCGACATAATTAATTTTTTACACTTCCATGATCACGAAACTTTGCAACCCACCGCAAAATTGTGTTGCACGAAGGAATTCTACCAGGCCTTGGAATGTTATATTCACGCCGAAACTATCGTTGCACCTCAATAACAGACTCCGATCGGTGATACGCCCTAACGCAAAAGCTACGTTGATTCACTGGCCACGTATCCATGGCTACTAAATGGCATTACATGCGGAATATTTTAAGCGGTTGAATATCCCCTCCACTTTACTCATATTCGGACAGTGGCGTCTCAAAAATCATCAATATCCATTGCGCCACCCTGTATATCGATTACTGAATGATATATCAAACGGTATAAAATTCTATACATATTATTATTTTACTTTTTATTTGTTTTATTCGTCGTATAGTTCATATTTAAGTATAATTTACATTTATAAGTAAACATTGATAGTATTTTTACTTACAAACATATTCCTAAATATTAACGTATTGGCTATAATTTGATCTAAAATGTTTTCGATTCTAATTGTTAACTTCTTCATAGGGCTCCCGGAGATGCTTGGAGCAGGTTGGCCACTCTTATGAATTTACTAGAACAGATGGATCAAAGCGTATCGAACGTTTTTGTTAAGGATGAACATGATGGTAAGTCAAAAATGTCACGTATTTTGCAATAGTTAATAATTTCACTAAAACTGTTTCACGATGTAACAAAATTATATCCTTTTGCCAAGGAGTTCAACGGTTTGAAAATATTGCAACAATAGCAGAATAATTGAGTTAATTTTTTCGTCGTTTTTCTATAAATCTCTAAATAATTGATTTCTTTGTTTTCTTGACTTAGCAATCATAAAACTATTTGTATTAAGAATATTTATTATAGGAAAGGAACCTTAATCCTGAATATCTATTTTCATATTATAACGGGTGTCCAGAAAGGGTAGGGGGTATTTGTAGATTCAATAAAAAAAACTAGAAGTCAGAAGAAATAAATTTTTTTGTTAATTTTTAGACAAGGTTTTGTAAAATTAAATACTAAAGATTATGTTCTCCAAATGTTGACCCTCACGCTGCTGGCACTCCTCTAACCGTAAACGGAAATTAGCCACCACGCGTCTACACATCTTAATTAAAAACTCTCTGGAAACGGCGGCCATTTCGGTGCGAATGTTGTGCTTTAATTGCACTAAAGTTCGTGGTTTGTTTACATACACGTTCTCTTTAAGGCATCCCCATAAGAAATAATCAAGAGGTGTAAGATCAGAAAATGGATTCGAATGTTTGAGAATGCCGGTTCGACTGTAAAAATTCGCAATCCAGGTCGCCCGTGCTCTGTTCGAACCCCACAAGCGATTGAAGAAGTGAGAGTTTCAGTGCGTGAAAATCCTTCTCAATCAATTCGCAAACTCGTAGGGTTGGCTGATTATTTATCAAACTGGTTGACTTTGAATTGTTGAATTTTTCCACCAAACGTTGAATAGTCGACTCGGCGGGACGGTTGTGGCGAGGATAAAAATTACGTAATGCGCGGAATGTTTCTCGAACGGAGCACTGATTTTGAAAATAAAATTTGATGATTTGTACACGTTGTTGAATGCTATAACCTTCCATGATGATTTGCCATACACTACTGAATAATTCACAACTTTGACATACGTTGGCTTTAACAACATGGGCGCTATAACCTAACAAATCTCGAGCGACCCTATTGAAAGATCCTGTATAATATTTTAATTTATTAGAACTATTTCATAAAATATCTAATTTATAGCAGTAGTTATTTATTACAATGAAGTATTCGAATAGACTTAAAATGCATAATGGCAAATTGAAACCAGTAAATTAAACTGTTATTATGTTCAAGAATCACTGTTCATTTATAAGACCTATAATTTACATATCCCAATGGACCCCTTTGGAAATTGCCGTGATGGTTTATTTAAATTTCCGTTTTTTTTTTCTCTAAGCATTAATGTATTCGAGGTACATTAAACACGAAAATGATAGGGCCTGCCAAATAATCTTCGAAATTACTAGATGTACGTCTAAATTATTACCATAATATATTCTGCCTGTTACAAATTTTATTCCGCATCGATGAAGCAGCAATAATGGGGCGAATTCCAACGGGTCCTCTCTTAATAACGCGTGTAATTATTCGAATTTAGTTATTGTGAAAAAATGTAGCAGTTATCTTTTCTTGCCGAATTTGAAAATTACTTGGTGCTGAGAATTTTAATATGTTGATTATAAAAAGAACGCTTCTTCAAGGTAGCCTCGCGACCTTCATGCTAATTTTACTTTAAAATTGAAATAGCGGTAGATTTTTTTAACGAAAAAGAATAATGCCAAAGTCGGTAAAATAATAATTATCGTTAATACATTCATGTAACTAATGCGTCTTTTACGTTGTGGTCACCTTTTTATAGCAATAAAGGATATGAAAAAGTCACGGTTCTGTGACGATTTTGACGGTAAAAAACAAATAGTTGCATGAAAAAAATATACATCTGAATTGTAAATTTACTGTGTGAATCATAGTGAGAACGTTTACATACTCGTATGTATTTATTTGCTTCTTACTAACTAAATGTAAACAAAATTTGTATAAATCGCAAATCGATTTTTCACAAAATCTTTGTTTTCACCCTTTTCCTGGGAAGGAGCTGGAACCTTCGATGCAGCAACAAAAACAGGAGACCATGAGTTTTCCATGAACACCGGAAGATTATGCGTTACTCAAGCTGCGTTCCACGCCATGCCAACCAAGTTGGCATCGTCAGGAGATGATTAAAACTATCGTAGACAGTTTTCAAAACGGAAAACACCCATCGAGTAACGTATAATCTTCCAGTGTCCTATAAAACTAAATTAAGATAAGGTTTAAAATACATGAAATTTGGTTTTAAAATTTTGGATTTTTTTCTGCCGTTAAACAAATATGCGACAAGAATCTTTACTACTCAGTTTTAACTGCCCATACTTCTATTTTGAAATTCCTGTATTGAGGTTTACAATACCGTGCATAATAAAATAATCTTGACGAAAACCTACTAGAACTCCCTTATAACTAATTATTACTTGTAGGGGAATATCGTGAGAGATGATGGTCTAAAATGAATTATTTATTCCCTTGGTTTATTAATAAATAATAAACATTGCGTGTTTACAGTTTTATTTGTTATTATCATAAAATGTTTTATTTGCCCCCCCCCCCCCCCCCCCCTCCAACCCAAGATGAAAATAAAGGAAAAGTTTCATAATTTATCAAAGAAGTGGCTAGAAAAAGCTTCTCTTCAATAAATTCATCAAAACGATCCTGAACCTACTAATATTAATATTAAAAAAAACATAACATTTAGTTCCTTGAACATAATTAACTAGGAGTATATATTTATTTCTGAAGCAGTTAATAGAGTTATCTTTGTATTGAAGTTTTGTTGTTATCATATCCGTTAAGGGATGTTAACTAATGCATTTGGTCATTACTGCCAACGTTACAATCGAATTATGGCAAAATTATTGCAATTAACTTAAATTTGCCTTAAGATAGGTAGCATTTTTCTGATACTTTTAAAAACGCGAAAAGTTCTTATATAGTTGGTGAAAAACATTTTCCGGAGTACGATTATTATTATTTAAATTAACATTCTGGCCAAAAGAACAGGTTTACATAAAAAAAAATCAATGAAAACAATGGTTTTGCGCATTTTGAACAGACAGTTTGGTGACAGATTAATCTTAACATGTTGACCAACTTTTTCTAATAGTTGTTTTCGAAATCTTGACAAATCACATGTGTTATGAAGTAATTTTTGAAAAACATCGTGTTTTAGTGTTTAGATGAACTGTTAAGTTTCGTGATAATTATTTTTTCAATTATCAAAATAATAATTGTTTGCCATATGATGCAGCCTTTCTTTATCAAACTATGTTTATCTGATAAATCTCCTCAAGTGTTCCATGAACGATGATCCACCATATATATATGTATAGTTTTACTGAATATATGCAATCAGTGTTGTTTGCTGTGTGATAAATTGACGATTAACTAAACTGATTAAATTTAATTGTTAGATATGTACCATCGAGAAAGAATGCAATGAGAAATGTATGATATATTCTCTTAAAATATAAACAATAGGGAATTAATTTAAGAGTTAATTATGCTTTTGGTCTATAGAGTGGGAGGCTATATTTATAACAAGAGCGTAACACATTCTAAAATGAATTCAAATTTGCCTATATTTCAGGAGGCATATCGAACGTGTCTCATTATACTTTTTCCCGATGGTACATACAGAACAGTCGATAACTTTTTTATGGTATTTGTATGTTAATACTTATTATTCAGTTTTCTTGCGGTTTTTCATTAATATACATACACTAGGCACAAAAATTAAGGCATATAAAGAAATCCTAAATTCTTGAGTGATTTTTAAAGGGCTGTAACTAGGAGAAAAATAGTCGCAAAGCAATTATAAAACAAGGAAATAGAAGTTTTTAGTTTCACGTCTCGAGTCCACGGACTTTAATAAACTTTTTTCAGTCATTTCATCATAAAGTTTTTTTAGATAATTTTATCCTTTTGAATTTGAGCGGTTTAAAATACCTGTACAATGATCTTTCTCTAAGTTATTGTCGTTTAAAGTAAAAAAGTCAGTTTTTACTTTACTAATTAATTGCTCGGGAAATAATGATCGCACAGAAATTTGCTTTTATTAACATTGTTTGATAAAAAAGTATGGATTATTGCGAAAAAAACATTCTCAACCTCAAAAAATGAATCAGAAATAAAAAATTCATCCTTAAATTGATTTTTAGCAAAAACGATAAATTCAATAAGTCCGAACACAATGAAAACAAAAAAACTTGCAGGGCTTTGAAATTTTCAGGGCTTTGGGATACTTTGAGGTTGAAGAGAAACAGTCAACATCCTTAGTCTATCCATTATTTACAAAGTTATGCCAAGTTAAGCGAATATCCCTGAATACGCAATTTTTTACCTCTTTTTCAATCAACAAGACTTTTAATCTGCACAAATTAAAGAGAACCACACAAATTAAAAGTCCGTGGACTTTTTGCAAGCAATTTAGATTTTTTTCCGATGGGTTTATTATGATTATTCAAAAACTGCGATTAACATTTTTTTTTCAGAACTCAAAACCTGAAAAATAGAAACTTGGAGCTTTAATTTGCTTTTTTTTTTAATTATAAACCGACTACAGTTAGTTACAGTTGTTCTTTGAAAATCACCTAAAAATTTAGAGTTTTTTTACATCCCTTAATTTTTGTGCCTAGTGTATTTCTTTGACAATTTTAGAAAATAGAATTTGCATTTTAAACAAAATGTAATATGTTGAGACTAAATTATATGTTGGCAATATATTAAAGCTTATACATAATTATAAACATCTTTAACAAAAAGAACAGTTACAATGCAAACTAAGCTATCGAAATATTTTGTAATTTGTATATGGCATCCCTATTTCTGCGTGATTACTATAGATAGTTTGCTTCCACTTGAGTCTTTTGAAATGTTATTCCACTTTCTCTGATGGCAGCCGACTTTATTTTTTGCAACATATTGCAAATAATAAAACGTTTAACCATGTATCTAGTCGTGTAAGCATCAGCTGTGGAGGTTCTGGAAAATCAGGGCGCTGCTTATGAAATTCTCGAGTGCGTTCGAGAAATGTGAGATTTGAGAAAAACTGCTTTGATATGTATCGACATCCGGATAACACTGTCGAATAATTATTCCTGTGATATGTAATGCATTTAGTATACCTACAAGTAACGTTTTTTAAATTAAAACACATTTTTGCACACGGGGTTCACACACGGAACTATTGAAACGTTGAAATTCTTTCAATGTAGTTAAGCAAATCTTTTAATGACTAGTAAATACGCAGATGATGGTAAAAGCAGATCAAGTGTACGTACCATTACGTTGGCTACATAATGCTTTCTAGAATATTGTATTTCATCCACGGCCAACCATTCACAGTTTTTTATTGTGAATTTGGGGTTTAGTGTTATTTTGAGGCCTTTCGAGTATAGATGGTAAATGTCTTTGCAATATATTTCCGCTGTTTGCAATGTATTTCAATTTTCATATAGGATTGACTTCCTATTGGTTTTTCATTCTTCATTCAGTGTAAATATCCTGACTACCCGAACAGGGCATAGAAATTAAATCGAACATAAATTTTTCCTTTATTTATGTGGGGCATTGCTTATATACTTATACAAATATATTATTTGACACCTGTCATATTTTAAATCAGGAAATTCCCATCAATAAACCTTTCATACAGTGAAGGCAAACAGTCGCGTATTATTACAAACTTTCATCATATTTACGTTACACGATAGTCAAAATGTAGTTACTGTCACAATAATCAAAACATTAGGTGGCCAAACACGACGGCAAAGCTAAACTGAATTGCTTGTACCTACATCGATTCAAGTATTACATGTCTACGCGATGGCATATCGGTTGCCACGGGGTTATCCGAATGTAATACCACTGATGTAACACTCATGGTGGGCGGGCGGCTTTACTTATAACTGTATTGGTGTACTATTATCATTCTGGCAACTACAAGGTGTTATACATTCATTACAGATTATGACCAAGTAAGGCTTCCAGAGGATGGCGTTCTAAGTGGTTTCACTCCTCTCATGTACACCGTCCAAAATCCCACATTCGCTCCTAGAGAACTGGACGCGGAGCAGTCCCACTTTGCCCTACGCATAAGTAAATTATTATTCTTCGGCACTGTCTATCTATGTGGCGTTGACCCTCCAGTGCTCAAATTAGAAATAGAGGACGATGTTAGGGAATATGTGTCGGTGGTGTGCACGTCCAGTAGCCGCGATTCACCACCATCCCCTCGAGAATTGGTGAGTAGTTTTTATGATATTTCCTAATACAGCATGGAGCAATTCATCTGAATGTATCAACCCTATGTAATTATCTTGGAAGTTTTATTTAAAATTGATAAAATAATAGTTCGTACAAATTAACAAAATATGTTATTTCATAATTTTTTAATTTGTTTGCTATTTAGGGAAATTTATATAGGGTATAATTGATATAATTAAACGAATACTGTTATATTTTTAAGGAGTTACATTCAGCCCACGGATGGGCATATTCGTAATCATAAATGCGAATACGAATGTATTCGCAAAAATTGTTTTCCATGAATATGAATACAAATATATTCATATACATACTTTTAAATGCGAATATATTCGTATATATACCAATATATACTCGTATTCACACCTATAAAGACAAATATATTCGTATTCATAGCTGTGAACTCAAATACAGTTGTATTCATACATCCCTACGAATATTCGTATTCACGATGTGAATACTGTATGATTGGCCTATGACATCTCACACGACTTTCCTTACCACAATGACGAATATTCAAATTTGAAAAAGTAACTACTAAACTATCATTTTATGACACATGGCACCTCCGCCATATTTTAGCTAATGTTAAGTACATTATTTGTCAAAAGTTTGAACAAAATAGATAGAGCCGTTTTTGAATACCAAAAAATGGATTCATATTTTTTAAACATTATTTTTATTTTGTTTTGCATATATAGAATTCTTATGGAATTAGGTGTGAAAACTTCTTTAGCATACATTGTGTTTTTAGTATTTTTTCAACATTAATTTTAGTAGTTCTGTTTTTAATTAATTAATTGGCTTACTAAGACCACAGCCGTAAATGAAATAATGTATTATTTCATGTTGGAATAATACATAGTGTACCATAATGCGGCAGATTCGCACTACTATTTACATCAACATCGATAGTAAACTGATGCTTCCTGAAAAGGTGGTTCATCTTTAGGCACGCACTTATTTTATACAAGCTGATGGATTAGTCCTCAGGTTTAGAGTGAATTGGATGAACAATCATACAGCAACACAAATTGAAATTATTCTTCAAAATCATCTCACGTTGCTAAATTATTCACGAACAATTTTTAGAACGCGAAAAATGTTTCACTGTTCCCATTGACAAAGAGACGGTATAAAATATTAAAAAGAAATGTTAGTTTAGTAAAGAAATTGCTGAAATCATCCAAATTATTTTAAAGGTGCATTTACGCATGCATGACGATTTTTCGGTCAGTTTGTGTATAAAGTCACTAACAAATTGGCCGAATCTATGCCCATACAAGAGCTTGAAAAAAAAAAAAAACGCAAAACAGATTGTGCAGGCATTTTTAGAATCAATTGAAACGATTGTGAAGTATAGTGTCAAAGTCAAAGTGAAGTATACAAGTCAAATTTGAAGCTCTATTAATAGACGCATCAAAGAATAATAAAAGGTCGTCCAACCAAAACGCACGATGTTAATTGTAAACAAAACAAAAAGTTTTCAGAGAATTATCTTAATATTTTTTATAATGATAGAAGGATCTATGACAATTATGTGTGAAACAAAATATCGGCCAAATGCTCGCCACGGCTTCGGTGGCATACCTCTATCCGATGGTTCATATTTTCAATGACTGAGACATAATTGAGGTTCAATGTCGTTAATGTGCCGAATTATCTCATCCTTTAGCTCTTGAATTGTTCTTGGCTTATTGACGTACACTTTTTCTTTTAAATATCCCTAAAGAAAGAAGTCCAACAGTGTCAAATCACATGATCGTGGCGGCCAATTAACATCGCCACGACGTGAGATAACACGGCCATTGAATTTCATGCGCAAAAGTGCCATTGTTTCGTTGGCTGTGTGGCAAGTGACACCATCCTGTTGGAACCACATATCGTCCAGATCCATATCCTCAATTTCTGGTCACAAGAAGTCCGTTATCATTTGGCGATAGCGAACACCATTCACGGTAACTGCTTGGCCGACCTCATTTTCGAAGAAGTACGGCCCGATGACGCCGCCAGCCCATAACCCGCACCAAACAGTCACTCTTTGTGGATGCATCGGCTTTTCAACAATCACTCGTGGATTCTCATTTGCCCAAATGCGGCAATTCTGCTTGTTTACGAATCCACGGAGGTGAAAGTGTGCCTCGTCGCTGAAGATGATTTTCTTTGTAAAGTCACCCATTCACTTCTGTCTGTTCAACCAACCATTCGGCGTATTGACGACGCTTGAAATGGTCAGTAGGCTTCAGCTCTTGAGTCAATTGAACCTTGTAAGCGTGTAAATTCAAATCTTTATTCAAAATTCGCATCAGTGATGTTCGTGAGATGTTCAATTGTTGGGCACGACGACGAGTCGAGGTTGACGGCTCTTCTGCTACACTACTGCGAACAACAGCAATGTTTTCCGCAGAACGAACTGGGCGAGCATGCACAGGTGTTGTCACATTTCCTACAGACCCGGTTTGCTGAAATTTGCGCACAATTCTCCCGATTGTGGACACATTTGGTCGATTATGCTGACCAAAAAAGTCACGAAGTACACGAAATGCATTTTGATTTGAACGCCCATTTTCGTAAAAGGCTTCTACAATCTTAACGCGCTGCTCAATTGTGTACCTCTCCATGGTTGAATTTGTCAAACACTGAAACAAAGAAATGTCAAATTAAGTTGGGCAAAAAACTTGACGTTAAGGTGTGACTCACAATTAACATCGTGCATTATGGTTGGACCACCCTTAGAACAATTTTATATAAGGACGAAATCTGAAACTTAATTTAACAGATTATTATTTGGACAATGGCTTTCACATTGGATATTTAATCGAAGCATTTATGTATAATGTATACCATAATATATATAATTTTACTATTACAAATAATAGTTGATTGATTAAGTATAGAAAAAAAAAAAAGTGGTAGCAACAGCCAGTACCAATGAAAATCCCTTAATAGAAAGCAACTGTATGACAATAATTTTTTTGCTGCAAAGATCTCAGGAGAAATATGAAATTAAAAGCGAAATCATTCGCAGGAGGTAATTTAATTAACCACATGACTAAAAATAATTAATTGTCCACAATAAATATCCACGTATTGAATCAATATACATTAGTGCAGATCTAACATTATGAATCATTAAAAGGCTTAAGATTTATTGACATACATCATGGACGTCTCAGTTGGATCACTCTAGCCTCAATTCAGTCAGTTCTGTCGCAGTTCAGAATCAGGCCCGCATGACTGATATGTCCCATGTAAAATAAAAACCTGAACATTAAATATTTATCTAAATATTTATCGATTGCCATTAGCGACATTTTATTTGATCGGTACCACCCTTCAGCGCATTTTGTTTTTAATATATCGTATAATAAAGTTTAAGTATTTGAATTTTCATAAATTTTAATACAAGATATTACTCTTTCTATTAAACAGAATGTACATTAATTTTGATATAAAATAATTTAATATAAAATAATTTGTGCATTAAAATACAACTTAAAGGTTGTTGCAGCCAGTAGTGAATTGAAAAGATCTCATTGTAGGCCCGAAAATATATTTTGTAACGGTTATCACAATAATTCGATTTAAGCTTAGGAGTGGATCAGATTTTTGTTACACGAAACCTTCAAATGTATTCATAAAAATGTTAAATTGCTATTTCTCAATTATTTTAAGACAGATTTTGAAGAAATATAATGTTTTAAATAAAATTTTAGCAAAGAAATTCTTTGAACGATGATTTATTTATAGTTAGCGTATGTTTTGACCTACCCACTAGGATGCCTCGTTAGTGGAGTCCCCGTATATGAACAACTACTTGAAAGTTATAATAATAGATACCACATATAATAGATAAACTGAGTTGAACTGGATTGCTTGTACCTACATCGATTCAAATATCAAGTCTATACGATGGCACATCGGTTGCCCCGAAGTTACCTGAGTGTAACGTCGCTGATAGAGCACTGACTGTGGGTAGCTTTACTTATGTCAGAACGCTAAGGATATTCACTTAACACGAACGCTAAGTAACACGAATATATATAGAATTATAAATAAAATATGGTTAATATTATTTGTCATTTTACTTGTACAATATAGTTTCAGTTTTATAATAAATATTTATAGCGAACTAACGAACGAAAAAAAAAATATTTGAATTATATAATTGCTTCTCTTGATCTATATTACACCGTCGACAGTTATCCAATTCGACTGGCCTAACAACGGCTTCCACCTCAATGAACTGCTCTCTGCTTTTTGTATTTCACGGTTGCCCTTATACATTATTTCCAAATTATTCCTTGCAGACCCGTAACAATGATATATTACTCGAGGGCTTCAGCGACGAGGAAGATGAAGTGGAGGAGGAAAAGATTAGTTCTAACGCCCCTACGGAAATTAGGGATTTACTGACCAGGAAGGTGGAGCTGGAGAAGCGGAAGAGGAGCCAGGAGTTACACATGCAGAGAGTCAAGGTGAGTTTTTTAATGAATATTTATGTGTTGTATTTTTTCCGTCGTTATCGGAGCTAGTTAAGGAACACGGGTGCTGTGATTTACAGTGAAAGAGGGAAATAAATATTAACCAAGAGAGACTAAAAGTGCATATTAATATACAATGTAATGAAACATAAGTACTATATAAATGTGATAATTATATTAGTATTGGTTTGCGGAAAATGGACATAAAACGGTACAACAATTCAAAAATCAACGCATAACGTAACATTAAAATATGTTTCAGATATGCTCAAATAGAAACGATTTAATTAGTCAGATGTTTCACTTGTTGAACAAAGATACTTCGTTTTTTGATACTTTCTATGATTGAGCAGGCGCCACGTGGCCTACTTTTCATAGGAACCTGTCGTAAGGGCTCAATTATATTCATTCTTAATGATACACATGGCATATACTGGGTTGTCCAAAAAGTTCATTCGGTTTTCCGAGTTAACCACTTACGTCACGGTCTATGATGTCATGCGCACAGCTGCAGCCTTCAAGCCTTATTTCCTATTTAACTCCGATATTTAACTGTTGTTTACTGCCGTTATACTCATGAACTTGTTTTATTATTGTTGTGTGTGAGATTAATTGAAAATGAGTGAAACCGAGCAGTTTAGACACGTGATGCTTTTTTATTTAAAAAAAGGCAAAGGAGTCGCTGAAACTTGCCGCAAATTGTGTTCTGTGTACGGCAAAAATGTTATTCAAGATCGAACTGATCGAAAATGGTTCAAGAGATTTCTATTTGGCGATTTTTCCGTCACGGCCGCCCCAAAGTCAGGCCGACAAAGAAGTCGTTGCCGAGCATTTACGAGCCTTAGTTGAGACAAATCCTCGCCAAACCATACGTGAGCTTACAGAAAAGCTTGTGTGTGAGCTTACTAGTGTATAGAATCACCTTAATACAAACAACTTGGGTTTGTCATCTCGATGTTTGGGTTCCTCACGAACTCAGCTAGTCCAATTTAATGGATCGCATCAACATCTGCGATATGTTAAGGATTCTTCAACGTAGCGATCCCTTTTTGAGAAATATGGTCACTGGAGATGAACAGTGGATCATTTACGACAACGTCAGTCGAAAAAGATCGTGGGGAAAGTCCGGTAAACCTTCTCAATCTACACCAAAGGCAAGGCTTCAGGAAAGTTTTGTTGCTCGTCTGGTGGGATTTCAAAGGAATCATTTATTTTGAGCTACTCTCGAGGAACGATACAATAAATTCGGACGTTTACTGTGAACAACTACAAAAATTGAGCCAAGCCATGCAGGAAAAATGCCCAGGACTTGTAAATCGGAAGAATATAGTCTACCATCACGACAACGCTCGACCTCATACTTCTCTGCAGATCTGGAGGAAATTGTTGAAGTTGAAGAGTGGGATGTTTTACCCCATCTACCGTATTATCCAGACCTCAAACCCTCGGATTTTCACCTCTTCTGCTCCATGGACATCAGTTTACGAAACTTCATATTTGCCAATGACTCAAGTCAGAAGTCATTTAAAAACCTTTTTTGCGAGCAAACCACAAAGTTTCTATGAAAATGGTGTTACGAAGCTTACTGAGAGATGGGATAAATTTATTGAAAATGGAGAAACGTACATTATTGATTAAAATAATTTGTAATAATAACTACACTGTTATTAATAAATACTTATGAAAAAATCTAACGAACTTTTTGGGCAACCGATAGGTATACGAGGGGCGTTTAAATATAAACAAGAACTATTTTCCAAGATTTATTGAATACCAAACAAGAATCGAAAATCCTTTATTTTTCGACATAGCCCCTCCATCTTTCCACACATATTTTCCATGAATTGGAAGTTTTTTTATCCCTTCATTACAAAGAAAGAGAGGACAGGCCTGGAGCTAATTGCGCACGAATGGCTTCACCCCAGCATCATCACCGAAACACTGACCTCTTAAAGCCTCTTAATAGTCTAAGCATGTGAAAATCACACAGCTATAGATACGGGTTGTATTGTGCGTGTTTAAAGTTCTCCTAGTAAAATTCCTCCAAATTACGGCGTGTTTGGTTTGCCGTATGGGCCATGACAGTCGAAGGACATCCCTGACGGGTTGTCATCGTTTTTTGCTTCAATGAGCGGTTTTCACTTATTTCAATAGAGTGCAGTAATAAGAATAAGCAATATTAATTGTCTGGTCATGAAGGAAATTCAGAAAAAGAAAGCATTTTGGATTCCAAAAAACCACCGCCAGAACATTCCTCGCTCACAAACCCGTTTTGGCCTTTTTCGGGACGGATTCTCTTTGTTTTCGCCCGTTGATAAACAAGTGATTAAAACTGTAATTAAAAACATTAATATTGCATTAAAGAAACTAATAATGCATAATTATATATATATATATATATATATATATATATATATATATATATATATATATATATATATATATATATATATATATATATATATATATATATATATATATATATATATATAAATGCATTAAACTTCTGATTCTACAACTGAAAATCCAAAGCAAAGCAAAGTGAGGTAGTGCAATGCTTTTTTTTTGCATTCCTCACTTTCTGGACTACTGCCCAGAAGTTATATAATATAAACTATCGCTGTCTGGAAGGCTGAATCTCATGTGTTCTTCATCTTCCTATGTAACTGCAAGACTACAAGAGCTAGAAAAAAACTGTTTTAAAATTTACTGACGGGCATTCAACAAACATTTTTCTTGAAAATTATGTTATTGTAAATCCGTTTTTTGTTTTATAAATCATATACCACACAAATGCACTGATTATCCCTCCTCAAATAACCCAAAAGATACGTCGCGGTGGTATAAAATTTATCCAATTCGCTTAATTGTAAACGTGTGGAGCGTTAGAAAAATTCCAAGCAGTAGTTCGAGGTGCCTTCCAAGTTTGAAATGTAATCGACTTCACTTATAATGGAGTTGTTACTTGTATGTATTACCTATCAATATTCTTTGCGCTTACACGGAGACTATACATACGCAGATATACGAGGGTAATCCCAGAAGCACCAGACCTAACAAAGAAAACACAATTTTGGGGAAAAATATTATTTCTCTATATAGTGTTAGTTTAGCTCGATACACTTTTCCCTGCGATGTTCAATAGCTTCAATACCCTATTTATAGTGAGATTCGTCGAGCTCGTCAAAATAACCATCAACCGCAAACTCCACCTTTTCATTGTTGGCAAATCTTTTAACACCAAACCATTTTTTCAAGTTTGTAAACAGAAAATAACCCGAGGGAGTTAAATCTGGCGAATAGGGTGCCTGATGAAACAATTCGAACTTTAACTCATTGATTTTGGACATCGCGATAATGGATGTGTGTACTAGTGCCATCGACTTGACGAATCAAAACTTTCTTTGTCGCCAAATGCAGCCGTTTTTTTTAATTTTATCACAAACGCTGCAATAAATTCGCATAATACACGCCGTTGATTGTTTTCCTTTCTAAATACAATTAATGAAAATTATCCCACGTGCATCACAAAAAACTGACACCATGACCTTGCCTGCAGATGGAACTGTCTTCGCCTTCTTTTGATCCGTTTTCCCCCTTCAATCCATTGTTTTAACTGTTCCTTCGTCTCCGGTGTGAAGTAATGGACTCATGTTTCATGACGACGCTGTTTTTGTTCCATTGTGAATAATCGAGGTACCCACCTGGCGTACAGCTTTTTCGTGTTCAAATTTTCAGTCAATATGCGATATATAGCACTTTTTGAAATGCCCGCCATGTCTGCTGGCTCGCGCATTTTCAGTTGACGGCCTTCCAATACCATTTTCTGGATTTTCTTCACCATTGCTAACGTGGTCACCTTATTTGGTCTACCACTACGATGGCTATCTTAGCAGATCGTACGGCCTCGTTTAAACTCTGCCACCCAATATTTTACTATTGTAAACGAAGGAGCAGACTTTTCCAGAGTAGAATTTAGCTCCTCTTTGATATCAGTTAGACTGAGGCCTTCCAAGTGAAAGCACTGTATCGTATAACGATTACCAATTTTTTCCATGTTTACAAATTCACTGATAGCGTTTACCATTGTTGGCTGCCAAACAAATACTAGATAATGTGACTTCGTCAAACTTCAAACTTAAGCTATATAAGGTTGGTACTTTCTATACGTCATCTATACGTCAGGTCGGGTATTTCTGGGACTACCCTCGTAAGTAAGCTTTCAAATTATGCCATGCTATTTGCACCAATACCGACCAGCAACGTTTGAGAGGCAGTTCTGGACATCGATATTACAGGGAAGAATTTCGTAACGTACAATACGGGTGTAATTACCTGAGTATTTCAGGAAGGAACAACAAAAATTTGTTCAAGGAACAGTGGTGGCGACAGAGGTGGGCACGGGTGGGCGAGCGCCCAGCAAAATCCTTTTCGCCCAACCTCTTATAACACCACTATATCACATTCGCACATAAAATAATATATTTAACGCCCTCGGCCACCCTAGATATTTCCTGCCTATTTTCGCCCAACCGCAAAATAATGCTAGCGCCGCCACTGTCAAGGAAATATTGTTTCCATGAGCCGCACGCCGCTTATTACCAAATTTTCAATTTCATATTACATTGTGACTATTTCATCGTCATTACCGTGCTGTCATAGGCTCAAATCTAGGACAGGCGTACTGTTGGTAACGAACATTTTTAATAGTAATTTATGATGCACCTGATCCACCAATAAATTGTGACTGTCGAAATTCCACTGGAAACGTGTGCGCTATTATATGCGACATAAGGAAGTGGTTGCATACACGCCCACCTTTTCTCACGGTCCTGCGACAACATCAGCGGTCCCCGTCCTGGAATTCGGTTACGTCGCCGTGTTCGGGTGCTGCTAAAGCGAATATCAAGTAGACGCACGCTGTGGATGATGCCCAGGTAACATGTAACAGGCCCAACCTTGAACTTCCAACGAGGCCGACTGACCTTAATTGTTGCCGGCTTTTTTTCTAACGTCAATCACCATTAAGATTCAAAGGTGTGTGCCAACTTTACATACTTATTCGAAAATTATGTGTTCACACATTTACATGCGAGATATTCAGCGCCGCATTTAAGAGATGCATGCTAAGATTGTTAAGTTAGAAGAATTATTAATAACGATGTTTGTAAAGGCGTGGGTAGTTGATGCACAGTGCAAATTTTTGCGTTAATTAAAAAAACTGACTGTTTTACAGTACAAGCCAATCAAATACCGTTCCAATGCCTCACCCTTTATTATGCATAATGAAACTATACGAGGGTGGTCTGAAAAGTTTCTTACCTTCACAAGAAAATGACATCACTCGTCAACAAAGTTTAGAGAATGTGTATGCGCATATTTTCAACCGTACTCACTAAAATTCAACCATTTTGGACGCGCAGTTGTTTGACAATCATTTGAGTGAGTCGATGTGAGTGTTTTTGTGAAAATGGAAAATATCGAGTATCGAGCTGCCATTAAATCTTTGTTTTTGAAAGGCAATACTCCCACGTACATCAAAGAGGAGTTGGACGCTGTGCACGGGGACTCTGCACCATCATTTACCACCATGAAATTTTGGGCAGCTGAATTTAAACGTGGCCAGCTTGGTGAGCGATGAACATTCGAGACGCCCAAAATCTGCAACCACTGACGATAACATCGCTCAAGTTCATCAAATGGTGCTAGACAACCGTCAAATTAATGAGACAGATAGTAGAGGCTATGAATATGCCCAAAGAACGTGTTTGTCACATATTGAATCAAGATTTAGGCATGAGAAGTTGTCTGCGCGTTGGGTGCCGCCTTTGCTCACGTTAGACCAAAAACTTGTTCCAATGAATATTTCGAACGCTCTGTTGGGGATTTTTAGTCGCAATAAATCAGAGTTTTGGTGCCGATTAATTACTGTAGATGAAACTTGGATACACCATTATACCCCAGAAATAAAAATACAGTCAAAACAATGGCCAGTAAAGGGGAATCGGCTTCAAAAAAGCAAAAACTGTTTTTTGGGCTAGGAAAGTGATAGTAACTGTTTTTTGGGATAGTCATGGAGTATCTTAATCGATTATCTTCAAAAATAAAAAAACCATTACAGGAGCATACGCATCATTACTTGACAAGTTCAAAGCAGAAATTGCAGAAAACGGTTACATATACAGAAAAAAAAATTCACCAGCAGTTCAAACATCAGAATTATGGTTTGAACTGTTTGACCACCCTCTTTGCTCACCAGATATAGCCCCAATTGACAAATTTGTTCCCTAAGCTAAAAGTTGGACTCGAAAGACATATTTTCGTTAAATGACGAGGCCATCACCTTCGCAAACAATTATTTTGCAGAGAAAGACGCCGAGTTATATTTGGACGGATTGAAGAGATGGGATCAACACTGGGAGAGGCGTGTAAACTTACTAGGAGACTATGTAGAGAAATAAAAATACATTTGAAGAAAAAATGTCTTGTGTATCTTTGTTAGGTTGGAAACTTTTCAGTCACCCTCGTATGAATATTTTTTAAAAGATTTCGTAAAAATGATTTTTATTATGTAAAAAATTTATGGTATATTACCACATGAAATAACATTATTTTTGGCGTAGTTTTAGTTATTTATGGACGTTCGAATAAGTCAGGTGGTTCTTTAACCTAAAAGGTGTGCCTTTTAAAAGAAATTTTACATATACGAGGTGATTCATATAAGTACAATAAAAGAGAAATACTTTCGCTTAAATAGAATACTCTATTTTTGTTTTAATGAATTCTTCTTAGTGAATTTATTTCAACGATATGTAAATCTTATGACTTATTTCTGGACACAGAAATCCACTCTGAAGTTGAAGTACGATAGGTCGCCCATCTATGTAGTCGCCGCGGGGCAGCGTGCTGCATTCTCAAGCGTCCATTTTTGATGAATATATATGGGGTTAAATTTATATAAAAGCAATTAATTACGTTATATGATTACTAACAGTACTAATAACTAAACAACGGCCTCGGTCTAAGCAGTAGTGGTGGAAGCGGTAATCCCGAGGAATGTCCCTTGCAATAGTGGATTCTGTTTGGAGATTTCAGGAAACACTTTTTCACGTGACTCACAAATTTGTCTACATTCATAAATTCTACTATACAACTTCTACAAATATACAAAATTGTACAAATTCATGTACATAGAGATGTACATGAATCCACTTAACTCAAAAATAGAATTCCAGCTATTAATTTTTCCCTAAGCTTGATATTATTGCATTCTTTGAAATACCAGAAACAGAAATAGGCTTTGCACTGTTTTTATAAGCAAATACCTTCGTATTCATTTTACGCCAATCGGAATCGATTAATACAGATAGTGAGTGGGGTTTCGATATTCCGCCTATTTTGTATTCTAATTGGCTTACATGTAAGGGTTAACGTATCCGTCAAGCCCATTTGATCCCTACAGCGCGATTTTATTTATAGTTAGCAAATATTTTTGACTATTATTTTTGATTTCGCTTTTGATTTACTGTATAACCCTCTTATATTCTAACATGTATGTAAGAATGAAGCAAGATTAAAACGCCATTTTCTACACGTAATTATTAATTTAACTAATAATGTGTAAGACATTACTATGTATGTAACAGCAGTTTTTAATATGTCTTAATGCATTAGGTATATCCCCAAGAAAGAATTCCGCACGCTTATGGAAGAAATGACAGACGTATAGTGACAAGGGCAAACTTAAACAAAACGCCATTATTTACTAATAAGTAATAACTAACGAATAGTGTACAATATTTTAGATAAGATTGATTAAATATTCAGAAAAAATATAGTTTGATACCCTATGAATACACGTAATAATTTTTAACATAACCAAAAACGACTAAAGATAAATCCGTTATCAATGCTGAACGTCCCGATATTTCCACAACATAGGTACATCCTGTATGAGATATCACGTTGGTTGCACAACGAATAGGAACATGACATGAAATCTTTAGAAATACTTCCACTTTGTTTTAACAAATATCTCCTCACTCTATATACATATTTATTTTTAGACGAGAAACAGATAAAATGTACTGGCGTAAAGTGGCGTATATTGAATTAAATACCTTTTAAGATATGTCTTTCATATTGAATTTGAATGATAATCTTGACCTGAACCTGATCAAGATATTTTGCGATGAAAAAATGTTTTCCGTTAGCTTTAAATTCCTGTTCGTCCCAGACAGAGCAACATCCTGGCGCCTGGGTTATTTGGCTAATTCATTAATTTAATCAATTGGCCATCCTATATTATTTGTGTGGAGTTTTTTGTTGACTGACGTTTATATATGTGTATTAATCAAAGCCGTACTTATTTATCTTGTTAAAATTTACTATGTAACAGTATATTATTTTTAACAGACTTTTTATTTTACTAGTAACCTGTCGCGTGTTAATTCTATCTTTTTTTTTAACAATTTGTTTAGGTAAATTTCCTCATTGAATATTAATTAGTTTTTTCTTATGCTGCTTTCAAATTTTACTCAAAAAGTTAAGGTAAATAAAAAAAATATGATTTTTAAGTTTTGTCACAACCATAATATCAAATTATGGGTAATTGTATACAAGAAGTGTTCCTGGGAAATGCTTACGAAATTTTTTCTACCTCCCCTATTTTCGAGGGTGCTGGAGACGGATCTGGCTTCAGTTTCATCCGCTCGGACACAGTTTTCGAGAAAATGGATTTTCCACTTTTCCGTAATACATACACTTTTCTTATCAAATAATTTTCACTTCACACTACGTAGGTAGCTTATATTAATACCAATAGATGCTACAACACTTCCTTTACACATATGATATATTAAACCGTCATAAAACCTATTATAAACTTCGTACCTGTATAAAAACCTGTAATTCGTACGCCCTCGGTGACGTTCGATGAGACCACATATATACGGAGAGGCTCCAAAAGCTAACTCTGAATATTAACAACTAAATACGCTGTTATTTTGAAGGATACTAACTTAACCTAATCTAACTTGACTGTCTACTTATTATGGTTAGGTTAGGTTAGGTTAGGTTAGTATTCTTCAAAATAACAGCGTATTTAGTTGTTAATATTCAGAGTTAGCTTTTGGAGCTTCTCTGTATGTATGTAGTTTCATCGAACGACACGGAGGGCGTACGAATTACAATAGACGGCGCCAACTGCAAGTCATTGTATACATTTGAAGTAACTAAACATCGAAAGTTTCTAATAGGTTTTATGACGGTTTAATATATGATATGTGTAAAGGAAGTGTTGTAGCATCTACTCGTATTAATATTAGCTATCGATGTAGTATGAAGTGAAAGTAATTTGATAGAAAAAATGGCCTCATGCGGAAAAGTGGAAAATTCATTTTCTCGAAAACTATGTCCGAGCGGATGAAACTGAAGCCAGATTTGTCTCCAGTACCCTCGAAAATAGGGGGGTAGGAAAAATTTCGTAAGCATTTGCCCAGGAACACTTCTTGTATACAATTACCAAATTATGTATATAATTATGGAGGCTACTGGTTGGATTAGTTGTATGCACATTATGTTGCATATACAGTGAACACATTAAGTCTCAAACAAATTCGATTAATTATCATATCAATGGTAGTTATCATTGTTGATTGATGTCGTTATCCATAGTTTTGTTTTAAGTGGCAATACCCTTACTTAATGATTTCTTTTAAGAGAGCACATTTCTTCATTTCACAAGACTTCTTCTAAATAATGAAAATCCCCAGTTGTTTAGATCATTTTTTATTAACGGTACATTAACTGCTGAAAAGTATTTGCAGTTGCTACAACACATAGTCATTGCACCTAAACAATGACAATCTTCAAATAGTCACCATGTACCAACATGATGGCGCTCCACAAATATTCACGAATTGTACATGGTTACCAAAGTTTGCGAATACATCGAAAATTCCAGTTTCGAACCTACATGTATATAAATGTGTATGTGTATAAATATAGACATCAAATTAATTAATGAAATGTTATATTATTAATAAAAACCGGAAAGGGTCAGCAACCTAGTGACCACCTGCAGTAATAGGAAAGGGTCTATGTCTATAATTACATATTTTCATTTAGATGTAACGCGTGCTCGCTGACGTAAATTTGATTGTAAACTGAATTAATAATATTGGACTGACGTATGTCGAGTAAGCTTTCTTGACGTACCTCGGTCGAAAAGGTAGGCGAGTCATTTTTGCGAACTACAGTTTGATTGCACCGAACTACGGTGTGATGTATGCGATACAGTGGTATCACGGAGTGTATAAATACACGTTACAGAAAATGTCGCAACTGAGAAACATATAACTCGTTTAAGTAGTCATCAGAGTACCAAGGAAAAGTAAAAACAATTTAATATAGAGTTAGTTATTAACATCATAAGTGGCAACATACAGTGGAACACGATGACCAAAGGGAAATTTTTTTCCTATCTTGCTATTCATTAAATGATGTCTCAAAGCAATAATCCTGTTCCTTTAATTCTATTCAAAACTTTGATCATTCGGGAAGAAAAAACGGTTCGATGGATCAATTTGAAAATTTACAGGACTATTGTTAGTACAGTAAGCTGAAAGTATCTGGCAACATTAACCTTTTCCTCAATATTTGCAAAGTGGCGGTAGATTTTTAAAAGGTCATAAAAAGTCATTTTTTGGTACTTCTTTCAAATTAATAGCGAAGGTAAAAAAATGTTTGTGTTCAAAAACGACACTCGTCATTTATAGAGGGTTTATTAAGTTTTCAAAACCATCTTTCGATTTGCTGTACGATTATTAGTTCCTGGGATATCGACGATCAAAGACAAAAGCGTCATTTTTCATTAAATCGCCAATATATCAGCAACGAATGGTCGTACATTCGGAGGCTGTTAAAAACCCTTTAAGCTGAATAAACAGGCTAAGCGGTCTTTGCATTGATCTAGCCCGAAACATTTCTTTAGACTGCACAGTAACCGTAGCTCAGATTTTTTTTACCAAAAGATTGAAACTAGAAACTGCAAGCTTCAAAATTATTTTTTTTTCATCTCGATACAAATATCTTTCACTTACAGCCTTTCAAAAATCACTGAAAACTTTTCGGAATTTTTTTGTTTTCTTAATTTTTTTCAGTAGTAAATATAGCCAAATATGAGAATCTCATCATCATTAGGTCATCAGTCCTAAGACTGGTTGGACGTTAACCTCCAGCTTCTCCTATCTTGTGCTAACCTACGCATTTCGCTAATTGTGCTACAACCTACATCCCTTACTATTTGCGAGCAGTAGTCTAATCTCGGCCTACCTCTGCCTTTCTTCACTCCTATTTCTGCCTCCAAAATATCGCGGACTATTCCCCCATGTCTCAGCAAGTGGCCTACCATTCTATCTCTTCTCTTCTTTAAGTTTTTCCACATACTTCTTTTCTCGCCGACTTTCTCCAATACTTCTTCGTTTCTAAACCTATCAGTCCATGGTATTTTCACCATTCTTCGGTAACACCACATCTCAAAAGCTTCTAATTTCTTCCTACTTGCTTCCCCTACCGTCCAGGTTTCGCAGCCGTATAGTGCCGTGCTCCATACATATGTTTTCAAAAATCTCTTCCTTGTTTCTAAGTTTATTACCCCCGAGCATAAAAGTGCTTTCTTTTTGTTAAAAGCTACTCGACCCTGCGCTATTCTTTGTTTTATGTCTTTATCGCTTCTTCCATCCCAATTTATTTTACTTCCTAAATAAGTGAAGTCTTTAACTTCCTCTAACCTTTCATTATTAATTTGTACTTTCGTTTTTGCTCTGCTCTCGCGCCCTCTGCACACTAACACTTTAGTTTTGTTTTTATTCACCCTCATTCCGTAATCCTCTGTCAACACTGCCTCCATTTCGTTCAATGCTGATTCTAATTCCTCCTTACTAGATGCTAATACTGCTATATCATCCGCGAATCTCAGCATTTTTAGTTTCTGTCCCTGTACTTTAATCCTGAAATCCACTCTATCTTTTACCACATTAATCGCCTCTTCGATGTACAGATTAAAAATTAGTGGTGATAGCGTACATCCTTGTCTTACTCCTTTACTAATACCTACTTCCCTTTTTTCCCCTTCTACTTCTATAACAGCAGTTTGCTCTTTGTATAGATTGTGTACTACTCTCCTATCTCTATACTTCATTCCCGCGCTCTTTAGTATCTCGAACATTTTTTCCCATCTTACGTTATCAAAAGCTTTTTCTAAATCTACAAATCCTATATAAGCGTTCTTTCCTTTTTCTATTGTTTTCTCTAACATTACTCTTAGCGCCAGAATAGCTTCGCGAGTTCCTCTATTTCGCCTAAAGCCGAATTGGTCTTCTCCTAGTATTTCCTCCGCTCTATTTTCCATCCTCTTCTGCACTATTCTAGTTAAGATTTTTGACGCATGGGAAGTTAGGCTAATCGTTCTAAAGTTCTCGCATTTGTCGGCTCCTCTCTTTTTCGGTATAGTAACGATAATGTTCCTCTTATAATCCTCCGGCATCTCGCCCGTTTCATATATGTATTTTACCAGTTCAAACTTCCTATTTACTACTTTCTGTCCCGCACATTTCAAAATTTCCGCCTGTATTTTATCTACACCCGGCGCTCTATTATTCTTTAGCCCCCTTAGTGCTATTTCAAATTCCTCTCTCAATATAGGTTTTCCTACATCTTCCCTATCGATGCTAGATTCTTCCTCTAATATCTCTCCTAATTCCTGACCCTCGTATAAATTTCCTAAGTACTGCTTCCATCTATCCGCTTTCTCCTCTCTTCCGATCAGTATGTCCCCCGATTGACTCCTAACGTTTCTACTTATTGTTCCTATATCCCTGAAGTTCCTCTTAATTATTTTGTAAGCCTCATCGGTCTTACCTACTTGCAACTTATCTTCTACTTCTTTGCATTTATCCTCTATCCATTGTTCTTTCGCTTTTCTACATTTTCTAATGATTTCCCACTTTATTGACTTATAAGTTTTCAGTCCTTCTTCGTCTAGTCTGTTTTTGTAGCCTCGTCTCTTTTGCATTAAGTTTAAGATTTCGTCCGTTATCCAGGGCTTCCTAGCTTCCCTTTTATCGTGTCCTAAAACGTCCGTAGCCGCGGAAGCTAGACTATTCTTGATACCCTCCCACTCAGTTTCTGCGTTCTTGATTTCGTCCTTACTCGTTTTATTTATTAATTGATCTGTTTTATCCTGGAACTTATCTTTCATATTCTGATCCCTCAATATGTCTACATTTATACGTTTCTTATCCTTCCGGATTTTCAGATTTTTGAACTTTAATCTAGCTTTCATGACTACCAAGTTGTGGTCGCTGTCTACATCTGCTCCTGGATAACTCTTACTGTCTTTTACTTGATTTCTAAATCTCTTCCTAACCAGAATGTAGTCTATCTGATACCTGTCTATCCCTCCTGGCATTTTCCATGTGCACCGCCTCCTAACGTCATTCTTGAACAATGTGTTCGCGACTACCATCTTGTGCTTCTCATAGAATTCTATCAGTCTGCTACCTCTCTCGTTTCTGTTTCCTAATCCATAAGGACCTACAAATTCTCCTTCTTTCCCCTCACCTACGACTGCGTTAAAATCTCCTACTATTATTAAATTTTCATGACCCTTCACAAATCCTATTACCTGCTCTATGTCCGAATAAACGGCTTCTAACTCTTCCTCACTATGGCTAGAAGTAGGCATGTATACTTGCACTATTACTGTTTCCACTGGCTTCGAATCTAACCTACCCATCATTACTCTCTCGCTGTATTGTAGGTAGCTATCTACACACTGTCCTGCGTTCTTCCGCATAACGATCCCTACTCCCGCGTTTCCATTTACCGATCCTGTGTGTATTACCCTATAGTCACCGCTCCAAAAATCTCCTACTTCCGGCCAGCGCATCTCACTTATACCTACTATATCTAATCCTAGCCTATCCATTTCTATCTTCAGATTTTCTAGCTTCCCTGCCTGTCTCATGCTTCTGACATTCCACGCTCCGACTCGTGAAATGCTACACTTACTATTATTGCACTCGATCACGTCTCCCGGAACAGTCCTCACCCGGAGATCCGAACGGAGGACTATTTTACCTCCGGAGTTTTTTGCCCCAGGAGACGCCATCATTAATTTAGGATAAGCTTTCTGCTAGCTGTTCTGAGGATTATAATGTGGTGGTTTCCTCTTGCCTTCCACATCGCAGTCGTGTGTGTCATAGCACCATACCAACCCCCACGGTTTCTGCCACTATGACTACTGAAAGAGCTGCTGCCCTCCTTCAGGGACTTGTCTTAGTCTGGTTTTTCAATAAGGACCCTCCCACTATGGTTAAACCTATGGTATGGCTCCTTAAATCATTAAAATGCGCAAGCCGACCCACCCGCTCTAGTTTGCACTAGAACTTCGCCAAGGTGCAAGTCCTATCGGATCAGAGATCGGATCATGAGAATCTAACAAACAAAAATTTATTTACCTAGTAAGGACTTTATTGAATGTGTTTGATACTTTATTGTATGAAAAAATGATTAGTAATAAATATAATGCATAAATGGCCAGTAAGTTGTCATCCGAAGGAAAAAGATCCTAATCATAAATGTAATTAACCTATCAAAGTTTAGTCATAACTCTCTGGAATTTGAGAAGTCATGATTTATGAATGATACCCTTTAATTTCCTGCTTTTTTATACACTAAAATACTCGTATATAATTTTATGCACCTACTTTTATAATAGATGTAGGACAAGATAGTGTGTTAGCTGAATTTTTCATATATTAAATCGAAATTCAGTAGTGTAACTGTAAAGTATGAGAAATAAACATCTAATTATGTGTTTCATAATGCGAGTGAAATTGCATGTTTCCAGCTAACGGATTATAAATATAAGGTTTTGAATTCGGAGGCGTTTCTTTTGAAGAAGACTTCCATAGTTCGACTTAAAAAAGTACAAAGTGAGTTAACAAGTACAAATTGAATTCTTTTGGTTTCATAACCTCTTATGATAAATATATGTTGCGTTAGGTGCCCGATAAGAAATGTGGTCAACATTTCTTATCACTCACCGGTAGATTTTGACACAATTTTTTATGCCGCCATTGACGTCAAACGCCATCTATGTTGTAAAGTAATTAACTGTTAAACTGTTAAAGTAATTAACTAGTAGTATTCGAGTAATATAAATATGAAATTCCGTTGATAAATTTTTCTATTATATTTCTGTAATCTTTAGCTGGAATAATATATTTTACAGAGAGAGCACACTGAAAATATTGTTAAAAATCCTCGTAACATTATTATAAATATTTGAAATATAAAATCGAGGATAATGCGTAACTTACCTTGTAGTTAATGTATATTCAGAGGTTGAGTCTTTAATCCACTTTATCGTGATGGAAAATTGACTTTTCACTCTGTATTACTTTAAACATTTTCACAAAATATGTCGTTTTGCTAATTATTGTTCAGTTTTCTTATGTTGATTATAACAGTTAAATACTGGGACATCCATTTGTGCATTTTTATAAATATATTTTTTTACATTAAATTACGTGTCTTCAATTTCAGTTTAAATCTAATATCAAACTACGTCAGTTTCCATTTTCTTTTTCTATTCTTCATTTTTATAACTATAATACATTTAATATTTTTTATTTCTTATCGTAAAACAAATTTTAAGAAATCGAAAGAAAATTTATTTTAACTGTTGAATCTACACGGAGAGAAAAGATTCCTTAAGTTATTTTTTCTTGAATTGAAAAAATCGTCATTTTTGAGGCAAGTAAAATTGTATTGCTGAAAGTATATATATTTAGTTAAAACCAAGGGAATATTATTCAAAGAAGCAATATTGTCTTAGCCAAATGAAGTAAAATCAAAGAACCTGTTTATAGATTCAAAGAATGTTTTTTCGGTTTAATATTTCTTAAAGATCTTCTAAATATGTATGTAATACGTTACTGATTTTTCTGAAGTTCTGTACTTTTTCTTTAAAGTTTATTTCTGTAGGGACGACGTAATATCATACTAATCGATGCAGCGACAAAAGGAGATCTTTGTCAGTGCATGGATTATACTGTGATACTTATATCAATTATGGTATAGTGTGCATCGGTTATAGTGGAATAGACAACACTGTGGTGGGTCTATATGACGATACATTTTCTGCTGGTTTTTCAGGCTTAGGGATCAAGATAATTAATTCAACTTTCCTTTGGTATAAGTAGTGCTCTACTCGGTGTATAGCATTATACAAGGTATTACAATAAGAGCGCAAAATTTGTATTGAGCCCCATTTTGGATGTAATGATTCGATAAGTCAATAATTGTGACAGGTCGATAGGAAATAGATAGGAGTTAGTAAACATGGAGCGCTACACGATACAACAATGCAACCATATTGTTAAACGTTACTATCAAAATGGTAACTATCAAAGTTTGGTTGCTACGATTCCTAAAGTGCGTCCAATTTTCGTTAGAAATAATGTTCCAAATTTATCAACTGTGAAAAGAATAATCGAAAAATTCGAAGATACTATTCATTTCATCGTTATTTGCCACATAAAAGATTCTCTTACCTTGCCGATAAACGGAGCAGTCTACCTAAGACTAGCCATAAAAACAATCCACGTTATGAGATAGGAGCCGTTTGGAATTTTCTATTTGGTAAATAGAGATGAAATAAACTATACTGGTTCAATTATTGATGTAGAACACACGACACGAGCTCGTGGTGGTCGTTCAGAACAAAACATCAAGTTCGCAAGAGTGTGGCCAAATGTCCAGAGACCTCGATTCGTCATCATGCACAAGAATTGGACATTTCAAGAGTCACTCTTCACCATATTCTCACTAAAAATTTGCATCTCTATGCTTACAAAGTCCAATTGACCCAATAACTTCTGCCAACAGACCATGCACAGCGAAAAAGTGGTTCAGTTTGATTGAGAAAATAATACATTGTGTGGTACTTACAGGCGTTCCGTTAATGAATACATTTTACATGAAGCTGATGAGGATGAAGAAGAATCTCAAAATTCAACAAGTATATAAGCCAGCTAACACTGAACGAAACGATATGAAGAGTTCAAATTCTGAAGAAATTCTATACTAGAAAGAGTAATATTGAAAAGTCCCTAAAAGATACACAGGCTGATTTTGAGAAGATTTATTAAATATTTATAGCGATCAGTATTCCACTGTAGTTCACTGGATAGAACTTGGTTTTAATATTTACAGAAATTTGAGTCGCTGTGCGATAAAATTGTGAAACTTGTTCCATTTTACAAAGGATCTTAGAAACACATAAAAACGTTGAAACAATTTATTCCATTTCTCTTATCCGGTGGTCCAGAATGTCAAGTTCAGTTACATTGCCGCAGACACATTTTTCTCTCTAGTCTTCTTTTTTCGTTTCGCCTTTAAAAAAGTGAAATGGTCATTTGTCGCGTGCGACTGTTATGATCCGAAGAAATATGGCTCGCGAATTAACCGTTAAATCGTGCAACGGTCATGTGCCGTAACTTTAATTAAAGTTATTGTTATTGAATAATTGGCCGTCTATTGTAGCAGTAAATTTTTTGCCACTTTTTTGCGATAGTACTTTCTCATTTACAATATTCTTTCGATATACTTGCGCCGCGCGGCATATTATAATTCGCGATATTAATGGAAAAGAAAAAACGTTGGTCCAGTTATGAAGCAACAATTTTTACAGTTAACCGTAATTCAATTTCGGTTAGAATAAGAAATGTAAATAGTCGAAAAAACAACAAGCCTTGATTTGTGATCCATTGGTTACCTTTATAAGATATAAATATATAATTTTCTACTTACATAATCGAATGAATTTAATCGTATTAAATGAGTGCCATTTACACGAAAATAAAATATAAATTTTGGTTTATTTTATCTTAAAAAGTTAATATATATATATATATATATATATATATATATATATTTATATATATATATATATATATATATACGGATTTCTACGGCTGTCGCCGTCTCTCCGTCCCCAGTTTCCACATTTTTCTTTCATGACACATTTCCTCGGTTAAGTTTCTTGATCTCATTGCGTCATCTACGTCATTTCTCCAGCTCCTTCTAGGTCTTCCCCTCTTTCTTTTTTCTGGCGGAGTCCACTCTAGTATTTTTCTTGGCCACCTATGTTGCCCCATTCTTTTTGTATGTCCGAACCATACCAATTGTTTCTTTTCGACCTCATCTATAATATCTTTTTCAATGCCAATATTCTGCCTAATTATTTCATTTCTAATTCTTTCTGTTCTGGATATCCTACAACTTCTTCTTAGATAGTCCATTTCTGTGGCCAAAATTTTTCTTTTGTTTGCTTTCTTTAAATCCCACACTTCCGCTCCATACATAATTACGCTTTGTACGATGCTTTTGTAGATGCGTAGCTTGGTGTCTTTCCTTATATTCTTTTCCCACAATATTGAGTTTAATGCTCCAATAGATTTTCTACCTTTATTAATTCTTTCCCTCACTTCATCATTGCTGTTTCCCTGTTTATTAAAGATAACTCCTAAATACTTGCACAATTGCACTCCTCTAATTACACCGTTTTCTAGTTCCAGATCATTACATTCGCCACAGCCGGCTGCCAGATATTCACACTTGTTTAAATTTATTGTAAGTCCAGCTCGTTCATACTCTTCTCTTAGCTTTGTCGTCATGTATCTCAGATCTTGTTCATCTTCCGCTATCACTACCTGGTCATCTGCAAAAAATAGGCTGTAAAGTGTGCCGTCTCCCATTTTAAGACCCATGTTTCTGCATTTTCTTATTATTATTCTTATTAAAAAGTTAATATCATTGTTACAAATCTCTGGGTATATAACTCGTGTTAGACAAAAGGTTACAGTTCAATAAAAACAAGTCTTTTATTTTTTACATATTACTAAAATATGATTTTCTTCAAAACACCATATTTTGAAGGTTCGAGAGTAATTCATGTAAAATAATTCATATGACAGTAATATGCTAGTCAATATGTCAAAAGATATTCATCTTTTGAGGTTGATTTTTTGTAGTAATAGAATAGTATATTGTACAACAAGTATCGAAAAAGACATTTTTCGCACGCAGTGAGACGGTTTGTGCACGAGCCGAAGACGAGTGCACAGTCTCACAACTGTGAAAAATGCTTTTCGCACGTGTTTTACATTATACTTTTCCTATGGTTAAATCACATTCGAGGGATGTATATATTTTTCTTGTTTAAGTTTTGCTTTCAAAACGATGATTCTTTGACGTTATAAAACAACAATTATTTAGTTTTAATAAACATTTACTTACTTTTTTTAGTTTTAATACATTTATTAGTATTAGCAATAAACATCATTATTAACAGCTAATGATAATTTTTTTTTTAATAATAGGCAATAATAATTTTATTACAAACAATATCTATTTGAAGTTGTAATTAATAGTAAAATTACTGCAATTTTCTAAATGAATTTCTCTCATTTCTTTGTGCTGATTGATAATTTTTTTTACAATAGATATGTTATTGTTTGTTTTTGACGAAGATGGCATTTCATTTTGAGGTAGAACATCAAAATGTACCTCTGAATCTACGGAGTTTAACGAATTTACAATTTTATTGGACATTTTGACTTTTTCTTGAATGGATTCATCTATGTAGCTTTCCGCCACAGTGCTAGAGCGTCATCCACCATGATGTTTGAGGATCAGTAAATCAACACCTGCATTAAACTAACAAGGTAGCAGAGGATCGGCGAAAACAGTGTCCCGTATATTGTTCTGGATTTTTGAGTTTAAGAAAAGCTGCGATTTCTTTAGCCATACCTCCAATTCTGTTGATTCCCACCGGCTGTTTGGTGCATTTTCCGTTTTTATAGTTTAAAAAAAATCTCCCATTATTTTTAACATCAGTAGGACGATAGCCAATATACTTTTTGCAAATATCGTAAAAACAATCGGTGACCGTAAATGATCTTGGAATTTTATTCTTTGTATTTCTCAGCCTAACCAGGAATGTTGCATTTAAATTTGTGACATCTTCGATTGTTAAATTACACAGCTCAATTCGTCTGCAAGCTCAGGCAAGACCAATGGCAACCACACTATAAATGGTAAAAGAAATAATCAAGGTTACGTCGTTATTTAGTTTTACCTTAATTAGTAAGTAAATATTATCTGGCGCCAACTTCAAAAACTTTGAAAAAGTCCTCTTCAGTGAGAATTTTTGATTTTGTGGGAACATAATTTTCAGACTGTCTTTTAAGAAAGGCTTGTAGTTTCGGATACTTCGATATATCGATGTTATGTTTTAGATTTATTATGCTTTTTAGCATGGAGCATTGGCTCCACAGTGTTGATGATTTGTATACTTTCAAAAGGCTGTCAAAATACACTATCAGTATATTTTCGGAAAAGGTTGCAATTCTTTTTTCCTTCCTCCATTCCATGAATTTCTGGTAGGCAGCTTCATATCGCTCTCTAGACGCATATGGCAAAAGATTCTGTGTCACTTCGGCGGCTTTTTCCGTTATTTCAGGTTGCGTACATTCGAAGGATTCGTCATACATTTTGATATTCAATTTGTTTAAACCAAAATTCACTAATAATAATTTCAAAGGAAAATAAGAAATGCTGAAGGCGAAGGCAGAAATTAAGCGAAATGGCAAACTAAACGGATTGATTGGCAACTGTTGCATTTGTTTACCATGGTAACGCGCCACGTCTCGATCAAATTCATGGCCCTCTTACAAAAAATATCCGCTTTTTCCGTTAAAATTTTTCCTTAAAATACTATAAAATTGCAGATTTTGCATAAAATGACTAAAAAATTAAAAATATTTAGAACAAAAAAAATTTGTTTTAAATGGATATAAATAAAAAAAGATTTACGAAACGCCGTGTATCGAACATGGGTCGCCTGGATGCTAAGAAAAAACGCTATCACTACTCCACGGTGTTTTGCGCACAGCGTGCGTAAAATGCCGCTTTACAGTTGCGTTTGTGGTGTGCTTTTGCTTATTTTCTAAGCTACCGTAGGAAAATTATTTTTCTTAATACTGGCAACCATATTGTAATGAAAATACTTTTCTCCAATATGTTGATGAAATATAAATTAACAATGTTACTTGTTGAAGCACACATATTCTACATTTGGGAATATCAGATTTATTTCTAAATTGGTGCAGTATAATATTTGCTTAAAAATATTTCATAGATTTGATAAATATGTTTTATTTACACAAAAAAATAAATTTTTAGACGTACTTAGATTGTTCTTTTCATGGAATGAAGTGAAAATAAAAAAATATATAGAGTATAGATTGAACAAATTTCTTTTTTTGCTATACGCACCATACTACATTTGAAGCATGCCATACAAATTACATTTTTGTGAGTTTAGATTTTGCAACTATATGTCTTCACATTTTAATAATATTGTTAATATATTTATACAGTATGTTACTAATAGTTTTTAATAAAATTCATTAAATTAAAATGATCATTTTTTGAGAAAATTCCTGGGACACGTGAATTTTTATTTTCAAAATAACACCCGTAGGGGTCGTTTCTAGCTTCCTACCATTAACCCCTTAAGCCATAACAACCTCAACATTAAAATATCAAATATGAAGATATCCCGTGGGATATTTCTTTGTAAAGCATTTATTGTGCCGAATTAATCAACAATTCGGCTAAAAAATAACGGAAATGGTCAACGAAAGTTCTCCATGCAAGAAGTTGTTTTGAATGCATATCTCTGTAGCTCTAGTAATAAGAGGCTAAACAAATTTCTCAGTTATGTTACAGTTTCGGAGGTTGTTGCTGATAAATTGAAAATAACCCCGACATGTGTTGTTTTAACAATTAAAATCGATGTATCTGAGAAGGTTGCTAAAAAATCGTTCATTTTGTTTTAATGAATTTTAATCCAAGCTTTAGAGACATATTGCTCGTCAAGAATAGAAAAATACGTGAGATTCTCTAGGTATGCGTAGAAGAAAGAGTGAGGCAGGATTCTGAAGGAAAAGGATGCACTCTTGCAAAGGTCCCAATGCGACTGGGTAAAGACCAAGCTATTTTCTGCGCACCTCGTGGGCGGTCCGATATTGCAGTTCTGAGACTTATCACTATTCTTGACGAGCTATATTAAATAATATATGCAGGGTTAGTCATAAGAAAGGAAACGGTCACATATCTCTGGAATCGCTAATTAGATTTTAATGAAATTTGGTATGCATTGGTAACAAAGCACCGAAGACTCAAAAAATGACTCAGGCAATGTTGCCATATATTTCCCTTTTTCCTTCTTTTCCGATTTTGTGGTGATATAACTGCTATAAGTTAATTATTATAAACTAACAACCAAGTGAAAATGAAACTGTAAACTGTAAACAAATTATTTTTTAAAGTCTATGCTCAAAGTTCCCTCTTGCTACTGCCTCAACCTATCTTCATATCCTTGAATGGCATATAGAAGCCATTCCTTCTTTATATCTTGAACTGCAAACTTATTTTATTCGTCAAATTTTTTCACAAATTCATTAGTGTGTGATTATCGTTTATTCACAATCGTTTGTAAATGTCTCCAAACGAAAAATCCGACGGATTTAGATCCGGTGTCCTTGTCGGCCGTTCCACAGGTCCCCCTTTTCCAAGCCAATGGTTCGAAAATTCTTGATTCTTGACCATCTTGCAGAGAATGAATTTCCTCAGATTGTTGTCGATTGGAAAATAAATTTTTTGAAGTGCCGGAATGACGTGGTACTGCAGCAAATAGAGATATCGCTCGTCCGTTAGCATCTGTTCAAGGAAAAACGGACCTATACTATTGTGATCAACAATCCACAACCAAACGTTTAGTTTTTCTGGATGCCGGGTATGATGTTCTAACATGTAATGGAGATGGAGTGTCTGTGGTTGTGTTTATTTACATATCCATTTAGGCAGAACAAAATATAACAAAAATTGGATTCTGGGTCGTTCTCGAAATGCCCCTGCACAAGGTGTATTTTATATGGTCTGTACTATTCATTTCATCGCTATTTGCCAAATAAAAAACTCTCTTATCTTGCCGATAAACGGAACAGTCTACCTGAGCCTAGCCATAAAATAATCCACGGTATGAGATAAGAGCCGTTTGAGATTTTTTATTTGGCAAATAGCGATGAAATAAACTATAGCTATTTTCATGCAATACTCGTATATTGCCAACAGATCTCTGGATTACTTCATTTTTCTAACCCAGCCTAAGTAGTCGAAGTATTAGGATTTTCTTGAAACGAAAGTAAAACATTTAAAGCCTAATCTCGATTGGTGGCAGTCTTGGGACAACTAGATTTTTTAATATCCATTACGTGTTCCGTTCTTATAAATTTGGTCTCTATTTGGACAATAGTGTCTATTCGAATGAGCCGTAGCATATAAATGACAAGCGCTTCCATAAGAACGTTGCAGATTTCCGTAATCAACCATTGTTAGAATTTCGATGTGTTTAGTTTCACTTACTTCCACCTTAATTCTAAACTTTCAAAAGAATTTTTTATTTCAACACTGACTGTAAATCAAACTTTGACATTTGTAACAAATAAGTCACTTAGCTACCTAAATAATAAGTAGTTGTGCTACTTATTATTTATTGCCAAAAAATTATATAAAAAACGAGAAAAGAAGTAAATCCAACAAAAACTTAATTTTTTTAACCTATTATACAGCATTTTTTTCTGATCTTTACTAATAAAATATGATATACAGGGTATTTTATTTAAAATAATGAATCTGACATAATTTCTGAAAAAAAGAAAAAATGTGGCAACATTGCCTGCCGCCCATATTGCATAACACTGCCTTTTTGAGTCCGCAGTGCTTTGTTACTACTGTATATCAAATTTCGTTAAAATCTAAGCAGCGGTTTCAAAGATCTGTAACCGTTTGCTTACTTATGACTAACCCTGTCTACGCCTGAATAGTTGTGACTAGGTTATTAGGTTTTAAAATTTTGTAAATGGTTATTAACCTTGTATAATCATGATTTTCTTTAGTTATGAATGTTCATTTATTGATAAATCTGCGATACATAATAGTATTAGCCGCATATATGTACTCGTGTCGGAACCTGCATAAACTTAAAGCTATTGCCGTTCCGGATCGAAGAGAAAAACTCGACCCGCGGATAAATAATGCCCAAGACACTTTTTAGAGTTTATCTGAAACGTTAACTGTTTGGCACGACAGTCGCCGCCTCGATGTACGTCGCGGATGTACCGTTAGCGCAGTACCACATCCAGCATACTGGTACTGGTACGGGCAGTCGACACGACATTCCTGCGATTAAGCTCTGATAATGTACGATGCATGTTATGCAATAAATCTCTTGTCACATTGTCGCTGATTGTTCACAGAAAATACTCAGCCAGTCGGTGGTCAGCGTCCACATGGAGGTGCGGCCCAAGTACCTGGTACCCGACACCAACTGTTTCATTGACCATCTGGATGGCATCCAGATCATAGCGCAGTCCCATTGTTACACCCTTATGGTTCCCATTGTCGGTAAGTTTATGTCTGTCATGAAATTAAGGAGCATATCCTCAAACACACAGTGCATTTGTAACAAACACTTATATACCCATGTATAGTATGTTTTAAATTTTAAAGTTATATGATATACGGGGTACATCACGACGAATGGTCTATCAGACGTTTTTGGAAAATTACAAGTAATATGGAACAGAAAATATGTTCCGGAAGTAGGTATTGATTAACTTCCTTACCTTAATAGAATATCATATGTTTTATGCTACATCCGAATACTATTAATTGTGTTAAGGTAACTTTCAATATCATTCCTTTAGATGAATCTTAAAAACTCCTATTATGATAAACCTCTAGAACTAATTTTTTTAGCATATGTTTATAATATATGGAGTTTACGTATACAAATAATAAATATCGAAATTTGTGAAGTCGAACTTTAACAAATGTGATTCGATTTAATCGCTTATTTCAAATAGAAGATACCATATTTTATTTTCCTAATCGCCCTCTATTTTTCTATTTACTTCCTTTCCGTTGATATGGGTATTCTCTATAATTATATCGAGTATAGTGGAAATTGGACTCTCGTAAGTTCGAATAGTATGTCCCATAAATCAATTTATTTTTGAATTTTGGTGTTTTGCACTCCAAAAATTAAAAAAAAAATCATAAGGACACATCAGGTCCACTAATTGAGATAAAACGCGTTACAAAGAAAATTAAATGAATGTGAAAAGTACATGATTTTTTTCTGATTTATATGCAGAAAATTGGGCTTGAATGAGTTATTAGTGAAAACAATATAAGAATAAATGAAATTACACAAACGTATTAAAGGTGACAAATACAATAAAATAAGTAATATTAATACTACAACAAACAACAAATTATTAACAAATTAACAAATTCTACTATCACTACATTAGAACTTGTAATTGCTCGAAGTATTTTATTCATGGCGCATTATACTCGATATTGATGTTAATTTAACTACTTTTCAATTAAGGATTTCAATTAAAAATCTATACATTCTAGCTATAAGGAATGTTCATATGAGTGGAATGGAAATAATAAAAAAGAGAGCAGATACAATTACAAAATACAGTATGTTCTATTTGAAATAAACAATTTAATTGAAATCGAATATTTTTCATACTATTCTCTTTCTTGACGCTCTTTCTTACATTTAGAAACATTTGTAATTGATACATATAAATTCTATATCTCATAAATATATGAGAACATTAGTTACCTGTATTATAGTTGAAGTTATTAATCATCAAATCATCAATTGAAATATCTGAAAAACCATTAGTTTTAATGATAGGAAAAATAATTGGAATTCAGCATAAAAAGTGTGATAGGAGAATAAAGAGGTTAAAGACAATTTCTGGTACCGGAAATATCACATACGTGACATTATTTACCTCAGATTGAGCGCCTGTAAAAACACCTATAAACAAATTTTCAGTTTCACATTTGTAGCTTTCCAGAAATCTGTAATAGGCCATTCATCGTGATGTATCCTCTATATAATGTACAGATAGTGGCTAATGTGCCATATAGATTCGTTAGAATTGCGATTGTTTTAAATTTAGAATAAGGTTGATTTTAAGTTACAAAACTAAAAATTTAATGTTGATTACAGTTCCCGATAGTCATTTATTTTCCAGCGATAATACAATTTCTTTTACTGGTAATTTTCCCGTTTTCTTGATTTTAGTACTGCTGTAACAATGATATGGTAGTAGCTGGGAAGTCAGAAAGTCAAATACTAGAAACATATTTTTTGTTATCGTCAAATATAAAACTAACAAAAAAGTAAAAAAAAAAACAAAGTAAAGTTATTGTCTTAACTGGTCAATGTATCATCCAGATGCTTGTGGATAATATAGAATTTTAGTCCATATCTGGTTTTAAAAGTCCCCCAGATTATGTGATCTATTGATACAAGTCTCTGGTTTTAAATTAAGGAGTTGGCCAGAGAGCTGAACTAGATGCACACAGTACCTGGCTAATAGTCAAACCACTTTAAGTCACCTAAGATCCTGGCAAATCTGTTTAAGCAGTTTCTTGAAATAAATCCTGATAATGAGCATGATAGCGGTAAAGATTAAATAAGTATGACAAATGAATAGACACCTCTACTGGTAAGAGATAAGGGTGTTATCAGTTTCGGTCCACCTCCTTATTTCCACGATTCTCCACGTGCCCTTTTACACAACATAAGGTGACATCGTTTGTTTGCTTTGGCACCTTCATTGACCGTGAATGGCCGGATCAAACTAGACTTCGTCCTGTAATTATTAAAGCCATCAATATGACCTGCCCATAAATATGCCCATTGTTTTTATACTAACTTTTCAGGTCCACTGTAGTACATGGGCGTGGTATGGACGCCCAGTGTAATTCACTGATTCAAAGGTTCAGACCTTCAGAGAATATATCATATCTAAACCCTCGCAGTATTATTTAACCATCAGTGTCGACCGAAGTGGTAGCCATCAGTCATCGAAATTCAGCCTAACCTAAATAGGAATCCGATCCACGCTCCGACCACAGGAAAAAAAATTGCTTGTTCGCCTCCCTCTAAAAACGCTCCTGTCTTGCAAACCACCCACTCATTTTCCATAAACCTCCCGTAGATTTCGATAGACCTCTCGTTCATCGTTTTTAAAGCGTCTTTTTCTATGTTACATGTGAAGAGGTATCAAACCCAAGGCAGTGTCTAAGGTTGCTGTGGGTGTGATCCTCATCGTCTTAGTAATTGTTAAACAAGCCAATTTGCTGGTACTATAATCGTAGTGATTTTCTTGTCCGACTCAGAGCCACCAGACACAATTGGTCTATATGTTGTGTGGAACATATCACTACAGTCGTGTAGATCCAAAATGTGGTCTTTGGATTTAATCCCCGTGATCGTCACATTGCACGTCGGCCCTGCTGCAGTGTAGCACATGCTTTGCTTATTTCGTTCTTTATGTGGACTTGCCTCTTCATTTTATGGTACAAAATAAAGCCGAAACACTTATTTTAATTTACTTGATAGTTTGAGCTTTGTATCTTGTAACTATGGAATCGCTATTAGCATATCATTAATACAAAATCTAGGATTTTGGCTTGGATCTACATTTTACGAAATAAAAAAAAAATTATCATAAATTTGTACCACCACTTTATACCATTTGAACACCATAACATTTCTTTTTGTTTCATTAAAATCGTTTTAACGGTACTTGAGAATGTGGGAATGGTTGCGTTTTCAACTGTAGGTCTATATTATTGTGCAATACATGTGTATATACACACAACCAAACTTGGAATCTACGGCAACGGTAGATATGGAATCACACGGTAGTCCTGACAATTTTTTTTTCTATAAAAAGTGATATGCATATAAAAAGATGAATGTGTTTACTAACAACAAGTAGATTCATTCTAAGTTGATGAAATTTGCTATTACAGTGGTGATTTGACAGTTCACATGTAAAATCGTAGTGAGGTTATAAGTTGTTTCTGTGTGAACATGCCTTATGTGGGGTTATCAGACGTGCAGAGGGGAACAATTATTGCTCTGGCAGAACAGGGAACGTCACAAAGAGAAGTTGTATGGACGGTTGGGGTTACGCACGGGGTCGTTTCGATAACCTATTCAAGGTTTCTAGAATTGGGAACCTTAAAAAGTAGACCAAGACGAAGTCGTGGAAAAGTTACTACTGAAGATCAGGACTAGTTTCTAGCTCAAATAGCAAGAATAAATCCGACTGTATCACCAAGCTTCAAAGGCAACATTGGCAACCTACTGGTATTAGTGTTTCGGTCGAAACTATATGGAAAATACTTCTCGCTCAAGGATTGTTCAGCGGAAGACAGTTAAGGGTTCCCGAACTATCAAAACAACATAAAATTGACCGTTTGCAACGGTGTTTGGAGCATCAAAACTGGATAATGGAAGACTGGCGAAATGCCTTATTTCCAGATGAAACCAGAATTGGCTTGCGGTCAGACGACCGGCAATTTCGAGTTTTCAGTAGAGGACAAGCTAAACTCGCAGTTGCCAAATCTGTCCCCAAATACAAAGGAGGAGCTGTAATGTTTTGGGGTGGAATTATGATGGGTGAACAAATTCTTTTACTTCCCATAAGACAAATCTTAACGGATCCAAGGTATGTTGATTTAATTCTATGACCGATAGTAAGAAAATGGAGAGGCGCTTTTAGCAAAAATGTTATATTTATGCACGATAATACACCTCCTCATACGAGCAGAGTTACCACAATTTTTTTGGAAACAGAAAGTGTGACTGTTTTAGAATGGTCTAGTTGTTCACCTGGCCTTAATCCCATAGAACACTTATGGGATATGATTAAAAGAAGGATTAGAGCTCGAGTCAATAACCCTGACAACACAGACCAACTGATTCAAGCAGTTTTAGATGAATGGGAAAATCTTCCCCAAGAAAAAATTAATAATTTAATCGAAAGCATGCTTCGTCGAATTCGCGCATGTGTTGAGGCTAGAGTGGCAACACTGATTATTAAATTAACACAGAGTGATTATTTTTGTCTTAAATTCTCTATTACGTTAAAGTTTTTCTTTGAGAAGAAGGCACTTTTTATTTTTCCTGTTATTACACTACTTGTTTAAAAAGTTTTTGTTTATTTTTTCAATAAATGTTGTTTGCATACATTTCTATTTATTTTCCAGCAATATCTCTTTTCTTTTAATATGATCAAATAGGAGAAAATGGATGGATTCCATATACATAAGTTTGGCTGTGTGTATATATTTAGTATACCCTTACAGTTCTGAAGAATAATGAAAGATAATACTGAACATCTGTTGTTTGATGATTTTATAGACCATTTTCATAAATTACCTTAACTTAATTTATGGATACGGTGCAGCGCATAAAAGATTTCCTTGAGTAAACGCAGCAATTGCACTGCACGTGGCAAGAAGTTCGTAATATGATATCTTAAATGAACAGAGCCATTATACTTTTATAGGTTAGTCTAGACAGTTGACAGATAATGTAGGCCACTTTTTAGTCTCGCAAGCTGCGTTTTATTATTTCTGCGAAGCGTACATTTTTAAAATCGTAAATAATGGTTGACTGGCTGGTGCGTGCGTCTAAAAGAGGTATATGTGCGGTGGACGTGAGCAGCCGGAGCATTGACTTGGAAACATCAGCCAGAAGCCGTGATTGCACTACGGCGACCGCAGCGGCCCTCCACCAGGAGCTCGGCAGAAAGCAACAGTAGCTATGGTCCGTCGCATTGCCACTACTCTCTCCGCTACTTGCACTTTTAACGTCAACCTGCCTAGCTTACTCTTCGTTCAGGAATTTGCGTTTAAATGAACTTGGGATCTTGAGTGGATGGTGTCAGTCTTCTTGGGAGTGTGGACTATTCAGATTGTCATTGAAGTTGTCAATGTGTAAGCACCGGAATACTTCCACAACATGAAAAGTATTTTCGAGGATGTTCGACATGATTATTGGTTGTCCTATTGTCTAAGTTCATTTTGTAATTAGAGCCATTAAATAATTGTCTAGATCTCTTTGTATTGGCTTTGTGTAAATGATCGGCTAATCAAGCATCGCCAATCTTTTTCACGAATAAACTTTGCGCCAATATTTGTGCTTTCGATTTTGTATGTTGATTGCACATTATCCATAATAATAGCAAAATTTATCATTATAGACCCAGTAATGAATTCTGGGTAATTATAGGAATGATTCTACATCTGAGCGTATGGAAACAGTTATCGCCATTGTTAAACAGTAAACCTATATGAATCCGTAAAAGTCTTCTAAGGGAACTACGCTCATTAGAAAATATCCCCAAAAAGCCATAAAGTAAATACATAAAAGCAATACTGCGAGAGGGTTGGAACCTTCAATGCTACAACAAAATCAGAAACCTTTTAAAATATATACTGCCAAATATTTAACTGGTGGTAAATACAATAAATTGCAACAACTCTAGGAAATCCTAAATATACAATCGAAAATAATGAAAGACCCAGAATTTATGAAATCAGTTGTCAAGATTGTATATACTTGGTTCACTTATAGTATGGAAGATTAGAAAAAAATCCATCGTCTAGGATAATTGGAAAAACAATCATAGTATAGGTTCTAGTAACTTAAAATTAACCGATAATAATGGTTAAGTATAATCAATAACACACTGTTGGATGCCATCGAAAGCGTCAATATAGATAAATTTGATGATAGCATAAACAAAGACAAGAGCCCTTAACCGAACAGTCCGTTGTTTTGGTTGATACGTCGAATTATGACATTAGTGGAGCAGTAAACTGAAAGTTTACCGCCACCAATGTTAGTTTAGGTTTAATAACCATGAAAGAGATATAGTAAAAATGAGTGAAGCTATTAGTGAATGATTCACGAAACCGAAAACTCTCTATTCGTAACAGTTTACTGAACCTGAACAAAATTTAGGTAGAGGTAGATTAAAAATTAATTTTCATCATCTCTTAATGATTCCAACTCGGTCGACGAAAGCATGTCGAGGGTCATACAATCTTTCAATGTTACGTGGAAACCTTCTGTTTCTTTTTTTATCCATAGGTTTTTCAGTAATGTATAGTTCGAAATTTTAAAATTAAATGACGCACATTTATAATTTTTAATAATGCTTGTTATATTACCAGTTGCTCTTGTAAAACTGTAACTGCAACCCCAGTTGTAAACACAAATGGTGTTACATCACATAATTTCAAGATTGTATTGTTATTGGCAAATAAAGAGAGATTTTTTTTAAAGTTTGGATACACAGAAACTGACCTCCTTCCCGTAAACCCTAAGAGTAGGTTACACATAAAGACAAGGACAAACATACCCATGCTCAGAGAGAGGTGCTAAACTTCCCTCATTGGGACTCGAACCCAAACATATAATTACACCGCAATAGTGGGTCCATTGCTCCCCAAACCCACCCCAGACCATAGTACGAATGGCATTGTCGCAACCACCTTTATAGAAGATACAATAAGTCGTCCATCCATGTAGTATCCGCGGAGCAGCGTGGTACACTTTTATAGCTCCGCGTTGGACAACTGACCTGAGTGCCCATTATATTGTCATTCAAGAGAACAAAATAACAGAATAGTTTCTCTCCGATTTTGGTAAAACTTTGCACAAAGGAAAACTAGGGAGCGAGTGTACATATTTTTTACGTACCTACAGCTATTTGACTTACAGGGGGAGCACTGGATGGACAAAGAAATATACGTAAAATTTTGATGAAATTCGATGATTTCAGTGATAAATAAAACGTTTAATTTTCAAATTATCATATACGATTTCAGCTGATAAGGACAATTGAAATAACAGCCATATCATGTGTCAGTGATACTGCTTCAGTAAAAGGGGGATTTGATTATTCAGCGAACGACAACTAAATTTTCACGGTGAAAATGAAGTTTCCTAAATAAATGTCAGATTCGTGTTCCACTATGACGAAACTCCCAAAACTATCGAAATAGTTTACAAATTCAGAAACTACTATTCTATAATAGAGCTAAAAATGGATGAAATAATAACGGTAGAATTTACGGATTATTATTTTTTTAACGGGTTATTCGGTCGGATATATTTACAGAATCAATTTTCAAGTCATAACAATAACTGTATCAAGCCCATGGGAAAATTTGGTTTCCTGATTCACAACCAGTCTGCCATTAACCCAAAATCGAAATTGCTTCTTGTATCGATTCCAGTAGCGGTAACCCGTCGACACGGGCATCAGGCCAGAAGGCTTTCAGCGTCATCGATACGTCGAGGTGGGACATTAGCTAACCGCCGTAGCCGTTGATTTACAGCGCGTTTTGTGGGAAGGTGTTGCCCGTTATTGCAATTTGGATTTGTGCAGGTGAACTTCCGCGTTGCACTGTCGAGTATGCACGCTTCGCCGTTCGCGGTTTCGTGTGAATTTCTTGAAAATCCTCGGCCATTGTGAAAAAATGCGCGTTTTGCTGCTGCCGTTCGTATTTTTGTATTCATCAAATACCACGAACGAATACAGTAGTGTGAGGTTCCATTCTTTGTTTCTTACAGCGATGGAGAATAAAATGATTCTATCCTCGCAGTAGTACACTAGCTAACGCATGAAATGTAGCACTATATAATTTTCTATAAATATGCAAAATCTCATATCAAATTCACGCTGGAAGAGGTTCGATATGAACACACTAATTTGGTTTGAATGGAATACCGTAAGGCCATGGTGGAATTTGACCACTCGCTAGCGTGAAATTTCATATACGATTGCAGATGGACATTTCTCCCCAAATGGCGTGAAACATACATTTTCATGGTGTGGCGTGAACGACCATTTGATGTTAATTTTAAATCATTCTTCAGTAAGGGTCTTTCAATAAGGACGCTCGATTTTAAGTGTAAATAAAACAAGTTGTGTGAGATATCTACACAATTTTTTTTATTTGAAGGAATATTTTATGGCATTAAGTATGGAATATAACGTCATTCAAATATACGCCGCTGCTTTGATTGGTGGCACGTATTCGGGAGGTCCAATTTTCGATCAGTTTTTCGCATAAATATGGCTTAATTTGATGGATGGTGTTCGTTATGTTGACTTTGAGGGCATCAATTGTTTGCTGTTTATTCGCATAGACCTGCGATTTAGGATAGACCCAAAGGAAGAAGTCAAAAGGCGTTAAATCGCTCGTACAGAATGTCCATCGTGACATGCGCTGTGTGACAAGTAGCGCCGTCCTGTTGGAACCACATGTCGTCGGTATCCATATCATACAGTTTAGGCAACAAGAAGTTGCTTATCATCGGTCTGCAGTGCTCGCCGTTGACGGTTATGGCAATGCCAGTTTCGTTTTGGAAAAAGTACAGACAGATGATTCCGCCCGACCAAAATCCGCACCAAACAGTGACATTCTCGGAATGCATTTGGTGCTGGTGTATCTCGTGTGGACTGGTATAGTCCCAAATCCGACAATTTTGCTTGTTCAAATATACATTCATCCAAAAATGGACCACCCAAAAACGATGATTTTTTTTTAGCGAAATTTGGGTCAACATCCAACTGCTCAAGAGCCCAATCAGCGAGCACACGGCGCTGCCTATGGTCATATACCTTAAGTTCATGGGTCAGTTGAATTTTATATGAGTGCAGACCCAAGTCCCGACGCAGAATTCGCCGAAGTTGAAGTCACAGAAGGCCCAGGTTCTTGTGAACGACGAGAAATTGACTGCCTCGGGTTTTCCCGTACACTTTCACGCGCACAGCAACGATGTTTTCAGCAGACATTGCGTTTCGGCGACGTACGGGCGTTGGCAGATTATTTATCAAACCGGTTAACTCGAATTTGGCCACCAAACGTCAAATTGTCGATTCGGCGGGATGGTTGTAGCGAGGATAAAAATCACGTAGTCCGCGGACTTTTCTCGAATGGAGATTTAATTTTGAAAATAATATTTTATGAGTTACACACGTCATTGAACGCTATAACCTTCCATGGTGATTTGCGATACACTACTGAACAATCCACAATAAATTTGACAGATGTTACTTTAACAACATGGCCGCTATAACCTAACAAATTTCTAACGTCCCTATTGAAAGACCCTGTACATGTGTTATGGTGTAAAACAGACACTGTCATATTATTTCTATTATCCGTATGATTTAAAAGCGAGAACCTACCAATATCAAAAATTATCTTCGTCAAATGTGGTGCTGGAATGGATCGTTCTTTTAGAAAAAGCCTTTTGTTAAAATTTACAAAATCTTGTATGCAATATGTTGTAGAATCTCGCCCTCTTTAATCTTCTTCTAATACAACACCTTGTCAAGATTCGTAAAATATTAACTTTTAAAGAATTTAAGGCAGTAAACGTGGATTAGTCAGGAATTAACATCAGGTACATTGCTTACCAGAGTACATGTTAAATACATTTTTAAGAAATACGCCCCTAGGGCGTTGAACATTGCAGCTAGATTAAATCTATTTGTGGACACACGTAATTTATGTCGGTCTTCGTGGTGTGTATAGTGAAATAATACCAGTGGTTATGTTGTTGCTATAGCTACGTTTATTTGAGGATAAATAAACGAATAGCAAGCAAGATAGTACCGAAAGACGAGACAGTGTTTCGAGGCGAGATGCGAGAATTGACTGCTGAAAACTTATCACAAAAGCCAAATAGTCGGATGCGCTTACTACTAGGCGCCACAGTTGTCATAAACCATTCACCTACCTAATCTGCAAGGGTTTTAACAAGCGAATATCTGGGGAATAAATCACGTAACTTATTGCCAGGGATGATCGCATTTTTACCCCTGAGAAACAAACATGTCCTGGTTCTGAGTACTAGCAATATACATACAAGGGTTTCTACTTTCTAATATTTACAAAACTTAAAACTAATATATACAAATACCATCACGGCTATCAATAGGCGTATGTGGAGCCACATGTGCCCACATGTCTAACAATGTTTTCCTAATATCTAGACTTATCTGTTCAGTAGATGAACATCCCGCGACAGACTCCACACAACACTAATCACTTTGTTCGTGTGATAGACATACACTTGCACATAATTTCTAGACACTGTCGCTACACTAATTCGAATGGTTTTTGTCTCTTTAGCCGTTGAATAAGTCCGTTGTTGTCGAGTAATAATATTACTTCGAAATTTCCGTGGTTTTATAATCTTTTCTCATATTTGCACCTGATTTCTATTTCTTCTAATTGATGTTCAATAAATATGCAATCTTCAGTAGACTTGGCAGGATGATATATTTTCAGATCGTCTATAATATTGACGGTATCATTAATGAATTATCAAAATAACAATGGTCCTAAATTCGATCCTTGCGGGACTCCAGATGTTAGACAGAATGATTTTGAACTATAACCGTTATACGATATATATTGCTACCTTGATGTGGACGATGTCAAAAGGGCTCACTAAACTCAACGTATTACAGTGTACACGAAATTAATTCATCACCTATCCTTCTGATCAATAGCTTTGGAAAAGTCCATATATACCACGTCAACTTGACCCTGATTATCAATTGTTCTCGATACGTATTGAGAATAGACCGCTAAATTAAAAACTGTTGAACGGTTTTCCATAAATCCATATGTAAGTAAGTATACATACGAGGTCTGTCCAAAAGTAACGGGAATTTTGTAATTTCGCGAATTGCCTTAGTCCGATTCGCGCATTTTTTTCAGTTTTGTGTTGGTAAACATGCCTGAAAAGTATCTGTACATTGTTAACCGTATCGGATGTTTAGTCTGTTGTCAGCTGTAAAAAAATATTACATGTGGTTTGGTACGATTGGCGATTATTTATTTATTTAAAAAATAGATCAGAGAATTTGCATTAAATTTTGCTATAAGAATGGAATGAAGTCCAGTAATATTTTAGAAATTTTAAATATTGCTTTTGGCGAGTCTGCTATGAGTAAAACAAGGGTTTGCTAGTGGTATAAGCATTTCCAAGAAAGCCGTGAAAACGCTGGAGATGACAAGCGCTCTGGACGCCCCAGCACATAAACAACCGATGAAAACGTGGAAAAAATGAAAAAATGATTATGAACGATCGCCGAATCATAATAACAGAAGTCGCTGATGATGTTGGCATATCAGTTGGCATGCCATGAAATTTTTTCGGGTGTTTTGGGTATGAAACATGGCAGCAAAATTTGTTCCAAAATTGTTGAATTTCGAACAAAAACAGCGGCGAATGGAAGTTGCTCAAGAATCGCTAAATGAAGTCAACAACGATGCAGAACTACTAGAAACGTGTCATAACAGGTGATGAAATAAGAGTTTACGGATATGATGTCGAAACTAAGGCTCAATCACCCCAGTGGAGGCATTCTGGATAGCCAAGACCGAAAAAAGCTCGACAAGTGTGTTCTAATGTGAAGGTTATGCTCATTGTGTTCTACGATTTTACCGGCATAGTGCGTCATGAGTTCTTGTCATAAGGTTAAACAATCAATAAAGTGTACTACCTACAGGGTCAACACCGTTTGCGTGAAGCAATTCGAAAAAAAAAACGTATGAAATAATTCATGGCTTTTGCGCCACGATGTATGCTTGTTCGTGAATTTTTGGCCAAAGACAACACTGTAATGATTCCCCAGCCTCCATATTCGTCAGATATGGCGCCGTGTGACTTTTCTATTCCCAAAAATAAAGAGAACCCTAAAGGGCCGTCGTCTTGAAAGAATAGATGAGATTAAATGCACATTGCTGAGATAGTTAAACACTATCCCAAAGATCGAGTTCCAATAGTGTTTCGGGGATTGAAAGAAGCGCTGGCATAAGTGCATAATATCGAATGGGGATTATTTTGAAGGGGATTACATTAATGTAGACGAATAAATAAAATTATTTCCAAAAAACGAACATTTTTTTGGTTTTTTGAACACACCTCAACAGTATATTTTATTTATACATCCTATATTTAAAAAAAAATTGAGTAATCTTACTTAATTAACTATGTACTGTTTTTTCTTGTGTATGGTTTTTAATGTAGTTTTTTTTTTGGGGGGAAAATAAGCCTTCAGTCAATTATATTTAAAAATTATAATAATAATCTATGTAAAAATTATACAACGATACAGTTAGATATCGTAGATGTCCAATCTATATTTAACTGTCGAGTTATTTTATTTTCCCCCAATCAAAAACGCATTTTAAACAATCCTATTTTGAGTCGTTCTTTAAAAATGTCTTATCACTGGCAATGTTTCAGTTATGTTTTCTTATTCTATCTACTTACTGTTGCTAAACAAGTATCGTTTTATAACGGATACGTTTCTTTTTTTCAGTGTTAAGCGAATTGGAAGGTTTATCCAGGGGCGGCAAAACACCCACACCTGATTCGCGCAGTTTTTTGGACCCCGAACATGTGAAGAAGGTGGCGGAAGCGGCGAAGAACGCCTTAGACTTCTTACGAAACAGACATTCGTCAGTGAAATGTGTTACCACCAAAGGTAGAATACTACCGTCGACCGTGTTTTCCACGGAAGACGATACAACGTGGGATAATAGCCTTAAAAACGATGACAAAATATTAACTACCTGCCTTGTCCTGTGTAAGAGTCACAAGGATAAGGAATCCCCGAAGGAAGTTACGGAAGGTACGTAAAGAGTATTTCTGTGCATTAATAGTTTTGCTGTGTTGCAAGTTGGAATTATTGTTTCAAAATATACAATTTTAAAAAATTATATACTCCAAAGAAGAAAAGTGTGGATAATAGAATGGTATTAGGGGGGTAATTCTGCATAGAACTGTGTGAATTTATTTGTCTTGGCTTTCGAAAATCGTCTCACACTTTGCATTGACACAATTTATAAAATTGGAAATTTCTTCTCGCTATATTTTGTATTGTACATGCTTACGGCAAAATTTTTAATTAATTAATTAATAAAAAATAAAAATATTTTTTTATTGTGTTAGCTTACGGCAAAAAAAACACTACTGAAATATGTTCTATGTTCAAAGGATACCTGAGAGTGTGTCCTCTTTTAAACTTTATTTTATTTGAATATAATTGAGAATATATATTTTTTGTTTTGACGAAAATGAGCGTGAATAAGTACAACCCTGACAACGGTGTAAATGTTACTGAATGACTATGATGAGACAGAGGACTAAACATAAACTCGCCTTAATAGGGGCCTCTACATGGGAGAGTACAAACGATGCTGGTAATGGTTGAGTTCTACTAACTATTCCTACTCTTCACTTTCAATCTCAATCTTGCTCATAGTCAACCTGTATACAACATGATGAAAAAGACTCGCCGTAATATTCATAAGTCTGTTGTTTAAAACAAATACCTTATGTTTAAAAATATATCAACTGATGTAGTCATTTATTTTTTTAAGATTTTTTAAGTCTTTTTTAAATTGCAACCTACTCTTGAAGTTATGATATTTTTCATTTTGATTCGAACACATTCACTTCAGACCCTCTGAATTATTTGTTGGCCTAACGTCTTTTTCAAAAATAAGGTTGCAGTAAGTTTATCAAAAAATTCAAGCGCCACGCTATAGGTCCATTAGATTTCTTAAAATACTAGTTTCATGTATCTTCATTCATGGAAATGAATTTATATTGGTGCTTTAGGTGATTCAGCAACAGGTGTTTTCTACCATAAATTAGACTCTTCATTTGTTGAAAAACATTCATGCACAGAGTATTATGTGGGGAATATATACTAGGCACAGAAATTAAAATAAAAAAAAATACAACATTTTTTGATGATTTTTAAAGGGCTGTAGCTTGGAGAAAAGTAGTTGCAGAGTAATTTAAAAACAAAACAAATTGAAGCTCCAAGTTTCTAGTTTTCAGGTCTTAAATTAAAAATTTTTACGATCAGCAGTTTTTGAGTAATCATAAATAAATCGTGGGAAAAACGTTTTCCAAATTTTTGCTTCCTTTTCAAAAGCTCCACGGACAATAAATTTTTTTCAGTAATTTCATCATAAAGCTTTTTTAGATAATTGTATCCTCTAATTTGAGCGGTGTAAAAACCTATATGATATTTTCACTGAGTTATCTTCTTTAGAAGTAAAACAGTCAGTTATGACTTTTTTTTTTTGAAAAGAGAATCTCATTTTTTTTGTGCAATAATTAACATTTTTTGATAAAGAAAAATGGATTATTTTTCTTGGATTATCTTTTCAAAACAACTTATTCAATAATTCCGAACACAATGAAAAAAAATCACAGCGCTTTGAAATGTTCAGGGTTTCTTTGGGATGCTTTGAGGTTGAAAAGAAACAGTCAACATCCTTAGTCTATCCAGTATTTACAAAGTTATGCCAAGTTAAGCGACTATCCCTAAATACGCAATTTTTCACCTCTTTTTCGATCAATATACTTGCACCGAATTTTTTTTTATCAAATGCCAATAACTACGACTTGTAAAGAATACTTTGTAATTTTTAAAATTCTACTTGAATTTTCTGTACGATCATTATTTCCCGAGTAATTAATTACCAAAGTCAAAACATCTTTTTTGATTTGAACGACGACAACTCAGCAGCGAAAAGTCATTATTCGAAGTTTTAGACCACTCAAATTAAACAGAATAAATTTATTTAAAAAAGCTTTATGATGAAAACCCTGAAAAAAAATGTATTGAAGTCCGTGGACCTATTGAAAGGCAAGCAAAAATTTGGAAAAATTTTATTCCGATGGTTTTCTTATGAATACTCAAAAACTGCTGATGGTAAAACTCACTAAACTAAACTAAATTTTTAACTCAAGATCTGAAACTAGAAACTTGGAGCTTCAATTTGCTTTTTTTAAAATTGCTGTGCTACTATTTTTTCTAAGTTACAGCCCTTTGAAGATCACCTAAGAATATAGAATTTTTTTCATCCTTTAATTTTTGTGCCTAGTAAATGTTGCTTCATCACATTCCTTTTGATTCTTTTGTATTATACGAGTATTTGAAAGTCAAATTTTCGAAAGTAAATCCTCGCAAAAATTTGTCGTAAAATTTTTACTAATAAATGATGATAAATCGATACCAAAACACCAAACTATAAGTCACAAACATTCCTGGCAAATCATGAACAGAAACATATTATTTGGTATATGTTTTCATGTACATCAATTAATACAATTAAAGTTATTCCAGATGTCATCTGTTTTTTAAGGAAATTCAGTTCTCCCATTTAATTCTCCGAAGAGAATTGCGAAAACAGTCTATGACTTTTTGTTTTTGTAATTTGAGTAGAAATGTGAATTATTTAGAAACCGTGGACATATGTACTTTATGCTTTTATGTGTGTAAGTATGTACATAGGTATGTATAAGCAAATGAACATAATTACCCATATTTATAGCCGTACAATGTAATGAGATAAGAAAATGGAAGTTCAAGAAAGTATATATATTCAAGATTTAATGACTTGTAATGTATTGTTTATAATATTGTAGATACCTACTGTTAGTAGATAATAGATAATAATGTACGAATTTGCTCATACCATTAACAGTAAAAGGCATTTTATTTGTTCAACCGAGAAACAATTTTTGAGAAGTTGATATTCCACCTCTTTGACTAACTCCGCCTATTGTATACATTCTTTCTGTCGTTTTACAAGAAGTTAAAACAACATACACGCATTACAATATTGAGACATTGTAAGGTATTCTTGCCTGAATAGTGTCTACATGTACAGGGTATCGCGTTTAAAACGAAACACCTGAAGTACCAAATCCATTACTGTCACTGACCACCTCCAGCAAATAACTATCGCTTCAAAGAATTCAAGTGAGAGCATAAGTCAAGTGATACATCACTTTACTTTAAAGGTCACTTTAAAGGTCTGTCAACCCTGATAGTTGCTGTAGTTTATTTTTGCTCGTTAGCTAATTCACGAAGGTAATTGAGGTGTTTGATAAAAGCTGTTTCAGAAATACATTTGTTACATAGAAACCTTTAAACCTAGTATAATGACAACTGTATTTAGTTTACTCATCTTTAAGGATAGGATAACATAAATAAGGAATGCCAACATGGAAATTAAAATTTATCTTTAGCATGGAAACAGTGGGATTTTTTCTCATAAAAATCACCTATTTTTATTGAAATGTATTTTATTCCTATTTCGTTAGTTAATTCAGTATATCTATGATCACATCCATTCTGAGGCTAAATATTGATCTGAAATAAGTGGGATCCTAGATGTGGGTTTCGACTGTTACGCGCTGCACCGTTCCGATTTAAATTGCTATTTAAAGAGTTGAGCGTTAATGGAGCTGGGGACTGGGCATGACCTGTTCTGCCTGGTGATAGACAGAATTATCTGTGTTATTGAGATTCGGAAGCGCAAACCAGGTCGTCTTTCCGAGGTCTGTTTTAAATGAATATTTGTCGGTTCTTTAAAATCCAGAAGGATTAAGTGTGATTATATAACTTGAAACCATAGCGCGCCTGAAACAAGGATTCTGTTTGGGTGACTACCCTGTAGTCGCGATGATTTGGAATTTAGGTCCTTTATGCGGCCTGACTCTCTGGGTTGTAGCCCGTGGCTGTTATTATCAGCAGGTTCGGATGATCTTCCACTTGGGCGCAGATTTTCCTGGCTTTCTGCTTGATTTTCTCGGCCACCGTCGTATATTGGAGGTCCCTCCGGAAGCCTACGTTTCTTACAAACCATTGAGCGTTCACTTTACGGCCATGTTCTCTACGGCCTGTAGTTTCTGTAGGTATGAATCACCAGCTGAAGCTGCAGAATCTATTTGACCAGTAGTGGTTTATTCCTCGTTGAGAACGTTTTGTCTTCTTAGATAAAGCTTATTCTGGCTAAGGTATTCTTGGCTTGTTCGACAGTTCTCATGATGTGGTCCTGTTATTTCAGGCGTTAAATCAGGATAACTCCGACATATTTTATACGAGTCGTCACTCGATCCTGTCGCCTTTCATTTTCACGTGTTTCGCGGATCTTTCTCTGGTTTTTATGAATAAAATGGCTTTGATTTTTTCGACATTTATGGTTACCCTTCATCGTTCGTACCAGTTCTCCAGTCTTAGCGTTACCTTTTGGAAGTATACCGTCACTATATGCGCTCATCCCAACCTCATGGTAAACGTGGTGTTGTTCGCGTAGGGCGCCATAGTGATATGATCCGTCCACGAGATGTCGGCCATGCGTATAGCAAGCAGGTGCGATGACATAATTTTTCCTTGTGGTATTCCGGCTTCCAGCGTCCTGCAATTACTAAGATAATCTTTTACCTTTACCCTGGCGCTTCGCCTGTCTGGGTATGGTTTCACCAACTTGACTTTAGTCGCGGAAAACCTCATATCAAGCAGCTTGACTAGTAGACTATCGTGCAACACACCCTGTCGAACGCTCTGGAGACGTTCAGGAATTGGACTGCTTGCTTGACGTCTTTCTTATTTATAATCTCCATCGAGTGCTCTATTACTTTTAGGTTCTGCAGATCTGTATGCTGTCCCCTACAAAGCTGAATACTTCGCTTACTATTCCAGTTCGTAACCTGCTTGCCTAGGATGATGTTCAGGACCTCCGTCTGGTCTCGTATTCAGCCGAGTAGTATTCGTCGGAAGTAAGCTGATCGGTCGGTATTTTGAAAGCTAAGTTAACTTTTTACCTTGTTTCGGGTTGAAGACGACGTCTGCTTTTTTCCACCCCCTCTCGTGACCAAGAATGTTTTACTAATTGCTGAAATTGTATTATCGCAATAACGATTGCGCTAGAGAAACTGATTCGTATTTTATTTTTCCGCACGAAAATTGAAAAAACAAAATTATTTTTTGGGTTTATTTTTCGTTTTTTGGACTAAAAATTAAAAAAAAAATGGTTTTTAAAAAATTTTTCTTGTGTGTGTGTCGTCGTCGGCATATTGATTGATTTTGAGGTGGATAGAACACACTCTACCATGTACATGGGTCATGAGAATGTACAATGGGGGACTATTTGAGACATTTTTTTTGTTAGCACGATCACCCAATTAGATCGTGTCGGATCGATCGGGATTCGACTGATTCTGATTAGGGACGTCTACCAAACGACATCTAATGATTTTGAGGTGGATGGGACACACTCCACCCTGTCCATGGGTCATGAGAAAGTACAATGGTGGACTATTTGAAAAAAGTAAAACTGTCGCATAATAAAAGATATTCTGCATTTATGTGTTGATTTATTTTTTCTCGGCCATTCAATTTCGAGACAGAGATGATCTATGTGCGGAAAAGTCCGTTTTAAGGTTTTAAAACTGTTTATTTAATTAATGTTTTCATGATAAAAATGTTGAATCCAAGTACATAACGGAACTAGGAAGAACATTTTATGAAACTGGTTCAAATGAAAATAGAAAACAATTGCACACGTACCATAACCAATGAAGCTGGTTATCCATATAATTGGATATAAGTTAATTGAGCTCAATTTAAATGGAGTCTCAAGAATCTGGAGTGTCAGGAGCTCCGTTCATAGAATCCTGAAGCTTCCGAGATTCCATCCTTGTAAAATTGACCTTTTAAAGAGCTGATGACTAGAATCGTCGCTCACAGTTTTGCGAACTCATATCTGGCTGTATTCGAGGAAATTAAAAATTTGATATATGAAATGAGTTTTTCACATTAGAATACGTTTTCTTTGACGGGGGGTCAGTCCCCCACTTGACACCACTCGACTAATTCCATTTGACTTTTTGGCATGCGGAAATCTAAAATCAAAGTTTATGCCACTAATTCTGGTAATCTAGAATATCTGAAGATACTAATAGAAGCAATATTAACGAACAACACTAGAGATGTGACAAGCATTTCATGCCCATTTCGAACAACGATTGTACTTACTGCATGGTATTTTGAAGATTTAATTAACGATTAAATAAATATTTAATCGATTATTCGACGAAAATAAACGATTGAACCTTATTATTTTGTTAAAAGTAACTACTTTTTTAAATTATTAATTTAATTAGTTCATTTTCTTTTATGTTTACTTCCTACGCTTTAATTTTTTATTTTATGTCTGTTATCTTTGTTATTTTAATTTAATATTGGAAAACTGTGAGTCTAATTATCATTTAGTTCTTTGACGACCAGATAGAACATATACAGTTTTGAAATAGTTTTTAACGAATATTCCGATTATGAACTAAATAAATAAAACAACTGCCGTTATCAGAACGGAGTTCAGAGTCCTTCAAATGAGTTATCATTCGACTTATATTTCTATTTGAATATTTTAAAGCAATAGTTGTTAGCGAGAGAGGATATCAATAACGGTCTATCACTTTTCCTGTCAGATGCCCCATGAAAGAAAAGTGACGTTGCGGCATCTTCCCAAAAAAAAAAAAAAAATGCCAGCAGTTATTTCCAGTGTTTTGTTTTAAATAAGACACCCTGTATATATGTTCCCAGAATTGTGAGTTATTGAAACTGGAAGAACTTATGGCTTATTCGAGACTATTTAACGTTACCTCATCTTTCCTGATTAGTGTTGATTTCCATATTATAAAAATTATTTTTTCAGTTTCTGCGATATACATCTTAAGCTTTCGAATAGACAAATTGTAGACAGTAAAGCTACGTGATGTAATTGCGGTGTATAAGTTTAAAATGTGTTTTGTTTTTTTACAGGTGAACCCCGCCATATAGTACGCGAAGTTGTACTGATAACGGAAGATCGTAATTTGAGAGTAAAGGCACACGCCAGAGACGTTCCTGTACGAGAGTTGCCCGACTTCAGGCGATGGGCCGGACTGGGATGAACCTAATTACCAAACATTCAATTGCCAAACAACCGTTCTTGATGTCATAAGCACTTCGATCTTTAAAACTGGTGAGTCTTCTTTGTCGCAATTTTTTTTTTAATTAAAAATTCTGCAAGGCTAGTCCCTACGTCCGAACTTCACAGTTTCACACAAAACTTCTCTTGATGATATAATTTTCCACTAAAAATTAGTTATCGAAAAGATAGCGCGCGGGAGTAAACGTGACGCCACCCCTCGCTTTCGGTCCTTTGCTAAACGTGTAGATTATTTTAATGTAATTTATATATAATATATACAGGGTGTTTCATTAATAATTCGACTAACTGGATAATGTTTGACTTAAGGTAGTTTCTCCGGTACAGTCCGGTCTAAAAATAAACTCTCCGGGTAAACGTATAATATTTGAAACGAGTAAGCAAATCGCAATAATAATGCGCCGCCCGCCCTCTCGCTTATATCGGAGGCACCTCCGGAGCATGCTTCTAGAGGCTTCGGATCAAAAAACAAAAGTTACCACGTTGTTCTCAAGGGTCGATTTATTTTGATTTTGTCAAAATTGATTGTCGAAATTCGAACGAAAAGCATTTCGTACATCGACCTAAAAATTTCGTGTCACACACGAAAACAGCCGTTTAGTAAATATAGATATCAGTAGTCTAATGGCCATACACTTTTGTTCAGAGACTGTACTCTATCCTCGGACACTGCAAGTATACGTATACATACAACTACATGTTTATTAGTTGAAACTAAAGACCTGGCAATGTTGCGTTGTGCTGTATTTTTAATCTGTTCTGATTGTGTATGTCTTATACTTAACCAGACCGTGTAAACTTTTTCGGAGCGCGAAAGAAAATTTATTATTAAAATTAAAAATGAATTTTTGTCGTGACTATTTGCGGGACAAAGGAAAATTTGCAAAGCGGAAAGTAATACAGAAACGTTTAAATTGTATTGCAAAAATGTTGAGGAAGTGAACAGAGTAAGCTAAGCATTAGATGACATATTGTTGAATTGAGGGAACTTGGTAAAAATTTAAGATGTGAATGTAAAAATGTTCGTTTACTTGGAAAAAGTAAAAAAGGAAAGTCGTTTTTGACTATCAATTTTAGATATTGTTTGTGATGAATGTGCAGTGTAATAACACAAGTGGTGACTGGTAAAATGCATGCCGCTACGTTGCCAGACTCTAATTGATAAGTCCTCGACTTACCGAACAAAGCTTAAACTAGCATATTTTAAAAATATGTATCTTTTCAACAAATCGGGCAACAATCGATTTTTTCAATTCAAAATATTCGTAAGAAACTAATGTATACATGAGTTGCTTTTGGAAAAAATGTATAGAAAGGTTTTTAAGTTATGATGTAAAATGTGTAACTTTTAGTCAACTAGTACATTGAAACCATGCAAAAAGTTCCAATTTTGATGGTGAATATCTGCTTTATTGTACGGGCAAACATTTTTCATTTAAGCAATTTCCTTCAAGTTTATTCTTTATGTGTACCCGAAATTTTATGAAATTCTATAGAAAAGTGGGTTTCCGGAGTAACTACCTTAAAATACGTAGGCCGTTCTGAAAGTTTCCGGAATAAAATAAACTAAAAGATAGAGTAGTTATCTGTGTTCTATATTTTTTCGAAGTATGGTCTACCTCTATGCAGTATTGTAGGCGCCGAAACCACGCCTGTGTTTCAACTTGAAATGTCACAATCGCATCCTCTTTCTACTCAACATTACAACCTTACGTTTTCTTTATTTCGGAGTATCCCGCAAATAGTGAAGAGTGCAAACTTTAATGGCACTGTTAAAAATAGCTCTTTCTTTTTTTTTTTACAGATTCCCGATGAGGCACGTACTGATCAAGTTTAGCGAGGTATCATTAAATTAATTTGACACGTTTTTGATCTTCATTAATTAGTAATTTATTACTTAGGATTTGTTTGACACATCACCAGTTTAACATATATTTTTAGAAATCGGGTTGTGATGCTGCATTCCTCTATTCCCGGTTCACTTAAATTAACACTTAGCGCCCTTTGTGCCATTTTTATAATATTATGTTTATTCAATTTTATACATAGTATCTACTTTATTTCATAAAAATTATGTCGTAATAATTAAGTCCTCTTTTGGCAACATTTTAGCGTAGTTTATAAATGTACTTATTATTTTTTGTAACGTAATTTTGTGCCATTTGTTTTTTGGCAAAACTTTTTATTGTATAATTTTAAAGTATTCGACAATGATTCATTGTATTTAGGATTTATATACAATTCATTATATCATGTTGTTATAGTTACTGCAATTGTTTGCTCAGGAATTTATTGTACATAACAAATATACAACATATTATATTAAAGTGGAAGTTTTGTTTATAACCTAAACATCTCCTTACACAAAGGACTGTGTTAAAGCTATATATAGATGGCGTGTAGCGATATGGATTGAACGATCATTTCTAATTAAGTGGCCACCAAGATCTCTAGACCTTACACCACTTGATTTTGTCTTACGGTGGTACTTGAAAAATTAAGCTTTTGCAAAATTTATGTAAAATAATGCCAAGAATTAATTTATTATTACCGATATTTCAGGGGAACGTATCCATAGTATCTCATTACATTATTTATTGATGGTACATTTACCACCAAGAAATAATGTAATGAGATACTTTCCATACGTTCTCCTGAAATATAAGAAATAATAAATTAATTTTTGGCATTATCTATCCTCCTGGTCTCAAAATAAGTATGTGATCTATTGATCAAAAGCATAATTAACTTAAAACTTCGTTGCTTATATTTTAGGAACATATATTCAAGGTGTATCATTACTTTCTTTGTTAATGGTACATACAGTATACAAATATAGATACTTATATATTTTAATTGGTTTATTATATACTGAACGTGACTGCACTGAACCAATAATTTAAATACTTTATTACGAGGGCCTTCCCTAGCTTAGTGATGACAATTTCTGGTGTGCCATATTTTTCGTGCAAATTCAATTAAACTACAGTGCTGTTGCAATTTACACTCTTCAGAAAAGACTGAAAGGTAGACCAAGGAAACCTGATTTTACGATTCATATGAAATAGCTTATTTGCAATGTTAATTTACTTACATACTGTATGTCTCGATGTTTCTACACGTATCATACATACTTGATAAAAAAATAAAGTCGGAGGTAATTCAACGATTGGTTGCATACTGGAGCAACGTTGATCAAATCACGTATTTATGCTATACACTGAGAGAAATTGACCAAGCAAGAAGCGTTCATAAGCTGATCTACATTATAATAAGTATATATTATGGTAAGTAAAGGGTCTTTCAATAAGGACGCTCGATTTTTAAAAGTAAATAAAACAAGTTGTGTGTAAGATATCCACTCAATTTTTTTTTTTTTTAATATTTTATGGCATTAAGTATGGAATATAACGTAGTTCAAATGTCGGCCGCGGCTTTGCTGGATGGCGTTCGTTATGCTGACTTTGAGGGCATCAACTGTTTGCAGTTTATTCGCATAGACCTGCGATTTAAAATAGTCCCAAAGGAATAAGTTTTAAAGGATTTAAATCACACAATCTCGGTGTCCAGTTCATGTCGCCGCTGCGCGAGATAATACCCTCAAATCGCTCGTGCAGAAAGTCCATCATGGCATGCGCTGTATGGCACGTAACGCCGCCCTGCCGGCGTTACGTGACCACATGTCGTCGGTATCCATATCAGAGCTGTATAATCGCTGCCGCGTACATGTCGCTTGCGTATGGGAAGGTGTAGCGGGGGTCTCGAGCACGTGACGCGGAGTTCAATTCACGCTGTAAACAAACTAGGTATCACAAAACACTCGATTTGTGCTAGGTATCCAGTTACTTTCTGTTTAACATTGAGACCGTGTGCGACTGCTTCGCGAAAAACTAAATTACTTTGCGATCGTAATGTCATAAATTATTTACATAGCGTGTGTGCGTTACAAAACAATGTCCACAGTGCTAAAAGCGAAAAAACGGCCGCTTGCCGACAATGTGAATAAGTTTATTCGGGACTTTCCAGATTTGATGTATGATAGGGCGAAAATAATGTGTAAAGTTTGTGAAAAAGATTTATTGTGTTGGGACAAGGGAGACTGCAAATATATATATATATATATATATATATATATATATATATATATATATATATATATATATATATATATATATATATATATATATAGTACGGAACATATTAATATAGAAAAGGGTCACGTGCTCAAGGCCCCCGCTACACCTTCCCATATGCAAGCCACATGTACGCGGCACCGATTATACAGCTCTACATATCCTGTTTAGGCCACAAAAAGTTGCTTATCATCGATCTGCAGCGCTCGCTGTTGACGGTTATAGCACTGCCAGTATCGCTTTGGGAGAAATACGGACCGATGATTTCGTTAGACCAAAATCCGCACCAAACAGTGACTTTCTCGGGATGTATTTGGTGCTGGTGTATCTCGTGTGGATTGGTATCGTACCAAATCCGACAATTTTGCTTGTTCACATACCCATTCATCCAAAAATGGGCCTTGTCGCTAAAGACGATTTCTTTGGCGAAATTGGGGCCAACTTCCAACTGCTCCAGAGCCCAATCAGCGAACACACGACGTTGTCTATGGTCATTTACCTTAAGGTAAATGTGAAGTCACAGAAAGGCCAAGTTCTTGTGAACGATGAGACATTAATGGCCCCGGATTTTGCCCTACACTCTCACGCACAGAAACGATGTTTTCAGCAGACCTTGCGTTTCGGTGACGTACGGGTGTTGGGCCGTGTGGATTATTTATCAAACTGGTTGACTCGAATTTGGCCACCAAACGTCGAATAGTCGACTCAGCGGGACGGTTGGGCGAGGATAAAAATCACGTAATACGCGGAAAGTTTCTCGAATGGAGCACTGATTTTGGAAATAAAATTTGATGATTTGCACACGTTGTTAAACGCTATAACATTTCACAGTAATTTGCCATACACTACTGAACATTCACAACAAATTCGACAGATGTTGATTTAACAGCTTGGCCGGCCGCTATAATGCAACAAATTTCGAGTGTCCCTATTGAAAGACTATATATATTATTTATTTAGCACAAGAAAAATCATTTTTCTGAGACACTTTGACAACATTAAGTCGTCATTTATTAAGTTTTATTTATTAGAGCGTCGCGCTCTATCAATAAAACTTACTTCAACTATACCGAAACATTATTCCTGAACATGTCTTCATGCATAAAGTAAGAGTCATTACTTGATATGCACTTGTTAGTGGGTAAAAATTCATATCATACACTTATTGTATGACCCTAGATCAATAGTCATACGTAGTTATACACCATCGCTTCATATTTAACGAAACGCAACAAAATCAAGCAAAACTCCGCCTCTGTCTACGCGGCGATTGAAATCGGAACGGCGTAGCGCATCGGCGCATAGCGCCCGCATTATTGCTTCCGCAAATGGTAAATTTTTTTCGTGAGGGAGCGAGACTAGCGAGGGAAACGGCGGGTCTACCCCTAAACGAGGCGATCCAGATCTAGTTCTACAGCGACAAGACGAATAAAGAGCAGTAGTACGGCTCGACCTAATTTCCTTAAGGATTTTCTAATATAGAGCGATATATTAAACATAAAAATCTCTAAAGAGCGATGCATTTCTAACCGATACGTCGCTTAAACATGGTTCACCAACTGATAGTAAAGAAATACAATTCCTGTCACAAGACAACGGTAGGTCAGTGATGTGCTTCAGCTAGGATATCTTAAGAAATCCCTACTAAATTGGCAGCTTTCCGTGTCGTCCCATGATTTATTATATTTTCGTGTATATTGTTTTAAATAAACTCGGTCTTTAATGACCATATATGGTAATTAATGAGAATCATGCATATTAGCTATAGAGAAAAAATAACTTAGTAGTTAATGTACACTGTTCAATATTTTATATTTTTTAAATGTATTCGAAAATGGTTAAGTGTATGACAAAAATAAATTCAGTAAATAATATATTTTGATATTTTGTAACCACTGATGCAATATAGTAAATTAAAAAGTGGTATTAGTAAAAGGTTGTCATGAAATAAAAAAATGCCCGTCTTAACTTTCAAAACTTTTCCGTCAAAAGTGTCAGTTTTTCAAATTACGTCCCATATTGACATGAGAAATAAATTGCATACAGCTTGTCAAGAGTAGGAAAAAGTGTGAGATTCTCATGTATGCGGAGAAGAGAGAGTGGGGCAGCATTTGAAGGAAAATAATGCACTCTACTCGCGGCCAAATTGAAATCTGTGTACATTCACATTCTATATATATTCATCAATATTCACTTTGCAAAGGTCTCAATGCGACTAAGAAAAGACCAGGATATTTACTGCGCATCTTGTGGGCGGTTCGATATAGCAGTTTTGAGACTTGTTCCTTTTCTTGACAAGCTGTATGTGGTTTTATTTCTGAAGATAAAACAATAAAATACAAACAAAAAATACAAAATGAAATAACAACGTTTTTATTAACGGTTGGGAATATCCTCTGCTTTGTGCAATGTAATGTTCAAGTTACGCGCCTCCTCGAGCTATTGAAAGCATTTCTAGCGTTATGATTGCACTTTTTTCAACAATTATTTGTTCCAGTTCTCTCAAAATAGATACAAGGGTTCTAAAAATCATTCTTTTCCAGTAAGTGAACGCAAAATAGAGTATCTCGGTGAAAACTCAACCCACATATGCAAACCTTGTATAGAAAAGCGATAGCGGTTTGTGGCATATGTGCTGTTGTCCCATATTCTACCACAAAATGTTCCTATACCGCCCTGCATTGATAGTGAAACTGAAATAAACAGATCTAAATATATGTATGTGACTGGAGCCATTGCATATGTAATGCCACTGAACGAAACAAGTCATTAGTGATTAAATAGCTGTTAAAAATACAAGCCTTTAACCAATTTTATATATGCCAGCAACTGATAATATGAAATCTGTCTTAAAGTGTGAGGGGAGGTGTATCTTTTCACAAAAAAAAACAATAAATGAATAAATACTGCAAAAAAATAAAGGAATATTTCAAGTATATATTTCATCCTAATGTTGCTGCTCTAACTGGATAAGTACTATCGAAATGAGATACTAGTTTACGAAATAGTCGACAGGACACGGAATATCGACGTCAACCGCCCTAGCTGCTCTGAGCCTAACAATTCATTGACTCGACTCAGTGGCGCTCTGCCGTAGAGGACATTTTTTAATTTAAGGGGGAGGTTTTTTAATTTTTTATTGGATTGCTTTACAATTTAAGTTTTAGGTCTTTGGTAGTGGGGTCACTACCCTGTTAAAGTTATGTCAGAAATAAGCCTGAAACCCTGTATAATTAATTATATTAATGCAACATAACCAATAATTACATAAATAATAATACTCTTTGTTTAATCATAACATAAGTATGATTAAAAAAAGAATAATGCGATGGTTGCGGCTGATGTGTTTTAATAAAATGTTTATCAACCCCCAATAGACCACTTAAATTCTAATGACCCTTTTAAAAATCCCATCGACCTCAAGAGGGTCCACATGGGCTCGGATGGAATATTTTGCCTGAAGTCTTTTCATTGGTGATGTTTTATTATTACCGAAGTTAAACAATTTTCAGACCTTGAGTCCACCTCACCTCATTAACATATGCTGTCTGCATAAGTACAAGAGCTAAGTATTATTAATTACTTGAATTATCTGAGAGTAGTATTTTGTCATTTGTCAGACTTAATGCGTTAAAGAAGCTTAACGCAGAAGCTGTTATAATTTGTTTATTCAAAAAACAATACTCGGTTCTGTAGTATTTATAAATCATTATTGTTATAATAGTGGTGCAAATACGTTAACGAACATGTCAAGTGATATGCTGACGGTTTACCTAAATATTTATAGAAACAGTTGTTCATGGCTTTTAATAAGGACAACAATAAATATGACAGAGAATTTTCAGTCAACCCATAAACCATAAAAACGCTCCTGGCTCGTCTCGATGCATTCCGCGAAGTCGGCTCCATTCCTCATGTTAAGCGTATTAAATAATTACGAGCAGAAAACAAATTACAACTATGCACTCGTGTGCACTGCATAACAATGTAAAATGCTAAAACATTAAATACCAATTAAGTCACTGGATATGATCAATGACTACTACTGCGCTCAGACATGTAGCGTCTCGAATCCCAAGTAGCAAACAAAAAATACATATAATTCGTTGAGCAGAACATAAATCCCAAAACTTAAGTAATATATCTCAAGGTACCATTTTAATCGTGATAAAATAACCAAATCGTATAGGATCATAAAACATAATTAAGATTTAGTAGTCTAGGCAATATTTTTTGCTTGAAAATAAAAAGTTGTATACTTTTTTTTGTCTAGGTTATACACTACTGTTCAACCTTGTATGGAGAATAAATTTAAAAATATCGCCACACCTCCCAGTATGCTCTCTGAACCTCAATATTCATCACAGATAACCCTTATACTCTCTACTAACTAATTATGGACATAAAACCGCCCTGGTATTGTTTACAGATGCTACGATTTTTTAACGAAAGATGGACAATATTGTTAGGAAGAAGAAATACCCCCAGTATGCCCTCTGAAACCTTGATATTCACCACAGACAATAGTCTCTATTAACTCACGATAAATATATGACCATCTTAATATTTTTTACAGACGCTACGGTTTTTTCACACACCCCCAATAGACTCTTTGAAACCTCAGTATTCCCCATAGACAACTCTGATACTCTCTACTAAGTCACCCTAAATGTAACCCCGCCTTAATATTATTCTTACAGCCACTAGGATTTTTTAATAAAAGGACAGCAAGGTTTTCAGGAAGAATATTTAAAAAAGAAAAAAACTGCTACATGATTATCTTACGATATTTTTACGAAATCACATTTTCAATTTCAATCTTGTATGGAGTATAAATAAACAAAAATCGCCGTACCCCCAATAGGCTCTCTAAAACCGCAACATTCACCACAGGCAACACTGATACCCTCTACTAAGTCACCCTAAATCCTAAAGAAAAGATCGCCCTAATATTGTTTTTGCAGACGTTACGATTTTTTAATGAAACTAAAATTGCCATATCCCCAATAGGCCATCTAAAACCTCCAAATTCACCACAGGCAACCCTAATAGTATATGCTAAATTATCGTAAATATAAAATCGCATTAGTATAATTTTTACAGACGTTATGAATTTTTCCATGTAAAAAGTATAAAGTTTTTAGAGGGATAAAATAAAAATAAAACTCAATTACAGTTGACTTTGTAAAACTTCGATATTCATCATAGTCAACCCTCAGAGTCTCTCCTAAGTTACCCTAAACATAAGACCGGCCTAATATTTTCTTACAGACGCTACGAATTTTTTTATATAAAAAGTACAAGATTAGTATTTTAGAGAGAAAAAATAAGAAAACACCACAACCACAACAGATTCTCCGAAACTTCGATATTCACCACAGACAATCCTGAGAGTCTCTACTAAGGTATCCTAAATATTAGACCGCTTTAATATTTTTTACACATGCTATGATTTTTTCCTTGAAAGTACCTACATGATTTTTAAGGAAAAGAAATAAAAAAAATCACCACACCGCCAGTAGGCTCTCTAAAACCTCGATATTCACCACAGACAACCTTTAGAGTCTCTATTAACTCACGATAAAGATATGACCGTCCTAATATTTTTTTACAGACGCTATGATTTTTTCACACGCTCTCAGTAGACTCTCTGAAACCTCAATATTGTCCACAGACAACCCTAATACCTAATCGCCCTAATATTGTTTTTGCAGGTGCTATGATTTTTTAATGAAAGAGGGAAAATATTTTTAGGGAAACTAAATACAATTTATATAATGAATTATTGCGCGTGTATCAATCTAGTGACGATGCACGGATCACATGCTACACCACTCGCAATTGTTACTAATATGCCACAATTGCCAGCACGTATGTCTAACCACATATGTTTCAATCAACTACGCACGGCATAGACAGTTAATAATTTGCCGAACAAAATGCAATTATGAAGTCACGTCTTGGTTTTATTGTATAATTTGATTCATTGGCGTCTCAATATTTCTGTAAAATTTATTTCATTTTTGTTTCATTTATTTTGACTTTTGTTGAATTTATTTCATTTATTTTGATGGAAATATTTTTTCTATTGAATGTTTTTGTGGAGCACCTTTTCATTACTCTGTTATAGGTTGACGAATTTGTATTGTACTAACTGTTATCCTACAATGTGTTGTCGGCACGACACTGTTCAAAAATGTCAATTGATTGATTCATACTATTATTACCTGTGACGCACACTCAAAGAATAATTATTATACAAACCATAAAAAAATCACCACATCCCTACTATGACCTCTGAAACTTCGATATTCACCACAGATAATCCTTATAGTATGTACCAAGTCACCCTAAACGTATAATCACTCTAAGACTATAATAAATGTTTTTTTACAGACTCTACTAATTTTTTTATGTAAAAAGTACAAGGTTTTTAGAGAGGTAAAATAATAAAAAACACCACAATCACAGTAAACTTCTTAATTTTCATCCCATCTGGGTGTTCCGATTTCAGTGAACATTGTCATGACATGCATTAGTGCATGTGTGTGGGTGCAGTGGATGATATAGCTACAACAATAGCGGACACAGTTATAAGCGTAGCAAATAAAGCAACATTTCGACATATGTTTATTTTACTTATTATAACATTAAAATTTATGTTTCTGAATTTATTCTAATCACTCCCGTTTTAATTCCAATATTCGCTATGTGGAAATAACCGTAAAACTAAAACTTAAATGCATACTAAAATTAAATGTAAACATGTTTTGTGTCGTTGGTATTTTCTCTGATTTTGAATGTCCTGACTTATTCCAGGTTAGTATTAAATATATTGACAATAGTATTCATTATACTTTGTGACTGTTAATTGACCGTATAAGGATAGGATTTATGTCATCGTGGTTAATGAATTGTAAATGGTACAGGAGTGGTAATAAATAGTTGAATTCAAGTGGGTGTTATTTTTCTTGTACCGTCTCAGACAAGTCTCACAATGCGAAATATTTCATCAACGTAAGAAAATATTATTTTCAAAATCTGTTCATGTGTATAGTTACAGTTATGAACAATTTGAATAAAATTAAGATAATGTAACCGAAACATTAAACTATTATTTTCAGCCTTCTTCTGTGTTATTGTCTCGATATTTGAGGGAAGATTTTGCAGTAAAAAAATTATAGCAGTAAATCACAAAACTATTACGCACTTTTCGATCCAATCTAATGTCATTTCTTAAATATAGAAGAAAATCAGCAAATTGTTTATTCTCAAATAAATTCGAAAATCGTCCCATCTTAGAAGAAGGTTGAAGCAATGAGCTGAGGTGAGCTCTACTTTCTTTCATTAAAACACTTTTTATCATTGTTTTAATATTGGAAGCAAAATCTCGAGTAAAGGCATGCTGATTTTTTTTTGATTTGACTCGAACGTTTCACCAAGAGAACGAAGCACTCACTTACATCGATAAAATCCTGAAAAAACTCTCACGATCCCCTTTTCTAAGTTGGAGATCGAGCTGAATTGGGTTTCTTGTCTTGTTCTTTCTTATTTCCTTGCCGTCATTTCCTTTTATTGTGTGCAATATTTTGTTTTATTTCTTTTTTCAATTTTATTTTATTAATTTACAAATAGTATATACATGTCAGTTTTGTTAAAGTAAGTTTACTGACTTACTCATAATTATAATAGCAACCAGTATTAGAGCTATCTACAAGTGGGGATAAAAATTAAGCATGAAATTAAGCATACTTCAAAAACGCCTAAATTTTGGAAATAAATGTTTGGACCTAGTAATTTCTATTGTTTTAGATTTATATTAAATATTTTTTATTATACAGTGTATCTCAAGAAAAAAAAAACAATTGAATATTTCAATTCATGGTTATAGTTTTTAACTAGACTTTTAAACTAAAGTTTAAAATTATAAAGATATTTTATGTAAAGGGTGTTACAATAAGAGCACAATATTTGAATTGCGCGCCATTCTGGCTGTCATGAATCGATAGGTCAATACTTGTGACAGGTCGATAGGAGGCAGATAGGAGTTAGTAAACATGGAGCGCTACATGTTACAGCAACGCGTCCTTATTGTTAAACACTACTATCAAAATGGTGAAGGTTTGGTTGCTACGATTCGTAAAGTGCGTCAAATTTTCAGTAGAAAGAGTGTTCCAAATCTATCAACTGTGAAAAGAATAATCGAATAATTACCTTATTAACAAATGCATCCTCAATGTGTGACTGTTTGGTGTGCATTGTGGTCTGAAGTAATCATTGGACTATTTTTCTTTGAAAACGAGGTAGGTAGTGCATTAACGGTAAATGGCGAACGTTATCGTCACCTGATCACCCAGTTCTTTGTGTATCAATTGGAAGGTATCGCTCTTGAAGACATGTGGTTTCAATAGGACGGTGCCACTTGCCGTACCACCCGTGAAAAATTGACGGTCTTTCTTCCGCACGAGTCTCTTCCTGGTTGTGTCATCTTCCATTTTGGTGATCAGAATTGGCCTCCACGATCTTGTAATTTAGTATCTATGGTCTATGCAATTCTTTCTGTGGGGTTTTCTTAAGCCTCAGGTTTAGGCCAATGAGCTCACGATCACCCACGCATTGAAGGCCGAAATTAAAGGCTATACCAACACTATATCAACAAAATACAGCAGATTTCGATAGCGAATAGTTAGTGCTACTACCACTTGTCAGTTCACTTAGGTATGCACTAATTGATTCGTTTTTAATACGTTCGGTTGCTCTTTTTAGTTGTAGTGGCGTTGTTTAGGTTAGTCTTGTCTATTTAATTACATATTTACTTATTAATTACTTACATATTTTGCAAAAGTGATGTAGTTAATCTGTTTCAAACACAACTTATACACAAATTGTTAAATACTTACATATATATTTAACAAATGGACATGCTTCACTTGGACGTGTACTGTCTAGTTTACCTTTTATGTTAATCCCAGTACGCCAAGTTAAATAAAGACAGTTTACTGCCACCATTATTTTCGGTTGTTTCAGTGACAGTACGCTAGTTGAAATCCCTATCTGTGCTTATGTCAGTAATTTCAACACATGTGAGTGGTTATATTGCCCACGCTGACGACATTTACATCTATAAAATAAATTTTTATCGGCATTTAAGCAAACAATTTCACCAAAGCATGTTACACTCGTAAGGTCTGCAGAAATAATCATCGAATATCAGATTATAATAAAAGGAGACGGAAACAAATAAACAAAATGAGTTATTACTAATAATTTCATTCGGGCAGTTTGTCTTCAAGTGATTCATATAGACGGAGAATCATAGTATAAAGGTAGAGTTAAGCAGTTGTTAACTAAAAATTGTATTTAAATACATTACCAATTACACCAATGGAAATAAGAATGTAACTGAAATTCTTCTGTTTTATGTATAAGTAAATGTAGGTGGGGGTCGTGAGTCGATGAATCAGCGTCTCCGCCCGATCGCAGTAGTTGTATAACATATATTTAGTGGTGTACTGCGCATTTTGATTTGAATATTTTTGCATTGCAAAATGCTAATTAATTATATTGTATATATGTGGGACTAAAAAACGGCAACTTGTTGATCATGAACATTTGGAATATATGGGACTTTACAGATTTAAAATACGGTGGTGAAAAAATATGTCTCACTTACGACAAAACTTTGTTATAGTGTGACAAAATGGACTATAGGAAACATGTAAACAGTGCACGGCATGTCTTGATGTCGTCCAAATTACCATTTACTTTACTTAATTAGCAAGCATTCAGACATTTTAGGAATATAATTTCCTGATGAAGTTACAAGGCTGGAAAATATTGCAAACGTGTATGAGGTCTGATCAAAGAATACGATGAATACTTTTATTATGAACAAAATAATAAGCTTACTTCAAATTTGAACTAACCTCCTACAAAGTACTGTTTTTGGCTAGCGATGCAATTGTCCCAACGTTGTTTCCATGATTAGAAGCATTTCTGGAAGGCTTCTTTTTGGAAGGGCCTGCAGCTGCTCTCTTGAAGCCCTCTTAAAGTTTGGAATGGTGTCAAGATGTTTCCTTTTAATACGGCTTCGGTTTTTGAAAAGAGCCAGAAATCGCGTGGGGCTAAAATGGAGAGTAAGGCGGATTTGAACAAACAGCAATCTTTTCCTCAGTCAAAAACTCGTGGATCAGAAGCGAGGTATGGCATTGGTACATTTTCTGGTCTCTTTTCCTTACATCGTTCTCTCGAATAGTCAATTACCTGTTTGAACGAAACATTTTTTCCATTTTTGCTATGGTTTCGTCAGTTTTTGAGGTCGAAGGACGTCGCAAAAATTGCTCGTTTTCAACCGACTCTCCACTTTCCACTTTTAAATTGCTCATAGCAAAAATAACAAAATGTAATAATACTGCCAAGGAAGTGAAACAAAAATATTTTCTATAGAGGATAAAAGCTGTTATAGTTTGCCTAACAAAACAAAGGCTATTTGATTTTTATTTTGTTCAAGTTTCAAACAAGAAACAACAACAATTGTAAATTATTTAGCAACAAGTGAGATCAAGCAGAATTCAGCTAGGAATTATTTCAATACATAATAAAGAAAAACATTCTAAAATATCCATGGGTACTGGATACAGCTAAACGAGGGATGTGTGAATAGCAGGATGTGTAAAAGCCACCTGTCGAATACAGCTATTAGCTTTACTGTAAAATTTGCTTTATTGTTTCTATTATATTCATGACGATTATAGTTATCTCTTAATCTAAGTATTTATTAGTATCAAGATATGAAATAAGTTGCAAATCCTGATACCCCCTCTTCAAGCGAGCTGCGACATCAACCTTTCCCCCAATTCGTCTTTCATATCAATATCTTCACATATGGCTCTCTAAAAAAGAACAGGATGGGGAGTACACTTAAGGTGGATGTATATTAAATGTAAGTAGTTTTCGGAGTCAGTCTAGCATAGTGGAGCTGATCTAGCCATCTCAAACCTAGTCGAGCTTTGAGATGGCCTGCAGATGAATAACAGGCAAAACAATCACAATTTACACTGACAATAGGTAAACATTGCGGATCATAGTTGTGCCAAAGCTCAAATCTGGATTTCAAAAAATGACGAAAATATCCGGGTGTCTCCATTTTGAATGAGACACATGGTACTACGTGAGATGAGTACAATTATTCGCAAATTTCATAGGTTTATGTATATTATAGTTCTTAAAGTGTCCCTGCGTGTTTATTAAAAAAATCTATTTTTGTTCATATTTAACCTTTATTATGTATCTTACATTACCCTATTTATTTAATCAATACGTATGTTACATTAAAAATTAACCTCCAAGTTTGAGAACACTATATATACATACCTATCAAAGTGTATTTTTGCTTTAGTGTAAAGGGCATACACACAATGACGAAATATTGTCAAACATTTCTCGACACGCACAAGCACTACAGTAAGTATAATACTTTCCATCGAAATACTGAAATTATATCTCAAACAAAAAAAGTCTTTAAAACTCGAGCCGGCTTACATCGTTGTTTGGACATACCAAAAAACAATATTGGTCGAATTATATTGTCCATACGTGCCGTATAGAAATACGGCCCTGAGTATACACCTTAGTTTGCTGAGCTGTTTCCATTCCCAAGGTAATTATTACAGGAGCAAATGTTTGCTTTTGTTATTTACTTAGAGGTCTCGTGAAATGAAACAAAAGAGTGACAAGTGCAAGTGCAACAACCGGTCGACGGACTGCCCATGGATCACTCTGCTAAAAGTTAGAAACGGATACGTCACTAAATTTGCGTTCCGCAATACGATTTTTCTCGTGCATTAAGTTTCTTCCAAGATTTGTTATAAACTACAAGATTATGATCAGTTACGTATAATATAACCATCGATATTAAATCAATCTTTAATTATTCGTGACAATTGGAGATGACGACAATTGGTCATTCTCAAAGAAATTGGAATGCTTCTATATTAACAGCCTACAATATCGCTTTTATATTCATATGGAAATAAAAAAACTCTATTCATAAAAAACTATGTTTTTTATGAATAGAAAATTTTGTACTTGACGATTTTTCTATAACTGCTAAGAGATCTAAGAAATTAAATTTTTAGGAAACCCTTTTTATGGAAAAACTGATGACGTAATAATGTAGAACCTAAAGTAACACAAATAAATATATAGACAACTGCAAAATATAGAGTCTTATTAAGATCGAATTAATTCCGTTTTCAGATCATGTGTTATATACAGGGTGTTAAGAGGGTAAATGCAAGACCTTAAGGGAACTATAGATTATGCTATTTAGAACATTTAGAGATATATATGTACATGCCTTAGTACAAAGTCTGACGGTTTTTTTTGCAGTTTTAAAGGTATTTAGAAAAAACACAAAATCGCATAGTTAATATTGCTAACACCACACCAGTTAAAAGTGATATGTTTTTTTTTTGTTTGCCTAATGTGTGCTCAATCTAATAAAAATAAGTACAAGCATCTGTGTCAATAAAATAAAATACAAGACATGAAAAGTTTTTGAGAATTTGTTAAGAGATAATTGTTTGGTTTGTTCTGTTTAAAAGAATAATTAAACTGCGATAGTTTTAAACTTTCAAACGATAGGATACAATAGATAAGTATCTATATTTCAAAAGAAGCGATAATCATGCATATTTTTAAAAAGGTTTTTAAAAATATGTATGCTTATCGCTCTTTCTTTTGAAGTATTACTCGAGCAGATCAGGTCTAAAACCAAAGGGAGCGATTAAAATGGCCGAAATAAAAGAAAAATTTTTAAATCATCTATTTTTTATGTTCCAGAGGTGAACATAATGGTATGCTGGTAAAGTATGCTGGAACCACTCGCCTCACTTCCGTGGTGGTAATTTTGACTTCCATCTTTTGCACAATGGTTTTAAAAGCTTCTTGTATTTTTCGGATTAGTTGTTCGTTTGTTATTATTTTTTTTCTATGCAAATGAGTTCCTTGATCCGTTCCCAGACGAAAAAATTTAAAGGGACCAAATCGGGGGTCTGAGCAGGCCAAGGCCATAGTCCACCTCTGCCGATCCAACCATCCGGGAAACAAGTATTTAGGTATTCTTCCACTATTAGACTCCAGTGTGCAGGATAACTACATTACTTAAAAAAAATTAAGGGCACAAAAAAGTTTTGAAAAATTTTTAGTGATTTTTGAAAAGCTGTAACTTTATAACACTAACTGAGTTTTCCAAAAAACACCAAAACACTATACACTACACTCGACGCGCGTTTCGCCAACAAAGTTGGCATCATCTGGAGATGATTAAAACTATATGAAAAATAGTCGTATCGAGATGGAAAAAAAAACATTTTGAAGCTTGAAGTTTCTAGTTTTGAAATCCTTTAAAATTCTAAACTGCGGTTACTGTGCAATCCAAATAAATATGGCGAGACAAAAATTTTCCAAAATTTCTTTACGAGCGGTCTCGGGCTCAGAAAAAAATTTTCGGGTTAAATCAATACAAATACCAGTTAGCCTGGTTATTCAACTTTAATTTAGTTTTTTAACAGACTTTGTATGACCATTTGTTGCTGAAATATCGATGGTTGAATAAAAAATTATGCGTTTGTTTTGATCATCGATATTTCAGGAACTAATCATAATCTTACAGCGAATCGAAGAATGATTTTGATAACCTGAGTAAACCCTCTATAAACGACGAATGTCGTTTTTGAGCACAAGATTTTTTATCCCTCGTTATTAATTTGAAAAACTCCGCCTGGGGCAGTTGAGAGGGGGATTGAGTACCTTCAAGATTGTCACTGCCGGTCCCAAGCCCGGGTAAAGGAGGAGGGTTGCAGCGGTAGACTAGCTCTCTGCCATGCGTAAAAAAAATTACTGCTAAAAATCCAAAAGCGCAGCCTCGGAACAAGGACGGATTAAACGGAAAACGACTCAGGCAAAGGAAAAGGAATATGAATATAGCATGTTGGAATATTCAGGGTCTAAGCACAAAAGAACATTTAGTGTTTAGAGAGCTTCACTCGTACAATGTCGATATTGCTGTACTTACAGAGACAAAAAAGAAAGGACAAGGAAATAAATATATAGATGAATATATATACTTTTGGAGTGGAGTAGAAAAAGCAAAAAGAGCTAAATCTGGCGTGATAGTAGCTATAAAAAAGAAATTTGAAACAAACATAATAAGCTGGAACCCAATAGATGAAAGAATAATAACAGTAGACCTTGAAATAAAAGGGAGAAAAATAAGAATATTCGGAATCTATGCACCAACTGATGACTCAGATAAAACAACAAAGGACGAATTCTTTGAAAAAACTCTCAGAGGAACTGGATAAGACACAAGATAAAATAGAAATCATCCTGCTAGGGGACTTAAACGGAAGGGTAGGTAAAGCCCTTGACAGTAAGATTATTGGACGACACGGTGAAGATGTGGTAAACGAAAATGGTGAAAGATGGATAGAGCTCTGCGAAGAACACTCGTTGAAAATCTTAAATGGGTTCTTTCAACATAAAGATATCAATAAATATACCTGGATCCAAAAAACGAAAAATCTAAAATCTATATTGGACTACATTGTTACTAAACAAAACTCAATGATAAGACCCCTTGATGTAAAAGTGTGGAGGGGAGCGGAATGTGGATCGGACCATTTATTAGTAAAATCGACTATAGAAATAAGACACAATAACTGGAAAAAAAAAGAAGACAAACAGAATATAAATTCTGAGAGACAAAAGGTTTACAACCTAGACAGATTAAGAAACGATCCACCAGCTTCCTCTACAAATTACGTTTGGCTCAGAAGATAAAAGACGAAATAACCGGAACGGTACAACAAATATATGAAGAGCTAAAACAGAAACTACATGAAGCAGCGTCAGAGGCATTAGGAACAAAAGAGAAAAGACCCAAAAACTTCTGGTGGAGTGACGAACTAAACGAATTGGTAGAAGAGAAGAAGAAGCTATATATCAAATGGTTATCTAGCAACAATGAGGAAGATCGTAAACAGTACAACAGATACAAATATATAGTTAAAAAAGAAATAAAAAAGAAGACAAACTTGGCATGGGACAATAAATGCACGCAAATAAGCTCAATGATAGGAGGATCTAGGTCCAGGGAAGCATGGAAAACGATAAACAACTTAAAAAAAAACTCTAACGAAGTGAAAAAGATAAACCCTATAAGAACAGAAACATGGAAAGACTATTACAGTGATCTCTTGATAGAAAATAGAAGAGAATATCTGGACACTGGCTTAACCAATAGAGAAATAGAAGATAACACAACAGAAGAAATTACTCTAGAAGAAGTGAAGACGGAACTAAAAAAAATGAAGAATAGCAAAGCGGCGGGACCAGGAGATCTACCTATCGAGCTACTGAAACATGCTACAACAAAAGTACTGGAAACGATCTGTACTATATTTAATAAGTGTTTGAGGGGAGAACCGATACCAACGGACTGGAAAGTATCCATTATAAATCCGATATATAAGAAGGGAGACAGAAGGAAGTGCGATAACTACAGAGGTATAAGTATAACTTCATCAACCGGAAGTCTATATGGAAGAATCCTTAAGACAAGAATAGAGAAAGACATTGAGGAAATGGAGGAACAAAGCGGTTTTAGACCAGGAAGATCCGGTACAGATAATATATTTACCCTGAGACATTTAGCGGAAAAGTATCAGTCAAAAGGAATGGAACTCCATGTAACTTATATAGACCTAAAAAAAGCATTCGACTCTGTCCCGCTCCAGAAATTGTGGACTGCACTAGAAGAATCGGACATCGACACGGTATATATAAACGGAATTAAGACCATTTATAGAGAAAATCAAGCTGTTGTCAAGGTTGGAAAACATACCTCGGCCCCTTTCTCACCAACAAAGGGCGTGAAGCAGGGATGTTGCCTCTCCCCCACCCTGTTTAAAATTTACTTAAATGCTGCTCTAAAACAATGGACTAGAAAGTGCAGCCCGATGGGAATACGCTTAGAAAACAGTCACCTATACACCATCCTCTTTGCGGATGACCAGATAGTAGTCGCAGAGGATCAGCAAGATATGTCATACATGCTCAATAAACTTATAGAAGAATATAATAAATGGGGCCTAGAGGTAAATACAGAGAAAACACAGTATATGGTTATAGGAGGTAAAGGAGAAGACATAGAACTGGACAGCGGGATGATAAAAAATGTGACCGAATATAAATACCTTGGGGTTACAATTTGTGAAAATGGGAGAGACGACAAGGACATCAGGGAGAAGATGGCTAAAGGAAGGAACTTGATAAAAACACTACATCCCATCCTGTGGAAAAGTAATATTACAATTAAAACAAAAAAGAATATTTTTAAATCAATAATAGAACCAGTCATGACGTACGGATCAGAGGTGTGGGTTACAGGCAAAAATATGAACCAGAAAATACTTGCAGCTGAGATGTCGTATTGGAGAAGATGTTGCAGGTTAACTTCATTAGATCATGTCAGAAACGAAGATATTAGAGAAAGAATGACAGTTACAGACACTATTATAGATACAATAAACGAAAAACAACTAAAATGGTACGGACATCTAAGACGCATGAACGTAGAAAGAATACCACAGAAAATCTGGAATTGGACCCCATACAAACGAAATAAGAGAGGAAGACGACGCAAGAAGTGGATAATGAATATTCGCAAAGGAATGGAAGAACGAGGACTACAGGAAGGAGACTGGAATGATAAAGAAAGATGGCGCTTAGGATGCGAGAAGCGGCGATGATGCTGCAAAGCCTCGCTATATATATATATATATATATATATATATATATATATATATTAATTTGAAAAATGTACAAAAAATTTGTTTTTCTAATTAAGAAATCTACGGCCAGTTTACAAATATTGAGGAAGAGACTAATGTTGCCAGGTTTCTATTAGTTTGTTATACCCCCAACAGCTCTAAATTTTCAAATTGATTCACCTCACGGGTTTTTCCCGGTTTTTTGAAACATCATTTAATGATCAGCAAGATGGAAAAAAAATGTTTTCTTTACTTTCCTTACAATTTTGCTTTCGTTACTTATCAAATTAAAAAAAAAGAAAGAACTCGTAAAGAATTTTTTTTAGAAAGTTGAATTTTTTTTTCGAATATTTTTATTCAATTTCCACTTCGGAAGTTATGTCGATGTAGGGTCTGTTACTTTCTTAATGTAGCGTGTGGCTGCTCTTCGGTTACGATGTTTGCTGCACCTTTGGTCCCGCTGGTTGCAGCTCCCTCGATGTAGCGTCTGGCACTTGCCATAATTTTATGAATTAAAATTAAATCCAAAATAATTTGATAAGTATTGTAAGCAAAACTGTTTGCAATACCTCTAAATAGCATCTTGATATGACCATTTTTATAAAATTACAGCCTCTCAAGAATCACTGAAAATGTTTCGGAATTTTCTTGGTCCCTTAATTGTTTCGAGTAGTGTATTTTAGGTTTTTTTAAACAAGTTTGGAAACTAATAAATTGCTTCAACGTAATACACAATATTTCCTCAATCAGGGGATGCAGTGATTCGAGAATTAACAAAATATTCGATTTATACATTCATACACCCTGTACATTTGGTGAAATATTGCAGACTATTACCGAAGTAAAATTTTATAGAGGGCGTTTGAATTAGATTAGACTAGACACCATCTAGTTTATATTCCACTCTGTTATAACATCTCCATTATTGCCAAAAATAAGTAAAATCAAAGAATAATGTTTTTAATATGTTATCTAATGGAAACATTTGAAAAATTCGCGAAATAGCAATCAAACGTCAATAATGCATACGTAATTTTATTTCAATGGAAGATCGATACAAGTGCAGAATTACCGATGTGATAATCGTTTGGAATTACACGCATTTGTATGTCTGTAGTGTTGCTGATAACCGTTGATGCAGAAGAAATTACAATTTAATATTACGCGTAAACGATGATATCGAACAGAAAATACATATTTATCAGGCGTGAGAGTTTACAGTATTTTATTAGGATCGTTTATGTAACTTAAATTAGACCAGATACCTTGCGAATTTCCAAGAAACTTATAAAGCAATCAACACAACTAGTCACTTCACGATGGAGACTTATTGTATTAAATATAGATGGTTATTCTAGTTGTCGAAAAAGTCATAAATAATAATTTACTAAGTATATTTAAATAAATCAAAATTAAAAACAAAAATTGAAGATACTGGATCATAAGTCACTTCACAACAAATGAAATTGTCCGGAAGCAACTGTAAATGATAATTTATAAAGTTTGACGTATGTTAAACTCAAAAAATAGTTACATTTTACAATAGATATTTGAAATATTTTGGCACTAAAGTGAAAGTGGATAAAATAGTTTAGAAAACGACTAAATGTTAACAGTGTTACTAGCGATATAAGTATATAAGTATTGAGTAAATTCATTTGGTCATGAAAATGATACCTTGTAATATGTTAATAAATACTTTATGCCTAATTATTGTGAATTTCTTATGTATTTTATTGAAATTACGGTTACAGTACCAATATCTAAGTCGAATAGACGTGAAACCAGAAGGATTATAAGGACAACAACGCACAATGATCATCCACTAGAGAATGATCGTTGTCTATGAAGAAGATGCGGGGCGTATTTTAAAGAACAATTCGATTCAAGTAGTTTCTATGGGCTGAGGAGTCGACAAATTATTCAAAATGTGGATGGCCTGTGGAAAATAAGTAAGGAAATCATTGAAATTATGTAAGGTGTTATTTTGGCGGATTATGGTGTTAAAATTTTCTATGATCACAAATGAAGCATCGGAAACTAGCACCAAAAATTTACCATGAAAGATTGGAGATTAATAAAGCGTCATCCATTTGGATTTTGACTTATGCTGGAATAAAAATGTTTGCGAATGAGGTATTTGCAAAGAAAATGTGGAAATTTTTAGTTCAGAATAAAGGCTTTTTTTCTAAAAGTATGAACGATGAACATGAATATATTTCTAAAACTTATCAACAAAGCAAATAGCAATTCAGTATATAGAAAAAGGTTCTTCATCGCCAAAAAAAGCATTGACGAAAATCGTCATTGCTTTTCATTGTTCGTCAGGAAAGCTATGGCTTGAGAATACTGTGAGCAATGCGTTTATTACCCGATGCAGATCGAGTAAAATTTAAGCGCTTACTCTAATGAATATATGTAACATGAATATATTTCCTATCATATTCCTCTATAAGGTGTTTGCAAGAATGAAGAGTCGTATTATGGTCCGAGGTAATGGACGGGTTTCACTGTTGTGTGTGGTATTATATACCTGGGTTTGAATGCCACCGAAGGTTCTGCATCTCATCTTGAGCATAGGTGTGTTTGTTCACGTCTCTATCAAACTTTTTCCTCCATAACCCAAGATTTTAGGGAATGGTTGTCAATGTCTGAGCGTTTAAAGACGATGTTTTTGGATGATTGCAAGGATTGCAAGGTCGACGTTTTTCTAATAAGTTCGAAGCAGTAGTGGAAGAATATTTAGCAGACTTATCAACTATTTTTTTTCGAGTTTATATATAGGTATGTAAGAAAAATGAAGAAATAAGTGTGTGACTGTGACTATTAATGGAATCTGTCTGCTTTCCTTCGTGGTTAGGTGGAATTTAATATTTCTCATGTATAATAATTATATCGAAAACAAATAATATATTTGTGGCCAAAATCTACATCTACGCATGCTTTTAACCCTTAGTTGGCGTACCAGGGTCAAATTGACCCGGGCAAAATTTTAAATGGTAACTGCATTGCGCATTTACGCTATAGTGCGCCAACTGTCTCGGTACCTTTAAGTTAGTTGAGACTGCGCTCTGAAGTGTTTCGATCGCTTGTTTGCTGCCCTGGCTGATATCAGTAGTAAGTATCGTAGGGTCAAATTGACCCTGGTTCACTAAATACGTTATAATTCTGTGAGTACGTCGCGGATTAATTCTTCAGGATAAAACTAAAATTATGGCTAAAAGTACACGTTTTGGCGATTCTAAATTTGAAACTACTCTATTAAAATGGTTGGCCGAAGATGGTGATGCAAATAGTTATGTGAGCACTGATGCATAGTATGAGAATGTCATTGAAAGCGAACACAATTCTGAGAGTTTGCAATCAGCATCTAACGTAGATGAATCAAATAAGGAACATCTCGGTCCAAGTCGTTTTGTGTAAAAAAACTTCCTTTTTATGTTTATTGTGCAAAAAACCATTTGTAATGACTGCAGCGAGCACATTTACAATAACTAATTGTGGATAATGCATTATCCACATTAACTTTACCTTACGTTAGAGTTGCACGTTTTTTTGTAGAAATAAATTTCGTTCATATGATTACATTTTTTTTAAATTATGTCTTTATTGATATTATTAAGATTTTCAAGAGGTCAATTAATAATTAATTTGTTATTGTAAAACACTAATTAAACAAATGTGTCAATATTAATCAATAATTTATATTTATTTTTGTATTAGAAGCTGTGTTTATTTTCTTATGTCATTGGATTATTTTTATTTTAAAATATACTACTTAGCCATCTAATTGCGCTATTTATTTAAAAGTTATCACATTTTGTCAAAATTCGCATTTTAAATGACAGGGTCATTGTGACCCTGGTTCACTAGGTATGTTGCTAAAAACAGGCTCACCAACTAAGGGTTAAACTTTATCAATTCTACAAGCTCCAAGCTCCTCTAAAAGTTTCACACGTAAGGAATCAGTATTGACTAACTTTCGTGATAATTGTAAGATATTGTAAAAGTAATAAATAATCTGGAAGTCGTGGAATGTAGAATATTACTAAATAGTCCAACTAATTCTTCCAAATTTGATAATTTGGAATAATTTCATGTATGTTATCTATAATCGATTCATTATTTTAATTTATTTTCGTAAGCTATAACAATTTTTATTTTGAAATACATAAATATACACTGAGTAGAATTTTTTCAATTCATTTGAAAGTGTATTTATTTCTTATTAATTTCAGAAAGGGGAGTTCTGTTGCTGCTTTATTGAGTAATATAACTCCAACCTCCTATATATACCACTCTTAAATTTTCCACTTAAAACAATTTTTTTCAATTAACTCAATATTTTCTGTTCATTATCTGGCAATGTAGATGTAAGCCTGAGTTGTAGAGCTAACAAAAGTAATGAATGCGACGATGATGATGAGTATATAAGAAATTGACATGCAACCAGATTTAAACTAAATCCCATAAATCATTATCAAAATATATTGGCGGCTAATTAAGTTTATTATATTTTTTCTTGCGTTGATTAACCAACCGATCAAGATAGTTAGGATTGTCACATTCCCTTGTGCAATTTGTATTAAGAAGCGTCTGGTAATATCTATGTACAAAATTTTATTATCGATGCCGACAGAAGTTAATTGGCTTCTTCGCCTTAGTTGCTTCTCAGAATATTCCAATCATAGCACTGTGGTTACAGTATACAGCGTCTTGCTAAAGATTCACACAATATTCATAATATTATTAAATGATTTTTTGAAAAAATCTTAAATTCATTAAACTTATTTTTTAAAAGGACGTTGAATTAATTGTCACTTCACATCCTGTAAATTATTTAGTCTATTAAAATACATGTAATTTTAAATAATCCCGAAGAAAAAGAAACCCAAGGAGGTCAGTGACCGGTTAACGTAGCGGTTATTCAGTTAAGTCTAAAATCGTTCCCCTATGACAAATAGGGGATACTAGGGAAGATGATCAAATATTGTCGAGTTGTGAAATATTGTATTGTAAAAAGTGACATGTTGCGAATTTGTGGTTATCAATTATCCTATGTTTGAAAAATAGGTTGTGACGTCACGTAGACGACGTTCTCTAATGTCAACTATAATTGACAAACTTTCTCTCAAGAACGATTCTTTAATAGCCGAAAGGCCAGAGGATACACAAAGTGAACAGGACGATGAAACTGAGCAGCAGCAGTTTTATCCTCTTGTTTTCTGCACAACTTCTGCAGAGGGGCTCACTTAGCTTCATGTTGTGAAGCTATTTCCTTAGTTGACAGTATCCGGTTAGAATTTCCTTCACTAGGAGAGAATCTTCCTGGAAAAGTTTGTGCCATACGTTTGTGCCCATGAATATTTCGACTAGTAAACGTCCTTGTCAATCTGTCAGCATCCTTGTTGCGTCTACACTACGCTCGTCCCTTCGTTCAGGCCACAGATGTGCTATGTGGGTCGACAAACAGTTGACTGTACTTACCAATGTGTGATGACATACCCATGCTTATTCTATTCCTATTTTATAGTTTCACAGACTCAGCAGTGACCATCTAATATTGTCAGTGCAAATTTTGAATGTTTTGCTTGTTACTTGTCTCTTTGGCGGCTGTGGTAATATTTCCATTTGTACTATGCTGGCAAGACTATTCAAAGATCACTTCATATTTGATGTGCAGTAATTTTTAATATACTCCGCATCTTGGTACTTCTTTCTTAGAGGCCTGTGTGAAGGTATTGATTGTTCCTTCATGGTCGTTCTCATCCTGCTTCTTCTCTATTTGAGCCATCTTTGAAGGTATTCACAGACTATTCCTTCATTATTGCTTTCATTTTCACTTGTTATGTTTATTACTTAGGGTCTGTCAAGAGGAATTTACAGGCGGTGCTATCGCAGCCCATCTCTAGGGAAGGTATCATGTTGATAGCCTCATTCCACAGATTGTTCATAGCATTCCCAAATCCCTGGTTTGGTTATATACTAACAGATTTCGGGCATACTGTGATAGAAGCACCCATATCGTTATATAGTAAAGCCATAATATCGTAAAGACTTATATCGTTAAGTCGTAATAGTGGGAAACTGTGAAGCCAGAAAGTCGGGTAATACCTTAAGATGACAAGATCGTAATATCGTAAGATCAAAAGGTTATAAAATCACAAGAGTGTATGTATGTAAGATCATAAAAAATTATAGTTTTACAATTTTTTATTTGTAAAATTATTTACCACTATGTACAATGCCATGACTTTAAAAAATCGTTGACTGACTAAGATGATATTATAAATGGAATTTTCTTCCACTTTTACCGTTAGTCGACCTTGTTATCTCAAACTCTCAAGATCGAACTCATCGAACTTAATGCATCGTGGTGTTCGGAGAATAAACTATCAATAAATATAGATAAATGTAAAGTTTGCTCGTATGCCTTGAAGAAAAGCAACCACTAACTTATGATTATTATGTTGGTGGTACGGTTTTAATACGTTCTGAAAATATTAAGGATCTTGGCGTGTATTTTGATGATAAGCTATCGTTCTCTGGGAATATCAACCATATGGCTCTTAATGCATTTAGAACCCTTGGTTTCGTGATTAGAAACACGGCATGGTTTAATAACACTGCTGCATTAAAATGTTTATATTTTGTGTTAGTTTGCATTAGAATGTTGTAACCTTATTTGGTATCCCCGCTATCTATATCACATGAATTAACTTGAAATATTCAATGACGCTTCCTCAAGTATTCATCTTTCCGTATAGATAATTATTATTAATTAAAGGGCTATAATCATATTCTGTTTCTATAAAGATTTGACAACCAGTCATCACTCTAGAGGGGTGCTTACCTAGCTACTCATCTTTACTTAAAATGTTCCTTAATAGTAGATTCACTCGCATTACTAAGTATGTTTGGTATACGCATATCTAGACTAGGGTCTCGGGAAGAAAGTATCTGCCTGTTATCTGTGTTTTGATTGTGCAGGACCCACTGAATATCCTCAGAACGCCAGGTATAGTCTGGTATACTTGCACTGATGATGAAATAGCGATATGCAGTTCCGGGACTAGTCCTGGTGGTGTAACTGAGAATTAATTAGATCAGTAACATATAAGTCAGGAATCGAGAAAGGAACTACCAAACCGCCAAGCGGTTATCGAGTAGTTCCCCAATAGCAAGGCTATTACATAATCGCTATAGGAAGCAACTACTCATCAGGCTAAAGCCCCGCCTGGCATTGAATTATACCTAAAAGCGATAATCGACCCCTTTCTCGTGTTTCTGCACGATCAGACAAGATTTCAAAAAATAAAACCCGCCACGGGTAGAATTCGACATCTGTCCCGGATGGTAACTCAACGACAGACAGCTGTTTCGAACTTATTGGGTCACACCAATGCCGTACACGGTACGCCGATCCAGGACAAATGCCGAATGAAATCCGTGGGGTATACATCTACATCGATACGATCGATATATCTACATTGATATACAGATCGTATCGATGCGATCGATACCTCCAGCCGTGTACGGCACTGGTGAGTTCGAAACAGCTGTCTGTCGTTCGGTTCCCACCCGGGACAGATGTCGAATCCTACTCGTGACGGGTTTTATTTTTTGAAACCTTGTCTGATCGTGCAGAAACACGAGAAAGGGATCGATTATTGCTTTTAGGTATAATTCAATGCCTGCCGAGGCTTTAGCTCGAGGAACAGTTGCTTCCTATAGCGATTATGTAATAGCCTTGCTATTTGGGAACTACTTGATAACCGCTTGGCGGTTTGGTAGTTCCTTTCTCGATTCCCGACTTATATGTTACTGACATAGATCGTATCGATGTAGATGTATACCCCACGAATTTTATTCGGCATGTGTCCTGGATCGGCGTGCCGTGTACGGCACTGATAAGAACTAATAAGTTCGAAACAGCTGTATGTCGTTCGGTTCTCATCCGGGACAGATGTCGAATCCTACCCGTGGCGGGTTTTGAAAATTAATTATATGGCAATAATTCTTTGAATTTGAGTTTAGTTAATTTACAACTCACATATTCATATTATACCGTTACTGTTTTCAAATAACGGCTAGTAGGTATAATCAATTTAATCGTTGCACATAACATAACTAACCAGTTTTATATGATATTTATTATCTTTCTGGAGTAGTAAGCATATATGGAAAAAATGAAAACACGGTTATTTACTGGACTTTAGTATTATTACATTTTTATGGCTACGTTGTGAAGGTAAATTAATTACGTATCGTGAAGAATCATGAATGTGTCATAAATTCAAGCTTCTTGCTGCAGGAAAGGAAATAAACATTTAAGTTTCATAATTAACGAATTATGTTAATTACAGTATTACACCGAACGAAGTTATCTGAATGCTTTTTCAGCGCATATTTGCAGCGGAAACATTATCATATTTAAGTAATAAACCACAATAATATTCCCATTACTTAGGCTGCTTTAGAATTATTTATTTGCAAGCCCGCTATACCGTTGATTTTAGGTGTGTGGTCTTAGACCTAGGTCAGTTATACAGGTCGACCCATATAAAATAGAAGCACCCCTTTAAAAAATATATTTTATAACCAACTGAAATGCAGTTTTTCGAACCTATTATCTTTATTCTTGAAGTACCTTAAATTGTGGACTGTAGTATTTTATTTTTTATTATTCTTGTTGTATCTTTGGATTAGGAATTATAATTCACTACACAGGTCACTATTTCATTGGTTTATTGAGAATATGTACACTAAATTACAAACTTATTCTATTGTACAGAAAAAGTTGCCATTAATCACGCTGTTAAGTTACATAGAGGGTGGTTTGTTTCCCTACATGGCTTCACCCAAGATGCGTACATACGCACTGGAATTATGTTGATTGCATTGCCCTCAATATGCTGGGGCCTTAGGTTGACTCTTGACAGACCCTAAACACCTTGTACATAACCAGTCTTACAATAATGGACACTGATACTATATATTTTTTTACTTTAAAGTATATTGTATAATACAATGGATTGAGAGAAAGAATAAACGGTTTAGAGATGCATAACAAGGGTTAGATAATATATCAGTATATGTATCAGAGACATACGTATATAGAAAGAAGAGACCCATATATAGAAGTATCAATCATCATCTTGAGGTCATCAGTCCTAAGACTGGTTGGACGCTAACCTCCAGCTTCTCCTATCTTGTGCTAACCTGCGCATTTCGCTAATTGTAGAAGTATCAATACATAGGCAATATTGCAATTTTTGTTATAGGTCGTTTGTAAATTCCATATTTTGCTTTTAATTCCACAACCCTAACCTTATTGTCATTTCCCGGTATTACCTTAATAACACGTGCAATTGGCCAATGTAGTGGTGATAAATTTTCATCCTTTATAAGGACAAGCATATTTTCCTGAACATTAGGAATAGTTTTATGCCATTTAGGCCTATTTTGTAACTGAACTAAATAGTCCTTGTGCCACTTTTGCTAAAAATGCTGTTGAATTCGAGTACAGAGCTTCCAAAATTTTAGCCGATTAGTGGGCACAGTACATCTGGTTCTGGAAAACTTGTTAACGGCCTGCCAATTAAAAAATGGCCTGGTGTTAAAAAGGTTAGATCAGTCGGATCATTAAACATAGGAGTTATTGGCCTTGAGTTTAAGATTGTTTCAATCTGAATTATGATCGTGTTGACTGATATCATATGCATCGACAGTACGCACGCACACTGGATTTATGTTGATTAAATTGTCTTCAACACATTGTAATACGTTTAATAATAAAGAAGGTGATATGATCATTAAATTTTAAAAGTACACCTACCGTGAAACCCTTTCTATTACTTGAAAACAAAAGAAGCTTGTGACTTCGACAGTCTATTACCGAATAATTATACAAGTTAAGTGATGCCAACTATATTAAATTATTCGGTTCATAAAGTGGGGTAACATCATCACAACATGGTTGGTATTGTGACTCAAAATCTTGCCAGAATAATTTTGAACAGGGTAGTATTCTGAAAAAGGCAACGTTTGGTGTGGGACACTGAATGAGAGAATATTAATTCATGCGAAACGGTTGTATAATTTTGAAATAAAACTATTTGTCTATTTTAGTAGTGTCAAAAACCGCAAAAATACCATTCACATATCTGAATCATATTCTAGGTAGGTACTCGAATACTTGTCGCCAAATGAAAAAAAAAAGTTATGATATTCTCGATATTATTGTTATTTATTTTTCCGCACTCCACTATACGCGGAAAAGTAATGTATTCGTGTAAAAAACATTTTTTTCCTAGGGTTTATTTTTCGTTTTTCGACATAAAAAACAAAAAAAAAAAATGGTTTTTAAACCATTTTGTGTGTGTGTGTGTGTATCGTTATCGTTGTTGTCGGCATTTATTGTTTTTAGCACGATAACTCAACTAAATCGTATCGGATCGATCGGGTTTTGACTGATTCTGATCGGGGACGTCTCCCAGGTGACACTTATTGATTTTGAGGTGGATATAATACACTCTACCATGTTCATGGGTCATGAGAAAGCACAATGGTGGACTATTTGAGAAATTTTTTTGTTAGCACGATCACTCAATTAAATTGTCTCGGATCGATCAGGTTTCGACTGATTCGATTAGGGACGTCTACCAGACGACATCTATTGATTTTGAGGTGGATAGGACACCCCACCCTGTCCATGGGTCATGAGAAAACACGATGGTAGACTATTTGAGAAAAATTGAAATAAGTAAAACTGCCGCAAAAAACACATATTCTGCATTTATGTGTTGCTTATTTTTTTTCTCTGCCACTCAATTTCGTGATAGAGATGTTCTACGCGCGGAAAAGTCCGTTTTAAGGTTTTAAAACTGTTTATTTTTATCACATATTCTTGTGGATGAAACCGAAGAACTGTCTTATTACTTGAAATCTGTCAAACATGACATTGAGAAGAGGTAGACGGGGTTTTTTCAAAAACATACCTTTTAACTCAGTGTGTCGCTAAATGAAAAGTAAATAAGTTATAATCTCTTCAATATTATTAATATTATTAATATTGGCCCCACATACTCTTGTGTATAAAACCAAATAATCGTCTTATACTTGCAATCTGTCAAACGTGTTGCTAAGGAGAGACAGATGGTGTTCTTTGAAAAATATACATTTCAGTTCAGCGTATCGCAGAATGAAAAGAAAATAACTTACGGGTATAATATACTCGATTTAGTTATTACTATTGCCACATATTTCTGTGTATAAAACAAAACAACTGTTTTGACACTTGCAGTCCATGAAATTTGATGCTGAGGAGAGATAGACATATTTCTTCAAAAATATATCTCTTAACTCAATGTGTAGCAAAATGAAAAGAAAATAAGTTATAATGTTCTCAATATTATTAATAATTTGTCAAACGTGACGCTCTGGAGAGGTACACCGTGTTTTTCTTTAAATATATTAGTTTAGCGTGTTGATAAGAAAAAAGCAAGTAAGTTGTAACATTCTCGATATTATTAGTATTTTTCCCACATACTCTTGTATATAAAACCAAATAACGGTCTTAATACTCTCAATCTGTCAAACATGAGGCTGAGGAGAGATAGACGGTGGTTCTTTTTGAAGGAAATACACATCTTAGTTCACTATGTCGCAAAATAAAAAGTAAATAAGTTATAACATTCTCGATAGTATTATTACTTTTACCGCATATTTTCCTACATAAAACCGAAGAACCGTTTTCATACTTGGAATCTGTCAAATGCAATGCTGAGGAGAGACCGACGGTATGCTTTAAAAAATATAACTTTCAGTACGACATATCGCCAAATGAAAGGCAAGTAAGATATAATATTCTCCATAGCATTGCTATTTTTACCACATATTCTTGTGTATAAAACTAAAGAACCATCTTGATACTTGCAATCTATGAAACTCGACGATAAGGAGAGACAGATGGTACTTTTTAAAAAATATACCTTTAAACTCAGCATGTCGCCAAATGAAAGGCAAATAGGTTATAACATTTCGATGTTACTAGTATTTATTTCCCATATTCTTGTGTATGAAATCAAAGAACCGTCTTGATTCTTGCAATTTATCAAACGTGGCGCTGAAGATAGACAGACGGTGTTGTTTCAAGTAGGTATAGTATGAGTTCAGTGTATCGCCAAATGAAAAGCAAATAAGTTATAATATTCTCGATAGCATTATTATATTCAACACATATTTTTGTGTATAAAACTAAACAACCGTCTTGATACTTGGAATTTTTGAAACATGAAAATGAGTAGAGACAAACAGGGTTTTTTCAAAAATATACCTCAGCATGTCGCCAAATGAAAAAAAAAGTTGTAATCTTCTCGATATTATCAGTATTTTCCCTACATATCCTTGTGTATAAATAAATCTAAGTAACCGTCTCTATACTTGCAATCTGTCAAACGTGACGCTGATGAGACGCAGATGGTATTTTTTCAAAAATATATATTTCAGTTCAGCGTTTGCAAAATGAAAAAAACATGTTATAATATTCTTGATATTACCAATATTTTCTCCACATACTTTTAATGCATAAAAGGACCATCTTGATACTTGCATTGTGTTAAATGTGACGCTGAGGAAACAGAAACGGTATTTTTTAATTTATTGGTTCAGTTATTCCCTCCCGCATAACTGAAAACATCTAAACAATACATCCACAAAAATTACATTATAAAGTGATGTCATTATTATTTCTTTACATATCCTTTTTATGTCAAATGTATCACATCTTTTTTTCTTTAATTCGTCTTTGTTATCTTTTTATGTATTTATTTTCGATGTAAATTCTGTAATATAGTAAAAATTTATACACTAAAATAATTTTTGATATTTAAAATTTAAATGTTTCCACATAATAGAATGTATGAATTGATATTTATGTATCGCTTTCCACTAGTTTTAAATTAATTTACAAATTCATGTGAATATTCCATTCAAACGTGAAATGTTCGTCCATTTCAAATAGCCATCCCCATAAACATCCAAGATTTCTCTGTTTCGAGAAAATTACAAATTATAAGTAAGCTCAAGTACTCTTCACGTGTCTTGAACTCTCTGATTACTGCCCCTTTAAAGCGGCGGCTTCTGGTAAAACCTCTCGAAAAATTACATAGATGTTTTATTACAGTGTTCCTTATCGTCTAGAGGTTTAAACGAAACTGTTGCGAAAGAGAATCCGATATCGTGGGAGCTTTATGGTAAACAGGCAATTCTTATACGTATGCCTTGTATGAAATGGTAATGAGATAATGCATTTGAATTATTTCGTTTTCTCGTGCATTTATTATGCTGAATTAGTTCCACCACTTACACGCTACACATTTATTGTTATTATTAATCTTTGCAAATAAATGAAAACTGTCGTGAGGCATCTCTTGAATTATTTATTTTGCGCCAAAGATTCGAATATGTTATTTGTTCATTCATCGGAAGGCTGCAGATTTTAGTTACGTGGAAGTATTTCACTCGTTTCTTGTTCTTGGGATTTCGGTCAGTTAAAATGAATAACAAAATTGTCAATCCTTCGTTCTCTGAAACAATATCCAGATAACCACATTAATTTGTTAATTAATTTTTTACTACATTGACTACGTTTTGTTAAACGTAGGCAATGTTATGAGTAATTTTTATAACTACTTATATTCGTATATTTGTTACATGGATATAATTAAAGCATAATAATGCTGAAGAAAACCACATAATGTGCTTCTCACACAAATAGGCTATTAAATCAAGAATTTCTGTAGGAAGTTGAGCCATCTGTCTACTTAAACTTATAAAAATCTTTTTTAAGGCTCTGCTGAGTTCACATCTCTTACGTAAAAATATTGATGATATAATTGAAGAGGTAATTATTCGGTAATTATAATTGTAAACTTCGTGAAACGCTATTTCGGAAGAACAATAAGTAATAACAATTGAAAGAACATGGGAACCAGTAGCTGTGAACATCTTGAAAAATATTACATTTACTGAAAATAGGAATTCGTTCAAAAAGTTATATAAACGCCGTATGAGTTCTATAAAATGTATGTCACAGATGAAATATTTAAACTGTTTTTAACGAACCCAGGCACTATTCACAGCAAAAAAAAAAAAAAGAAGAAATAAGGTATATCTAAGCGATTGCAAATTCGCATTTGGAAAGAAACATATCAAGATAAGATGGAAACGTTTTTAGGCTGCTTTATGTGTTTAGGATTACTGCAAATCCGTGTTGTTCCTATTGATCGAAATGCTGTTTGAATAACTCATCGAAAACATTTATATTGAGATATCGATTTCAAATAAACATAGTGTATTGCTAAAAACGAAATTGATAACTCTGTTTCTAATAGGTTGTAAAATATTTCTCCACTGTTGAATATGCTATAGAATTCTTTTCCAGCTACAATTGGTTAGGCTGAACTTATGCATATCGATGGGAGACTAGATCCTTTCAGTAAATTGAAAAAGACAATGATTAATACATGAGGTCATTAATAAATGAAAGAAAACACTTCATAGGTTTCACAAAAATATTTTTTTTGGTGAAATCTATCAAGTGTTTTCTTTCATTTACTAGTCAAAAATGTTTAAACAAGTATTTAAACTTGTATATTTCCCATTTCTTTTTATGTTTTACGAAATATACTACTTGTTGTTTATTTGTTTTTTATAAACATAGCTTTACTTACAACTAAGGAAAAAACATTACCCAAAAATCTAAAAAAATATAATAAACATGTTTTATTTGAATTATTCTGTTATGTGGTGTTTTCATAAGCGAATCTAATTAATAAATTTGTTAGAAATTCATGTAATAATTTGTGGGAACAATTTTTGGGAAGGAAGGCATATAAAGGGCGACGAGAACCAACTAAATGGCCATCACGTTCCCTCACGTGCATGTACAGGATGAAGATGGGTACTATTGTATTCGAACAAAGAATAATTTATGTTAGAACGATAGAGAATTGTAATTTAAAAAAGGACTATGATGACTACAGCTCAACCACAAAATTTGAAAAAACGTATTTACATGTCCAAGAATAATTTAATAATGGAACATTGTGCGAAACCTTATCACCACGATCTATATCAATTTGATAACAAATTATAATCATAGAATCTCTATTCCATTTAAAAACTGTGAAGGGGGTATCTGTCTTTCTAAGGGGGCTGAAGAAGAAGGTATAAAATCCGTTCAAATTATGTCATTTTAAAATTAAACAGTAAATCATAGATAGATTATATAGAAAATGTATTTACCATTTATTTGTGAGACATATATTTTTGTAATATTTATGTTGTGTACTAAAAAAGCTTGTAATAAAACTAACCAATAAAATAATCCATATATAAGAAATCTAAGAGAAAGAGAATAATGAAAAACATTTTTCGTATTATCTCTATTTATTTTCTTCATTCACAACTTATCAGAAACGCTATTTTTAGATGTATTACCGTTTTAAGATGTATGTATTCCATCTACGTATTGTTATAAGTTACAATATTGTTTATGGTTGTTTTTACAATTAACACTTATTTATTGCAATTGTTGTTAAATCGAATTAGTTGATGATCAAGAATTTCAAATATTACCGTAAAAGACGTTATCGACTAATACATTAGATACGTTATTATTCACCAGGACTTCCTTTCGATGTCCATTACGAATTACGTGAGAATACATGAATATATTCATTTTGTTTTTGCTGTAACAGTACTATAATTGCTGTATATACAGTAGGTGATATTTTACCCTAAGCATTGTATGAATGTTAGCATGGCTACGTTGCCAATTTCAAAGCGTCTCATTTCAATGAACAATATGATAATTTAAAAGTCGCCTTGCTTTAATTTGTATATTTCGATACGTTTGTTGTTTGTTATCCATCACAATACAATTATTCATAATTTAATAACTGATAATAGTTTATTTGAGAGCCTGTGAATTTTTGATTAAGATAGAAATGTTGTCAAATGGAGTAGGCGTTAGAAGAATATAACGTAAATATGACTAAAATTTGAGTAGAATTCACCATACATAACTTCACCATACATAATATTAAATTAAATTATTAAATCATTAGAAAGTGTAGAAAAGTGAAAGAACAATGGATAGAGGATAAATGCGTAGAAGTAGTAGATAAACTCCAAATTGGTAAGACCGATGAGGTTTACAAAATAATTAAGAGGAACTTCAGGGATATAGGACCAATAAGTAGAAACGTTAGGAGTCAATCGGGGGACATACTGATCGGAAGAGAGGAGAAAGCAGATAGATGGAAGCAGTACTTAGAAAATTTATACCAGCGTTAGGAATTAGGAGAGATATTAGAGGAAGAATCTAGCATCGATAGGGAAGATGTAGGAAAAAGATGTAGATGTAGATGTAGGAAGATGTAGTATATTGAGAGAGGAATTTGAAATAGCACTAAGGAGGCTAAAAAACAATAAAGCGCCGGGTGTAGATAAAATACAGGCGGAAATTTTGAAATGTGCGGAACAGAAAGTAGTAAATAGGATGTTTGAACTGGTAAAATACATATATGAAACGGGCGAGATGCCGGAGGATTATAAGAGGAACACTATCGTTACTATACCGAAAAAAAGAGGAGCCGACAAATGCGGGAACTTTAGAACGATTAGCCTAACTTCCCACGCGTCAAAAATCTTAACCAGAATAGTGCAGAAGAGGATGGAAAATAGAGTGGAGGAAATACTAGGAGAAGATCAATTCGGGTTTAGGCGAAATAGGGGAACTCGCGAAACTATTCTGGCGCTAAGAGTAATGTTAGAGAAAACAATAGAAAAAGGAAAGAACGCTTATATAGGATTTGTAGATTTAGAAAAAGCTTTTGATAATGTAAGATGGGAAAAAATGTTCGAGATTCTAAGGAGCGCGGGAATGAAGTATAGAGATAGTACACAATCTATACAAAGAGCAAACTGATGTTATAGAAGTAGAAGAGGAAAGAAGGGAAGTAGGTATTAGGAAAGGAGTAAGACAAGGATGTACGCTATCACCACTAATTTTTAATCTGTACATCGAAGAGGCGATTAATGTCGTAAAAGATAGAGTGGATTTCGGGATTAAAGTACAGGGACAGAGACTAAAAATGCTGAGATTCGCGGATGATATAGCAATATTAGCATCTAGTAAAGAGGAATTGGAATCAGCGTTGAACGAGATGGAGGCAGTGTTGACACAGGAATACGGAATGAGGGTGAATAAAAACAAAACTAAAGTGTTAGTGTGCAGAGGGCCTCTTCGATGTACAGATTAAAAATTAGTGGTGATAGCGTACATCCTTGTCTTACTCCTTTCCTAATACCTACTTCCCTTTCCTCCCCTTCTACTTCTATAACAGCAGTTTGCTCTATGTATAGATTGTGTACTACTCTCCTATCTCTATACTTCATTCCCGCGCTCTTTAGTATCTCGAACATTTTTTCCCATCTTACGTTATCAAAAGCTTTTTCTAAATCTACAAATCCTATATAAGCGTTCTTTCCTTTTTCTATTGTTTTCTCTAACATTACTCTTAGCGCCAGAATAGCTTCGCGAGTTCCCCTATTTCGCCTAAACCCGAATTGGTCTTCTCCTAGTATTTCCTCCGCTCTATTTTCCATCCTCTTCTGCAATATTCTAGTTAAGATTTTTGACGCATGGGAAGTTAGGCTAATCGTTCTAAAGTTCTCGCATTTGTCGGCTCCTCTCTTTTTCGGTATAGTAACGATAATGTTCCTCTTATAATCCTCCGGCATCTCGCCCGTTTCGTATATGTATTTTACCAGTTCAAACATCCTATTTACTACTTTCTGTCCCGCACATTTCAAAATTTCCGCCTGTATTTTATCTACACCCGGCGCTCTATTATTCTTTAGCCCCCTTAGTGCTATTTCAAATTCCTCTCTCAATATAGGTTTTCTTACATCTTCCCTATCGATGCTAGATTCTTCCTTTAATATCTCTCCTAATTCCTGACCCTCGTATAAATTTCCTAAGTACTGCTTCCATCTATCCGCTTTCTCCTCTCTTCCTATCAGTATGCCCCCCGATTGACTCCTAACATTTCTACTTATTGTTCCTATATCCCTGAAGTTCCTCTTAATTATTTTGTAAGCCTCATCGGTCTTACCTACTTGCAACTTATCTTCTACTTCTTTGCATTTCTCCTCTATCCATTGTTCTTTCGCTTTTCTACATTTTCTAATGATTTCCCACTTTATTGCCTTATACGTTTTCAGTCCTTCTTCGTCTCGTCTGTTTTTGTAGCCTCGTCTCTTTTGCATTAAGTTTAAGATTTCGTCCATTATCCAGGACTTCATAGCTTCCCTTTTATCATTTCCTAAAATGTCCGTAGCCGCGGAAGCTAGACTATTCTTGATACCCTCCCACTCAGTTTCTGCGTTCTTGATTTCGTCCTTACTCGATTTATTTATTAATTGATCTGTTTTCTCCTGGAACTTATCTTTCATATTCTGATCCCTCAATATGTCTACATTTATACGTTTCTTATCCTTCCGGGTTTTCAGATTTTTGAACTTTAATCTAGCTTTCATGACTACCAAGTTGTGATCGCTGTCTACATCTGCTCCTGGATAACTCTTACAGTCTTTTACTTGATTTCTAAATCTCTTCCTAACCAGAATGTAGTCTATCTGATACCTGTCTATCCCTCCTGGCATTTTCCATGTGTACCGCCTCCTAACGTGATTCTTGAACAATGTGTTCGCGACTACCATCTTGTGCTTCTCACAGAATTCTATCAGTCTGCTACCTCTCTCGCTTCTGTTTCCTAATCCATAAGGCCCTACAAATTCTCCTTCTTTCCCCTCACCTACGACTGCGTTAAAATCTCCTACTATTATTAAATTTTCATGACCCTTCACAAATCCTATTACCTGCTCTGTGTCCGAATAAACGGCTTCTAACTCTTCCTCGCTGTGGTATATAGATACAGATAGTATACAATTATTTCTTATAGACTTACACGATTTGTGTTTTATTTTTGCAAATTTCAACATTCACTTCAGCATAATTACATTTATTTTTCATTACATTTGACAGACCTATACTGTTCTTCCCCTATTTTTGTATTACATATTAATAGTTCTTCAAAGACGAAGACAAAAATAGTCTTTGTTTAAGGCAGCTCCTCTACAATCGAAATTAAATTGATCACATCTGATGAAATGATGTTCTAAGTAATACGTTTTTCTACTAATGCTATTTATTACTAAATTATGAATATTTAATACTGTAATTTATAATAAATTGTGAATATTTAATACGTGAATATATTATATACGTATTAATTTAAATATATTTAATTTAAAAGTGAACATTTAAAATATATGAGCAGTCTATAGATATTCAATAAAATTATTGTATTTGACCAGACAGAGACTATAAAATACGTGCCCAACTGAGGCAGAATAATATTTAATTTTTACACTGGATATAATCACAGATTTATTTTTAAAGGAGCTATCGATATATGGATGACATCACAATTATGTCAATGCAAATACAGCTATGCTAAGATCTTGGAAAACTTAAAATACTGATTGATGTGTTTTACTGGAAAAAAAATAGACGATAACATTCAAGTTATTTTCTTGATTGTATTTCAATGTTACGTACTTGTTAATATAATTACACATATGCAAATTTGTAAAGGTAAGTAACCGAAAAAACCCTGTAAATTTCAAAATTTGTATTTATTTAATATAATTGGTACAGAAGCACTTCAACTTTATTACGAATTTAGTTTCTATTCACGAAATAGTATCCACAAATTAATCGTACTACTAAATTTTAACTCAGAAATAAAGCTCGGTATATTTTTCGAATTAGGCACCGCCTTTGAGATGACACCAGAGAGAAAAGTCGATGGGGTTAAAGTTAAGAGAATAAGGTGGCCACTGTATATCATTACCAACAAGCTTGGGGTAATATAGGGCTATTACGTGGTCATCAAAATGGCTCTCTAGTTATCTAAAAACGAAAGCACGATAAAGTCGAGCTTCATCTTACATAAACTACAACGCTTTAAAGTCCCGCTTCTTCCTAAAATGTCAGTGTTAGTAATATGGATATATTCAACATGAACGTTGATACCTTCTATAAAAGCAGGTGTCTCATAGCGGCGGGATATCACTGTTATAACTGTAGTTTTTTTTTATTAAGGTATACTAATTTGGAAATAAGGACAGGGATTTTCACCTCTCTGGAGAGTTAACGTACACTCCTAGCCAAAAGTGAGTCTCATCACAGAAGATAATTTTTTGTTGAACAGTGTCCTTGTTCTCAAATTTAGTACTCATTAGAGCAGTGAAGCTTTTTCTCTTTGACAAGAAGATGATGGATCGTAATGTTATATGAATAGGAATAACAAATGTAATATTCAATACTTTATGTTCTTCGACAAACTTAAGCTGAAGCAGGGGCGGCTGGTGTATAGGTGCTGCAGAGCTGCCGAACTGCCAAAAAAATTAGATATTTGTATATTTTCGCGACACAATAATTAATAAAATTTATTAATAAAATAATTTGGTTAGTTGGTGCAGCTAACCAAATTATTGCGTTAAAGTCGCATTCTGCCCGCCGTCCTCTATTGAGTAGTAGACCAGATGAATTATCTGGGTCTCTACGCGAGCGCGTCGCGGTACATTGAACTGGGCCACACGAGGTAGTTCCACAGCACGGCTCGGCACACCCGTCCTCCCCCTCAACTCCCGCGACAATCCACACCTGGCGCTCGTAAATGCGCGAATTTACACGGTCAGTGAGCTGTATTTTTTCCAGCTAAGGCAACATCAGTGAATGTTTACTCCTTCCTACTCCTCGGGCGAGCGTAAATCGTACCTATTCCGTATTTCGTGTTAATTTGAGATTTTAAATACTGTTTTGTGAATTTGTGTAGTGATTTATTGTACTAATTACTAATATTTATATACTGTGATAGTGACAATGGATTTAGTTTATAATTTAGTTTATGTGAAGCGACTTTTTAAATACTCTTATGAAGAGAAAATTGATTTAAAAAACAATGGTAGGCCATTGCCCGATATTGTTATTGAGACTGCAGGCGTTAGCCGCGGAAAAGCATATAAACGTCAATTTAATAGAGACATTTATTCGAAAAACAATTGGATTTGTGGGTGCAACAAAAAATGCGTTATTTTGTTTTCCTTGTTTACTTTTTGGCGGTGATAAAGCATGGACGGAGGTAGGGGTGACAGATTTGGTGCACTTAACTGAAAAAATAAAAAAGCACGACAACTCCAAAAGCCATCTACATAATACAATGGAATTAGCTTTATTAGGAACAACTAATATTAAAGCGCAGCTAGATTCAGCTTATTGGATGAATGTGCAAAAGCATAATGATAATGTGACAAAAAAGAGATACGTTTTGTCAAAAATTATAAACTGCATAAAGTTTTGTGGGGCCTTTGAACTGGCGCTGCGAGGACATGACGAAGCTGAAACCTCTCAAAACCCGGGGATATTTCGTGGTTTGATAAATTTTTCTGCTGAGCTTGATGTAACTTTAAGCGAGCATCTACAAAATACTTCAGTATTTAAAGGAACCTCTATAGAAATACAAAATGATCTTTTAGACTGTATATTAAAAGTATGTTATGAAGAAATAATTAGAGAAATTAACAAACGTTCATTTTTGGCAGTTATGGCAGACGAAACAACTGATGTATGTACAAAAACTCAGTTAGTGGTAGTTTTAAGATATATTCTCGATGGTGAACCGATTGAACGTTTTTAGACATACCTGAAACCTACAAAATGTGACGCTGAAACTCTTTCGGAAAATATTTTAAGTGTTATAGACCCTCTAGTAGAAAATTCACCTTACAAGCCTTTTCTCTTAACCAAGGAATATGACGGCAAACATGAATGTTCTTCAAAGAGGTATTAAATTCCAAAAATTTTTCTTGTGAAAGTCTATATTTTTGTATAAACGGATTTTACATAAAAATTCTGAAGTATCAGGAAAACGCGTGACATTGAAAATTTTTAAAATTTTCGCGCAATTTTCTTGCGGCCCCTACTGCGCCAATAGTTTGGATACGTTTAAAATTTGCACGCGGGCGGCCAATACCCTAGGATCGGCCCTGTGCAGAACACCCGTTTCATTTCATCACGAGCCGCCACTGAGCTGAAGTGCAGTTTGGCAGGTCAGGGCACTAAAGTTGTTAACTGTTGTTAAAATTGTTGTTGCAATCTTAAGAAACGTTAGAGTTCGTTTCATAAATATTGTTTACTCTTGATTATGATGTCTTATTACTATTACTTGACGTTTTAGTACTACTAATAAGTGAGCTAATTCTGTACATGTAAAAACAAAGGAGTATATCTAAAGTGTCAAAATGCGGTATGTATAGTCAGTTTAACGAAAGTCAAGTGCTTGCTTCGCGTCTACAACATGGATGGGAACTTATCATTCTCTCATCTAGATATGTCTGAAATAATGTCGTTTGGATTTCAGTCCGGAATACCAGACCGGTCCCAGTAAGGCTGGTATTACTGTATGTTCGAGTCCAATAGGAAAATAGTGGTTAAAAATCTGCCGTATTAAATTTGTGCCCTTTGTAATGGTTTGAGAATTGTGTAAAATTTCACTATTTCTGATATAAGATTTAACAGCAGTGTAACCGACAAAATTGTAAACCACTAGTTTTAAACTATGTAGAATTTAGGTATAAAACGATACACCACAATGTAGTACACTTTACTTCGCCTGTTGTAGATTATAATCCCTGCTTGGTAACTAATTTAGAATACGCATCCATGTAGTCTTTACGTTGATACTGTTGAAACATTTGAAGCAACATGCTGGAATAAGTAAGAACCTTTGGTGTGAAGATGATACTGACGTAGTTTTCCAAAACACTATACACTACACTCGATGCGCGTTTCACCAATAGAATTGGCAACATCTAGAGATGATTAAAACTAAATATTACGCATAATATAATACTAACTAAATATTATACATAATAAAGTTTTAATCATCTCCAGATTATTCCAGCTTTGTGGGCAAAACGCGCGTCGAGTGTAGTGTATAGTGTTTTAGTGTTTTGTGGAAAACTATGTCAGTGAGGCAATGTGGCAGTTCCTGATTTCTGATCAACCAACTTATGCCCAATGCTCGTATGTATCTCAAGAAGCAAACATTAATTGTGTTAGCAACGTTTATAAAAATGTTTTGTCAAGATGATTAATAATGTGTTGAATTTTATGATTTCATGAAAGAGATATTATGTTTATGTATTTAACCTATTTTCATTTCTCGAGGATAAAGTAAACAAGTTAAAATAAACGCATATTTCGTATCTGTCACTTTCTATTTATTTTATGTTTATTATTTAATGATAATATATCAATTTTGCAATTACCAAATTTCTATTTTCAGCGAGGATTAAATCCCAATAAAAAGAATTATTGACAATTGTTAAAACCTGAAGCAATATGCTTATTAATGATTTATGAATAATCAACTTATACCCAAATGGGTTGTTTATCCTAACATAGTCATTATCATGGCCAAGTTTATTAAAACTAATCAGTGTTAGATGTCTGAAAAATATGTTAAATTCTGACAAATTCGCTGCAGGATTTTATTGGATATGTTGTTAAGTAATATTTTATATTTGGCATTATTATTGTGCACGTAATAATAATATCATATTAATTTTATCAATTATTGAATATACCTAATGTACCTAATTATTAGATAATGAATTTAGTAACTGGATATATTCTTTATTACGTTACTACTACTACATTAACACTGTTTAAATTATAATTTTTAGTTTCAGTAAAGACTAAATCTCTTAATTATAAGAAGAATTATTAGTAAATATCGAGAGAAATCTGGATATCCATACGATAATATCAAAAGATCATAAGAAGATCAAAAAATTCAATTGAAAAGCTCCATAGTACTATTGCATATATGATAGTTAGGAACTTGGTTGTATTATTCACGAATATATAAATATTTTCTAGACTTACAGCGCACATACATGTAATATACGCCAAATTTCATTAGCGGAGTGAAGAAAGTATGTATGTCAAAAGAAAAATATAATAAAGTGTACTGGAGTAGGTTGGAACCTTTGGTGTGAAGGTAACACTGACTTAGTTTTCCACAATACTCTACACCACGCGTAGTGTATAGTGTTTTGGTGTTTTGTGGAAAACTACATAAGTCAGTGTTAATAAAGTGTATTCTACTTCAAAGGCATTCCATGTTCCTTCATTGTGCAATATGGGCAGTAAAAGATTTAAAAATAAAGCATACACGGAAAGGTGGTGAATTTTATACCAGACGTCACGTCGTGTTGATCTTACTCTATTACTGGTATGAAAATTCTCCCCAGCAAATGGAAAAATCTACCACGGTCAAGCGGTGTTATAAAAGCTTGGCATAAAATAATATGCCAAACTAGCGTGTCCTGTTTGGTGTGAAATTGATGTTAAATTGGTATTACAAACAGTGTAAACATCTACTTGTTTGTCCTCTTCTGTAAGTGGAATCCTTTCCTCAACAACTAATCTTTAGGAGATGGAACTAGATTTTGATGTATCTAAATTATTGTTTAAAAATCACCACCTGACTCAGTCGCAATTAACTTGTTTTAAAGACTATTTGATTAATAACGATTTTATTTAATTTCAGATTTATAATAATATAGATCAGAATAATAATTCAGATTTGTAATATACTCCGTATATTCGTACACAGTCCATAAATAGACAAAATCCTCCATACAATTTCAACACGGAATAAATTAAACGTTAAGATTAAGCGATAAATCAGCACTGAATATTAATACAAATTAGTCAGGCTCCGCTGCTCCAGCCGTAACAGTTTTTATCTAATAAAAATGAGGATTTTCTTGTTCCTACAACTCAGACAGATGTTGTGTCTGACAACGTGCAAAAACTAAAATGTTAACAACGAGCAACCCTGCCGGTGTCCGCTCGGTGAGTCAGAATAATAGATTGATAATATTTAAAAACCTCCAAGGTCGTTTGTGGCACGAACTGAACTCTGGAAGAGTATTTTATTCGGTCATCACCGTAATGGAAAAATAATTAATTCTTCGGTTGTGCGCATCAAGGTTTGTAGGTACTTTTAAGAAAGGTTGACTAGGACAGTTTTTGCGTTGCGTCTCGTTTAGTCACTCTTAGACTATGATGATTTCATAAGGTGTTTGCTATCGTGCAATTATTTTTCTTAGTATTGGGTAATCATGGAAGCGGATGACTTGGAACAAGAGCAAACCACAATTGTCCCATTTCATGTGCGACTCGATGGGTGGTATTACAGATGCATGGCGCACGACTCTATATAAGCCGCTAAAGAAGGTTGAGTTCTGCGAAACTGTGAAGTTTTAAAGGCACATTATTTATATTATATCAATAGATGTACATTGCAGGCGCCTTCTTTTTAGAGCTTCTATAGAGTCGCCCGCCATGTGTCGGTAAACCCATCCGCCGAGTCGCACATGAAATGGGACAATTGTGGCGTGCTGTACTTGGAACCTACTCGATACCTATACTTTTCTAAACTAAACAAGAAGCTCTTGTAAAACTTATTATTTTCGCAAAGTTAAATAAACAGTTTTAAAACCTTAAAAAGGGCTTTTGCGCACGTAGAACATCTCTATCTCGAAATTGAGTCGCCGAGAAAAAATAAACCAACACACAAATGCAGAATATGTGTTTTATGCGACAGTTTTACTTTTTTCAAATAGTCCACCATCGTGCTTTCTCATGACCCATGGACAGGGTAGGGTGTGTCCTATACACTTCAAAGTCAATAGATGTCGTCTGGTAGACGTCCCTAATCAGAGTCAGTCGAAATGCGATCGATCCGACACGATTTAATTTAGTGATCGTGCTAACAAAAAAAATTTCTCAAATAGTCAACCATTGTGTTCTATCCACCTCAAAATCAATAGGTGTCGTCTGGGAGACATTCCCGGATCATAATCAGTCAAAATCCGATCGATTCGACACGATTTAGTTGAGTTATCGTGCAAACAAAAATTTTATTAATGCCGACGACAACGACGACTACGATAACGACGTACACACACAAAATTGTTTAAAAACCATATTTTTTTGGTTTTCAGTCCGAAAAATGAAAAATAAACGCTGGAAAAATTTTTTTTTACACGACTACATTACTTTTCCGCGTATAGTGGAGTGCGGAAAAGTAAAAACAATTCTATTATATTTAAATATTACACTGGGGAACAAACATTTTGTTGCATTTATTACAGCACTTGTTCTTACCTAATTTGAAGGCATCGAGTTCAAATCTGTACAGTTTGTCAAGAATAGGAATAAGTCTCAAAACTGCGATATCGGACTGCCCGCGAGATACGCAGGGCCTGGTCTTTAGTCAGTCGTACTGCAACCTTTGCAGAATGAATATTGATGAATATATATTGAATGTGAATGTACACAGAGATCGATCTGACCGCTCTTAAAGTGCATCCTTTTCCCTCCGAATGCTGCCTCACTCTTTCTTCTACGCATACCTAGATAATCTCACACTTTTTCCTATTCTTGATAAGCAGTAGGTAGTTTTACTCTGTAAGCTCTAGATTTTTGTTATTCGATATTTTCATTTTCGTGAAATTTGACGCTTCGTATGATATGATGGAAAAAGGATCAGTTGTGCAAAATTAAGTAGGTACATATACATATTCAAATATGGGTAGGTACAAATAACTTTTATTTTAACTTAATGTATACATATTTTAATATTTCAACATAAATACGATAGATAGTAGGTGATTTGTAACAACTGATTGATAAAAATTTAGATACCCTTATTCTGGCAAAAATTTAAGACCTTGCGCCTGTAGACTTTCTCAGGATAATCTCGTTTGATGCTCTGATAGTAGTCTGCCATCATATGCTTGTTCCAACCCCCTTGATAGCGTTGATCCAAAGAGACAAGCTCCTCTGGGAACTGTTAGAGGTGACTATATAAGAAATGGATCTTGATACTCACATTGCAACCAAGGTTTCAAAAATCCAACAGCATTGTCACCAGAACCAGAACCTCATGGTTAGCAGACATTTTGTTGCTTAGGAAGTTTAGAAACTGCATTTACATGTCGTCCTAAATATGCAAATCACAACCTGCGTATGCAGCTATATATAGGGTGTTTCAGTTGGAACTATAAGATTCGAGATGCGTGCCATTTGTGTTTTATTAACGATAGAGCGTCAACATCGAACGACTGTTGTCTACAAACCATGCGACATCAACGTGCCACGATTAACAATTCAACAATGAATAGTTTGCGTACACCTATTTTATGAAAGTGAGCGATTATTTACAGTTGCATTAAAAGAAATTCGCGCAAGATTAAGACAAAATAAAGCACCTACAGGGTTAACAGTTCGTAACTTATTCAAGAAATTTGATGAGACGGGCCCTGTTGTCCACAAGGCAACACCAATACGTCCTCATCGTGGTTGAGCAGATGAAAATATTGTTGCAGTGAGAGAAAGCGCACGAGAGTATCCAAATACATAAATTCGACAACGTACACCACAATTGAATCTGTCAAGAGCTACCACGCATCGAATTTTAAAGAAACATCTGTATCTGTCAGCATACAAGATTTAGTTGACACAACAATTAAAAGTTACATATTATTTACAACGTTGTACAGTTATTAATGTTAGAGAAGAAAGAAGGTGATGTTGATTTTTGCAATAAAATTTTATTCAGCGATGAGGTAAATTTTCATCTTGACGGATACGTCAGCAAACAAAATTGTCGAATTTGGGGTGCTGAAAATTCACATGCTATTCACGAAATGCATCCAGAGAGATGCACCGTTTGGTGCGTATATTGGAGTGATGGTGTCATTAGATCATACTTTGAAAATTAAGCTGGTAATACTATCACAGTGAACGGAAAATGCTATCGTGACATGTTGACGTCATATGGTTTATAGATAACAGTCGTTAAATGTTGACACACTATATTTGACAGAATACAAATGGTGCGTTTAAATACTATAGTTCCAATTGAGACACCCTATACTATCTATTTACACACACACACAGTTTAAAACATGTAAGTACAAACTACTTGCCCACAAGCAAGTAGAGACTTGCTTAAATAAATAATAATAATAATAAATAAATGAAACATTCCTAAGGGCACAATACCTTTAAAGTTATAAGATGATGGGGATATTATATTAATACTCAGATTACATATGATACACTCTATATTCAACATTAAATTGCCTGGAAACTAGAGCACGTAGCGAAAACATAATTTCAGATTTGAAATCAATGATGAAAATGTTATTATAATCAGTTAAATAGGCTATTTTAATAGCGAGTGACAAATACATTGTTCCTCAATGTTATCAAGCTATCTGAACTGGACTGGAGTGTTATCCAGGTAGCAGTATCCCGACTATCAGACAGCGTCGTTTAAAGTTCATAATTAATAGAAACACTTTTCGATAACTACTATTTCAGCAATAAATTCGTAAAAGAGTAAACCAGTTTTCCATAAGTACTGAAATATTCTACATCATTTGACGAAGGATTAACCAATTCTACAAAGACTGGGTTAAATTTCATCGTCTTTTGATTTTACCAATTTGGTTGACGAAATATGTCTCGAGCAATGTATAAACTTAATTGGTGTTAAGGAGTAATTTTACTTTTCCGCACTCCACTATAAGTGGAAAAGTAATGTAATAGTGTAAAGAAAAAGTGAAAAAACAATATTTTTTTGGGTTTATTTTTCGTTCTTCGACATAAAAACAAAAAAAAAACGGTTTTTAAAAAATTTTTGCTGTTGTGTGTCGTCATCGTCGGCAGTTATTCTTGTTAGCGCGATAACTCAACTAAATCGTGTCGGATCGATCGGGTTTTGACTGATTCTGATCGGGGACGTCTCCCAGACGCCACCTATTGATTTTGAGGTGGATAGCACACACCACCCCTGCCTTGGGTCTATTTGAGAATTTTTTTTTGTTAGCACGATAACTCAACTAAATCTTATCGGATCGATCGGGTTATGACTAATTCTGATCGGGGACGTCTCCCAGATGACACTTATTGATTTTGAGGTGGATAGGATACACCCCTCCCTGTCCATGGGTCATGAGAAAGCACGATGATGGACTATTTGAGAAATTTGTTTTATTAATACGATAACTCAACTTACTCGTGTCGGATCGATTGGGTTTTAACTGATTCTGATCGAGAACGTCTCCCAGACGACACCTACTGATCTTGAGGTGGATAGGACACACCCCACCCTGTCCATGGGTCATGAGAAAGCACGAGGGTGAACTATTTGAAAAAAAGTAAAACTGTCGTATAAAACACATATTCTGCATTTATGTGTTAGTTTATTTTTTCTCGGTCACTGAATTTCGAGATAGAGATGTTCTATGCACGGAAAAGTCCGTTTTCAGGGTTTAAAACTGTTTATTTTACCCATATATTGCTGAAAAAGCACCGTTGGATTACATAATGAAGTGTTTAACACGGCAGTATTTAAATCCTGTTTCATAAGAGTTGTCGAGAATATGGGTTGCTTCAACATTCACGTGCTATAGAAGCCTTTCTTGGTGGTTTCTTGCAAAATTTTGAATTTCACTGTCTACAAATTCCATATTCGGGTCGCTATGGAGATGAAGTTCATCATTTCTAATATATCAGGCACGTTTCTTAATACTTTGTTTTGAGAAAATTGTATAATTTTTATGTTACTCTTTTTGTTATCCCCCCTGTATATCGTACGTCCAAACTGGCTTCAATATTCGCGTATATAGCAATAGGTTTTATAAGTGATAAGGTGACAATAGAGTGATAAGGCTGAATCTCGTCCTAGGAGCCAATACATTTTTCTATATCTATATTTAACTCCTTCGCTTAAGCTTTATTTCCACTTTTCTGTCCAGCCTTAAAACTCATTGATGGTTATTTGCAATCTATTTGCTGTTTCTTCGCTCTATTTACCTATAGATATGATAACAGTATCATCAAATCATGTGACTACCATATCCTTCTCTAATTCTGGAAAATCACAAGTGTAGAGCAAGTAGTGGGCCCAGGATATTACCTTGTGGTATTCCGGCTTTAATTTTTATAAAATTGGAATGAGTATCCTCTTGGCTATTATAAAAGTATCATTCTGTTGAGTAAAATTCTAGTAATTTTTCCCTAACGTAATCCCAAGAATATATCCAAGTCTCTTTACGTTGAGATTTGTGCGGCCACATTGCATATATCGCGCTAAAGCCACAAATTACAATCTTAATTGCAGAAATATTTGCAATAGAGGCATGCGTGTAAAAGAGTAGATGTCGTCTTCGTTATGAAATATTCCCATGTGCCGGCCTTTTCTCATTATGCGTGCCGTTAAATTTTTCTTAAACACTGTTTATTTTTCTCTACCTTAATTACTGTAAAAGACGTTTAAAACTGTAATAAACGATCCGTTTAATATTTATCAGGTAATCGCACTTTAATGATTCTATTTTTAACACTTACTTAACTGTTTAAATGATGTACTTATTTTTTCTTCGGAATGTTTAAAACGAATTTGCCGCCTTATAATACATTATTTATCATTCGTTCTCTGAGCTTCCTTTTACAAAGATAATTAACAATTTTATGTTTAATTCACTGTCAATTACTTGTAGCAACTTGTTTTATTTGCCTCACTTAAAGTTTTTCATATTTAATGGTTGAATTTCTGCCACTGTACTGGGTGTCCACTGTATTCTGTCACTATTTAATGAATAACGTGTATAGGTAAACTTCAATTAATATAATCGTGGGATTTCAGGGATGTGAAAGATACAATAATATTCTGCTAGATCCATTACTATGATAAACGTAATTGTTTATCAGAATATGAAAATGTAAAGCCGTACCTACACAATATGCTGATTGTTCAGAAGTGAAATAATCGATATATCATATCGTATTTAATGTAACATATCAAAATTGAACTTGCAAATAAATTGATATAATTATTCAAAAATAAATTACGTATATGAAATACATTATTTTGACCTCGCTCGATTTTATTTGAAAATCTCTGATTCAAAATTCATTGGTGAGAAGTTACTTCACCGAATTGAATGCTTTACTTCACAAAACTTATTTTATAGAGATATGTTACGGAAACGTTGTGATACACTGAGAGAATAAATTACTTCCTCTTAATGAATTTATGTGAAATAAATGCCGATATGGTAAAATAAATAATATATCAGTATAATGCAAAGTTTTACTCTACAGAGGGTAATTTTCAAACTACAGAAATAAGGAGATTATACTCCACCCCATCTGCAAATATCTTATATAATAACGACTAAACAAATTAGGTCAAAACAGCTATTCTCCTGGCTATATGCCAAACGCCGAGCGCTGAATTACATGACAAAATTTTCCGTATTCTGTCTAACAGAGTTAGCACTAAAATACAGTGATTCAGGTTATTCCAAAACTACAAGGAAGATGCAAAGTGTCACCTATCTCAGGATATCGTTAACTACAGACCGGTCTCGACTTTATCTTGGGTCTCGTCAGTGCAGTGTAAACGAGTATACCTTTGACAAATAATATATTTCCCTTGATGTATGGTTTGTGAAATTAGTCAGCACCATCATATCATAAGGTAGTGTTGTAAGTATATCTTTAAATTCACTTCTAATGAAACATAATGGAAATGGTAGAGTTCTTTGAACTGTTTATTGCAGGAAAAATATTTTTTTGAAAATTATTTACAGAATGACACAATTTATCAGTTCTGATTAAATTTTGACCAGCATCATCATCTTACCCCATCATAAACATTTAAACATAAATTTTTAAGTTAAAGGAAGCACAATGCGACAATATTGCAACCAATGGCGCAATAGACGTAATTTATATTCGTGAAGTATGGGCAGTAGTAGACCTTGAACTACCTATCACGCCATCGTCTGTCTTCAGTTACCAAAAATGAAGAATCAGAGAAGTAAAAAAAGTAAAAAGTAACAAAGTCTTTTATATGTATATGCACACACCTTTCTTTATAATGTTTCCCCTTCACACTTCTCGTTTTAATGTATCCTAAAGCGTCATATATTCCTTAGCGATCTGAGTACAGGGTGCGACAGTGAATAAGGACGGTTTTTGAAATAGGATATAATAGGGAAGTCAATAAATTTGGAAGCTTAAAAATTTTATTTTCAAAATTAGTGCTGCGTTCAAGAAATGATCCGCACATTACGTGATTTTTATCTTTGCCACAACCGTCCCGCTGAGTCGACTATTCGATTTTAGGTGGCCAAATGCGAGTCAACCGGTTGGATAAATAATCAGCCATCACACGTACGTCACCGAAACCCAAGCTCTTCTTGAAAACATCGCTACTGTACGTGAGACTGTACGAGAAAACCCGAGGCAGTCAATTAATTTCTCGTCATTCATAAGAACATGGACTTTCTGCGACTTCAACATGGCCAATTCTGCATCGGGACTTGGGTCTCCACCCGTATAAAATCTAACTGACCCAGGAGCTTAAGGTAAATGACCATACACAACACCGTGTGTTCGCTGATTGCGCTCTGGAGCAGTTGGAAGTTCACCCAAATTTCGCCCAAAAAAATTATCTTTAGCGACGAGGCCCATTTTTGGATGAATGGATATGTGAACAAGCAAAATTGTCAGATTTAGGACGATACCAATCCACACGATATACACTAGCACTAAATGCATCCCGAAAAAGTCACTATTTGGTGCGGATGTTGGTCTGGCGGAATCATCAGTCTGTACTTCTTCTAAAACAAAACTGGCATTGCCGTAACCGTCAACGGCGAGATCGATGATAAGCAACTTCATGTGGCCTGAAATTAATGATATGGATACTGATGACATGTGGTTCCAACAGGAAAGCGTTGCGTGCCACACAACGCATGCCACGATGGACATCCTGCAAGAGCGATTTGAGGACATGGTTTTCCCGCGCAGTGGCGACGTAAACTGGCCACCGAAATAGTGCGATTTAACGCATTTGGATTTCTTCCTTTGGGGTTACCTTAAATCACAGGTCTATGCGAATAAACCGCAAACAACTGATGCCCTCATACAAGTCAATATAACGAACGCCATATAAAGACATAGAAAACTGGACCTCCCGAATACGTTCCACCAAACAAAACTGGGATGGGTATTTGAACAACGTTATGTTCAGTACTTAATGACATAAAATATTCTTTCACATAAAAGATAAAAATAAAGTGTATATTTCACACACAATTTGTTTTATTTATGTTTAAAAATCGAGCGCCCTTATTGAAAGACTTCTTATGATAATGATTATCCCATTTATATATGTATCACGAGTGGAAATGTTGATTAATTCTTTGGTATGAACAAGGGACTCATATTAGGATGTGAATGTTGAACTTGAGGAGACAGAAGGAACTTTAGTAAATTTAAGATGTTAAAGGCATGGATTTATGATAATTCATTCTGAGCATCTTTCGAACATCATTATTTCTTCTCTCAAATAACAAGTACATAAATGGTGTAATACGAGTAGACATGGGTACAGACGCCAAGCTAGCGTTATTCTGTATCGGTCCATTAGTCCATTATCAAATTTTAAATCGTAAGTTAAGGTGTATATAATCAACAGGTATATAGAGATATCTACATGTTTTGAGAAAAATAAAACTCATCATGGGTAGGATTCGACGTCTGTTCCGGATGGAAATCGAACGACAGACAGCTGTTCCGAACTTATTAGTTCTCATCAGTGCCGTACACGGTACGCCGATCCAGGACAAATGCCGAATCAAATCCCTGGGGTATTCATTTATATCGATACGATCTATGACAGCAACGTATAAGTTGAAAATCGGAAAAAGAATCACCAAATCGCAAGTTTGTCAAATATTATTAGCTTTATTTACAAATCACATCCCATAATTCTAAATTGAACACCCTTTATAATAATTGTGCAATTAAAGAAGTTTTGAGTATGAAATATCCCTTTCACTTGCTTACAGCTTTCTATTTTAATAAATATTTTGGTAATAATGCAGAATTCTGTTAAAACGTTTTAGAAAAGTTGTAGTATTTAATGGATTCAATAATATTCTCCTAAATATCCTTATAAAGGACAGAGTGGGAGTGGATACTTTGTGCAACATATTTCTTGATCAATTGTATTACTATTTTAATCACTTTTAATTTTTTTTAATACTGTACCACTAGGTACAGAAATATGGGTTGATAATAAATGGTATGGGTTGACCAAACCAACTCGAAGAATGCGTTGATAAATAGATGGCATTAGAGAAGGAGAAGAAATAGAAAAAAAAAATAAAGAGACCGTTTCAATTCCAAAAATTGTTTGGTCGCACAAATACTATATGTATATCCTCATCAAGCTCTATATCTCAGCAAGAGCACATTTTTGTTATTCCCATTTTAGTAAAAAAATCATTTTACTACTTACTCAAGTAAGCGGTATCAATACATCAGTTCACAAATATCTTTATAATTAACATAAAATGATTTTCATCTACTTATATTCTCTAATAGTTTAAATGATCTGATGATCATTGTTTCTAAATTCAAAGATTCTAAAAATGTGTTTATTGATTTTTTCACAGGGCACACATGGTAGGTGAAAACGAAAATTCAATTCATCTTACAATTAGCCAGTTGCATGTAATTTTTTTGGCATGAGCTAAATAATAGTTTGTGCCTGAGCCTCAAGATAATTAAAAACCATTCGCAAAAACTATTGGCATGCATGTAATAATCATTATATAAGGTATAGCCTCTCATTTGTCTAATTAATAAAGTTAAATATGACAGGAAATATTTCTATTCCTGTCATATTTCAGATTGAAGATCACATCTAAATATAACTTAAAAAAATGATAATATTTATAGTTTGGATATTCCTGACGAAAACAAATTACCGTGATGTTTCTATTCATTTGTCACATTTTGACAGGATTTATCGTTATTTAATCGACGTTCCTCTAACTCTTTAGGTCCTAGACTTCCATCGATTAAGTGGCGCTAGGCTGTGTTTATCCGTAAACCGATTTGAAAGTATTATTTAGGCATGGATTATTTGCTTCGTTTCTCACTTCAATAATTAACTCCTATGTTTATACTGACGTGATTAACATGTTTTAAATTTCTCAAATACCGATTCGTTTTTATTTTTCTGCACACATGAATATTTATGAATTTATTTATAACCCATGTCCCTAATATTCTACCGTAGTTTTAATACATATTGTCATATAAATATTTGAACTTATGCGCTGGGAAATCAGATAACAGTCAGTTAGTACAGCAAAATATTATTAATTGGATGTCACTAATTGGATCTATTATTATCTGATCGAATGTCGAATACACTTGTAATTAAGTTTCAAATATCAGTGGGGCGTAGCGCATATACTCGGCGCGGAATTGCAAAAATGCATGATGGTAATTTATTATACCGGGTGTTCCAACTAAGATGGTTGCTACCACAGCTCTATTATTATAAATTAAAAAAAAAAACACATTTCAAATAAAAATCACCTGGCGTTATGTGATATACATATTAGAAAATATATTTTTGATTATACAAGGTGCCCTATTTTATCCGTCCTTAACACCCTATATCTGTATATTATTAGAATCGATGATGACATTATTAGAGGTCGATTCTATTAACCAGTACGTAATAAAACTCATTGTGTTTGGTATAACTAACTGTTTTCGAAAAATATAATGAATGCGGTGCTATGAATATTGTAATATCTAAACTATGAAAGTTATGTAGAAACATGCAGTTCAAAAAATTCGGTTTTTCAGGGTTGCCAATACTAATATCTACGTTTGACAATATTCTCAGACGAATAAAAGTCTAGGGATCTGGTAGAAAATCAAAGTAAGTTTTGGTGGAGTTTTAATATTTGGTACTTTTATGTTTCTTGATCGCTGAACACGGTTTTTCAACCATAATTATCCTGAGAAATACGTTTATTTTCGCAAAAAACGCGTAAAAAATGGAATTTTTTCGTTTATTTTCAAAATAACTCTAAAACTATGCAATTTATATGAAATTAAAGAGGATAAAATATCCTACATTAAAATAATCCAACCTATTGTGTAATCCTCAGATTACGTATTTATGTATATTAATTATATTATTTAATGTTATACGTAGTTAACACTTACATAAAGTGAATAGTTTTCGTTTTATATTGATGTACAGTGCCGTAATTCCCGTTTTTGAGAGTTTTCTACTTTTAACACCCATTTTCGCGGCACCGTCACGGTTACACCATTGCTCGGAAAAAAGCTTTAAATACAAAAAGAAGTATGAAATTGTATTCTCTTTAATTTCACATAGAATCCACTTTCATATAAAATGTATAGATTTGAAGTTACTATGAAAAATCCGAACCTTATACTTGACAACCCTTAAATTAATCAGCGATCTAAAAAAGTTAAAGGTACCAAATATCAAAACACCAGCAAAACTTCTGCTTTCACATATAATGACTTATAATAATATTATAAGTCATTAATTAATCATAATTAATTAGTTGATAGCATGAATGAAAAAATAAATCTCCTTTTAAAGAATATTAGATTGTTCATATTTAACTCTTCTATTTTCAAGAAAATTTTGATTCCAAATTCAGAAAATAGCTGTTTAAAGGGTCAAGTAGGCTTTACTAATATCGTTCATAGCATTGTCTGTAGCAACTAAATACCATTTAAATTTTGATTAACGTTGACGTTATTTTCAATAAAAAACAGCTTTATTATATCATCCAAATATCATTGGCATGTGATAAAATCGTTGATATGATGTCTTGTCTTGATGTGTGCCATAGAAACCCCTTACTGTCTTCCAATCGACGACATCCATTGAGCAATTATTTTCAACTGTCCTTGTTGAGAGGCTTGTAAATATTAGTAGCATTCGATACAAAAAACTAAATCGTCCTATTTTATTATTAATGTAGTATTTAAATTTCTTTAAGATACCCCCCGAATTGGTATAAATTAGTCAGACGGCGGGCATTAGTGCAGCATTGACACATAAGATTGTAAAAAAGTACTCATATCAACATTATCACGTTCAATTGCACCAAGAATTAATCAAATCAGACTTTCAGCGGGGGCAAGTTTGTTGATGGGCACTAGAGAGGTTAAAATAAGATTATATATTTCCTTTTGCCATGTTTTCGGATAAGGCTGTTTTTCACAAAAATGTTTTGTTTATCGTCATAATTGCCATTATTATGACGCAGTAAAAATTTAACAATTCAGGACAATTAGTACCCAACAGAGTGACAGGTAATGTTTGAACATGGCGAAAATTATAAGAAATCATATAATTGGATCATTATCTTCTAATCAACATCTGATAGGAATAACCTATCCAGATTTTATACGAAATATTTTGAAATATTTTTAAGGCAACATTTCTTCATCTATGCTTGAAAGAGTGTGGGAGGAATATGATGGCGTTCGTCTGTTTCAAAATGGAGCTTTTCCTATAGATGGATTGAGCGTGAACGATCTGTGAGTTGCCTCCAAGGTATCCAATCTGACAACTTGACACTTCCCTTTATGGGTATTCAAAAAGTAATGTTTCTAAGACACCCCCAATTGCTATAGAAGAGATGCGTCAGCGCATGCCGCTGCAATTTAAGGAAGTTACGCTAAAAATGATAATCAACGCGGAATAGTAGTTTAAATAATTTCGAGCAAAGATTATTTATTAAACTGCTTTCTAAACATGCCTTTAGATATTGTCGGTAATGCCAGTTCTAACTGTAAGTCTAGTAAATGTGAGGGAGGGAAGTGGTTTCTTGAGAAAAATAATTTGCTGTAAATAATATTGCTAAAGTCTACATAGCACACTGTAAGAAGTTTCTATTTCAAAGTGAAAGAGAATAGAATTTTTCTTGTAAACTGCTAAAAATAGATATGGACCTTATATTTTGTATTCAACTGTGTGAAGCAATATAGGTTATTTAAAAAAAGTTGTCTGTCTTCAGAGCATTAATATTTGTGACTTTCAATAACGTATGCATTGTTTCAATATCGCAAAGATCGAATAATTCATGGTAAAGCGAACTATCTAAGCCGCAGGTTTATAACTTTTATGGTTTAGATAGTATTTAGCAATACTATTCATATTCGAGTGCATATTCAAGTATTCATACTTCACAGAGTTACTCATACATAAAATCATGATATTTTTCAAAAAAGTTGAATACCTGAAAAACTGTGGGACTTAAGTCCATATGTGAGTAATAAAGTCGACATAATTAAAATTTTTTTAACTAGGTCTTAAACGTAAAGACGATGATAAACACACCCATGCTCAGGGAGAGGTGTGAAACTCTCGAACACAGACATATAATGACACCTCCATACTGGTCAGCTTTGGCGTCAATGACATAATAACGTCAGGGTACGCTCTCCACTAGGGTCTCGACGTATAGAGAGGACAGAGTGCCGTATTGCCGTAATATGACGGTAATAGAATGTTTTCGATAAGACTAACGTCTGGCTTTTGGGATGGCTATGGCGAAGTGAAAATATTATTAACAGATTTAGCACTAAAATACAGTGATTCAGATTGTTCCAAAACCACAAGGAAGATGCAATGTGTCGCCTATCTCAGGATATCGTTAACTGCAGACCGGCTTCGAAACTGCCAAGAGATGACGTTTGGTACGTTCTACTGCGGTGGAACGTAGCAAAGTCTACTAGATGTGAGCTTCATCTGTCAAAGGTATACTCGTTTACACTGCATTGACGAGACCCAAGATAAGTCGAAACCGGTCTGCAGTTAACAATATCCTGAGATAGGTGACATTTTGCATCTTCTTTGTGGTTTTGGAACAATCTGAATCACTGTATTTTAGTGCTAACTCTGTCAGATAAAATACGGCACATTTTTGTCATGTAATTCAGCACTCGGCGTTTGGCATGTAGCCAGGAGAATAGCTGTTTTGACCTAGTTTGTTTAATCCTTATTATTTAAGGCATTTGTAGATGGGTTGGAGTATAATCTCCTTATTTCTGTAGTTTGAAAATATTTTTCTCTGTCTTCCACCGGATACTGTGTCGAGATTGGCGTTTGACGTCATTATCCTCTTGTCGCATCCACATCGCCGGATTTCGACAATATCACTGTCCTTGTGGATAGAAGCAGACATTGATAGTAGATTTGTACAACCCTTTCTGTCGCCAAATTCTCACTAAATATTTACCGACGGCCAAATTCGTACTTGACATCCTGAATTATGTAGTTACGAAAAAAAATTGGACACCAGTTTTCCACGAATACCGAAATATTAAACATTATTAAACGCGAATTTTGCAACCAAGTTTGCAAAATCACCAGGAGATCATTAAAACTGTCGTTGTTTTAATAATCTCCTGATGACGTCTGCTTGATTGACAAAACACCCATTGAGCAACGTGTAACCTTTGGTATTCGAGAAGCACCGGTCTCTTATTTTTGTTGCTGTATCAACGGTTCCAGCCCTTTCCCAAGTAGTTTTGAGAGTTGTCTTAAATTGCATACGGCGACTGTGTCACAACGTATGGTGGACTTGTCACTGAAAAATCACAGTGTTCCGATTCTGATCTGCATGAGTCTGCGCCTACTTTAAGTGTGGTTGTACAGCTCGTCAATAGTAGGAACAAGTGTGAAATTGTCGATGTATTTTGAATAATGCCTCGGTCTTGATCCCCAGTCTTTGCACGCGTTTGACCACCCTTAAATAGATCGTGTACTACACCAATCACTCATTATTTTACTTCTCCACACTCCACTATACGTGGAAAAGTATAGTGTGTGTGTGTGTGTGTGTGTGTGTGTGTGTGTGTGTGTGTGTGTGTGTGTGTGTGTGTGTGTGTGTGTGTGTGTGTGTGTGTGTGTGTGTGTGTGTGTGTGTGTGTGTGTGTGTGTGTGTGTGTGTGTGTGTGTGTGTGTGTGTGTGTGTGTGTGTGTGTGTGTGTGTGTGTGTGTGTGTGTGTGTGTGTGTGTGTGTGTGTGTGTGTGTGTGTGTGTGTGTGTGTGTGTGTGTGTGTGTGTGTGTGTGTGTGTGTGTGTGTGTGTGTGTGTGTGTGTGTGTGTGTGTGTGTGTGTGTGTGTGTGTGTGTGTGTGTGTGTGTGTGTGTGTGTGTGTGTGTGTGTGTGTGTGTGTGTGTGTGTGTGTGTGTGTGTGTGTGTGTGTGTGTGTGTGTGTGTGTGTGTGTGTGTGTGTGTGTGTGTGTGTGTGTGTGTGTGTGTGTGTGTGTGTGTGTGTGTGTGTGTGTGTGTGTGTGTGTGTGTGTGTGTGTGTGTGTGTGTGTGTGTGTGTGTGTGTGTGTGTGTGTGTGTGTGTGTGTGTGTGTGTGTGTGTGTGTGTGTGTGTGTGTGTGTGTGTGTGTGTGTGTGTGTGTGTGTGTGTGTGTGTGTGTGTGTGTGTGTGTGTGTGTGTGTGTGTGTGTGTGTGTGTGTGTGTGTGTGTGTGTGTGTGTGTGTGTGTGTGTGTGTGTGTGTGTGTGTGTGTGTGTGTGTGTGTGTGTGTGTGTGTGTGTGTGTGTGTGTGTGTGTGTGTGTGTGTGTGTGTGTGTGTGTGTGTGTGTGTGTGTGTGTGTGTGTGTGTGTGTGTGTGTGTGTGTGTGTGTGTGTGTGTGTGTGTGTGTGTGTGTGTGTGTGTGTGTGTGTGTGTGTGTGTGTGTGTGTGTGTGTGTGTGTGTGTGTGTGTGTGTGTGTGTGTGTGTGTGTGTGTGTGTGTGTGTGTGTGTGTGTGTGTGTGTGTGTGTGTGTGTGTGTGTGTGTGTGTGTGTGTGTGTGTGTGTGTGTGTGTGTGTGTGTGTGTGTGTGTGTGTGTGTGTGTGTGTGTGTGTGTGTGTGTGTGTGTGTGTGTGTGTGTGTGTGTGTGTGTGTGTGTGTGTGTGTGTGTGTGTGTGTGTGTGTGTGTGTGTGTGTGTGTGTGTGTGTGTGTGTGTGTGTGTGTGTGTGTGTGTGTGTGTGTGTGTGTGTGTGTGTGTGTGTGTGTGTGTGTGTGTGTGTGTGTGTGTGTGTGTGTGTGTGTGTGTGTGTGTGTGTGTGTGTGTGTGTGTGTGTGTGTGTGTGTGTGTGTGTGTGTGTGTGTGTGTGTGTGTGTGTGTGTGTGTGTGTGTGTGTGTGTGTGTGTGTGTGTGTGTGTGTGTGTGTGTGTGTGTGTGTGTGTGTGTGTGTGTGTGTGTGTGTGTGTGTGTGTGTGTGTGTGTGTGTGTGTGTGTGTGTGTGTGTGTGTGTGTGTGTGTGTGTGTGTGTGTGTGTGTGTGTGTGTGTGTGTGTGTGTGTGTGTGTGTGTGTGTGTGTGTGTGTGTGTGTGTGTGTGTGTGTGTGTGTGTGTGTGTGTGTGTGTGTGTGTGTGTGTGTGTGTGTGTGTGTGTGTGTGTGTGTGTGTGTGTGTGTGTGTGTGTGTGTGTGTGTGTGTGTGTGTGTGTGTGTGTGTGTGTGTGTGTGTGTGTGTGTGTGTGTGTGTGTGTGTGTGTGTGTGTGTGTGTGTGTGTGTGTGTGTGTGTGTGTGTGTGTGTGTGTGTGTCTGTGTGTCTGTGTCTGTGTCTGTGTCTGTGTCTGTGTCTGTGTCTGTGTCTGTGTCTGTGTCTGTGTCTGTGTCTGTGTCTGTGTCTGTGTCTGTGTGTCTGTGTGTGTCTGTGTGTGTCTGTGTGTGTGTGTGTGTGTGTGTGTGTGTGTGTGTGTGTGTGTGTGTTGGGTTTTGACAGATTCCGATCGGGAACATCTCCTAGATGACACCTACTGATTTTAAGGTAGGTAGAACATATTTTTTGTTAATACGATAACTCAACCAAATCGTATCAGATCGATCGGATTTTGACTGATTCTGATCGGGAACGTCTCCCAGATGACACCTATTGATTTTGAGGTGGATAGGATACACCTCACCCTGTCCATGGGTCATGAGAGAGCACGATGGTGGACTATTTGAGAAATCTGTTTTTTGTTAAGACGATAACTCAACTAAATCGTGTCGGATGATCGGTTTTTGACTCATTCTGATCGCGGACGTCTCCCAAACGACACCTATTGATTTTGAGGTAGATAGAGTACACTCTACCATGTTCGTGGGTCATGATGGACTATTTGAGAAATTGTTTTTTTTAGCACGATCACTCAATTAAATCGTATCGAATCGGTCGGGCTTCGACTGATTCTGATTAGGGACGTCTACCCTAATCTAAAACTATCGCAAAAAACACATATTCTGCATTTTTGTGTCGGTTTATTTTTTCTCGGCCACTCAATTTCGAGATAGAGTTCTTAGAGAATGTTCTACGTACAAAAACGTCCGTTTTTTTTTTTTTAATTAATGCGGCCGCTGTGTACGATAGTTTAAATCGATGAGGATGCGCACTTAAAAACAATACTTTGAACCGAGGTGTATAAACAACATACATACATTCTTAATACATAAAATTTTTCTCTTGCCGTATCAAGAATATTGTCTCAATTGTGTACGTTGTTTTTGTGTACGGACACTTTGTTTCCTCTGACTCCTCTCGCTTACACACGCTATGATTATTTTTTATTTCAGTCTCCTTTTATAAACAATTGTCGACACGCTCTTACAGAACAAACATATCTTCTTAATTAATATTTATTTGGACTTACAATTAGTCTCATTGCCGGGCGAAATCAAAGGAATTTATGCTATTCGCAGTAATAACTACTTGCTATTTCCTATAAAGCTAGTAAAATATATTTTGGTAGAAGAACTTCGACAAAAAAAGAATAAGTGTGGCCTGACCACGAAAGCCAATAAAACAACAGACGATCGCCTGACATCGTCAAGGTAGATTTAAGATCATGAATAAGTTGAATAAACTTTACAGTTTTTCTAGACTATTCGAAGTCAGATGCACCTGTACAGAAAAATATTTACCAAATTGGATGACAAATTAGGAACTAAATGCTACAAAAAGATACACGAATATTGTTTTTGCATCAAAGAAATAATCATCCATACAGGATAAATTCCGTGAAGAAAATAACAAGGTTAGTCTACGGCATAAAAAGACCCCTAGGTCATTACAAATAAAGCCAGTCATATTATTTAATATTGTCTTAGAAATATTATTTAATTTGCATTTTAAAATTTAAATGGTGCTTTGTTAAAATATATTTTATTTACTTCTTAATTAATTATATTTTTTTATTATCTCATATTAGTATAGTTGTATTATTATTAATTATACATGATGATCTAATTAAATTCATTTATTACAGAAGTCCTTCATTAATCTGACCAATGACACTTAACCAAATACAATCGATGTTTACTGTCATGTAAGAAAATGATAATATAAAAATATATTAGTTAATAAGAGTAGAGGAGGCTAACTATAATAGGGGAGAAATATTTTGAACTTACAACAATAGAGAATTTGAACTATATTGTAATGACATGTCCTAGTGTACAGCAGTGGCGGCTCGTGATGAAATGAAATGGGTGTTCTGCACAGGGCCGATCCTAGGGTATTGGCCGCCCGCGTGAAAATTTCAAACGTATCCAAACTACTGGCGCCGTAGGGACCGCAAAAAAATTTTGAAAATTTTCAAGGTCACGCGTTTTCCTGATACTTCAGAATTTTTATGTAAAATCCGTTTATACAAAAATATAGACTTTCACAAGAAAAATTTTTGGAATTTAATACCTTTTTGAAGAACATTCATGTTTGCCGTCATATTCCTTGGTTAAGAGAAAAGGCTTGTAAGGTGAATTTTCTACTAGAGGGTCTATAACGCTTAAAATATTTTCTGCAAGAGTTTCAGCGTCACATTTTGTAGGTTTCAGGTATGTTCAAAAACGTTCAATCGGTTCACCATCGAGAATATATCTTAAAACTACCACTTACTGAGTTTTTTCAGATACATCAGTTGTTTCGTCTGCCATAACTGCCAAAAATGAAGGTTTGTCAATTTCTTTAATTATTTCTTCATGACATACTTTTAATATACAGTCTAAAATATCATTTTATATTTCTTTAGAGGTTTCTTTAAATACTGAAGCATTTTGTAGATGCTCGCTTAAAGTTACATCAAGCTCAGCAGAAAAATTTATCAAACCACGAAATATCCCCGGGTTTTGAGAGGTTTCAGCTTCGTCATGTCCTCGCAGCGCCAGTTCAAAGGCCCCACAAAACTTTATGCAGTTTATAATTTTTGACAAAACGTATCTCTTTTTTGTCACATTATCATTATGCTTTTGCACATTTATCCAATGAGCTGAATCTAGCTGCGCTTTAATATTAGTTGTTCCTAATAAAGCTAATTCCATTGTATGACGTAGATGGCTTTTGGAGTTGTCGTGCTTTTTTATTTTTTCAGTTAAATGCACCAAATCTGTCACCCCTACCTCCGTCCATGCTTTATCACCGCCAAAAAGTAAACAAGGAAAACAAAATAACCCATTTTTTTTGTTGCACCTACAAATCCAATTGTTCTTCGAATAAATGTCTCTATTAAATTGACGTTTATATGCTTTTCCGCGGCTAACACCTGCAGTCTCAATAACAATATCGGGCAATGGCCTACCATTGTTTTTTAAATAATTTTTTTCTTCATAAGAGTATTTAAAAAAATCGCTTCACATGAACTAAATTATAAACTAAATCCATTGTCATTATCACAGTATATAAATATTAATAATTAGTACAATAAATCACTACACAAATTCACAAAACAGTATTTAAAATCTCAAATTAATACGAAATACGAAATAGGTACGATTTACGCCCGCCCGTAGAGTAGGAAGGAGTAAACATTCACTGATGTTGCCTTAGCTGGAAAAAATATAGCTCACTGACCGTGTAAATTCGCGCATTTACGAGCGCCAAGTGTGGATTGTCGCGGGAGTTGAGGGGGAGGACGGGTGTGCCGAACCGTGCTGAGAACTACCTCGTGTGGCCCAGTTCAATGTATCGCGACGCGCTCGCGTAGAGACCCAGATAATTCATCTGGTCTACTACTCAATAAAACACGGCGGGCAGAATGCGACTTTAACGCAATAATTTGGTTAGCTGCATCAACTAACAAAATTATTTTATTAATAAATTTTAGTAATTATTATGTCGCGAAGATATACAAATATCTAATTTTCTTGGCCGTTCTGCAGCTCTGCAGCACCTATACATTAGCCGCCCCTGGATACAGTGTGATCTAAATGTGGGGAATACTATTCACATTTATTGCCTATTTTATTTTTTAGAAGAAATGGTTAAACAGAGTTAAAATTGGTATTAATTACACAGGCCTAAAATTTTGACAATTTGAAAGTTGATTTGGCTTTGATAAGTGATTATAACTGCGTTATTTACGCTGATTTCATATCTACCTTCCGTTTTTACCCCTCACGTAAGATTATTGATCAACTGAATAATCAGAATAAATTAGATACGAAAGGAAAAATTATATTTTAATAAATATTATATTTAATAAACATTAAAAAACGTAGTAAGAAGTAACAACACAAATAATTTATGAAATTTTATTGAACGTATTTTTTATATATTTTTAAATGTTAACCCGTATGATATAAAATGTGCCATTGCAAAATTGCATATCGACATATTCAAAAGTTTATTATGGAAACAAGTTCTTAAAATTACACATATATTGATTTTATTTCTTTTATTGAGAGCTCACAGTATATAGAGAATATATTTGACTGTAGTTAGCTTTACCCTTTATCTTAAATTATGCTTAACTACATTCATATGTGAGTTGAATTACATTATGCGTGGGAAGAACCACACGTCTGGATCAAACAATAATTACCGGTACTATTTCTCCATACGATGCCACTCTGTATGTTTTACGTCGATAATAAAATACATATTTTATATATCGAGGAAGAAGGTACATTTCACGGTAACCACAGCATTATCAACTAGCTCTTGTCCTTACATAATATAAAGTGTGGATTGTACGTTATATTAATCTATACAGATGTATGCATAAATTACGGAGTTGCAGTCAGTTTCTTCCGCAGTCTGTCCGTACGTCCGTAAATAGAGCGCCATAGAGACCTATGCAAATGTGCATTGCTGATCGGGCTTAACATAGCAGGCGTGGCACAATCTTCGGTTGACAAGTGCATGAAGGTTCTTACGTTCTCACGCGCCGTTTTATCCTGCGGCGACCAGGGGCGTCTGGATGTTTGGCCAAAATTTAATTCAAGATTTAATTATTTTCATTTGTTCCTAAATAAAATATAATCGAATCGTTATTATTTATTGCTATAATAAAATAAACATAATTGAATCGACAAGATCAGAGTGGGCACGAATCATCATTTTGTGATGAACTACACGAAATTTTAAGACGAAAAGACCTTCTTAGATCAGTAAGCAATCATCGTCGATTGACGATTTAAATTGTTACACTCTACAATAGATGCCCCGAAAGAACCTATTTGATATCCCCACTAGAGTTCTGTGAATGATTTTCAGGATTGTTCATGCTTTGTCGTACATTTTAAATAATATTAAATTTTTAACTGGCTTATTTGTAGCTCAAATGATTGGAGATATTTATGAGTTGCATTAAAAAATTGTATTTACACATTAAAGAAATTATGATAAATAAAAGATAACGGAAAATGCTGAACAAAATAATAACTAACGAGAAAAATAAATAAATAAACAGTTTTAAAACCTTAAAACGGACATTTCCGCACGTAGAACATCTCTTTATCGAAATTGAGTTGCCGAGAAAAAAAAACAACACATAAATGCATGATATGTGTTTTATGAGACAGTTCTACTTTTACTTTTTTTCAAATAGTCCACCACTTTCTCATGACCCATGGATAGGGTGGGGTGTGTCCCATCCACCTCAAAATCAATAGATGTCGTCTGATAGACATCCCTAATCAGAATCAATCGAAACCCGGTCAATCCGACACGATTTAATTGAGTGGTCCTGCTAAAAAAAAAATATTTCTCAAATAGTCCACCATTGTGCTTTCTCATGACCCATGAACATGGTAAAGTGTGTTCTATCCACCTCAAAATCAATAGGTGTCGTCTGGGAGACGTCCCCGATCAGAATCAGTCAAAACCCGATCGATCCGACACGATTTAGTTAGTTTAGTTTAGTTGTCATGCTAACAAGAAATGTTATTAATGCCGACAACGACGACAACGACAACAATAACGACGACAACGATGACAACGATACACACACACACACACACACATACACACAGACACACAATATTGTTTAAAAGCCATTCTTTTTTGGTTTTTAGGGCGAAAAGCGAAAAATAAACGCTAGAAAAATATTCTTTTTACGCGATTACATTCCTTTTTCACATATAGTGGAGTGCGAAAAAGTCAAAATCATCTCCTCCATTGGTACGTAAATTATCGTGATTTTCTGAGAGAATTGTTGGCCATAGAATTTCTTCGTAATGTTCTATTTACGGTTAATCTATGTATGAAATCATTTATCTAATAAATTTTATCAATTTTTTGCAACCTAATTGCGAATTTCTCATTTTCGTATGCTTCTAGAGCTGGTAGTCATGTCAAACCAGTACAAGGTTTCATTAACTGGAATTATCTCATAATGGTGCTTCCAATAAACTTTTCAGTTTCAACAGCACCCTTCTTGGGGAAGAATAATGACATAACATGTAAGTAGATATCTGAAGCGATAATTTTTGGCTCTTTGATACCCTATTTGCCCCCAATAGTATAGTGCAGGAAGGCAAGATGCATAGTAGTGGGAGATGCCACAGCATCTATTTGGAGCAGAAAATGAGTTAGTTCGAACCTCTTCTGCTCCTCTGTAATTTACACGTAGAATATTTAAGCGTTCTAATAGAAAGACTGATGTCGATTTTACTCACATTGCATTTTTATCCTTGTAGAATAATTAACCGTTCGTTTCTACTGCGACTGTATAAGCCAGAGTTACAAGTTTATGAGAAAAACTGTATACAATGAATTTTCCATTCAGTAGATTTCCGTTGAAACTAAAATGGTCCACAAATAAAACACTTGTAAAAGTTAAAAGAACTGTATGTAGTACGTGATACGTGACTATTATCAATGAAACTAGAAGGTAGTAAATTGCATGCGAAACTCCCAAGCATTAGTTAATATTAATACAATCTCGTGCATAAGTCCATATATACTACTCCAAGACAAACATTCCATATATTCCATTATATCTAGAAGATCGTCTTTAAAATTGATATCTGTATATATAATTACGCAACCGTTACAAAAAACAAAACAGTAATAAGGAACAATGCAAGTTCATGGTTGTGCGAACCTTTCCCATAAAAGGCCGGGAATCTCTTATAAATAACATAATCAAATTTAAATATTTTAATTGCATCAGACCGTGCCGCTGTAGCGTAGACTTTGACAAACAATGGTACGAAAAATGGCATGCCTCCCAGTCCCAAGCAAGGGTCTTGGTCATCGGAGTATGTAATGGAACGCGGCGTCATTCCTTGTTCGCAGTCGGAAAACTATGCCAACGTTCCGTGTCGTTTCGAGAACGAAGCTGCAGTGAATCATTACTCCAGATAATTTGCAGCAATAACTAAATTACAGGTATTATATCAATTTTGCGAATAATTGATTTCCTTTTTATATACGGCATTGTAGCAGCGCCAGGAGCGATGCAGCCGTCTATGTCGTATTGTCTCGTATTTCTCAAACGTTTTCATGGTGGATGGTTTTGTTTGCTAATGCGGAAGAAGGAATAAATAAAGTCTTTTGTTAAGGCAATTATACCTAGGTATAATTACTAAATCTCAGTTATTTCCAAAATACTTCATTTAATTGTTTAATTAGTCTTGGAATTAATATACAATGTGTTTTAGCTTGCACGGGACGGCAAAATATGCAAATGATCTATTTGGGCAGTAACTAAACATGTCGTCTATTAGTTTCTATGATTTATTAAATTCAGTAAGTTTCTGAATAACGATAAACGAAATTACCCAACAAAGGTATATAAAATTAGATATAGGATGGAGTGGAGTGAATGCGTATTGATTTGAAATAAACAGTTTTAAAACCTTAAAACGGACTTTTCTACCCGTAGAACATCTCTATTTGGAAATTGATGGCCGAGAAAAAATGAACCAACACATAAATGCAGAATATGTGTTTTATGCGACAGTTTTACTTTTTTCAAATAGTCCACCATCGTTCTTTCTCATGACCCATGGACAGGGTGGGGTGCATCCTATCCACCTCAAAATCAATAAATGTCTTCTGGTAGACATCCCTAATCAGAATCAGTTGAAACCCGATCGATCCGATACGATTTAATTGAGTGATCGTGCTAAAAAGAAATTCTCAAATAGTCCACCATTGTGCTTTATCATGACACATAAACATGGTAGAGTGTGTTCTATCCACCTCAAAATAAATATGTGTCGTCTGGCAGAGGTCCCCGATCAGAATCAATCAAAACCCAATCGCTCCGACACGATTTAGTTGAGTTAATCATGCTAACGAGACATTTTATTAATGCCAACGAAGACAGCGACATACACACACATACACACGAAATTGTTTAAATACCATTTTTTTTGTTTTTAGGCCGAAAATTACTTTTCCGCGTATAGTGGAGTGCGGAAAACGTAGTAATATGAAGGCCTAGCTATTCGATAGCAGTGTCACTTGGAAACACTTAGTTCCACCAATACTTCTCAGATGGCAATACCTACGTCCTGGTGATAAGGCTTTAGTGCTCTTGCTTTTCTGATTCAGTAATGCATTGAATAGTATTTACAATGTCTGTTTGGATTGCCATAAGTTGCTATTTTTAACTGGAATTTATTTGTTTGTGGCAAGATCACTTCAAGGTAAGTAGTTGTGTTAATTTATGGTAGCAATCGCATTGCAGTTTTGTTTCCTCTACATAATATGGGGGTACACCATTATCGCTCATTTTTTCTGGTTTTGGGGCAATTAAATATTTTTTTTCGGGGTGTACCATATGTACCGTATTACACATTTACCCTAACCTCTGGTTCCTACATTCTTAGTTATTGTTCTTGTTCTTCCTCTTGAACATGTTTGTTTATGTTTTCTCAGTAGGGGAAACTGAAAAACTAATTTTTCCTTTCTGTTTCGACAAGAAGATGCCTCAAAATACTAAGCCTGGAATGCTCAAGTTGGTAAGAACATTCAGCGTAGATATAGCCGTGTAGCTATACCCTGCATAGAGAGCACAAGTCGTAGTAGGCTTAAGCATACCAGAGGTTAGATAAATGAAAGTCAGTTAGAGATAGAACTACTGGGATTGATGTAGCTGAAGAGGAAAGACTAGCATTTGCATTGAAAATAATCGAAAAATGGGGTTTCGGTTTGTCAAGGACAGAAGTGTTGGAAGTATGTTGTGTATGACGAGACTAGAAATTAGGGCTTCTTCCCTAATTTCAAGTCTCGTCATTGTTTATCTGTTAAAAAATTAGAACCTCTTGAATATGCCAAGAAAAAGATGACAGACCCGTTTGTGGTGGGGAAATATTTCGAACTTATTGAAATACATTATGAAACGCTGACAGTTTAATGGCAAGCCCTATTTGATATGGAATTTGGATGAGTCTTTATTTTGCTCTGATTCTTCATGGACTAAATTTGTTGGTGCTGAAAACATTCCCTCATCATATGTCTTCTTCTATGGTGTTCTTAAATTTTCTACTTAGATTTTGGCTTGGACTCTGAACGCTTTTTCTCCAATTTATATACTCTAATGTGCTTTTGTCACATTTTTAATTTTATGTCAACATTTTGTTGACACTTTTTACTTTTTACCTACTAGTTGAATTGGTTTTCATCTTTATAAATTGTCAATTACGTTAAGAGGAAAGATTTATAAAAGAAAAGTTCTTGGCAGTCACAGAAAAAGTCATATAACCTTTTGTTCGTCTTTAACTGCTCTTTCGAATACATTTGTCCCAACAGCGTAACAATGATATCTTATAGAAATTCCAAAATGGGTATACATTTGCCTCAAGGTCCGTGGTAAATGTATGTATATATGTGGGGTTGTGAGCTAAAAGAGTTGTATAAAACCACGAAAAACCATGAGAAACCATGATTTTTTTACGTCTTGCGGCTGATTTATAATCTATATGAACAGCTTTAAATGATAAAAACAAAAATAAAGTTTAGAGTTAACGTAGAACCGCTAGAAATCAACAAAGTTGAACTTTATTAACATTAATACGCAATCACCCCACTCCACCCTAAATGGCCTGAAAATTTATAATGCACTATACAAAATACTGTGTAAAATTTAATACCAATGTTACAGAAAACGACGTACATCTAGGGGCACACTGGTTTGGTTTGAAACTACTCTCTCTCTCCACTGTGTTTTTCATAACAAAGAATAATAATATTAGGCACAAGGGAGACATTTATTACAGTCATGGTTTAATAATTGTACCAAAACCATTATCATATGTATTATTATATGATAATAATGATTCTTTTGTTAAACTTTCCCAACTTTCATAATTACAAGCAATCAGTTTTCTTTATATTTCGAGATGTCAATAGAAAGAGTCCTATTAGTTCTTCCAGTTTATACCTACAGCGGAGATGTTTCCAAATGTTTAACTAAGAAATTAAATTCTTAATTTACGTTAAAATTATGGTTTCGCACGCTGTTATACGTACATTTCCATATTACCATAAAATATGATAATATAGTATAGTGAGGACTGCTCTGGGATATTTCGAGCGGCTTCTGATTGGCAGGTTAATTTCTGTAGTCAAACATGTAGAAGCAAATCGTTTATATCCGGATGCACACACACTATATTCATATAAAAATTGCTGCCATTAAGTTATTATTGTATAAATTTTGCGTTATTCTTTTATTCTAGTGAATCATAAGTAAACTCGTCAATAAATTACAATAAATATTTTAATTAAATATTTTATTTTAATTTAATGTAATAATTTAATTATTACAATAAATAAATTGTGGGTATTAATATTAATATTAGCTAATAGGTCCTTGAAATCGTGATTTAAGATTTTTATATTGTTCCTAATCTTATGTCAATATGTAAATTGTACGTCAATATAACTCACTATATTTGAATAACTGTTTAAATGACGACTCCAAACTGGTACACTGCGAGAAAACTTTACAAACAAATTTCATTTAAAGTAACGTTTGTTTGTAACGGAAACATTTGTTCATAATTTAAGTTCAGTTATTTTTTGACGCTTTAGAATAAATGCCAAAGGATAAATATGTAGTAATCGGATATAATAATAATTGGATATATGGGGTTTTTCAATAAGGACGCTTGATTTTTAACCGTAAATAAAACAAGTTATGTTACATGTGAGAGAGATACCCACTCAATTTTATTTGAAAGAATATTTTATGGCATTAAGTATGGAATATAACGTCGTTCAAATGTCCGCCGCGGCTTTGCTTGGTGGCACGTATTCGGGAGGTCCAATTTTCGAAGGTTTGTCGTATAAATTTGGCTGAATTTGCTGCATGGCGTTCGTTATGTTGACTTTGAGAGCATCAATTCTTTGCGGTTTATTCGCATAGATCTGAGATTTAAGATAGCCCCAAAGAAAGAAGCATAAAGGCGTTAAATCGAATGATTTTTTAAATCGAAAGATGATTTTTTTGGTGAAATTTGGGTCAACTTCCAACTGCTCCAGTGCCCAATCAGGGAACACATGGCGTTGTCGATGGCGGTTTACTTAAGTTGGGTAAGTTGGATTTTATACGGGTGCAATCTCAAATCCCGACGTAAAATTCGCCAAGTTGAAGTCGTAGAAAAAAGGCCAAGTTCTTGTGAACTCGTTTGATGATTTGCATACGCTGTTGAACACTATAACCTTCCATGGTGATTTACAACAAATTTGACAGACGTTGCTTGAACAACATGGCTGCTATAACCTAACAAATTTCGAGCGTCTCTATTGAGAGACCCTTTATATTGAAAGTTTCATAATTTGTAGAGAAAATTTTAATAAACACAAATGAAATTACGTTTTTTGGCATTTTTGGCATTTATTGTGTTCCATAATATCTTTCCAATTAAAACTTTGTTAATTTTTATTGTGACGGTTTGCTTTTCCATTTTTTTTTGTTTACAGATTATTGAAAATAAAGGGTTTTGATGAGGTAGGTGAATAAATAAATAAGCATGTCAACAAGTTAAGAGTAAAAGAAATGTGAGAAAATAATGGGTTGAAATATTTCCCTTATCGTTTAATGTAAATGAATTACAGAACTAGATTCGTTTCAAGTACTGCAGTAATTTTAAACGAGTTGATTGTAAATATAAACAAGTAAGATGGGAAACGTAGAAAAAAGACAATGATGCAGATATTGTGGAGTATTTCTTTGTAAAGGAATATAATGATGGCTATGTGGGAGAACATATCATTGGACGTTATCTACCTAACTGAAACGGAAAAGAGATATGTTAGTCCATATATTTATAGTGCAGTATTCCTATAAACAACCCTTATGTAGGATGAAGATATAGCCGAAAATACTCTGAAAAGGTCTTCGTTATATGCCAACACGAAAATATGAAGGTAGCGAGACCAACTTCCATGTGATATTTTTTATAGAAGTTACTTGCAATAATGGTTTTCTATTATTACAAATGATCCTTATGCGGGATGTAGATATAATCAAAAATATTCTGAAAAAGCCTTGGCGTGTATTGGGTGTATGTCGGCATGTATAGATTATATACATGAAAGTATAGATTAAATTTCATGTTGTACAGAGAAAATACGCAGTGATGGTTTTCTAATAAACGGAACAGAATTACATTCTAGTTCGAAATAACGCAAATCCTAGTATTTGTCCAGAGAGGTAATGTAACGTTATATATATTTGATTTTCTAAAAATTGATCAGTGAAATAAGACCACGAGGTTAAATCTGAAGATCCCATTGGAGCAGAATTTAAGTATTCGATATTCACAAAAAGTCATTGAAAGTATAAGACAGGTCTACAAATCATTTAATAACAATGCGTATTGTGTGAAATACTGCTGAGGCAGGATGGGTACTACTGAGAGTGTTCCACGCAAATACGAATACAATGAGGAATATTGGGAAGAATATGTCATTAGACGTTATCTACTTAACTGAAACAGAAAAGTGATATGTTAGTCGAATTGAGTAGTTAAGTATTTGTAGTTGTGCAGCATTACTATAAGTAAACCTTATGTAGGATGGAGATATAGCCGAAAGTACTCTGAAAAGGTCTTCATTATATGTTGATATGAAATTATGAAGATGAAGAGACCAATTTTCATGTGATGTATTTCAGAAAACATACTCATAATTATGGTACTCCAATAAACAGGATTATCATAAAGAACCCTTTTGTGGGATGGAGATATAGCCGAAGGCATCTTAGAAAGGCCTTCGCGTATCATATATCTATATGAATGTGAAAACATCAAATTTCATGTGATTTTGTTCAGAGAAGATACTCATAATGATGATTTTCTATAATAACCCTTATTTTTACAAACGATATTTATGCGAGATGATGACAGAGCGATAGATAGAGACGAAGGTACTCTAAAAAGACCTTTTGATATGACATGAAGATATGAAGGTCAAGATACCACTCTTCATTTTGTCTCTCATTCATTATCAATATAATCAATACAAAGATATAAACATATTAACATAAACACAGAGATAAGATATAATTTCAGTTTTTAACAAAGAGACAGAGATAAGATATAATTTAAGTAGCCTGGAACAAAAAAGCACGAGAAGACTATACAAAACCCGATTAGACAACAAATTACAAGAACAGAATTTGACAATATAGAAGAGGAGTATGAATATATAAAAACGTGTATACAGTCGGCAGCATTAGAGGCATTAGGGCGCTATGAAAAAGGAGGAAAACAGCCGAAACCATATTGGTGGGATGACGAAATTAAGATTGAAATAGAGGAAAAACGAAAAAAATATCATGCATACTTAAGCTCAAAAAATATGAATGACAAACTGACATATAAAGAAGCCCAAGCAAGAGTGCGTAAAATGATATGTACAAAAAAGAATGAAAAATGGAAGGCGACATGTTCTAGACTTAACACATATATAGGAGGTAGGAAAAGTACGGAAAGCTGGAGACTACTCAGGAAAATGAGACAGGAGCGGAAGAAAGATATCATCTCACCAATACCAGCGCAAACATGGATTCAATGTTTTGAAAAAATGTTATCAGAAGATAGAAAAAAATTTAAAAACATAGAGAACGTTAGTTAATCCCAATATAGTTACTCAAGGATCTCCGATAAGGATAAGTATATCAGAAGTTAAGGAAGTATGTAGATCACTAAAGAATGGCAGAGCCCCAGGACCAGGGAATATTCCTGGAGAACTTACAAAATATGGAACAGACAAACTATACCATTCACTGAGAGACCTTTTCCAAAGATGTATGAGTAGATCAAAAGTACCAGAAGAGTGGAAGGTATCATATATATCCACAATTCATAAGAAAGGGGATAAAAGTGAGTGTGACAATTACCGAGGAATATCTGTTACAAATTCCATCAGCAGAATATATGGGAATATATTAAAAAACCGTATGGAGAACGAATATTGTGAAATGGAGGCAGAAGAACAGGCCGGTTTCAGAGCAGGAAGATCCACAATCGATCACTTATATACAGTCACACAAATCTTGGAGAAGAAGATAGCATTTAACCAAGAAATACATCTACTATATGTGGATTTAAAAAAAAGCATATGATAGCATTCCTCTCGTAAAACTCTGGGAAACTTTACAAAACACTAATATAAATGTAGAATTAATAAAGACTGTAAAGTCTCTGTATGATAATACCAGATCTAGAATAAAAAAAGGACATAATATAACAACGGGATTTATAGCAACTAAGGGACTTAAACAAGGATGCTGCCTATCTCCTACACTATTTAAGATATATCTAGAACGCGCATTGATGAAAAAAATATCACAATATGGGCATACCAATAGATGATACATCAACACTATACACATTATCCTTTGCGGATGACCAAGTTGTTATTGCATAGGATATCGATGATATGGAATATATGACACGCAAACTTATCGAGGAGTATGAGAAATGGGGTTTAGAAGTTAATGTGAAGAAAACGGAATACTTGTGTATTGGAGGACAACAACAAGATCTACTTCTGTCAACCGGGCAAAACATCAAACACTGCAATGAATATAAGTATCTAGGCATGAAAATATCAAACGACGGGACACTTGATGAAGCGATTTCGGAAAGAAACACTCAAGGAAGGAGAGCAATTACAATGTTGAACAGCATTCTATGGGATAAACAAATAACAAAAGAAAATAAAGGAAGAATATATAATTCAATAATTAAAAGTATAGTAACCTATAGTTGTGAAGTATGGCCAATAAAATAAAGAACAGAAAGAATGATAAGAACCACAGAAATGGACTTCTGGAGGAGGTCAGTTGGAAAATCAAAGAGAGAAACGGTAACAAATGAGAGAATAAGAAATATGATGGGAATAACACATGACATTGTAGATGATATGAGAACCAGACAACTCGTATGGTACGGGCATGTTCAGCGAATGCCAAATGACAAAGTACCCAAAAAAATTCTAAACTGGAAACCACAAGGAGAAGAAGGCGAGGAAGACCACGAAAAAGCTGGAGAGAGGGCATTGATAATGAAATTCGGGAGAGAGGTCTGGACGGAGGACATGTGGAGAAATAGAGAGGAATGGAGATTAGGAATCGGAAGACGGCGAAGGACGTTATAAACCGATATGATGATGATGACATAAACACAATTTACAAAAGAAATTAATACTACATTAGGTAATAAAGTTAAAATATTAATAAAATTATTTCAGTTCTGTTGCAAATCCCTCAACAATCTTATTCAAATCCAAGCTTTTAGCTGTTTTTTCTCTATATTTAGTACAGCCAAATTACTTAATCTCTCGGGTTTCATTTTACTTCTTAAATAGTTTTTTAACCTTTTCAGACGTGAAAAGGTCCTTTCACATGCCACATTTGATATAGGAATTGTGATACATATTAAACATAATTTATAAATCTCATTGAATGTCAATCTGTATTTATTCAGCATGTCGGATAGCTGTAAAATATTGTTGATTTTAACACCTGTTCGTTTTCAAATTTTGAAATAGTAGTAATCAAAATTTTATATTTATATTTTGTTTCATATTATAATTTTGTAGATAGTAAATTTCTTGGGTGGGCACTTGGGCGGGCACGTGCCCCCCCTGGCGCCGTCACTGTCAAGCGGGTTACGGAAGTAGGTATTTCAAACTAAAAGCATGTAAAACGAGACAGATTGAATATTATAATTTATGAGAATTCAAAGAAAACTTTAATAGTCAATATTTTGTTGTCAGTGCTTAGTCAATATTAATCAAAGTATTGATTTTATAAATTGCGCGGAATATATAAGTTAAATGAAAATATTTTATGAGTAGTTTCTTCTGGTAGAAGTAGAAAGTAGATTCATTCTGGGCCACTTTGAAGTAAATGGCATGTATGCATCGGGAGTGACCGTGAGAGCTGAAGACGGCTGCTGAGGACATGGGTCAATGATTAGAGGGTGCTGAAGACATGACCGGAAGCTGCTGATCAGGAGTCAATGACCGGGGGATAGACGTGGCTGATAACCAGATGACCGAAGGCCGAAGACATGGGTCAATGACTAGAAGCTGCTGACCAGGGGTTAATGACCAGAAGGGGCTGAAAACATTACAAGAGGGTGCTGCAGACATGACCAGAGGGTGTTGAGGACTTGGTTGCTGAACAGGGGTCAATGATTGGAGGATGGACGTAGTTGATAACTGGATGATCGGTGGCTAAAGGCATGGATCAATGGCCGGTAGGAGGGGCTGAGGAGCGGGTGTCTATGGTTCAGCGTAATAAATGACGGTATAGTGCAGGTGTGCACGTCATTCTAAGGGAGGGGAAGCTGAGGGGATGATGTCTAGACTAAACAAATAACGTAATAGTGCAGGTGTTCTTGAACGACATGAACACCTGCACTATTAGCGTCATTTGTTTAGTCTAGACACCCTCCCCCCATATCTTCAGCTACCTGCTAACGACACGAACACCTGCACTATTACGTCACTAGTTTAGTTTAGACACCCGCTTCTCAGCCCTCCTCCACCTTCTGATCATTGACCCATGTCTTTAGCCTCCGGTCATCTGGTTTTCAGCCATGGCCACCGTCTGGATACTCCTGGTCAGCAGCCATATCTTCAGCACCCTCTGGATATTGACTCATGTCTTCAGCAGCCGTGGTACACTCCCAATGGATACATGCCATCCATTTTAAAGTGGCCCAGAATGAACAAAACTTTTATGGATACTTAGAAAACTAAGTCCTATATTTGCTCGAAACTATTAAATTATTACTATTAACTTTTAATATTAGAAAAGAACCTTGTGAAACTTTCTTTGAAGTATATTTCCATATTTAGACTAAATCACAAAAAAAGTCCAGAAAATTCAAAATCAAAATACATGTTGCTATTTTATATTTGGTTTGAGAAAAGTGATCACATTTCTGACAAAATAAAAATCCTAGGTTGGTTTAATATGGACAATTCAATAAAACAATATTATTCAGTTGTTGTCCATAAATGATCAAATACTGGAATACCTATCTAGCAGAAAAAATGCAACGGGGACGGATATTGCATAAAGCTCATATTGGAAATAAAAATATCTTAAATATGTCTAAACACTCAACAACTATGTTTCGTAGATCATCTAAATACAACGTATGCAGTTATACTTCTCTTAAATTCTTATAATTCTTTAAAAAAATTAAAAATTGTTATCTTCGTTATTTAAGAAAAAGTCTTTATTTTAGTCAGCTAGTAGTTGTTATATGTGTGTGTGTGTGTGTGTGTGTGTGTGTGTGTGTGTGTGTGTGTGTGTGTGTGTGTGTGTGTGTGTGTGTGTGTGTGTGTGTGTGTGTGTGTGTGTGTGTGTGTGTGTGGTGTGTGTGTGTGTGGTGTGTGTGTGTGTGGTGTGTGTGTGTGTGTGTGTGTGTGTGTGTGTGTGTGTGTGTGTGTGTGTGTGTGTGTGTGTGTGTGTGTGTGTGTGTGTGTGTGTGTGTGTGTGTGTGTGTGTGTGTGTGTGTGTGTGTGTGTGTGTGTGTGTGTGTGTGTGTGTGTGTGTGTGTGTGTGTGTGTGTGTGTGTGTGTGTGTGTGTGTGTGTGTGTGTGTGTGTGTGTGTGTGTGTGTGTGTGTGTGTGTGTGTGTGTGTGTGTGTGTGTGTGTGTGTGTGTGTGTGTGTGTGTGTGTGTGTGTGTGTGTGTGTGTGTGTGTGTGTGTGTGTGTGTGTGTGTGTGTGTGTGTGTGTGTGTGTGTGTGTGTGTGTGTGTGTGTGTGTGTGTGTGTGTGTGTGTGTGTGTGTGTGTGTGTGTGTGTGTGTGTGTGTGTGTGTGTGTGTGTGTGTGTGTGTGTGTGTGTGTGTGTGTGTGTGTGTGTGTGTGTGTGTGTGTGTGGTGTTTACAATGGATTTTTTTTGTATCGATATGAAGGTTAACATTTTTAAAATATGATTCGTTAGAGATTATATTTATAATCATATATACATATACGTATGAACATTACGTTAATAAAAGGATTTAATCATTTTGTTGGGTTTTAATGTTAAATTAACCACATCGATTAAGTATTTAATTTAGTAATTATAAAACGTACTTTCTTTTATGCTGGATATATAATTAATATGTCCATATACAAAACAATTAAATTGAAAGAATTAAAAATCTTTTCTTTATATCATACCATTCCATTAGATTGAGAATTTCTTTATGCAACTTCACGAATATTTGCATTTGCCCCATAAATATAAGTATTAATGGCATTTATTCGTGCATCCTATTAGATAATAGCGAATAGCAGAGCTTTGTAATAAAAACTCAAATTAGCATTCGTTGGGACTAAGGGATGACCTCTAATGGACATTGATTTTAATGTTCGCCTTCCATATCTAGATTTAACGTGTTCTTATCCAGAAATTATTTTTCTTGAAAAATAAAAATGGGAGTAGGCAGGTTTGAAATAAAAACACTGTATACACATAAAATAAAAATCAAAGCATGTCATATAAAAAACTCATAAGAACTCTTGTTAAGATAACCACTTAAGAAGTGACCGGTGGAACTCTTATGGATACCTGGGCATAATGTCATTAAGGGAAATATAATTGCAGATGACCTTGCCAGACTAGGGACCAGGGAATATCTCTATGGACCAGAACCTGCAGTGGGAATAAGTCGGAATCTGATCAGAGACCGCATCAATGGCTGGGCAAGAGACCAGTACAATAAAAGATGGAGAGGAGTAACGGGTTGTCGAATAACTAAACTCTTCATCCAATACTCAGGGATTGAGAAATGGGCTCAAGAAGTCATTAAATTGAACAGGCACAAAGCCAGAACCCTGGTGGGAATCATAACGGGCCACCATAGTGGCCTGAGTGCATATAAGCGGAGGCTGACTGACAGCCCGGCCTGCAGATACTGTGAAGAAGACGAGGAAACCTCGATTCATCTTCTTTACACCTGCCCTGCACTGGAGGAGAAGAGGTATATTATATTAGGGACCCCTGTTGTCCTAGAGAAGGCGAGGCTTAAGGCGGGGGACGTGCCTAAATTGCTCCTTTTATGGGATAGCATTTTTGGATAATGACCCGGATAAGAGGGGATCGCCAAGGGACTACCCATGCGATAAGTGTCTGATGAGGCCCAAACATATATAATATAATAATAATTGTTAAGATAAGGTTTTAATTCAACGTTAGATTGATACCATTATCGAAAGACAGTAAATGTTCGAATGTATCTGTCCAAAATCAGCAAGTAAATGGAACATATATAGGATGTCTCATTTGGAACTATATGATGTGATTTGTGAATAAAACTAATAATATTTGACAAACTGAGGTTCTTTATTCTTCAACATAAAATAGAGACTATACGGCTACAAATGCAAAAGAATATCGTTCATATGGCCACCCCGACTCATCTGGCATGATGTCATTCGTTTAGCAAAATTGTCCGTAACACGGGCATATAAAACTGGCTCTATTTCCCGAATAATACGTTGAATGTTTGCTTTAAGATCAGTAATTGTTGCTGGTTAGGTAGCGTACACTTTTCCCTTGATATAACCCCAAAGAGATATGTCCAGTGGTGTTAGATCACATGACCTTGCGGGCCAATTGATGTCAACACAATCATGAAATTTTGTATGCAACATAGTCATGGTTGCACGTACTGTACGATACGTTGCACCGTCTTGCTGAAACCACATGTTGAAATAATTAATTTGGCGGAAAAATAAATGATTTAATATGTCATGATAGTGTTCCCCATTTACTGTTAACGCATTATCAGCTTAGTTCTTAAAGAAGTATAGTCCAATTACTCCACAACTCCAGAATTTGCATCAAGCCGTACATTGTTATGGATGCATTTCGACAAATTCGACAATTTTGTTTGCTAACGTATCCGTCAAGATGAAAACGTTGTGAACAAAACTTTGTTGAACATCACTGAACAAAATTTTGTTGCAAAAATTAGCATAACCTTCTTTCGTTCCTACCACTCAATTAACAAATGTACGTTGTAACTGATCTGTAACTTTTAACTGTTATGTCAACTGAATTTTATATGGTGACAGAGGCACATTTTTCTTTAAAATTAGATGCATGTTGCTCTTGACAGATTCACTTCCTGGGCATGACGTCGAATTGATGTGTTTGGATACTCCCGTACACTATCTCTCACTGCAGTAATATTTTCATCTGACCGACTACGACGAGGACATATTGGTGTTGCCTTATGAATAACAGAACCCATATCTTCAAATTTCTTGATTAAGTTACGAACTGTTAACTATGTAGGCGCTTCATATTATCCCAATTTTGTGGCGAACTTTTCTTAATGCAACTGTAACTGATCACTCACTTTCATAAACCAGTTGTACACAAACTACTCGTTCTTGAACTATAAATTGCGGCATGTCGACGTCGTATGGATTGTAGATAACAGTCGTTAAATATTGACGTCCTATCTTTAACAGAACGCAAATGGTGTGCAATTCAAATCCTATAGTTCCAATTGAGAAACCATATACATATGCATAAGTACATTCTGTTATCTGACACCTTCATTATCAATATACTTCCCATATTGTCTATGCCATCTAAGGGTAATTTTAATGAATTTGTATCTAAGGATTTTTCCATCAACACATACATATGTATATGTCAAGTACGATTATCATTAAATTTTGCTTATAAAATGTATTAGATCTTAATGTGGTTAGGTATATTCAACATTAAATGGTTCTGAACTTGTATACATATATAGGGTGTATCATGGCAAATGGCTTATTAGAAATTTCTGGGAAACTACGAATGATATGAAATTGAAAATACGTCAATGAAAGTTTTTACAGTTACTCTATCTGATGAAAGTAATATCACATATATGTGACACCTTCGATTGTACCGAAAGTTGGCATCAACTTCTTTCTAAAATGGTATTTCCAATTCTTTATGGTATATTCCAATTATATTCACTATTCTAAAGTAAATATTAATATAATTTCATATATATAAAACTAATAATTTCTGAGGTATTTAAATTTTAATGAAATATTATGGGAAAATTAACCTACTGAAATTTAACCTATAATAAGTTTAATTCGATTTCGAACGAGAATTAAAAATCTTTTGATCATATCACACCATTCCATTCCATTAGATTGAGAAGCTCTTTATGCAACTTCACGAATATTTGCATTTATGGTGCTAATGGCGCTTCTTCGTACATCCCATTAAATAACAGCGGATAGCGGAGCCTCGTATTAATAAAAGCTCGAATTAGCATCGCTCATATGTAAGTACATTAATGACTTCTGTTGCGTCGCACGATAATCTGAACGATTCCCATCTCTTAAAATAGAATGTAATGAATAATTTAGTAGTTTATTGTAAAACATGAATGTAAACATTACTCGCTCAGTTTTTCCACATATGTGAATTGTTACGCATATACGGGACGTCAATCAACGATTAACAGTCGTCCTTTTAATTCACTTTAATGGTCATGGTTTGTGAACACTGTAATTAAGTGTCCCTAGTTTACACGCTAACTTGCAATATAATGTTCTTGTAAGAAAAAAAAATTATTTTAGCCATAAAATAATTTGCATTAAAATCTAGAAAATGAAGATTTTGCAATATAATGGAAAATGAATATGTGCAATAATAACTTCTGAACTCCTTTGATACGTTACAGTGCATTGTAAAAGGTATTACACTACGAACGTAAGATGTGAATTCTAAATAAAATATGGTTTTCTATAGCAAAGTATTGAAATGTATTGATTTATAATATAGATATTTGGAAATTATGTATGGAACAATTTTTTTCTTGTAGTACCATATCCTCATTGGACGTTGATTATCACTAAGGCCCATCTGACCTTATTAACTGTTGCTCTGAATAATTCGGTTGAAGTTTCTTCGGTCCATTTTCTTAAGTTTTTGAGCTATGATATGCGTCGTCTTCCGGGTCTCCTTCTGCCGTTAATTTTTCCTTGCATAATAAGTGTTAACATGTTATATTTACTACTTCTCATAATATTACCAAAATATTCCAGTTTTATTTCTTTGACTGCTTTTAGTACTGTTGGTTGTCATCCTATTCTATTTAATACCTCTTCATTTGTAATACGAAATGTCCAAGATATTCGTATCATTCTCCGATAATCCCACATTTCCAAATCTGTAATTTTTTTGCAAGAAGTATCCGTCAGCGTCCATGCTTCAACGCCATACAAGAGAACGGAAAACGCATAGCATTTGAAAATTCGTTATCTAGTTTGTGTGTTTAAGCGAAGACCATAAAGGATGTTTTTCATTTGGTAGAAAACGCTTCTCGTTTTCTCAATCCCAATATGGATTTCGCGTGAGTGGGCCCAGTTTTCGTTGGGTGTACAGCCCAAGTACGAGAAGTTTTCTATCCTTTCCAAAATTTCTCCGCTTATATTAAACTATTCGTTAGCATTAGGATTTTTGGTCATTACTTTTGTTTTTCTAATATTGAGTCTCATCCCATATATTTCGCCATCTGATGCGACGTGGTCGATTAGGTGTTGTAATTCTTCTGTGCTGTCTTCAAGTAAAACAGTGTCATCCGCTTATCGAAAGTTATTCACGGGTATGTCATTCACTACAATTCCTCCTTGTGTGCCATCGGGTGCTTCTCATCGGGGACTCCTCTCTCTATATCAAATTTCTCTAACTTCTTGTTTTCTACTTTAACAATATCCTTTTGTTTAGCGTACAGATTTACTATTATTCTGAGATCTTGGCTGCGTATTCCAGATGTTTTAAGAATATCAATAAGCTTTGTGTGGTTTATCAAAACAGTATGGAACTATGGAACAATACATCCGGTAAATGACCGCCACGGCTCTGTTGGAACACGAATACTCTTTTAGCGAAATGTTCAATAACGATTTTGCATAAATGTGGCGGTATTTCGTTGACATATCGTTCAATTTCGGCCTTCAATACTTGGGTGGTCCTGGGATTGTTGGCATAAACCTGAGACTTCAGAAAATCCCACGGAGAAAAATCCATATGTGTTAAATCACCAGATTGTTGTAGGCAATTCTGGTCAACAAAATGGAAATAACACAACCAAGAAAAGATTCGCGCAAGACCGTCAATGTTTCACGGATGGTATGGAAAGTGGCATCATCCTGCTGAAACTACATGTCTTCAAGAATAATATATTCCAATTAAGGTACAAAGAACTGTGTTATCATGTCATTATAACGTTCGCCATTTACCGTTAATACCTGCCTCGTTTTCAAAGAAAAATAGTCCAATGATTCCTTCAAACCAGAATGCACACCAAACAGTGACACGCTGAAGATGCATTTTTTTCTCATGAATCATTCGTGAATTTTTTTAGCCCCATATGCTGTAATTTTGCATATTAACTGAGCCATCAAGGTGAAACATACCTCGTCGCTGAAGATGATTTTGTCCCCAAAATCGGCATTCATTTCTTGTTTTTCAATGATCCAATTAGTGAACTATCTTTGCCATGGTCTGTTGGGGGAAGTTGTTAAGTCAATTGTATCTTGTAAGCATGGAGAAGCAGATCTTTAGTGAGAATACGGTAAAGAGTGGCTGTAGAAATTTCGAATTCTTGTACACGGTGAGGAATTGAGGTCCCTGGACTCTTGCCACTGCCGTGATGTTTTCTTCTGAACGACCACAACGAGCTCGTGTCGTGTGTTTGACATCAATAACTGAATCAGTACTTTCGAATTTTTTTTCACATTTTATTTTCACAGTTGATAAAGTTGGAACATTATTTCTACCGAAAACTAAACTCACTTTACAAATCGTAGCAACCAAATTTTCACCATATCGATAGTAATGATGTTGTATCGTGTAGCGCCCCATGTTTACTAGCTCCTATCTGTCTCCTATCCAATCATGACAGCCAAAATGGCACGCAATTAAAAGCTTAGCCCCTTATTGTAATACACTTTATGTCTATAGTCTAACGGAAACCCAAGATATATTGCATTCCCATCAAATGCACTATTATACAATAATGCACTTTAATTTACATGATTATCTTTTTATATCTCTGAATAAAGGAGAAAGATAAAATAAGGGACATATACATATATTAGTCAAGTTACTACACAACTGCATCCATTTATTTTATTTGATTTTGTTTGATAATAATTCTGCATTTGGCGACGAAAGCGTTAGATACACTCTCAAATGCGGTATAAAGTTTGACATCAATTTCACACCAAACGGGGTACACTGTACACACCAGTTTGGTATTAAATAAACACCGCAAGGCTGTGGTAGAATTTTACCATTCGCTGGTGTGAAGTTTCATACCAGTTATCAAGTAAAATCAACATGACATCTGGTGTAAGCTTCACCATGTTTTGATCTAAAGTTTATTTCAACTTTAAACCTTTTACTGTACATACTCGTATTGTAGAATGAGGGACGATAAAATGCATCTGAAATAGAAATCACGTTATACGTCTTTCTTTTTAATGTGCAAAGTTAATTTATCTACTAATTATACTAATGAAATACTGATATATATTACATGTATATGCTAGTGTAAGTCTAGAAAATATTTATATATTCGTGAACAGCGTAACCAAAGTATCGTATTATCGAGTTTTCCAATTAAATATAATGATACTATCCTTATATGAATATTTTTGCGGATTAATAAGTAATAGATGTGCCTCGTCGATATTCATATGCTTTTGGATATTTCAAAATTATAATTGAAATGCACAATAAGGATCAGGAATATAAAATATCAATTAACTATCTACTCCACAAAATCGTCTAATAAATTTGCTAAATCTAACATATTTTTTATACATCTGATGACTAACAGTTTTAATAAACTTAGTTATGACGATGAGTCGATGACGAGAACAGACAAAACATTAGGCGCAATTGATTATCTAGAAGTCAAAAATAGGCGCATTGCTTCAGGTTTTAAAAATCTTTAATAAATGTTCTTAGTGAGATGTCATTATCACAAAAAAAAATTGGTGATATTTTTAGTAAACTTTTTATATTATTATTATTATTAAATAATAGTCTGTCGATAAATGAGAAATGACAGTTCCAATATACGTATTTATATTATCTTGGTTACTTCATCATCGCAAAATACAAATAGGTTCGTTACATACACATAATATTTGGTGAAATCATCCAGCGAATCATAGAATTCAATACATTATTCAGTCGTCTTGGTAAACTATGTCAACAAACGCAATTCATTGTTCCTTCGTCAGACATATAATATAACACATAATTTGGTTAATCAGAAATCCCGAACCGCCATATTGCTTCACGTTTCATCAGTGTCAACGTGAAGACTACATGGATACGTACTCTAGAATAGTTACCACGGAGGGATTATACGCGAACTACCCCACGCGGACTAAAGTGTACTATATAGTGATATATTTATATCAGCTTTATACCTAAAATATATAAAAGTTTATAATAAGTTTACACAAGGGCGTCAATATCTCATATATCTCGAATTTTCACCTATTGTTGGGGTACTTCAACGAAGCCTTTTGTTCATCTTAATAATTAATCAGAACCCAATTGCTCTTAGTTTTGTTAATAGTAAATAATTTACCATAATTTTGAATTTTGGTCACCAGGAGTTGTAATTTTTAACATAAAGTATTATTTATATGAGATATCATAAAATATTACATTCAGTATGGTTTCTGTGTTCAAAATTGTCTTTCTTCATGGAAAATTTCAATTTGAAATATCTAATTTTGACAACGTAATGCATGTAAAAGAAATGTGTCTACACGATACCTTTACAAAATGATGACATCACCAATTAAAACGTCTATTTAAATCATATTGGTACCGGGAAAAAGAATATTAATTTAATTACCCATGGTTGATAAAAACTCGTGGAACAATTTCGGCTAGCAAGAGGCTATTAACCTGATTCCTCTCATGAGCTTCAAGTACAATAAGGCAACTGGCTCGATCCACTGTCTGATGTTCAAGATAAATCTGGCACGCACTTCCGTCATACGACTGTTTCAAACGTCAGTCGTGATTCTCAAGGCCTTGCAAGTCTCATCATATTGACAAAATCCAATAAAAAACACTGGCGCAATTATCCCGTCTTACTTCACACGACCTTCGATCCGTTATAATGCTATTACGTCTTATTGATTTATCAATAATTATTTGTTTTATTGATGCTTCAAATAAAAATAATGGAATATATTTCGTTTTAACCAGAAAAACTTTACCCTGACCTTTACCTTGGCGACTGAATATTCGCGAGAATAGATAGATAATTGCTAGTGTTAATTTCTCACCACTATTGTTTCGCTCTTCACTGATAATATCGTGATATGCTAAACGATGTGCGGGGAAGCCTCAATGTCAGATAAATAAATAAGTGAAAGAGTGCACGTGGTGGATGCAACTGTTTCATTGTCGATTAAGAAATTCGTAATTAACACAATAAGGAATTAGATTTCTGTAAATTTGACCTTACCAACCGTATGTATAATATTTCCAACGTGACTGAATTTGCCCTTAACAAGTAAAAAATACACCTTTATTTACAACGACCTTTGAACTGAATTGGTATTATTTGATGAGGACGAAGGCGTACTGCTTTTACCAGGTATGTAAATATGAATATGGAATTTGTCCATAGATGGCCTAGCTGTTAATGTAGTTAACGTCATACCGCATCATTAGCGCCACTTTCTTGTTCTGATATCTAATAAAGGTGTTTGTCGCACAACAATACAAGTTTCATATAACAACATCGTTTTTAATAGCGTTGAATATGTCGAATTTTGTGGCTCGAAACCACCTAAAAAGTTTGAAGATAACGAACTTCAAGCTGTTGAATGAGAATAACGCTCAAATGCAACAAGAAATGTGACACGAAACAGCCATTTTCATACAATTGACAGCCATGGAAAAGATCCAGAAGATGGGAAAATGGGTTCCACATGAACTGAATGAAAGACAGCAAGAAAACCGAAAAACTATTTGCGAAATACTGCTCGCCAAGTATAAAAGAAAGTCATTTCTCCATTGAATTGTGAATGGCGATGAAAAGTGGATATATTTCCAGAATCCTAGGCGTAGAAAATCATGGATAACTCCAGGCCGGTACAAGGTCAAATCGCTATGGGCGGAAGACAGTGCTCTGTATTTGGTGAGATCAGAAGGGTGTGATCTATCATGAGCTGCTAAAACCTGGCCAAACCGTTAATACTGAACGTTACCGATAAAATGATCAATTTGAATCAAGCTTTGCATGAAAACCGACCAAAATATCAAAAAAGGCAACACAAAGTGAATTTTCTTCATAATAATAGGCGTTTAGTTGGTAAATACTTTCGCATACGGCTTACTCACCAGACTTGGCTCCGTGTGATTATTACTTATTTTCATCGATGGGACACGCACTTGCTGAGCAGGGCTTTACTTCTTACGACAATGTACGAAAATTTGTTTGGCATGAAACCCACAAATTATCAGAGAGATGATAAGAATGTATAGCTAGCAGTACTAATAATAGGCTAATAGGAATGTATGTATAGGAATACGAAGTATGTAAATACTTCGAATAAAATATTTTTTATCATTTCCATAAAATAAATGTGTATTTCCTATGCAAAAAATGTCTGCTTCATATTTACATACCTGGTATTAATAAGTAATAATACTGCCAACTTCATATATATGTACATACGTCTAATTTATCAAATGGCATAGCTGTAAAATCTATATAAATTTGAAAGTATGAATTATGACTGTTTTATTGAAGTCAAATGTGTACAATATATAGTTCTCTATTATATGTTGAACGTATTTTTTTTAGTTTAATATAGAAAAATAGTGGTTTTTCAATAGTTCCTAGGCTGTCATAGTCAGTACTGCTCAATTGTAGACTAGGAAAGTTATTTCTCGAGCTGTTCTTCCACAGGCTAAGGAATTATGGTTCTATTTGTCGTCAATTTCTGTATATTTAATAATGGTCGTAATTGAATAGTCTAACAAATGTTAGCCTGTAATTGATGGACACTTTAAGTTACCTCAACTGAAATTTAACCTGTTGTTAATGAAAAATGTGCAATTAATAAAACTAAAAATTTACTTTTTATAATAGGTTGAAATAAAAGGAATCAAGAAATTTTTTACCAAACAAATTAGTTCCAATTAGAAGTAAGGTAAGGCATACTATTACATTCAAGAACAACATTTACTATACCATTGAGTATCTAGACGACTTGTGGTTTTTAAGTGGACATCATATTAAAAGTCTTCAGATTCAACTAGTAAGGTAAGTGCATACTGGCAAGACAATTTTTGACGGAACTAATTACATAGAGTTGCTATAGATTCAATAAGCAACTATGTCTTGTTACGTTAGTTCCCCGTAGTATTTACGTTCTTTGTAAATAAAGTGTCTACATACCCTTGTCATCCAATAAGAGTTATTTTATACACTACATACTACTTTCATACTAAGGGAAAACACAATATAAATATATTCAATGTGCAAATAGCTTATTTAAATTATGTCAGTTGACATGGCGTGGCTTAGATAGTTATCTTTATGACTTACCGGTATTAATATTATTGGTTTATTGGTATTATCCTATATCGATACTTGATAGACAAATGTTCGATAAAAGTCTGCTGCACGCTGTACAGTGGCAAGTTCTCTGTGTCCTTGTAGGAGCGCTCATGTATAATAATAACAAGTGAGTCGCATCTTTACAGTGGTTAATTTATATGTATATTTCGGAACAGAAATAAAAAAAATTGTTGTAACTTTTACATTCTGCATTATTTCTCGTTACTGTCACATGAAACATTTACCTTTTTTCTCAGAATATACAAGCAATTTATGTGATAATTTTTCATAATCAATGGAGAAGTAATATAGATAATAGAAGTATGCTAATTGCAGATAATATTTAAAACCTTTCTTCCTTACTTCTTCTTTTAATTGATATCTTTCTCATCAATATTAATAATTATCTAAAGCAATAAGCCAATAATTGGGTGCTTAGTACGTTAGGTAGGGTCTATTTTCCAACATTTTTAATATTTTTTCTGCGATTTAAACTTGCCTCTTTAGAACGAATGACCCATTACTAGCTTAAAGATATTTAGGAGACTGTTTAGAAAGTAGAGTAATAAATATATTATTATACAACGTAGCGATAAAGTTTGGCACAATATTCATAATTTTGTTATTAATTGATTTTTTGAAAAATCCGAAATACCTCAATCTTTTTATTTAATATACATTAAGTGACATATAAATTTAATCTCTTTCAGATTTTATATTTCAGTTGCCACGATTTAAAGTAGGTATATATTTAAGTTGCAAGTCGCTCTTGTTTAACAAAAATGGATTCTTTCAGATTCTTATTTATTACAATGAACCTATGAGTTTAAGTAACTCCACAAGAAAAGCTCCAGGAGGAGTCAAATCAGGTCGATATTTAGTTAGGTCTTGTCGTCCTATTCACTTGCCAGTGAAAGTATTGTCAGTGATTGAGTATCAACACCAAAATGACGAGGAGCTCTATCTTTTTGAAATTAAATTCTTGGTGGGCAACAACATCTTTATTATTTGGATAAAGAACCGTTAAATTTGGAACTCGAAAGAAGACACGTTCCATATACGAGAAGAAAGAACTGGAAAGTCGAAACTTTGAAACTTTAAATATCTAGCAGCAGTAAAATTTACTTCAAATAAATAAGATCTTAAGATCTGAATTCCTATCATTGTAACCCATCACATTTCATTTATGTTGATGCCGACTAAGTGAATCTTGAACCCTATGAGGATTCCCTTGAAATTAGTATCTTCAATTATGATGATGTACTACTACTGAAGTCGTATCGTCAAAAAAAACAACAAGCTTTAGAAAGTTGTGATTTTCGCATGAAGAAAAAATAATTAATATGCGGTACGATGACTGAATCAGAAATTAATGGAATGGAGAAATGAAGTGAATGGAGAAACTTCAGGCTTTCGCCCCATTAAAACTGGCGCTCCTCAGGGAGGCGTTCTTGGACCCATCTTATATCTAGTCTACACTTCAGACTTTCCCAAAATTTGACTTCGTTATCAGGTATGTTTGCAGTCGACACAATATTCTTGTCTACAGACGAAAATCCAATAACTGCCTCCACAAACCTCCAAAATCAACTTTTTCAACTAGAAAAGTGAAATAAGAAAAAAAAATAACAAAGCCCTCCAATATCTATGAATAATGAATGCCAAAATCAACATGCGTGAAATATTTAGATGTTCACTCAAGACAAACAACAAACACTAGACAGCAAACTCCTTAGAAAAGATCACATTCAAAAAAAGAGAACACAGACTGGCCTAAGAATGAACGAACTATACTAGTTGCTGGAAAGAAAATCAAAAATGTCATTAGAAAATAAAACCTAAAATACAAAGCTCTTATCAAACCAATATGGACATACGGTGTAGAACTATGAAGCTGCGCTGGTAAATAAAACGTATCGATTATATAACGGGCACAATCTAAAAGCCTCAGGGCAATAGCTGATGCGCCACGGTATGTGACAAACCAAACGATACACAACAACCTTCGCATACCAACAGTCTAACAAGAAATACATCAAAAAATCAATAAACACCACGGGAGACTAGAAACACATATTAACCCCCTATTACAAAGACTTGTGGTACAACTTCAGAAGGCTCCAAGGATGCTGGCAATCAGACCTGAAATAGGATTCTAGAGGTCTTTCTCGTTGAGGGAGCCTCATCAGATCAGAATAAAATGAATAACTTCAAGTTCCCTAAACAACAAAATAACCCATAGATTGTATATAAAAAATTAACGTATAGCATTGCAGTCTAATTTTATGATAAAATACAAATATCATATTTGATAAGTTGGACTTGCCCAATATAAACGCCACTTTTAACCTTATCATTTGACATTGACATTTAATATAATATATTTTTCAATCTAAGCATGTTTTATAATTTTGATTGATTTTGATTATTATTTATCGCATAAATAATAAATAAGTACCGTTGTACTTGGAAAACTATTTTTAAAAAGGGGTTGTAACTTAAAAAATACTATGATACTGATAACTCTCCAGCTCAAACACGAAATTAGGAACAAAATGTATATCTGCCAATGCCGTTTTTTACGCGCTTTAGAAAAAATTATAAATATACTGCGAAGTTTTACCACCACACTGTATGTGAAATTTTATAATTATTACTACCATAATAAAAGTGAATATTCCGTTACACATTGCCACCATAATAATAAATATAGAATGTCTATACCATACTTGGCATGCCATATATCTACGGAAAAAGATTGCCTACGATTGTCATCGTCACATATTACTTTTTTTTCTCAGAACGAGACATCTCCTTTTTATGTAATAAGTCTCGCCGCGATCATCTGCAGATAAAGTAGGCTTTGACATATCGCAAACTTATCTACATATAAAAAGTGAATCCTCGGCAATAAAATAGGAATTCTTCTGTATCGCGTATTCACTAACTTGAATCATATCAGCATTTATTCAAGGATAATAAAATCAGTGACATTTGTCTACAAGAATCAAGATTGTTGGATGATACCCGACACCTGAGAGGTCCTCGTCGTAGTAAGCGATCTGCTTTGTTTTACGCCAGTGGTTGTAAAGGGAACAAAATATTCCAACATAGTAAATGTGCAGTTATATTTTTATAAATACAGTTTAGTATTTATATTTTTGTACTAAATTACTCATGATAAAAGTTTTTTATTTAACCAATAACATTATAAAATAAAAGGGTAACCCTTTGATTGTATTAATGAACTACGACTATGACTAATTTGTTAACTATAATTACCATTTTTTTTAAAGGGACCCGCCACGGGTAGGTTTCGACATTTGTCCCAGATGGAATCCGAACGACAGACAGCTATTTCGAACTTATTAGTTCTCATCAGTGCCGTACACGGTACACTGATCCAGGAGAAATGCCGAAACAAATCCGTGGGGTTTTTATCTAAATCGATAAGATCTATGTCTGTAACTTATAAGTCGGAAATCAAGAAAGGAACCATCAAACCGCAAAGCGGTCTTGTAGCAATTCATGTGAATTTAACGGAAGATATGCAGGTAGGGAGATTTTCCCAAATTATAAATACACGACATATGTAATTTATCATTTTGTAATATATTCTCTACATGAGCAATGGTAATTATATCTGTAACTTATAAGCCGGGAATCGAGAAAGGAACCATCAAACCGCAAAGCGGTTTTCAAGTGGTTCCCGAATAGCAAGGCTATTACATAATCGCTGTAGGAAACAACTACTCATCGAGCTAAAGCCCCGCTAGGCATTGAATTATACCTAACAGCAATCCTCGACCCCTTTCTCGTGTTTCTGCACGACCAGAGCTTTTTTTTTGAAAAAAGACTCGCCACGGGTAGGATTCGACAATTGTCCCAGATGAAATCCGAACGAAAGACAGCTGTTTCGAACTTATTAAGGAACCACCAAACCGCAAAGCGGTCATCATCTCGATTTCCGACTTATAAGTTACAGACATAGATCTTATCGATTTAGATGAAAACTCCACGAATTTGTTTCAGAATTTGTCCTGGATTGGTGTACCGCGTACGGCACTAATGAGAACTAAGAAGCTGTCTGTCGTTCGGATTCCATCTGGGACAAATGTCAAATCCTACCGGTGGCGGGTCCCTTTTAAAAAAAAAGCTCTGGTCGTGCAGAAAGGGGTCGAGTATCGCTGTTAGGTATAATTCAATGCCTGGCGGGGCTTTAGCCCGAGGAGTAGTTGTTTCCTACAGCGATTATGTAATAACCTTGCTATTCGGAAACCACTTGATAACCGCTTTGCGGTTTAGTGGTTCCTTTCTCGATTCCCGACTTATACGTTACAGATATAATTACCATTGCTCATGTAGAGAATATATTACAAAATGATAAATTACATATGTCGTGTATTTATAATTTGGGAAAATCTCCCTACCTGCATGTCTTCCGTTAAATTCACATGAATTGCTACAAGACTTATTCACGATAACACAAGACCTCTGTCTACAGTGATTTGAAAATTGTATCTCAGCGAAAAAAAGGTAATTAATTCGTAAAACTTTTCGTGCGATGATTAATTACGACTTTCGATATAGATTATCAAGACAAGAGTGCAACGATGAACTTACTTCCACTTTTGGCGATAAAGCCCCATCCTTTGCCACTGTGAAGCACTGTTATAACGAGTTTAATCGTAGCCGCCATTTGTTCACTGACGAAAATCGTGAAGGTCGTCCAAAATCAGTTGTGCTAGAAGACATTGATGTTGTGCAAAAACTGATAATGCAGGATCGTCATGTGACGTACTGTGAGATTGAGGAAGCCTTAGGCATTACTTCGACTAGCATATATAAAATATTGCATGATCATTTAGCTGTAAAGATGGTTTGTTTTCGTTGGATCCCACATCATTTCCAAAGGATCCCAAAATATGCTCGAGTCGATTGCTGCAAACATATGTTCAAGAAACACAATGGTGGTACTTTAAAAGACGTATATAAAATTGTAACAGGTGATGAACCATGAATCTATGTGTATGAGCCGGAAAGTAAACAGCAGTCGACTGTATGGGTGTTTAAAGATGAACCAAATCTAATAAAAATTGTTCACTTCGAAACAAATGGTCGCTTATTTTTTCGGAAAAATTGGTGATGTGGCAACAGTGCCTTTAGAGGAACGTAAAACGGTTAATTCTGAATGGTATACAATCATTTGTTTGTCGGAAGTCTTCGGTGAAATAAGGAAAGCAAACAAGCGAAGTCGGATCATTCTTCATCACGACAATGCGAGCTGTCACACATCTCATCTAACAACCGAATATTTGAACACATACAAAATTAAATTAATGGGTCATTCGCCGTATAGTTCTGATTTGGCACCCAATGACTTATTTTTGTTCCCTAACGTTAAAAATAAATTGCGTGGACAACGATTTTAGTCGGCAGAAGAAGCCGTTGATGTGTTCAAAAACCATGTTTTGGAGATATATCAAGCGGAATGGAAAAGATGCTTTGACAGATTGTTCGAACGCATGCAAAAGTGTATAGATCATGAAGGAAAATATTTTGAAAAACTATAATGTTATTTTCAATGACAAATTAATGTTTTTTTATTATTCGGCTCAATAATAAATACTGTCCTCGTATCACTAATCAATGTTATCATTAGCAGATTGATGGCAAAAGCCCTTCCTTAATCCGACGCGGCTAAGTTACTGAACAGCTGGCAGTATTCATTGCTTTGTTACAAATACGACAAAAATAAATATGTTTCAAGCCGGTCACATGGTCATTTTTGATGGAAGCGTGGAAAATAATATTATATGAAAGTAAGTTTCTTATATCTTCTTGAACCGCAAGAAAGTGAAGAAATATACTTTATGGATCAGTGCGAGAGCTGCATCGTGCACTCGCCCAAATAAAAAACAATTTACGATTATGATTATTACTGCTATCTGGCCATTGGTGGTGCACGGTTTTACCTTACGTGGCAGTAGTAAAGAAGTGGCTGGTTAGGCGCCAGCGTAATGTAGTGTCTCTGAATGAGCAGCAATCATGTTTTATAACGATATTAAATTACTAGAAAGGGCATTGGCAGTCCTTCGGCGGCCTTGAATGTCGTCAGATATTGTTTACTGCATCATTTGCCAGTCTGATTCACGCGCTCCTTGCTAATTTATTTTTTTCCTTTTAATTTAATGTTCACGCTAGCCTAGATTAAAGTTATCTTGCAAGGTTTCTGGTACTTTTTATTGCCATTAAACATTTTTCCTGCGCCGTGCAGACCGGTATTGTAAGTGGTGGCTGCGGTCGTCATACGCTCGTTATTTTGCTCTGCACCCACATATCTGCTGCTGCAGATTTCAATATAATTTTGTTAAACACAGAATCAGTCATATGCGATGAAATTGTCGAATATCCCGAAAACAGCTAACCGAATTTTGATGAGATGCGAAACTAACTTTCCTGGAGTAACAAAATATTATAGATTTGTTGACTATTGTATATTTCTAATGTTTTAAAAAATTATATCAAATCATTTTTAGAAGGATGGAAAGTAATCTTGTATGAGGGAGTATCCAAAAAAAGAAAAAAACGATAATAATTTTCTGTAAACAAGTATGCTTACTGGAGACTACTTCTGCCCAGTTGGTCATATATTGTTGCTGTGAAACTATCGCAGCGGACAGAGTGATTTTGTTCTTGAGCCCATCTCAACGCTTTCGGCGATTTTGCGATGGTAAACATTAAGGAGTAACGCGCCACATCAAATTCTGTTTTCTATTAAAGCAAATAGCCACATATACAGTTTCAATGCTTCAAGAAGCTTATGGGAAAGACTCCCTAAGCCAGGAAAACATTTACGAGTGATTTGCCTTTTTTAGAAGTGGTTAAATGTCACTTGAACATGAACCCTGTTTGGTCGCTCCTTAACATCCTCTGAGAACTGATGAAAATATTCAATGTGCGTAATGTCATCATGTTTGATCGTAACAGAACAAACGACGAATTGGAAAAAATAACTGAAATATCCTGGAATTTATGCCAAAAAATCCTAAATAAAAATTTGAACATGAGATGCATCGTGCCAAAGTTTATTCCACTACTGCTTTTCGATGACTAGAAAGAGAGCCATCTGAGAGTGTGCCGGGAATTGAAAGAACAGACATAGACTCATACTAACTTATTGTCAAAAGTCATTACAGGAGATGAATGGTGTTATGGATATGACCCCGAAACAAAACAATAGTCCAGACAGCACAGCGCGGCAAGTGAAATCAAATGTGAACTCCATGATGGTTTTTTTTTTCGAGATCAAAGGGGTCGTCCACGTTGAATTTGCCCCTCAGGTCACCACAGTGAATCAAAATTACTATTTTCAAGTGCTAAAGCGATTGAGTGACGCAGTGAGAAAAAAAACGACCTGACTTGCGGAGATCGGGGGAATGGTTTCTTCATCATGACAACGCGCCTACCCCCAGAGCGTTGAAAATCAACCAATGATTGACAAGAACAGTTGAACAGTTTGACAACGGTTTCACGCCCCCTTATTCTTCCTACTTAGCCCCCCACGACTTCTTGTATACCCAAAAATGAAAGAACCTAAAGGGAAATGGTTTTTAGGACGTGGAAGAGGTTAAGAACAAATCGGTGGAAGCACTAGTCAGTAGTTAACTTTATTAGTTCAGAAGAATATAAGAAACGTGTCTAATAGTGGAAAAACCGTTGAGACAAGTGCATATCATCTAATGGACAATATTTTGAAGGATATTAACATTTTAAAGATGTTACCAAATTAAAAAGAATTAATTATATTAATTAATTAATTTTTATTAACTCTTATTTGCTTCAATATATTTGAATTGTGTTTGTAGCTAGACAACTCTGTATTTGTATATTTGCTTTGTATATCTAGGCAACTACAAAGGTGATCTCTCTTCTCAAAACGAAGTCAGCTCTTGTTGAGGGATCTCCATGCGGTTCAGAGAAGGTGAAGAAATAGCATTTGTGTGGATTCCGAGAAATATAGGAAGAAAACTAAAAGACGGACGAATCCCACTTTATGCCAAGCAGTTTTTCCTGACATTCAAATACGTATTGGATATCACACGAATATATGCAGATATAGAGACAACTAGGGATTTCCTTCTACAAATGTGATCTATTCTCCAAAAAGCGAAATAAGATTTGGTTCAGGAATTTCAATGTATTTTACAGAATATAAAGAAATGTCACTTGTGTGTGAAATGAAACTAGAAGACAGACGAACACCACTTAGGGCCAGGTAGTTTTCTCTAATATTTGAATATTTATTGAACATTATACGAATATATGCACATTGAGGCAATTAGCGATTTCCTTCTACAAAAGCGATCTCTTTTTCTAAAACGAAATTAGATTTTGTTCAGGAATTTCAATGCATTTTAAAGGAGATAAATAAATAGCACTTGTGTGAATTTCGAGAAATATAGAAGGAAAACCAGAATACAAGCGAACACCACATCGGGCCAGGCAGTTCTTGTGACATCCGAATATTTATTGGAGGTCACACGAATATATGCAGATATAGAGGCAATTGGGGATTTCCTTAGTTTCACTTTTCCACAAAGAAGAAATAAATATATATATATATATATATATATATATATATATATATATATATATATATATATATATATATATATATATATATATATATATATATATATATATATATATATATATATATATATGACGAATATTAGTTAACGTAATCACATAACATATTCAGTGGATACGATATCAATTATTATAAGCAACAATTAATTAATTTGTATAGAAATAAATTTGTATCGTGATGTAAAGCTACAATAAATGTATTATAAAGAAAAATAAAACATTTCCTATAAAAAACAACATTCTGCATATCTTTGTTTTCGTATAGAATTTTACACTGTTTTAGGTTCACAAAAAAGGAAAATGATCTGTACTTAAATGTGTCACTTTCGTTGTCTTTCTTTATGTTAATCTCCATGACCCCACAAAATAAAAAAAAATTGCTGGTGACTGTCGTGATTGTTCCAAGAAGAATCTGTATGTACTGCTAAAGTTTACAAGATTTTTTCACAGAAATCAAATATTTATACTAATTTGTAAACCAAAGGTCGTAAAACTATTCTCAAATTCCATGTTCACCATATATGCTGCTTAACTGGATATTTAACATTTAATGACACTAACAGCAACTGATGTCCAATAATATTGCCATTTAATTGCTGAAATTCTACCGTCCAATCTATTAGCTATAACTTTTGATCTCACCACGGTATGTATATACAGAAGTAGTGTTTATTTATGGTAAAGAATTTCTATTTATAGAATATGTAACGTTGAAGATTGTGTCGCAGGCGGGAGGTAGTTGAAATCCTCGACATTTAGTACCGGTTGTACAGAAATGAACAAGCTTGATGTCTCTCATCTATCACTTCTTTATGACTCTCATCATCTTACACGATGTGTAATTTAGAGTAAGTTCTTTAACTCTTCAGTGAATGGTTGCATCTTCAATGCGCTCACGATTGATTCCTATCATGAGACTGGAAAACTGGCAAATTTTTTACGCGATTGGACTAACAATTTACGACCAACAGGTTTTAAATATAGTGCGTATAGAATAGCGATGAAAATATGAATCAAATGGCATTACCCGCTAATCAAGTGTATAATATTCAGAAGAACGATGTTATCCATACCTTGACTAGTTCGTCTAATAAAATATTGATATATAAAAAATATTATCACTTAGTATTTTTCATGGTTTAAATTTTCATGCGATTTACGTCATCAGAACATGTATAAGACTACATTTCAAGTATCATAATTAACAAAATAGCTCATAGAATTGTAAATACTGATTGCTTTATAATAAATTATTATAAAAGGAATTATATTTGACAGTAAATTCAATGTTACCATTTTTTTAACTAATTTAAAAATTTCAGAAAATATCATTTCAGAACTTTTCAATAAGCTATTGATGTAAAAAATATTCGTTGATACTACTGTGATATTATATATATATATATATATATATATATATATATATATATATATATATATATATATGTTTTTGTTATTATTCCTAAGTATTTGTTTATATATGTGTCTAACTTGTCCACTGTCTAAAGTAAGAATGCACAGCATGGGCATTTTGAAAATGGTGGGAGATACGGATTCGGTTAAAAAAAATGCGCAATTAGAATACTGTCCCAATAATCTTAATCAATCTCCAAATTATTTCTAAAAATGTAATTTTTTAAAGTATTGTTACCATTTTTTTCACGTTATTATAGAAAAATACGAAGAAGCAAACAAAACAACCACATTGTACTTTGTAATAAACTTGAACGTGGCAATGATATTTTTGTATCTTAACGTTTCGTATTAGTGAACCCATCATCAACGGATTTTGATTGCATTTTATATTTCAAACTCTTGCATATAAAGCTTACAATACGTTTTTCTCTAGTTGTAGTCGTTACCACGATTTATGAAATGAATAAATAAGTTAAAAAAAAACCGACTTAAAAGAAAGTAACAACTAAAAATTTGGAAGTCGGTGCCCTACAATATTAGTAATGTGAATGCCGGCCCTTGGCAATTTTATATGTAAAGTCGTTGTTATAGTAGCAACGTATATACTTTTTCTTGAGAAGTATATAGTATGCTCGAGAGGTATATATTTTTTCTCGAGAGAACCCCCGCCTATTTTGAAGTCGGTTAATATATAATTTTTATTTAAAAACTAGATACAAATAAAATTTATTATGTACTATTCATTTCATCGCTATTTTCCAAATAAAAAGCTCTCTCATCTTGCCGATAAACGAAGCAGTCTACCTGAGCATAGCCATAAGAACAAGCCACGGTATATTTTGAGATTTTTTATTTGGCAAATAACGATGAAATAAATTATACTTATCCATCGAGTTGTAGATTGTAAATGATAATAAGTCAAAACAACAAATGTTTTAATAAAGAATAATAAAAAATAATTAAATACATAATGTATTAACCTCCTTCACTTGACTAATTTTAAAGTAGTAATAATGGTAATAATACTTTCAATAATAGTTAAAAATAGGAACCATTATTTTCTAAACAAATCCAAGTTTGTTTTCCAAACAAACAATGAGAGGTAAGTTACCTAGGGCAAGTGTCAATCAAGTTGTAATAACATTGGTCACATCACGTCATTTATGGTACCTAAGAAGACCTGAAATTCGCATACCAAAAATTACAACACCACACATATTAAAACTAAAACGGTATTAGTATCTAGCCGGTTTGAATAAATGTTGAATTTTTCATGACAAATACGTATTTCTTCGATTACAAGAACTATTATCAAATAACCTTATTATTCTGTGACTAAGTTATTTTATAAGGAGATGTTTCATTATTGGCATTTCCTAGTACGAGTACGAGTAATTCCAGAAGTACCCGACCTCACGCATAAATGGCGGTTGTTGTTTGAAAAGAATTACTATGGTAGTACCAACCTTATAAAGATTAAGTTTGACGATGATGTTGTTTGACGACTTGTTTAGTATTTGTTTGGCAACAATCAATAGTGAACTCTCAGTGAATTTGTAAATATGGAAAAAATTGGTCATCGTTATGTGATACTATAGTACTTTCATTTAAAAGACCTCAGTCCAACCGATATCAAAGCGGAGCTAGAATCTACTCTGAGGGAGTCTGCTCCTTCGTTTATAATAGTAAAATATTGAATGGCAGAGCTTAAACGAGGCAGTACGAGCTAACAAAACGAACATCGCAGTGGTCGACCAAATGAGGGACCACGCTATAAATGGTGAAGAAAATCCACAAAATGCTATTGAATGACCGTCAACTAAAAGTGCGTGAGCTAGCAGACATGGCAGGTATTTTAAAAAATTCTGTATATCGCATATTGACTGAAAATTTGAACATGAAGTAGCTGTGCGCAACATGGGTGCGATTACTCACAATGAAATAAGAACAGCGTCGTGAGATTGTTTCAAAGTTTGGCGAAGTTTCACAGAAATAAAGCCGAGTTCTGCGGCGATTCATAACCATGGATGAGACATGACTCCATTACTTCACACTTGAGACGAAGGAAGAGTCAAAGCAATGGCGAACGGGGAAAATCGGCTTCAAAGAACGTGAAGACGGTTTCATCTGCAGGCAAGGTTATGGTCATAGTTTTTTAGGATGTTTTTTAGGATGACACCTGAGATGAAGGAAGAGACAAAACAATGGACTAAATGGGGAAAATCGGCTTCAAAGAAGATGAAGACGGTTTCATCTGCAGGCAAGGCCATGGTGTCAGTTGTTTAGGATGTGCGTGGGATAATTTTTATTGATTATCTTCAGAAAGGAAGAACAATCAATGGCGAGTATTATGTGAACTTATTGCAGCATTTAAGTGGTAAAATCAAGAAAAACGGCTGCATTTGACGAAATACAAAGTTTTGTTTCATCAACACAGCGCACTAGTTCACACATCCGACATCTCGAAGGTCAATATCAATGAGTTAAAGTTTGAATTAATTCCTCACGCACTCTAGTTGCCAGATTTAGCCCCCTTGGATTATAAAACTTGAGAAATGGTTCGGTGGTAAAAGATTTGCCAACAATGAAGAAGTGAAGTTTGCGGTTGATGGCTATTTTAAGGAGCTCGACGATTCTCCTTATAATGAGGGTATCGAATATACTATCCTCGTATATACCCTTCACATAACGTCCTGTGCCTTTCTTCGTCGTATGTGGATTTTACTATTCCGGTAGCTCGTTGAATTTTTCAACAATTTTTTTTTTCAATAATTATCTCTTCTTTACATGGTTTACGAATTGTCAGCAGCAACACAATTTAGGTGACAATAACATGTCACCATAGCAAATATATAACATGTCACAATAGTAAATTTTCCTTCATTAAGAAATGACTCCATTAATACATTTAAAGACACTACAAGATGAAACGGCTAACGACTATTTATGACATCATAAAACTTTATTACATTTAATTCTGTTAAAATGTTGTATAACTTCACTAGATTTGGTATAAAACTGAAAACTGATGATGTGATGGTAATGTTGGAAAATACATCTTTATGTAGTGTAACTATAGTATGTATGTGAGTGGCATTCACAATACATTAACACTAAATTTGTTGCAATATTCATGATTCCTGACTAACTTATAGTCCATGTCAAGATACTAAATGTCTAGATCAGGAGTTCTCAACCTTTTTCAACCCACGTACCCTTTTTTGTGTATCATTAACTATGCGTACCCCCCAACAAAAACATTTTTATAAATAGTTTTCTTAAAATGTGTTATATTAGTTAAGTTAAAGGTTAACTGTTAAAATTTAATTACGAATAAGTAATTTAAATTAAAAACAAAAATTTTATTTTAATGGACATTTTATTACAAAGTTTTTATTAATCAGACATAAAATTAAATAAGTCTGAGAAAATAATTAGTGGGAATACTGGGCTCCTTTTTTTTATACAGTTCATCAATATTTGGCTCCAGCTTGGTCAAATACAGCCGTAAATCATCCTCAACGTTAAGCTTGTTTCTATACTTGTTTTTCAGGTAAGTTAAAGTTGAAAACCCTTTTTCGTACAAGTAAGTTGTCGTAAATCCCAGAAGGTACTTCACAGCAATCTCTGCCAGTTCTTTGATTTTTTTTTAAATATCAGTCCAGAAGTTATCTAACAAAGTATTGCAATACTTTTATTTCAATGTAGGATCATACGATATTTCGATTAGCTGTTCCTTTTGCGAATAAGTCAAGTTGCTAAATTCTAGCATGTTTTAATATAATTTTGTATACTCTTTGGTAGTTAACCGAGTACGCCTTACAGATTATCGTGTACCCCCAATGGGTACGCGTACCACCGGTGGAGAACCATTGGTCTAGATGATAGAAAAATGGATAGAGTTTTAAAAAAGTCTGGTCTTTCGCGGTAATGAAGTAAGCAAAGTAACATAAACGCAGATTTTATATCTGTCATTTCTTAGTTATTGCCCGTTTATTATTTACGATATAATAGTATATAAATTTTTCCAAGAATATTATTATGTTTTAATTTTCAGTGAAAACAAAATCGTATAGGAATAACTATTACGAGTAATGAATAGTTGCTGTTTGTGACTTTAAGTAATACGTTTTTGCTCGAATGGTTTATCTGTTCTAATATACAAAAAATATTAAGTTATGATTGCGTTTGTCAATAAAAATTAATTAAATGTTGATTAATGTCGCTGAAGAATGTCATAGAGTTGATAGTGAAGAATATAACAGCCAAAAAAATATTTAAATTTCATCACAAATGAACTTGTTCCTATCTTAGTAAACTAAACACCATTTTTGTTATGAAATTATCTCGAGAACAGAGTATATGCGCCAAAGCTATATAACATGATGATTTTAAAGACATAATATAAACAGAGATAGATTATTGGCAGCTAGTAAATGAAGAACATTTTTATTGTTTATTTTAATTTAATGTATTTAAGTAATAATTATATAAAACAATAACGTAAGACTCTTAATAATGTCACAGCTTAGTGCCTATAGTTATTATCAATTAATTAGATTAGATGTGCTATAGGCCTTTCAAAATCATATTATTATAATATAATCTAATAAAAAATATATAGAGTATTCTGTTAAAATCATCACTCTTCTTCTATACTTATATGAATCACTCCATGTGTTTCAAAATTCCACTTGGAAGACGTGTATTTTATAGTAAAAAGGATCTGCTCAAGAATTTCTCATAGATATCTATATTTAAATGTACGTATGTAAAATATTTACAAGAACCATTATTTTTAATATCATAACATTATTTTTATGTCAAAATTCAGTTAAAAACTTGCGGTGTTAGTCAAAATTTAAATTATTATCGTTATTTAAAATTTTCTGTCATCAGATTTTTTAGATCAATGGTAATTATTAAGTTCTCATCACAAACTTTGTAAAAATACTTTATTGAATGATTGAAGATTTAATTTTTTTTCTTTAAATAAAAATTTAATTTGGTCAGCATTGTATTATGGGAACCTTATTGTCCACTTATTTTGACGTGGTAACAGTCCGTAAAGTTAAATAACGATTAGATAATGTGAGAAATGGTATGGATAATGGTTGTACCCCAGTAGAAAAAAAAGAGAAATCTTGAAAACATATTCTTTTGTTCTAAAACTTATCTTTGGATATAAATATAAATTTCTTAAAAAGTTTTTGGTGGAAAGGCAAGGTATGTAAGTGTAGGAGTATGCGGTGACTTATTGGTATAGATTGTGTGAAATGCCCTCGCAAGCATTCGAATTGTAGCGATAAGACGCAAGTTCTATATAGTTTTGTTACTTGCCTCGTAAAGATGTACACCATTTCGTTTGTGAATATCAACAAATCTCACTTGCATAAAGGTTCTATACACGGCTTGAGAAGTTTTAGTTTTATCTTGCGCATATAATTTACTGAAACTGACTGTTAAAACTGTTTTGTAGCGCTTTCATAGTTTTTCCACTTTTTGTAATAAAAATATATGTAACTCTTGCAACTTTTATTTAAAAATGCAGACTAACGATGAAAATATATTACGTACATTAATCTAACAACTATGATACATTAATCTAGTCTAACTTTAACTAGTCTTTGTATGAGTCAAAATTGTTTCATATTCAATAATGAATATTTTGAATAACATGAAGGTACCTACTGCAATCGGTAACTCTATCCCCCGTTATTGAAAATAATTCTATGGATAGTTTTGAGATGCAAGCTAAAGAAGAATTCGAATATTTCGCTAGAATATGGTTATGCCAATGATATCTTTGTGGTTTTCGATACTGTAAAAACAGACATAGATAGTTTTGGTTCAAAATTAAACAACCGTTAAACTAGCACTCTTACAATTAGATATACGCACTCTTAGATAGCATTATTAGATAAAAAATTTTATATTTATATCTTGTGTATGGTTTTCCGCTTAGGAATAATAGGTTAGAAAAATGAAAGAAAAGATCATCATTAAGGATGTAGTTAGAAGCAACGGCCTACTCACATAGTAGATAAATTAACTAAAATTGTAGATTTAGGGCAACTCTTCTTAACTTCACGACCTTTCGGGAATATTCGAAAAGTTAAAAATTCATGCCAATTCGATATATATCACAATTCACCAGAGGCCACAGAAGAGTTTTCAAATATTTGGGGATGATTTAATGCACTCTTCTGGAAATAAATTACAACAACATTTGGGAAATCCCAAAGATAAAATTGAAAATAATGAAGGATCAAAGATTTACAAAATAAGTTGCCAAAATTGTTGTGAAAAGTATACTGGGCAGACGAAAAGAACAATTGTAACTAGGTTGAAGGAGCATATGGCCCATTTACAATAGGGAAGGTTAGAAAAATCGTCCGTTGTCCGTGTCCAATATGCGTTCAAAAAATAATAGAATAGATTCTGGTAACTTAAAGTTAGTAAAAAACCAACAACATACTATTAGATGCTATTAAAGTATTAAGACAGCTAAGTATAGTAATACCATATACAAAAATAAGACCTCTGTTCCTAGCAGTCCGTTGTTTTGGTTGATACGGTGAATGAAGACATTAGTGGACTAGTGAACCGAATATTTACCTTACTACGGTTCACTAATAATGAACGGAAATAGTTATAAGAGATTAATTATAATTAGGAGTGGTGCAGTACCCCGAACCACATTACTCCTTCACTATTCATTAACATGAAGAGAAATAGGCAAGTTGAGTGATTTTATCAATGCATGAAGTCGGAAAATATTCATAACAGTTTACTAAACCTGAACAAAATTTTGATATAAACAGAAATTAGAGTTAGTTTAAAAGTAGTTTCAATCATCCGCTGATGATGCCAACTTGGATGGAGAAATGTCCATCGAGAAAGGAATAATCTTTCGGAAAACTGGTCTCCTGTTTTTGTTGCCATCTCGAAGGTTCCAACCCCTTCCAGTGAAAATATATGTAATATTCACTACTAATAGTCTTTTTAATACATTCAGCTGAACATGATGAATATTATAGATTTAGGACTTATGTAATGTAGCATTGTATTTGCATAATCACAGTAAAAATGAAGAAAACGTAATTCAAGAAAGCGAATTTAAAAGAGAAAATGTCATAGACCACATATCTCATGGAAATGAAAATTATCAGTTTTGGTAATGTGAAGTGATAAAAAAGTTGTAAATTTTATATATTATGTTATTTTGAATATACATCAGGCAATAGTCATTGTGGACAGGAATTGATTGGCTGGGTAGGTTGATCGAGAAAATTACCCTTCAATACCTATTTAAACCTTAAACAAATAAATATTTCCCTCAATTGTGAGCGTCAACTCAAATAAGTTTTAGTGTAACCTACCATTATGGCACCCAAAATTAATAAGGATCACTTTAATGGATTTATGAGAAAAAATATACATATATAGCGGATGTCAGGAGTCGACTATTCCTTAACGATAAGCTTATGATTTCAGAAGATAAATAATTGAAGAAATAGGAAGCCGACTTTCCACAAACATAGAAAGATTATCGTCGGTCGACGCGTGTTTCTTCGATCAAAGTGGCATCATCAGGAATTTATTAAAACTAAATTATTTAAACTGGGTTTTAATAATCGAGTGTTAATTATTTAAAGGTTTAATTATCTAATCTATTAAAACTAGTTGAATAAAACTAATTATTTTTTTTATATCTCCACATAGTTGCAATTCGTCATGGTGACGGATAGCACATTTTTCAGAGTGCTCAAAGTAATCAAGCTGCATCAGAGTATTGATTTCAGCACTCTCCCAGAACAAGATATTTAATTTAATTTTAACATTCAATAATAAGGCTGTCATAAAAACTTGAATTTAACCAGTTTAACCCAGCAACAATGATGGGATGAGTGAAAATAATACGTTTTTTTTCTACATTAGGAAAATATTATATTTATTTTATTACCCTAGTACTTTAACAATAAAGAATTTAATGCTTTTATAATTAATAACTTGTTTGATATAGATAAACTGAACAGATTCGGTTGCATATCTTCATTGTTCTTTTTTAAAAATATCAAAAAAATATATAATTGAAAAATATTATGTTGGTGCTATTTTTGCTTGTTTTTTTATTTTTATGTTTTACTTTACAGTACTACATATTTTAAGTGTTATGATTTTGAAATAAATTATATAAAAGTATTAATTTTCATTTTCTTATATTTGAATATACGGTCTATTATTTAAGGTCTATGTTACTTTTGGCATGACTTAAAAAAAATGAAATAAATATTGCCTTGGTTATCGAATAAACATGCGATTTTTGAACAACTCTTAGTAAATATAGACGTTAACTATAGAAATTTCAAGAAGAATGCTTATTTAATAAAATCTATTTGTAGAATATTTTATCTAAGTTTAATTAAAACGGATTAACAAAGTGAATATAACTGCAATATTATATTTACAATATTAACTAGAGTATTAACCGTATAGGAAAAAATTATTGAATAAATATGTCTTCATGTGAAGTTTAACATGAAAAATCTCGCTAAAATCATTTTCTGGCATTATGTGTATCCATTTTTAATATTTGTGTTAAAAATATTGCTTCGTTTAATAAAAATAGAATTAGAATACATTTATAAATTGTTTCTATTTAATGAAAATGTTTTATTTAAGTAATGTATTTGTTGATTGTTCATTATGTACACTTTTATTTTTTTGCCACCTGATCGAGAAGCTCTAGATTTATTATTTCCATACTATAGATTAAGTTTGTGCGTTCGAAAATATTTGAGGCTGGCTGTTACTGTATCACAACCAGCCAAAATTCATTGTCGTAGTTGTTCTTAAAGTAGGAACTTTCAATAAGAACTTTGTAAACTAATATTTCTAGGTTCCTACAAACAAAAAAAATCTAAAGGATTTAAGTCTAGTAGTGATCTAGGTAGTTATTGTTGAGCATCTCGTATCCATTTATTGGCATAACATTTATTTAAAAATGCACTTTCGGTTAACCTAAAATGTGAGGGTGTCCCATTATGTATAAACCACACCTACTCTCTGAGTGCAAGAGGAACATCTTCAAGCAGTTCAGGTATCAATATTTTCAAGAAAATATCAGTAGGAATCACCAGTAACGTCTTCTAGGTCAGTTATACATTTACAAAAAATTGCAATTGAAACCGGGATTCTACTATCGCTTGAGGATTTTTATAATTTATTTTTCATAAGATCATCTCTTGAAAAAGCAGTTTTATCAGTAAACAGTATGTCAGCGGTAAAGTGAATATTATGTGCAGTTTTCTCTAAAATCCAATGGGAAAATTGTAAACCAGAGGAATAGTTTTACGGCAGTAAGGCTATAATTCGTTCTAAGTAGTATTTTTGAGGAACTATTCTAGTGCTTGTATTGAGAGTGTCTTCTACAATTTTCTTTATTATGGCTTCTTTCAAGATGGCTGTTCTAACCGTCCGAAGTCATCCTCTATTTGAGCGTTTCTTAAATGATCAGTTGTTGTCATCCTGAGTCTTGGGAAATGTTTCTGAAGGTTTTGAGATTCAGAGTTAGATGATTAGGATCCTCCAATATTAATTTGCTTCATAAGAATTGTGATCGGCAACAGCATAAACATAAATCATATTAACCATTTTGGCATTTATATAAGTGGCCATTATAATAGGTAAAAATCGAATCTTAACATTCACTTTACAAAAAGCTTCAATTTTTGACTGAATTGAACTACTTTCACTATTGTCAAAATGACAAACAAAAATAAGTAAATGGGATTCCTAATAATATTTCCATTATTTGTTCCAAATTAAAGAACATGTACTTGTTAATAATTTTAAGAAGTAATTTTTTTCGATTAGCTGTAAGATATACAAAGAAATTAAAGGGATAACAAACTAATAGAAGGTAATAGAGCATACGATGATTTGGTTCAATGTTAAGATTGTACAGGGTGGTGTATATTTTCTGTGAAAGGAAACCATAAAATTGATAGTGCCCATAGCTCCACCACCTGGTTATTTTCAAAATTGAAATTTTCATTTTATACCTATCAACATACTGAAACCTTATACTAAATTAGTCAAAAACATCGTAAGCGGTTAAAAGATAAAGAAAATTAAATTGATCTCTTTTTAATTTTGGACACCCTGTAGCTCAAATACTTGGCTTTAGGCCCTTATGTTTGTATAACTAAATTACCTTAATGTTATCCATAGAGTACGTCCATGAATTTTCTGAACATACTTAGGAATAGACAATATACGAAAATAGTTTTTACTTTTCCGCACTCAACTATACTAGCGGAAAAGCAATGTAATCGTATAAAGGAAAATGGAATTTTCGTTTATTTTTCGTTTTTCGGCCTAAAAACCACAAAAAAATTGTTTTTAAAAATTTTTATCTGGGTGTGTCGTTGTCGTCGGCATTAAAATATCCTGTTAGCACGGTAACTCAATTAAATCGTGTCGGATCGATCAAGTTTTGACTGATTCTGATCGGGCATGTCTCCCAGACGACACCTGTTGATTTTGAGGTGGACAGAAGACACCTCACCCTGCCCATGGGTCATGAGGAAGCATGATGGTGGGCTATTTGAGAAATTTTCTTTTGTTAACACGATAACTCAATTAAATCGTGTCGGATCTGTTGGGTTGTGACTGATTCTGATCATGAGCGTCTCTCAGACGACACCTATTGATTTGAAGGTGGATAGGACACACCCCACCTTGTCCATGGGTCATGAGAAAGCACGATGGTGGACTGTTTGAGAATTTTTGTTTTGTTAACACGATAAATCAACTAAATCATGTCGGATCGATCGGGTTTTGACTGATTCTGATCAGGGATGTCTCCCAGATGACACCTATTGATTTTGAGGTGGATAGGACACACCCCACCCTGTCCATGGGTCATGAGACAGCACGATGGTGGATTATTTGAAAAAAGTAAAACTGTCCCATAAAACTTATATTCTGAATTTACTTATGTATTGGTTTATTTTTTCTCGGCCACTCAATTTCGAGATATAGATGTTCTATGCGCGGAAAAGTCCGTTTTAAGGTTTTAAAACTGTTTATTTTAAATTAAATCATACGGCCATGCCATCTGGTGTAATGGTTACAAAAGTAGAATTACGATAGGTAATTACTATCATCAGTTCGTTAACGTCTGTTACTTTCTTTATCTCAATATATGAACGTAATCGTTAAATGCTTAAACGTATAAATATGCTATAAATCATTCTAATAATTTTCTAATACACATCATCAATTTCGTAAAATTTGTCAGCAGGCGATTAATTATGGCCAATTATTAAATTTTAAGTAAGCAGCGAGGATTCTAGACATTAATGAAACATAAAATATTACAGAGATCACTTCATAAGACGAAACCATTAATAAATAAAGCACTAACCTTGCGCTCTGTTCATTTACAACTGGCCTCTCATAAATCTAGTCGATAGTAAATCTATTTTTAATACACCTAATTGCAGACTGTGCGTGTTTGAGAATGATCTTTTTAACTGAAAATTTAACGCCTAACTATTTCAAGGGAATGCAGAAAAATTACACGTACTGAACAGATGACAGGCAATGTTGATGTACTAACAAGACATGACATCTACTTGAAATCACTTAAATTATGCATAATTGTAGGGAAACTGGATAGAATATATTAAAGTTAAATTCTATAATTATTGCATGACAACAAATAAACTCTGATACGAAAAAGAACTTGACATATTCTATAAACAACTAGAAATCGAATTTCTCTACATACTGTTTCTTATTTAGAGGAATTTTGATGAGTTGGTCATGATTTTTCATTTCATTTTTATGTTTTGCTCTATTTGAGGTATGGCGAATTTCCTACACTATTATTCTTAATACAGCACACTAAAACTTTTTTTTTGTGTTTTTGTTTTTTTTGTGAGTGCTTTTAACGGCACTTTAAAATGATTGTCATCATGAATAAAGAAGGAAACGATCAGCTGTCGTCAGCCATTTCTGCGTTCTTAAAGCTATCTAAAGGAGTGAAACGGAATATAAAATTTAATATCCCAAACCAAAATAATACCCCTTACAAACCAAAATAATACTAAGTACACGCAGCAAAGTACACGCGAAATAAATTTTGTCTTATAATAAACTGAGGGTGCTCTAATTTTTACTTATTTAAGAGTTTCTAATGGTGTATAAGGAAATAACATGAAATTGATTACGTAAATGATACACAAATAAAAGTTATCAATTTTTAGAGATCGCCTGTTAATGTCCTACAATTCATATCTATGTCAGTAACATATGTCGGAAATCGAGAAAGGAACTACCAAACCGCCATGTTACTTATATGTTACTGGCATAGATCGTATCGATTAAGATGTATACCCCACAAATTTCATTCGGCATTTGTTCTGGATCGGTGTATCGTGTACGGCACTGATGAGAACTAATAAGTTCGAAACAGTTGTATGTCGCTCGGTTCCAATTCGGGACAAATGTCGAATCTTACCTGTGGCGGGTTTTATTTTTTAAAATTCATATCTATATAAAAACTATCAGTTCTGATAAAAAGTTAATCAACAAAATAACGCAGTTTACCTGGGAACGAAAAAAAACTTTTCTTGCCAACTCCTAGTCCTAATTAAGAAATATAGTCTAGTTTATTTTCTTGTATTTTGTTCTCAATTACGCTGTTCAATTTTCATAATTGAGCCACTCCACTTAGAGTATAGAGACCATGTCTCTATAGAGTTAGTATAGAGACCATGACATTAAACACGTTACTAACTGGCTTAGACCCAAAAATTGGATCTATAGTTCGCGCAACTAACCCAGCTAATATGCTAGCCGCAACAGCTAGAATAAAGCGAGAGTTACAACTTTCGTACTTTGAAACTCAAAAACGCCAACAAAAACCAAATCAAAATTTTTCACAAAAACCTTTTCAACAAAATCAGAATTTAAATTCAAAATAAAATACGTAACTATTGTAAACGCTCAGGACATTCTACTGTCGAATGTAGAGCCTCAACAAAATATGTATCCATCTCAATTTCAGAATTTTTCTAGACCTTTTCAGCCAAATTACAACAATTCACAACCATCAAGCTCGAATCAAAACTTTCAAAGACCTTTTCAAAACCAAAATCAAAATTTTCAAGCCAGACCACAAAACCAAGGTACTTCACAAACCAACCCTCAAAATAGACCTTCCACGATAAGGCCTAACCCCAATTTTCAGAGACCAAATGTAATTCGCCCTAACCCGAATTATAATAGCAATAATAATAGGACACATCATGTAAACACGAATAAAAATTTCTATCATGAACAAAACGATTTTACTTATGATGATACCGTTCATCAAGACCAAAATTACAATCCAAATTACTATGATAATACTGATTATCAACCTGATTATGACAACCAATATGAACATATTCAAGACGAAACCTATTATGACAATGACAATAATTATCAAACCGAAAATTTCGAAACGAATGACTTTGAAAACCCTTACCGTTATAAAAATTTTCACGACCCCCAAACTTTAGACAAACCACCGGATCAAACACGAACTTCGGACATTTGTGTGGAAATCGAATCACAAATGAGAACCTTAAATTTAAACCAACAAGAACAAGCAAACAACCGCCAACAAAAATTCCTTTAAGCGCATTATTAACAGTGAATTCAAAAAATTTGTACTACATCAAGGATGCTACAAATACTTTTAAAATTTTAATTGATTCAGGCGCTGGAATTTCAATTTTTAAAAGAAAAGCTTGCCAAAATTACACTGATCGTTTCGTCGAAAATATTTCAATTCAAGGTATTACTGACCAAAAAATATTAATAACAGAATCATGTTTAATTCCTTTTGACGATTTTAGTTCTCACAAAGTTTATGTACACGACATCGACATAGAATTCGACGGATTATTAGGCTCAGACTTTTTAGAACATTACGAATGCATTGTAGACATAAAAAACATGCAATTAATAACTAATTTCAAAACAGTTCCTTTATTTAAAGTAACCGACAAATTACCAGACCAAATTCCTAAAAATAGTTGAAAACAAATTTTCAACATTCAAAAAACATTCCGAAAATTTCGAACAAAATTGCAATCGCCCCTCGTACCGAACAAATATTCAAATTTCGTTGTAATCTTTTCAACACTGATGCAATTCTTTCAGCTTAGGAGATAGAAAAAGTACGTTTACCTAACGCACTCGTACACATTAACAACAAAGGTGAATTTTGTACATCTGTAATAAATGCAAATGCCATACCAAAACTCATTGACTTTTCAAATCTAAATTTAGAACCAATAAACAGTTCAATGTTATTAAACTCAAATATTTACAACAGTAATCAAAATTCAGAAACATTCAACGACCCAGTAGTCGACCGCATATTTGAAATTCGAAACCAACTAAGATTAGATCATTTAAACACAGAGGAACAAGAACTAATTACCGAACTTTGTTTAGAGTATTCCGATATATTTTATCTTGAAGGCGACAATCTTACATTCGCTAACGAAATAAAACATTCAATCGACACCGGTGATTCAAAGCCGATATTTACCAAATCTTATCGATACCCGTATGTCCATAAAGAGGAAGTAAAAACACAGGTCAATAAGATGTTAAAACAAGGTATAATTAGACCCTCTATTTCGCCCTGGTCATCCCCAGTATGGGTTGTTCCAAAAAAAATTGACGCTTCTGGAAAACAGAAATGGCGCGTCGTAGTCGATTACAGAAAATTAAACGAAATAACAGTCGGAGACAAATATCCACTCCCTAACATTTTAGATCTACTAGACCAACTAGGTAAATGTTCCCTATTTAGTACTTTAGACCTAGCAAATGGCTTTCACCAACTAGGTTGGCAATAGACAATAGATGGAAATAGACAAAAAAGACATCCGAAAAACAGCATTCTCTGTAGAGAACGGACACTTTGAATTTTTACGTATGCCTTTTGGATTAAAAAACGCACCAGCGACATTCCAACGCGTAATGGACAATATTCTATTAGGCTTACAGAACGAACGTTGTTTAGTTTACATGGACGACATAATAATCTATTCACCAACTATTGACGAACACATTCACAGACTTTCCGAAGTATTTAAAATACTTAGAATCGCAAATCTTAAAATTCAGCCCGATAAATGTGAATTTCTCAGAAAAGAAGTTGCATATTTAGGACATCTAATCACGCCCGATGGAGTAAAACCTAACCCAGAAAAAATAAATTGCATTGAAAATTTTCCTCAACCAACGAATCCGAAAGAAATAAAATCTTTTCTAGGATTAGCAGGTTATTACCGACGATTCATCCCCAATTTTGCCAAAATTTCTAAACCCTTGACGAAACTTTTACAAAAAGACGTACAATTTAATTTTGACTCAGATTGTAAAAAATCCTTTGAACAATTAAAAAATGCTTTAATCACAAGTCCAATTTTAATTTCTCCAAATTTTGAAGACACTTTTATCTTAACTACAGACGCAAGTTCTTTTGCTATTGGCGCAGTATTATCACAAGGCACAATAGGAAAAGATTTACCTATCGCATTCGCTTCTAGAACACTCTGCAAAGCGGAAACTAAATATTCTACAATAGAAAGAGAGTGCTTATCTATTGTATGGGCCGTAAAACACTTTAGACCCTATTTATTTGGAAGAAAATTTCAGATAGTCACAGATCATCGACCATTAACATGGCTATTTTCAATTAAAAACCCTGGTAGTCGCTTAGAGCGATGGCGTCTAAAACTCGAAGAATATGACTATGAAATAACGTACAAACCTGGAAAAATAAACAAAAATGCTGACGCACTTAGCCGCATCAAAATAAATCATTTCCAAAAATGTATACAATTTGAAAACAAAATTCTATCTGCAAATTCAGACTCCGAAGACACGAACGATACAGAAATCGCCCCTGAAACTATTGTAAATGAATTCAAACGATTTATTAATCTTTACAAACCAACATCATTAATTGACTATTCAAAATTAAGTTTCACCAACAATCAACTCCTAGACAAAAGTCATAAAGATATAATAACCTTTTTCATTCAAAACAAATTAACCGATCTTCATTACAAAATAATAGATGACATCTTTGAAGAAAATCCAAATTTTTGTAATAATAAAATCAACATTGTTTCCAGTAAAACAGTCAAAAACAGGAAATATTACATCATTCCATTACCTTTCGATCCTGAAAATGTAATCGAAACTTTATTTATCACTCTTTATCGAGATCAACATGTTTTCGACTCAGAAAAAACTTATTTTGTGGAAAATAATTTAGAACTCGCAAGCTTAGAAATTCTATCTTTCATCTTTTCTGGCAAAGATTTACATCTTACAATATGTCAAAATTTAGTTGAAAACCCTGACAAAGAACAAATTCCAATCATAATCGATCAAAACCACTCAGGTAAAGCAAATCTTCACCGAGGTATCAATGAGACAATACGCAAAATTAAAAACAGATACAATTGGACAGGACTCACGAAAGACGTAGAAAATTTCATAAAACAATGTGAAACTTGTCAAAAGACAAAAATCTTCAGAAAAAATCTAGACAATCCACTTGTAATAACGGAAACACCCCGATCACCATTTGAACGAATTAATGTAGATGTTTTGGAAATTCCCACAAGAAATTATTTGTTAACCATTCGAGATGAACTTACAAAGTTCACACAAGCTTACCCAGCCGTAGACAAATCCGCCAAATCGATAGTCAATACACTTTTATTGTATTTCCAACATTATGGAACACCGATCAGCATCCATTGTGATTATGGAAAAGAATTCAATAACAATCTTGTTAAGGACCTTTGTACCCTTTACAATATCAAATTAACCTTCTCTAGCGTAAATCACCCGCAATCAAACGGTTCACTAGAACGTTTTCATGCAACAATATTAGAAATGATGAAGAGCTAACAAATCCGAAAATCCGAACGAACACCCATTATCAATCACCCCGTATGCAGTAATTTGCTATAATAATTCAGTAAACAAAACCCACGGATTTACCCCCTATGAACTAGTCTTTGGTCATACCCAAAGTAGACCTCCCGAAACCTTGTATAATCAAGAACAATTAATTACCAAGTATATTCGCGATCTGAACAACAAAATATCACACTATTACAGAATTGCTAGAACTCGTACAAATTTACAAAAAGAAAAAGCCAAACAAAGATTTGACAAACATGTTCACCAAAAAACACATCAATACTCAATAGGCGATAAAGTCTATGTGAAGGAATCCCAAATTAAAAATAAACTAGGCAACAAATTTAATGGCCCTTTTAAAATAAAGGAAATCTTTCAAAATTCTGATATTCTTTTCAATCCAGAAACAAATCAAAACAGTAAAGTAAACTTCGATAGGTTGAAACCGTATTTCGAAAATGAAAATTAAAATTATTTTCAGGTTTCTCCTGCTGGTCGGATCAGCAGTACAAACAGTACGATCCCAATACAAAATAAAACCAATAGACAACACGATAGGAATTTACTAACTATCATGAAGAAAACAATCTCGTTGTTACTAATAAAAAATGGACACTCTTGGTACATAAAAACATAACAGACATAAAAATTACTTTTGACCAAAACGAAAAACTACTTGACAGACTTTTATATTCAATACTTGAAAATTATGAAAACATGGAACTATTTAAAGGAGAAGTAAAAACTCGCGTTAGTCTACTAACCCAAATTGCGAGAACAATTCGAGAAAAATTCGAATCTCTTAATTATGACATTACTAGAACACGACATAAACGTGGAATTATAAATGGTATTGGTTCAATTTTTAAAGCAATCACCGGAAACTTAGATGCAGAAGACGGTCAATACTATACTGATAGTATAAATAAATGATTAAAAGACATCAGATTGAAAATTTACTTAAAAATCAAATTTCCGTAACAACATCTGTTATCAAGAATTTTAACACAACAATCCAAAAGTTACAGTTTGACGAAATGACGTTTAACAATGATCTGAAACTAATCTCAGATACGATTCGTCGCACAAATAACGAAATAAAAATAATTAGACTCGCTTTAAAATTCCTAGACAAATGCGAACTCCTTATGGAAACCTATTTATACATTGAAAATGAATTGGATAACATACTGAATTCAGTCACTTTTGCTCGATCAAAAATCATTCACACTTCAATAATTTCACCTGAAAAACTAATCTTGTCACTACAAGAAATTGCACATAATTTGCATCAAAACAATTTACCTCTAGATACTCGAATTCAAAATGTTGCGAAATATCTGGACATCATGGAATTAGAAGCTTTTCAAACAGACTCAGATTTAGTATTTGTTTTAAAGATCCCATTAGTCGATCATGAAACGTTTAGAATTTTTAGACTTTTTCCAATTCCAATTTTAGACAATAGAATTGGTTTGTATCACATTCTTTCAACCTCACAAAAATATATCGCGAGAGATGATGATTCTCTAATGTACATTCCAATCACCGATACACATGAATGTAGAACACTTATGCATAAAACTTTAATATGTCCCGATTTGTTCGCATATCCAATCGACAGCAATGCCCTTTGTGAAGCCCAAATTCTCAAAAACCTCAAAAGCCTGCCAGAAAACTGTCATACGTCACTCATCTTTGCAAAAGGATATAAGGTACAGAAATTAACTACAAACACATGGTTAGTTATAAATTCCGAACCACTGTCAATCACCATTAACTGCAAAAACCGAAATTCAAAAACTGAATTGATCTACAAAAATTCGGTTCTGATATTACAACTCGAATACAACGCATTTATAGGAGCAACAAAAGTACAGGCAGACCAAAAAGACTTCTCCGAAATCAACATTGAAATTCAATCAATCAAAATTCCTTTAAACTGTTGGGAAGGAATACCCGACGATTTCAAAATTCCAAACCTAAAGTCCTTGAAGTTAAACAATCTCAACACAGAAGACCTGGACATCGCCAGACATAAGCTGGACGAATATTCAAGACAATTAGACGACTTAATCAATGAACCTTTCGTATCCAAACATATATCCTGGTTTGTTTATTTTACAATTACTTTAATCATTGCCCTTATTATTCTATTCATTTGCTGCAAATGTCGCAGAAAAAGACGACTTGCAATCGAAGTATCCTCAAATTCTCCACCACCTCATCCAGGACTAGGCAAAATAATCCAATCCTTTAGAAGTATACTACCAAGAAGACGACCTTCCATCAGACCAGAAGATGTACAAGCAGAAGACATCGAATTGAACTGACATTTTAGTGAAAAGTAAAAAACTTTTGTGTTCTAATAAAAAAAAAGCTTTACTGTTCAAACTTACTCACATTTTAGGGATTTTACCCTTGCAAACCTTGCAATTTTATATTTAACCATTATTGTATTTAACCATTGTTGTATTTAACCATTGTTGTATTTAACTATTATTGTATACATTAAAAGTTGTTGTATAACACCAACTTTTTATATAAAAGGGGAGTTGTTATATCAAAATTACCTATTGAACTTAGAATTGTTAAACTTCACCTTCATTTACCCTTATACTTTGTTGCAGTAACTTAATATGTTCAGATAAGAACCATTGTAATCTCCTCTTGCGTTACAGCTTTGAGACCACTTCGTGCTCTATCTGTAACGTATAATATTTTAAAGTCACGATCGTGATTACTTGCTGAAAGTTAATAACTTCTTTTACTAGTAAATCACCTGACTTGTGTCAGCACTTATGAATTAATAAATACGACAGCAAGTGGTCGCATCGGTACTGTAGTAATCGTAGTATTGTAGTAACATACTCGCTCAGTCGCGGTCATAACACGACGTTATGAACCATTTTATTTTTGTAATGTAAAGATCAAATAAAACTTTAAAAATAAATTAAATTCAAATAAAAATTGTTTTTAAAAATCATTATATGCTTTCGTGCATATAAAATATATATCCATGTATTAAAACTATACATTACAAATAGTTATACTAATACGGGGATAATCTATTTATTCTGACAGATAAACAATTATTAAAATAGTAGAATAATTAATATAAGTATAAACGTATAACAACATTTCTATTAGGTACATATTACGGATATTACACCTATGTGTATACCCCTAATACGTAACCGATTCCTGGCAAGATGTAAACAGTTTAATATCGAACCTTAATAAAGGGTGGTCCAACCATAATGCACGATGTTAATTGTGAGTTACACCTTAACGTCAAGTTTTTTGCCCAACTTAATTTGACATTTCTTTGTTTCAGTGTTTAACAAATTCAACCATGGAGAGGTACACAATTGAGCAGCGCATTAAGATTGTTGAAGCCTTTTACGAAAATGGGCGTTCAAATCAAAATGCATTTCCTGCACTTCGTGACTATTTTGGTCAGCATAATCGACCAAATGTGTCGATTCGCAAATTTCAGCAAACCGGGTCTGTAGGAAATGTGAGAACACCTGGGCATGCTCGCCCAGTTCGTTCTGCGGAAAACATTGCTTTTGTTCGCGATAGTGTAGCAGAAGAGCCGTCAACCTCGACTCGTCGTCGTTGTGGCCAGAAATTGAGGATATGGACCTGGATGATATGTGGTTCCAACAGGATGGTGCTACTTGCCACACAGCCAATGACACAATGGCACTTTTGCGCGAGAAATTCAATGGCCGTGTTATCTCACGTCGTGGCGATGTTAATTGGCCGCCACGATCATGTAATTTGACACCGTTGGACTTCTTTCTTTGGGGATATTTAAAAGAAAAAGTGTACTTCAATAAGCCAAGAACAATTCAAGAGCTAAAGGATGAGATAATTCGGCACATTAACGACATTGAACCTCAATTATGTCTCAGAGTCATTGAAAATATGGACCATCGGATAGAGGTATGCCACCGAAGCCGTGGCGAGCATTTGGCCGATATTTTGTTTCACACATAATTGTGTGAATATATATATATATATATATATATATATATATATATATATATATATATATATATATATATATATATATATATCATATATATCATAATAAAATATATATATATATATATATATATATATATATATATATATATCATAATAAAAAATATTAAGATAATTCTCTGAAAAATTTTTGTTTTATTTACAATTAACATCGTGCGTTTTGGTTGAACCACCCTTTATAATTGAGTACGTCCTAGAGAAATGATTATTACTTATCCCCGTTTATCTTAAAATGATTATTATTTTAATAATTCTGATGATATACAATATAATTTATATTTAATTTCTACTATATAGGGCTCTCTGGGGTTTAACATTATTGCAGAGTTTCCGTTTACGTAAAATGCCCTAGAAAACGGTAGACTTTGATCTTAGGATTCGGTAAGCAGCACATTGTAAAGAAAACATTCAATATTGGAAATCGTCCGATACAGCCAGATAGTAAAGCTATTGAATGTTGTGCGTACTTGATATCCGAAAATAAGTTTGTCGTTAATTAAAAAAATATTTCACAGAGGATACACAAGGTCGTTTAGATCGTAAAAAACTTGAAACTACCTTGACCGACCTTGAGATTTTTACGTAAATAAACCAGTTTCTATTATACCATCGGCCTCCCGTGTAAAGGGCAACATACATGGTCGTTTAAGTATACAATTTAAACCCTCTAAACTTTCACATTTTTAGCATGCATAGTTTTGCCTGTAAATAAAAAATAATGCGCTAGAGTGTATTTTTCATTCGCACAAGAGTATTACAAAATAATAAATAAATAAGGTTTTCGCCCTCTAGTGGCAAAAATATGCGACTTTAATAAAAAACAATACAACGAAATGTATCGAAAATTTTTATATCTACAACTTTGATCTCTTGATATTTTTCTCTACAATGCATAGTTTTGGCTTAAAATCGAAAAAGAACTCAAAAATACTACTAAGCAGAATTTCGAAAAAATGAAAATATCAAAAATTGTGGAAAATCGCAAAATCTACAACATCAAATCAGGTCATGTTTTCCCAAAAATAGTTTTTTAGAAAAACGCAAAAATCCGAAAGAATGGCCAAAAACGCATATGTGTCTATATCTAAAAAACAACCCTTTCTTTATCATGCGCTAGGTGAAAAATATGTTGACACAACCCCAACACAGCTTTCTGTATATGTCGCTTAGTTGTAGGAAAATTTTCCCTCAATTTCCTAATTTGAAGGGACTAATAGGTATCGGCGTAATTATGTGGATGTCGTTGAGATTATTAATAAAGATGTATGATCAAAATATAAACAATAGGAGGATTATATTAAAATTATGTAGATGTAAAGGCCTGCTGTAGAAAATGCTAAAACTGGTTTGTTTACCTCAATGCCGGATGGGTCAGTACAATCCTCTTAGTATTTTTTTACTCACTAAGTCTGATGAAATTGTGTAGAGTACGATACTCGTACTCTACATATAAGTGAGATATATCGTCTATATATGTGAGATGTATTAATTATCTTGATAAACAATAATCCATATATCTTATGATATTCCAATAGTGAAGGAGGACGGTGAAGTTATTATTTATTATAGTATTTCCGAAAAATATTTACTGATTGTCTTCTGAGTTCAGAAGAAATATTTTAAAATGTTTATATGTATGTAATGACATAATTAATGTTGAGGAATCTCTTATGAAGGTATTTTCCAGTAAATTTATAAATAATTTTCGGTGTATTATAATAACATAATGCGACACATTTATGGAATTTTATTTTATTATCCATCGCATATTACACACATCTTTCTTCTTTCGTGGACAGTACTGACGGAAATAAATATACATATGTGCATACATATATGTATATAAAACACACTATTTCCTCATCTCTATTAATATTAAAGTTAAATATCCTAAAACATTATTTATATTGCTGTTGATTTCTTACTATTGTATATTGTAGGGGTTGCCAATCGGTTGCATAGTGAAAAAATATGTTTTTTATGATACTTCATAGACTCACTATTTAATAAATATTCAACAAAAATTCTTAAGTTTAAAATAGAGCACCATAACTACTATTTAATTGATGTTAATAAAGTTTCAAGATTATTGTTTTAGAGACAGCAAACTATTTTTATTCAGCCCGATAGACCCCCGATAGTCTATTGCTTTCGTTTTTATTAGCTATTTCGGGCGATCAACAATAAATAATTTCCGCAACTAAAATAATACGTTTGATCTTATTCTATTATAATATACCTATGAAAGTTTATTATAACTTTAGCTTATATATACGCCCTTTATAGCATGTAAGTGATTTCTAGTAACAACAATATAGGTTGCAATATACACTAGGCACAAAAATTAAAGGATGTAAAAAAATCCTAAATTATTAGGTAATTTTCAAAGGGCTGTGGATTTGGAGAAAAATAGGTGCAGAGCAATTTAAAAAAAAAAAGAAAATTAAAGCTATAAGTTGCTAGTTTTCAGATCTTGAGTTCAATTTTTTTGCCATCGGTAGTTTTTTTAGTAATTTTAAGAAACCATCGCAAGAATATTTACAAGACATCAATATTATGAGCCGAAGAGCAGAAGGTGCAAGCCAAGCCTATTCTGAATTAAAACTACATGCCAAAAATATCGGCCTTGAGATCAACACTACAGAAACAAGAACATTAATTCAAAAAGAGACAACAAAGCCGCACAAAAGGTCGTAGAAGATGACATCGAGTCAGTGGATCAATTTGTATATCTGGGAGTGGAATTGAACTCAGCCGGTATGGAAGATGGAGAAATCTGCAGAAGAGTAACGATAGCCAACAAAGCCTACTTCGCAATGTCCCACGTACCTACTTAAATCTAAAAATGTCCACCGTAACAACAAGCTGAGAGTATACAAGACAATATATATAAATAATATAAATGTAAGACTTATTGCAAGTTATGGAAGCGAAGCGTGGACCATGACGGAAAGAACAAAAAATATGCTCAATATCTTCGAAAGGAAGGTACTGAGAAATATACTGGGACCAGTTAAAGACGATAATATCTGGAGAACCAGATTCAATCATGAACTATATAGTCTTTTCAAAGAACCTCCACTCTCAGAATTTATAAGACTGCAACGGTTACAGTGGGCAGGGTATGTGGTCAGAATGAAAGATAAGAGGCTACCAAAAAGAACGTTAAACAGTCGAATGTACGGAAAGAGTCCAGTGGGGAGACCCCGGAAACGCTGGGAAGACGAAGTACAAGAGGATGCACGCGATCCTCTAGGAATCCGAGTTTGGAAAAAAGCAGCAGGAGACAGAGAGACATGGAGGCGGAAGTTAAAGGAGGCCAAGGCCTATCTTGGGCTGTAGCGTCATAAGAAGAAGAAGATCGGAAGAATATTTACCAAATTTTTGCTTGTCTTTCTAATGGTCCACGGACTTCAATAATTTTTTTTCAGTAATTTAATCATAAAGATTTTTTAGATAATTTTATTCTCTTTAATGTGAGCGGCTAAAGTGCCCTGTACGATGATACTTCGTTATCGTCCTTCAAAGAAAAAAGTCAGTTTTGAATTTAGTAATTAATACTCCTGGGAAATAATGATAGTACAGAAAATTCAAGTAGGGGTTTCAAACTGCAAAGTATCCTTTACAAATCCTAGTTATTGGTTCTTGATAAAGAAAAAGAAATCGAAGAATGAAAGAATGTTGAGTGAAGAAGAGGTAAAAAATTGTATATTTAGGGATATTCGCTTAACATGGCATAGCTTTGCAAATAATGGATAGATTAAGGATATTAACCATTTTGTCGTGCTAAAAATCAAATTCAGGATGAATTTTTCATTTTTTATTCATCTTTCGAAGCTAAAAATATTTTGTTTAGCAATAATCCATATTTTTTTAACAAAAGTGCTATTATAAAAAAAATTAAATCTGCTAATATAAAAAGAAAATGATAAAAAAATTTTAAAAATAGTCAATTAAGTCAAAATTGACTTTTATTTTTGAGCGACGATAACTCAGTGAAAAACCATCGTACAATAATTTTAGCCACTCAAATTAAAGAGGATAAAATTATATAAAAAACACTTTATAATGAAATAACTGAAAAAAATGTATTGAAGTCCGTGGATCTTTTGAAAAGCAAGCAAAAATTTGTAAATTTTTTCCGATAGTTTTCTTATGATTACTCAAAAACTAATGACGGTAACAAATTTTGAACACAAAATCTGAAAACTAAAAACTTGAAGCTTCAATTGGCTTTTATTAAAATTGCACTGCGACTATTTTTCCCCAAGTTACAGCCCTTTGAAAATCACCTAAAAATTTAGAATTTCTTTACATCCCTTTGTTGTGCCTAGCGCATCGGACCAGATTAAATCTAGGTAGATTGGTTACAATAATAACTCACATGTACATACATTATATTTTTCGTGTTTTTCATACTTATCCATATAATTTTTAAACAAACTCATCGTTGAGTCATTGAGTGTCTTTGTAAAAAAAAAGACTTACAGAAAAATCTTACCTTGTAAAATGCTATCCAGCTCGTTCGGAACCTACCTGCAAAGAAACATATGTTTGTATTTAACAGTCATACATCTCTGTGAAATTACTTTATAGACAATATAATACCAGAAATACAATTTATGGCTTTGGTTTTTGGTTATTTTAGTCATACATTGGTATTATGTCTAACAAAATTAAAGTTTTTTTTACTTATCGCAGTCAGTTATGACTTTAATTAATAAAGAGAGTAACTGTATTTATTCTCCATGAAATTTTATAGGCAATATATGAAGAGATGTATACACTATTATCCCCAATTTGAAAAAAATATATCAGGTTGGACTACTAATTTTTTTGTAAAAAACTATTTTGTATTTTAAATTAAATTAAAAGTACTTTAATACTTAACTTACCTATTTAACTCCTTCCCTAATGCCAGTCGTCAAGACCAGTTTCCATCACACACAAATCACAAAATATGTCCACAAAAGTCCACAAAATTGTTTATACACCCACTATATATTAACACTGCAGAATAGTTTCGATATAATTAACACATAACTTCAATTGAATTCAACAAATAAAAATTATCACTACACTGCATTCGCGTCTTCATCAAGTTTCATCTGTTAATGACTATTCAATAAAACGCCCAGCAAATCTTAACGTTCAGTTTTTTGCACATATAAAGTAACATAAGGTGATATCTTTTTCATATCTTATAAAAAAGGGATGACTGGAGATCTTAATAAACTCATATCGATTGCCGTCGGGCTTACAATTTACCTACTCGAATTGAGGTAAAATAATTTGGAGTTTTTTAAAGTACGATATATGCATGGCGATAAAAATGGACAACAACTGATACTCTCGTGGAGAAAGCAATTAAAATATATACTATATATTTTAATTGCTTAATGTATATTGATCGCATTTTATTAAGCCGTACCTAAGCACGTTTAGAAACCGTTGGGTTTTGGGTTCGCGAAATTATAAAATTATAAATTATTAATGACAGTTAATAACCTATTATTGACAGTAATAGTTAAATTTTGCAGAAAAATGTTCTACAATATTTAATCTTTCCACATGTTGTACCACTGTTAATGTTTTATTTATAACAATTTGTGCAAAACATTTTATAAGAATCCTTTGCGATGATAACGAACTTATTATAAATATCCAAACCTTCAATGGTTTGGATATTTATATTTACTTTTCATGAATATAATAATTATCTATAAAAGAACCAACGAGTATCAAATATCTTAGTGAAACGTTGACATGCTTTTCATATCAACGATTTTCATTTTCATAGCAACGATCTAGTGATTCTTTTCTATTACTTTTTAGTATTTCCTCGAATATACATTAATATGTATACTATGATACTATTCAATCTATTACTTTCGAAATTCCCTAAAAAAAGATACAAGGTCTTTACACCTCATAAGTCGTAAACCTAGTAAAAATATCTTTTACTATCGTAGGGATAGTAAAACATACATGTTCTCTCCCATGCCATATACCCTTAACCCTTTACCTCTTGTATAGCACCGATAATCTATCAGATTAAACAATGAATAGTAAAATAAGGGATGAAATACTTGTATCTATATAGATATTATAAATACCTACATATAGGTATATATGTTCTTGAAGTCCTTTGAGAATATCATCCATGACTCTCTGGAATGTGGAGAGTGCATTTTTCAATCCAAAGGGCATCCTAAGATATTCATAAGGGCCATTTTCGACGCTGAAAGCTCTTTTCAGAATATCTTCTGGATTCATCTTTATCTGGTGAAAACAAGATACCAGGTCAAGTGTAAAAATATTGACTTCTTTCTAACTTGTCCAGGATATCGGATATATTCGGTAGCGGATAACAGTAGTCGATTATCTTCTCATTTAATTTGCGATAGTCTACTACTATTCTCCATTTTTGTTTACCAGATCCATTTTTAGTATTCTCGATCAAATCAATGACAACTTAAATATTTTAATCATTTGTAACTAATTTAGAAAACTCAATAACTCTCTCTAAGCTAGACACCTAACAACGCATTAAAATATATAATCAACAAACTTAAAAAGATATATAACGTTAACCAATTAACATATACGAGGGTGAATCAAATATAAACGAGACTTTTGGTCTTGGGCATGCAGTAGTAACGCGTGAGGGTTCCCGCTTCGTGGGGTGTTGGGTAGGGGTGTCAGAAGGGGGAGGGAGAGCAGGTGGGCGACCTCGTTCATTCCTTTCAGTACCCATCGTGACGATGTCTGAGCAGGAGGTGCCTTCGTCAATTGCGCAGCATGTTATTATCAAGTTTCTCGCCACGGAAAGTGTAAAATCAGCTGAAATCCTGACAAGATTAACTGCGCAGTTCAAGGAAGAGACACTGTCCCGAGCTAGAGTGTTTGCATGGCATAAATAGTTTGTGGACGGTCGTGAGAAAGTTGTGATTGAGAGCCATGACCGCGAACCTTGCACCAGCATCACCAGCGACAACATCGTCTGCGTTCAACAAATTCTTGAGGGTGACAGGCGTCTGACCACCAATGAGATTGCTAAGATTGGAATAAGTTATGGAAGCACCTTTTCGATCATCACAGAGGAGCTAGGGTTTCGTAAGGTGTGCGCAAGGTGGGTTCCTCGCCTTATGACAAATGAGCAGGAATTGCATCGTTTTCAGGTGTGTCAGTGCCTCTGAGCGAAATTTTGGGAAGAGGGAGACTCGTTTCTCACTCACGTTATCACCTGCCATGAAACGTGGGTGCACCACTATATCCCTGAGTCGAAACAAGCGAGCAGGGAGTGGAGACGTCAAGGAGAGGCTGGGCCAGTCAAAGCCAAGTAAAGGCTGTCAGCAGGCAAGGTTTTGGCTACAATTTATTTTTACTAGCGTGGCTTGTTGCATCTCCATTTTTTGCATGATCGCAGGACCATTAATGCGACGTACCACTGCGACATTTTAAGCGAGGTTAGACTTGCATATCGCCGCAAGCGACGTGACCTACCGACGAGAGAAGTGAAATTTCTCCATGACAATGCTCGTCCCCATACATCAGCTCTGACCAGAGAAAAAATGAGAAGACACTTGGACACCCTCCCTATAGCCCCGACCTCTTTGGTCCTCTCAAGGAAGCCATGGGAGGGCAAAGATTCAACAACGATGAGGAGGTTGTGGCCTACGTGTGCAATTGGCTGGAGACACAATCAACTTCATTCTACGAGCAGGGCATTACAAAATTACCTATACGCTAATACCTATATGCTAAAAATGTGTTTCCAGATCAGGAAATTATGTAGAAAAATGAGCTGCTATTCTTTTTTTTCAAGTTCAAATAAAAAAAATTAAAAAAATAAATATCATGTGCAGCACAGTACACGTGATAGAAGTGAATACTTCTTTAGAATAGAGAATGAGAGAGATTAAGAGTGAGAGATTGAAAGAGAGAGAGAGAGAGAGAGAGAGAAAGGGAGAGGGATAATTTCAAAATAAATATAACAATATAAAATTTGTGCAAATAGTGTGTAATGTATTGACCAGTTTACTGAAGTATATAACACATGTTACTGCGTCGTCGTTGACTAAAGTTGTTCTATCTATGTAGTACATTTTTTCTGCAGATTCATTAGAAATATCTGTGCCGTTGTGCTTCAGCTTGTAAAGTTTTTTTAGCAAATCAATCCAACCGATTTCATTTGCACTCACTGTTAGAAATATCGTTGGTTTACCCAATTATCAGATCATGGAAAAAAGGTCTTTTTCTCGGTTCGCCAATACCAGGTAGAGTTTGGAATTGATCGCAGGAAGGCGAGATTTGTTTCGATATAATTATTGACATATTGTTCATTTTCAATTTGTTGTTGAGTTATGTTCGTATTTTTTCCAAAGTGTTTGAATGCAATCGTGAGCGCATCGCAAACCCTCACGCGCATGATTTTCATCGACAAGTATAAGTGATATGGCGTCACAGCTCGTCGATCGGATCTTCGTAACTCACTCGTTGCCATCATAAATGGTGTCACATTAATTCCGTCTCTGAAACGCGAATAGCCTAAACTGTTATATATATGATGTATAGCTCTCTTTCTCTTTCTCTCTATGTTATATATCTGTGTACTCTATCTTGTAACGAAGCCTGTGTTTTAGGTATACCAAATATATAGCTCTCTTTCTCCTTCTCTCTACGTTATATCTTTTTTCTCTCTCGTGTAACGAAATCTGGAAACGTTACATTTTTTTTCAATTCACTCTCCATTCTCGTCAAATATCAGAACGCCGCCAAAGAAGTATTCACTTCAAAAAGTCTCGTTTATATTTGATTCACCTTTATACAAATGAGACTGACATCTATAATCATTACAATTTAATTTATGTAAGATCATATTATTCACATTACAGATATGTTTTCGTATTTAGTATCCCAACTGTCAATCCTTATCAATTTAGATATTATAATTTATATCCAATATTTACATGTAAGTAATTTCACCAATATGATTCCAAACAAACTTTACTTTGCAAACTACAAGGATTTGTATCAATATCAAGATGATCCCTGTCAACATTTGGTCCCGAACTATTATTGTTCAGAAACCAATCTAAAAAATCTAACCAATAATTTAAAATATAATTTATCAAAAACTTGTAAATTCAAAATATTTCTTTTGAAAAATTAAGAGAATTAAAGCTATATGAAAAATAACTTGGAAAAGGAAGGTGCTGGCAAAAAGTACTTCCACTAAGAATCACATTTACTGGACAGCCCCTGTATATATTATGCTTGTTATTATAACTCCAATAATGAGTTTTAGAATCATTAAAAGAAGAATCTGCTAGCCGAAATCTATAGAAGAAAAAAGAAAACCAGAAATTTCAAGGAAGCTTTGCTGAAAATCACGCCTCAGTTCTGTTCACCCCCAAAACTTCCTCTTCAGGGTGAAGGAGTTACATACTCTCACAGCTGGCAATAAGCTAGTAAATAAGCTAAAGAAGCTCGATGGCAGCAATGTCCCGTCGTGTTAATGACGGGAGCATATTATAATTTCTAATTTCACTTTTTATTTGTAATTCGTACCATGTATACATGCGAATAATGAGTCAATTTTCCGTTCTGATTAAAGTTATTTCCTCAAATTTGTATGTTCTTCTAAAAACGTGAATACAGATCCAAAACACATAAACATATATTTTAATTGCTTTCTCCCCGAGTGTATCAGTTGTTGTCCATTTTTCTGCCGTTATATTACGAGTATACGTCTAAATTTACAGAACTCCAAAGCCTCACGGCAACCGATAACATTTTATTGATACTTACGCCATCCCTTTTTCATAAGGTATGAAAAAGATATCACCTCCTGTTACTTCATATGTGCAAAAAAACTAAGACGATAAGAATTGCCAAGCGTTTTATTCAATAGTCGTTAAAAGATGATGAGAGTAAAGTGCGGTAGTGAATTCGATTGAAGTTACGTTTTAATTAAATAAATGAAATATGTGCAGTGCAAATATACAGTGGGTGTGCATAAACAATGTTGTGGACATATTTTGTGATTTGTGTGTTATGGAAACTGGTCTAGACGACTGGAATTAGGGAAGGAGTTAAATAGGTAAGTTAGGTATTTAAGGATTCTAGATATATTTAAAATACAAAATAGTTTTTGAAGAAAATATTAGCACTCGAAATCAAAAGAAAATCATCAGAAAAGAATTTTATAAATTATTGCTTGCCATTCAAAAGCTTCACGGACTTCAATAATTTTTATTCAGTGATTTCATCAAAAATATTCATTTTCGATGAAATCACTGAATAAAAATTATTCAGTTCATTATACTATTTAACTTGAGTGGTCTAAAAGCCTTGTACGATGATTTTTCCGCTGATTTATCGTCGTTCAAAGAACAAAAGTAAGTTTTGATTTTGGTAATTAATTACTCGGGAAATAGTGATCATACAAAAGATTCAAGTAGGGTATTAAAAATTGCAAAGTATTCTTTACAAGTTGTAATTGGTCTTTGACAATTTCTGAAGATTTCAAAATGCCGCATTTTTTTGCATTTTGTTCGGAATGATTGAATTTGTCGTTTTTCCTAAAAATCAATTTAAAGATGAATTATTCATTATTTATTTATTTTTTGAAGTTAAAATTGTTTCATTTTACCAATAATTCATTTTTTTTATCAAAAAGTTAAGATATTAAAAAGTGTTAATTATTGTAAGAACAAAAAAATGACAAGGAGAATTATTTCCCCAGTAATTAATTACCAAAGTCGAAACTGACTGATTTTGTTCTGAATGACGATAACTCAGCGAAAAATCATCGCATAAGGCTTAGACCATTCAAATTAAAGAGGATAAAATCGTCTAAAAAGAATTATGATTGAATCATTGAAAATAATTTATTGAAGTCCGTGGACCTTATGAAAGGCAATCAAAAATTTTATAAAATGTTTCCCAGTGATATTCTTATGATTACTCAAAAACTGATGATGGTAAATTATGAACTCAGAATCCGAAAACTAGAAACATCGAGGTTCAACTTGCTTTTTTCAAAATTACTCTGCGACTATTTTTCTCCAAATTATAGCCATTTGAAAATCACCTAAAAATTTAGTTTTTTTACATCCCTTAATTTTTGTACCTAGTGTATATTGTCTATGAAATAATTACATACAGATATATAATTATTACTTACGTAAAAATATATGTTTCTTTGCAGGTAGGTTCCGAACGAGTTGGTCACCGTTTTTCGTACAAGGTAAGATTTTTTCCTGTAATAGGTGGTGTGACAGATTAAATAATAAAGAATTATATAAAAAAAATGATATAGCTGTAGTAATCGACGTACTTTTTGTCAATTAAGTTAGTATCTGCAGGGTATGTATAAAGAAATACAGCTTATATTTAATGGCCACAAAACGTAAGGTGTAGGTTGTGACCTTTCTAAAAATAATTTTCGCAGTTTCCTGTATTACGTTAAAACGTCATTCAATGACTCAACGATGAGTCTGATATAATGAACTATCATAGTCACAGGTATAGTCTAATAGAATCATATCAAACATAGTATTTTGGTTAGAATACGATCAAAATTATTTATTCTCGATTGCCCGAAATAGGTAATAAAAATGGAGGTGATGAGAAATTGAGGTGAACAATAGAGACTCTCGGGGGTCTATCGGGTTGGATAATAATAGTTTGCAGTCTCTAAAAGAATAATTTCGAATCTTTATTAACAATAATAGTAATAATCATCTCTTATTTTAAAGGTAGAAATATTGTTACATATTTATTAAATAGTGAGAAGCCTATGAAGTACTATAGAAATGATTTCTACTATGGAATCGATTGGTAACTCCTACAATATACAGTAGTATGACAATAGCAGTACAAATAATATTCCAGGACATTTAATTTTAATAGCGGAAAATATTTCAAATAACTATAATAATACAGATATAGTGTATCGTACATACTCGTATTGTACATATATGTATATTTATTTCCATAAATACTGTCCACAAGAGAACAGAGATGTGTGTAATATGCAGTGGCGGCGCTAGCATTATTTTGCAGTTTGGCGAAAATAGGCAGGAAATATCTAGGGTATCCCTGTCGCCGCCACTGGTAATATGCGATGGACAATAAAATAAAATTCCATATATGTATGGCATTATGTTATAATACAACGGAGATTATAAAGTTACTGGAGAATATCTTCATTTGGGACTTATCAAGAGTAATTATGTTATTACATACGTATACTTTAATACATTCATTCCGAATTATGAAATTTTATGAAGACAACCAGTAAATATTTTTCGGAAATACTATAATAAATAATTACTTCACCATCATAACCTCTTAATGTTTACATTTTGACTATACATCTTTGTTAATGATCTCAACGTCATTCATATAATAACGTCGATGCCTATCTTTGGTTCTCTAGTGGACATTATTTATCAGAACAATGAACATATATTGTATGTAGAATCGTTACATTGTACTCGGTAATTACTTGCAGATAAAAATAAATGATAAAATATTCAAACTTATAGGGTTGTTTTAAATTTTTTAAAAGAATACAAGATCGGCGCTAATCAATAATAGAAGATGGTTTACTTACTATTCAGTTCATGGCTATTTGCCAAATAAAAAACTCTCTTATCTTACCGATAAACGGAAGAGTTGACCTGAGCCTAGCTATAAAAACTAGCCAAGGTTATGTTTTGAAATTTTTTATTTGGCAAATAGCGACGAAATAAACTATACGTGAAGACCTCAGATTAGGTCGTTGTAGTATATAAACATAATTTAAACAACCATTTGTGGTACCCTACAGACCGGAAACCGATGGTATAATAGAAACTTGTTTGTTTACATGAAGATCTTAAGGGTGGTTGGGGGTAGCTTCAGTTTTTTCATGATCTAAACGATCTCATGTATCCTCTATGGAATATTTTTTTAATTAACGACAAATTTATATTCGGATCTCAACTAGGTACAATATTCAAAAACTTTACTATTTGGCTGTATCTGATAATTGCCAACATTGGAAATTGGAAAACAATAATGGAACAATACACTATAAACTACAACAGTATCACAAAGCAAAATTGATGTATGGTTTTATTCTGTAGTTACTAAAGCTTCTATTTTATTTTAGATCAATACAATAAGAATTTTTCTAAATAAATAACAAGACTAATGGCATCTCATAAAGTTAAGCCTGAACCCTTTAACTTACCGAGCACGTGTTCGCGGTTTATGCCACCGAACTCAACTACTGTTCATAAATTCACAATAGTTGTACTAGTTGTAACAGATAGAGTATCTTATTTTAATTTAAATTGTTATTTAATAACGACCCAGTAGTCTAACTTTCAATAGTCTTTGTATACTTCACCACTATGTATACATCGAATTTCTGTTTTACTCATTTTTCGTTTCAAACTTATATCCGATGATGTAAATACTTATACTTTGTTATCTCAACTGGTATTTTAAAAAGCGAACCTATGAGTCCCTATTTATTTTATTATTTCTTGCTGACGTAGAATATTTTTTTTGTGAACGTGGTGTAAATGGTATCAATTTTGATGGTATAAACGATATAGTCCATCTTTTATGTGCAGATAATATGGTAATATTATTCGGTAATATAAAAATTCAAGCTTCATATTTTAGAACCATATACTACCGAAAACAAACTGTCTATAAACACGATAATTATGTGTTATCGCTGTAACATTAGATATAATAAAGATGATATGTTTTTTAAACAATTACGAGATTGAGATGGTTTGCAAATACAATTAATTAATAATGTCGCTTCTTTTCTTGACTGCGAATATTAAAAAAAATGGGAAAATATCCCTTTAGTATGTTTGACGCAAATAAGATCCTTTTATCCAATAGAAATAAATTTTTCTTGTTTAACTTAGACTGTAATAAATTGACAAACTACTTGTATCTCTCTCTCAAGAATCTTCTTTATTCCCCCAACTCTCAACTCCACTACATAATAAGAATTATTTGTCAATTACCTATTGCTTATAATCAGTATAAATGATTGTCATGAGTCATAATATGTAAATATTGAGCAATTCTATAAAAGTATTAACAAAAAACAATAATGGAATAAGACACTACAAATTACCACGAAATATGTAATGTTTGCAACCTAGATATACCAGAAACCTTGGAACACATTTTTTCTAGTGTCCGATTTGTGCTATTAAAAACTGAAATTAAAAATTAAATTTTGGAAAACTAGAATTCACTTATACATAACCTCAACGATATCACACTTCCTAAGCAAAATTGCTAAAACTCTCTTTTATTTTAGTTCAATACAATTGTAATGCTTCTCTCCATCTTTTTATCTCTTTGCTTTACTTTTACATATATTCAACATGTCTTTCTCTTGGTGTATACAGGGGTGATTCAGCTAATCCGCTCATTAAAAGTTTATGAACTTCCCATTGGAATTCATTTTTTAAAATTTGGAATCAGGGGTTAGCGAGGACGATCTATTCAATTAAAGTATTTTTGATTTTCTAACACTTCCGGTTATACCGGAAATAGCTATCAACTTCCTTATTTTAAATAAAACATCCAGTATATTATTACATTTTTGAATTACCCTACTGATTTTAAGTGAACTTTCTTAACAATTCCCTATACCTATCTTCAGCAGTTTTTGAGATATTTTAATTTTTTTGAAAAAATTAGGTTTTGTAGTATCCCATTGGAATGCTCGTCACTTATTCAAAACAAAAGTTATAGCAGCAAATTTTGGGCTGAAATTTGGCGGACTGTTAAGCTTTTAGGTGATATGTAGGTTGATATTTTATTATTTACAGGGTGTCCAAAAAATTTAGTTCATTCTGACAAACTTTAACTGCTCAAAAGTCAATTTTCTTAAATGAAACACACTGTATTTTATTACTTTCTGTGATGGAGAATTAAGTGATATTTCAATCTGTATTAGGATTCCCTATACCTATCTGCTACCGTTTTCTTGCTATCGAGGTATTTTTATTCGATACCATAGTTTTCCATTTTATTAATTTACTTCTGACCAGCGGGCCATGAAAATTAAAACAAGGTAACATTTATATTAACTTTCTATCATAAAAAATGGTGTAAAATTATTGAACAAAAAATCATCATGAATAAAAAGCTATTATTACATCGAGTTAGAACTGCCTTCACCGAACTAGATGAAGGAATGGTATTGAAATCTATGACCGTTGAGATTAATAAACGAGTTTTATTGTGCGTAGAACACAGCGGACGGCATATAGAACAGGTGTTACACCAATAAGACCCAATTGTTAACATTTAGTTATTATTGTTATTATGTTTTATTGTTTAGGCTAATGTAAGTTCCAAATCGTTTAAAATATGCTTTTTATTATGATGATTTTTTTTGTTCAATAATTTTGCACCATTGTTTATGATAAAAAATTAATATAAATGTTACGTTGTTTTAATTTTCATGGCCAGCTGGTCAGAAGTAAAGTAATAAAATGGATATCGAATAAGAAATTCCTCGATAGCAAGAAAACGGTAGCAGATAGGTATAGTTAATCTTAACACAGATTGAAATATCAGTTAATTCTCCATCACAAAAAGCAATAAAATACAGGGTGTTTCATTTAAGAAAATTGACTTTTGAGCAGTTGAAGTTTGTCAGAATGAACTAAATTTTTTGGACACCCTGTAAATAATAAAATATCAAACTACATATCACCTGAAAGCTTAATATTCCACCTAATTACAGCCCAATATTTACTACTATATCTTTTGTTTTGAATAAGTGACGAGCATTCCAATGGGATACTACAAAACCTAATTTTTTCAAAAAAATTAAAATATCTCAAAAACTGATGAAGATAGGTATAGGGAATTGTTAAGAAAGTTCACTTAAAATCAGCAGGGTAATTCAAAAATGTAATAATATACTGGGTATTCTATTTAAAATAAGGAAGTTGATAGCTACTTCCGGTGTAACCGGAAGTGTCAGAAAAGCAAAAATACTTTAGTTGAATAGACCGTCCTCGCTAACCCCTGATTCCAAATTTTAAAAAATGAATTCCAATGGGAAGTTCATAAACTTTTAATGAACGGGTTAGCTAAATCACCCTGTATATACAATTTATTTTCTATTAATAATATACCTGTAGTTTAAAAATATTATGTTACATATATATGGACATACTAATTTCATATAAGCTCGTAAGCTTTCAGAGTTTTAAACTGAATTGAATAAACGACTACTTATACATATTATACTATATGAGTATAATACTTATATTATTTAAATTAATTATTTTCTTAAAATACTACTTAAGATAGGGTGGGTTCGGATGTAAGAAACATAGTGTTTAAACACACCCATAAAAATTACACTCAACTTTAATTAAAACAATTTCTTGCATTAATGTGAAGTCATTGTTTCAAACTGCCTTTGTTATTAGACGTAAATGGTATCGGGCTTATAGGCTAAGAGATGCTTCCGCCCCATCTTATCATCTTTTTAATCATTCAGGACTCTGGTAGTGAGAAATGTCAGTGATTATTTGCAAAGTAAGAGGGGTGCTGAAAAATGTCAAAGGCAGATTACGTGTGGGGGAATCTAATTTCGTCGAGTACTTCTCATGATATGTAACGTGCGGACGAATTTTATCCCTGTTGCCTCTTTGTGTAAACGATGTTTTGTGTTTAACGAGACCATTATTGTTTGTTGACTCGTCCAGTGGATTTTGTACATTACATTTTGTGTTAGTAGTTACGAAACATAAAAGTGCACTATGGTGGTAAATACGTGCTGTTAATACAAGAAATAATTGACCAGTTGTCTTAAAGTATTTATAGTATACAGGGGGTGCTAAAAAGTACATTAAATTTGGTATATTGATGGACTCAAACCGTGGTGGTGTTTTGCTGGCATTTAATGCAACGTACAGTTTGATTTTATTATTATTATGTTATATGGGTTTGGGCCTCATTAGCCACTGATCGGATGGGTAGTCCCTTGGCGATCCCCTCTTATCCGGGTCATTATCCAAAAATGCTATCCCATAAAAGGAGCAATTTAGGTACGTCCCCCGCCTTAAGCCTTGCCTCCTCTAGGATAACAGGGGTCATTAGGGACCCCTCTTCTCTTGTACCTGCCACATAAGGTATCTCTTCTCCTCCAGTGCGGGGCAGGTGTAAAGAAGATGAATCGAAGTTTCCTCATCTTCGTTACAGTATCTGTAGGCCGGGCTGTTAGTCAGCCTCAGCTTGTGCTTATATACATTCAGGCTACTATGGTGGCCCACTATGATTCCCATCAGAGATCTGGCTTTGTGCCTGTTCAATTCAATGAATTCTTGGCCCCACTTCTTAATCTCTGAGTATTCGATGAAAAGTTTGGTTATTTGACAACCCGTTACTCCTCTCTATCTTTTATTATACTGGTCTCTTACCCTGCCATTGATGCGGTCTCTGATCAGATTCCGACTTATTCCCACTATAGGTTTTGGTCCAGAGAGGTTTTCCCTGGTCCCTAGTCTGGCAAGGTCATCTGCAATTAGATTTCCCTTAATGTCATTATGCCTAGGTATCTATAAGAGTTCCACTGGTCCCTTCCCTGCCAAGTGGTTCAATGCTTTATAGCAATTATAGACCAGCTTCGATTTTGTTGTTGCTGAATTCAGAGCTGCCAATGCCGCCCTGCTATCCGAGCAGATACATACCTTCTCCTGGGTCCGATTTTGGTCGGCTCCCAGAACGTCGTATGTAATTGCAACTAGCTCGGCCTGGAGTGCGGTAGTGTATTTGCCCAGGGGGAAGGTTTTACCTATCCCATCGCGTCGCCTATACACCCCCGCACCCGTTCTGTTCCCACTCTTGGCTCCATCCGTTTACCAGATGTCTCCATTGAGCGGTAATCCAGCTCGACCTTCCATCTAGTCGGTCTTATTGGTGGGGGTGATATTTCTTATATTTCTTGTCAAACAGGAAGTGGACACCCGTACTGTCAGAGGGCATCCATAGAAGTCCCTCCTCAGCCAGCTCTCGTGAGAGCCTATTCAGATCCCTTACCTTCTTATTCATGTTTTCCACCCCGTGCATTGCCTTTAGAGCTTCCGCTTTCAGGATGACTTTGACTTTATTAAATATTGAGCCATTAATAATCTTGTACCGTTCTACAAATTAGTACGTGTTTCTAATTTATATTCCACTACAAGTTAACAATGATGAACTAGAACTATAATGGTGCCTCAGTTAGAACTATAGGATTTGAATTGAGCACCATTTGTGTTCTGTCAAAGATAGGGCGTCAAGATTTTCATATACAAATCATGCGACGTCAACATGAGGCTATTAACGGTTGTGCAACGAATAGTTTGTGTACAACTGTTTTATGAAGTGAACCATAATTTACAGTTGCAAGAAGAAGTCGCATAAAATTAAGACAAAATGAAGCACCTATAGAGTTAATAGTTCGTAACTTAAAACATTTGAAGACAGGTATTCTGTTATTGCTAAGGAAACACCAATACGTTCTCGTCGTTATCGGTCAGACGAAAATATTGCTGCGATAAGAAAAAGTGTATTCTCATACACTTGTAACGAGTATTCCCATATTCGATGTATCAATTCGATGTCGTTCATAACAACTGAATTTGTCAACAGCCATCACGCATCGGAGTTTTAAGATTGTTAATTGGATATTAGAAAACAAAGAAACTAATGCTGATTATTGCGACAACATTGTTTTCAGCGATGAAGCACATTTTCATCTTGACGGATGTGCCAGCAAACAAAATTGCCGAATTTGGGGTGTTGAAAATCCATATTCTATTCACGAAAAAGTAATTCATCCACAGAAATGCACGGTTTGGTGCGCATTTTCGAGTGGTGGAGTAATTAGACCATACTTATTTGAAAATGAAGATGGTAATGCTATCACAGTAAATGGAGAATGCTATCATCACATGTTAAACAATTTCGTTTTCCATCAAATCGATGATTTGGATTTGAACATGTGGTTTCAGTGCAACGGTTCAACGGATTTGAACAATATGTGGTGCAACGTATCATATAGCACGTGCAACCATAACTATGTCGCATACCAAGTTTCCTGACCATGTTTGTAATGGTGACCAATTAACCTGCGAGATCATGGGATTAACACCACTGAACTTTTTCCTTTCTGGTTATGTCAAGGAAAAAGTGTACGCCACCCAGCCAGCAACAATCAATGACCTCAAAGCAAACATTCAATGTTTTTTTCTGGAAATAGAACTAATTTTATTTGCCCGTGTTATGGACAAGTTTGCTAAACGAATGATATAATGCCAGGCGGACATATGAATGACACTCTTTTCCGTTTGTAGTTGTATCATCTCCATTTTATGTTAAGAAATAAAAAGCCTGAGTCTGTCAAATATTAGTCTTGTTCACAAATCACATCCCATAGTTCCAAATGAGATATCCTATATCTTATTCATATTAGAATCACAAGATTTAAATAAAAAGTCTGTTTTTCTTTTATTGTTTGTAAGAAATATTATGTTATTCGAAAAAGTATATATTCCCAAACTTGAGCCACTACATGCCACATTTCAATCAAATTTTATTACCACAACATGTATTAATATGTTGTGATAATAAAATGTCGATTTTATCTTAGGAAGACAGGACCATTACGAAAAATTAAAAACAAATTGTAAATTTTAATTATTCTAGTTCATAAAACATGAAGAATTAATACGATATGAGGCCAGTGATCCTGATAATCGACGTCTTTAATATAAAAAAGCATGTAGTGGAAGTTAAGGTAAAAAACCACAACATATATTAATATGTTGTGATAATAAAATTTGCCTTGAAATATGGTATGTAGTGGCTCAAGTTTGGGAATATTTACTTTTTCGAATAACATAATAAATAAATTCACAAGCAAAGTACTACGTATGTTTGGTTTATTAAACTTTTTATTTAAATCTTGTGATTCTAATATGAATTGAAAACAGAAATACAATAAAGCATCCACAGAAAATGCTTTCCCAATCTATTTCAAATATGTTTTTTTTTTTTTTTTTTTTTTTAGACAATGTGAATAGTAAACGTGTTAGTACTGTCTTAAAAGTCACACCAAATATATGTTACATCTACATCGTTAAGTGTGAAACACTACATTTCAGATAGTATGCTTTCATTAAATGTTTGCTGAATCATAAATATTCAGATAGACTTCAGTTCCACCTCTAAATTAATGGTTTCACGAACACGAAATGATTTCGTAACTCTGTTTAACTTGAAAGCATTAAATTAGGATCATGAGCCTTTTTAATAGCTGGTACAAATACTCATTTTTAATCGCATGTACATGTAATGGTCTACCTAGGTTCAGATGAAAAATCAAACAAGTTATTTGTCAATATATTTTTAAGATGTTTTCATCTTTAATGTTTATACAACTAAAGTTCGATGAATGATATGAGAGATGAGATGCAGAGCTCTGTGATGACGATTATAAAATATTTGAATGGAAAACAATTAAAACTCAAAATTGTGCAATTACACTTGAACACCCATCGCAATGGTTATTTCAATCTGTTTCTGGTTTTCTGCGTTATTCTTACACCAGTTGAGAGCTCTATTACTAAATTTTAATTAAATATTCTTAAGAAGTTTATAACTCAGTGCCGCCATTAAATATTATCATATGATTATTTTATATCTATATGATTTATTTACGCATTTAGTTAAGTAGTCAATTTCAACTCGTAATAGTGGTCTTTAACTTCTACTACATGCCTTTTTGTATTAAAGATGTCGATTATCAGGATCACTGGCCTCATATCGTATTATATCTTCATGTTTTATGAACTAGAACAATTAAAATTTAAAATTTGTTTTTAATTTTCCGTAATGGTCCTGTCTTCCTAAGATAAAATATTATAGTCGATACCGCATCTCATTTATTATAGAGACCGCTGCTAAGTCATTATTAACGTACTAATTGTTGCATATTGTCGAAATTGAGGCACTCTAAAATGGTATGATGTACAGTATAGGTAACTTGACAGGTATTGCATACTTGCTGAATACTTCCTATTACTATAGGTGCACTTCCTATTAAGATACAATTATGTAAGACTCACTCTTATTCTTATCAATTGATACATCTTGCCTTTGAAGTAGCTTCTTTAATGCCCTCCAATCATCCCCAAATGGTTTAATGTTTTTAACTTACTATCTATCTGATTGCATTCACTTTGCCAGACATCTGCGCTTATTAGCTGCCACCTTAAAATAATCAAACTGGATAGGCATATTTTCCATTGTACCAAGCTCAGCAGGAATATTGCATGTTTCTCCGTAGATTCATTACTAGTCCCTTCAAATGAGGAAAATTGAGGGAAATTTTTCCTACAGGTAAGCGACCTGTACAGAAAGTTGTGTTAAGATTGCGTCAACATATTTTTCATCTAGCGCATGATAAGAAAAGGGTTGAGATATATATATATATATATATATATATATATATATATATATATATATATATATATATATATATATATGTATATATATGCCTTTTTGGCCGTTTTCTAGGTTTTTTGCGTTTTGCTGAGAAAATATGCATTTTTTGGAAAATATGACCTTATTTGATGTTGTAGATCATATGATTCTCTACTGTTTTTGTTCTTTCCATTTTTTCAAAATTCCTCACAGTTGCGCCGCTAGAGCGCGCTGAAGTATTTTTGAGCTGTTCTTCGATTTTAAGCCAAAACTATGCATTGTAGAGAAAATTATCAAGAGATGAAAGGTGTAGATATAAAAATATCCGATACATTTTGTTGTTTTGTTTTTTTAAAGTCGCACGGTTTTGCCACTAGAGGGCGAAAACCGTTTACTTTTTTTTTGTAATACTCTTGTTCGAATGAAAAAAACACTCTAGCTCATTATTTTTGATTTATAGGCAAAACTATGCATTTTTTGTAAAAAAAAAATGTAAGACAATTTGTAAGAAGTTTTTTGCTCTCCAACTTTTATGTGATTGAAATTTTCTATATATGTATATATCTAAAAAACAATATATATATATATATATATATATATATATATATATATATATATATATATATATATATATATATATATATATATATATATATATATTGTAGATAAAATGTTTTTGAATATGATTGAACTGGTAAAATACATGTATGAAACGGGCAAGATGCCAGAGGATTATAAGAGGAACATTATCGTTACTATACCGAAAAAGAGACGAGTCAACAAATGCGAGAACTAACTTCCCACGCGTCAAAAATCTTAACAAGAATAGTGCAGAAGAGGATGGAAAATGGAGCGGAGGAAATACTAGGAGAAGACCAATTCGGGTTTAGGCGAAATAGGGGAACTCGCGAAGCTATTCTGGCGCTAAGAGTAATGTTAGAGAAAACAATAGAAAAAGGAAAGAACGCTTATATAGGATTTGTAGATTTAGAAAAATCTTTTGATAATGTAAGATGGGAAAAATGTTCGAGATACTAAAGAGCGCGGGAATGAAGTATAGAGATAGGACAGTAGTACACAATCTATACAAAGAGCAAACTGCTGTTATAAAAGTAGACGGGGAAAGAGGGGAGGTAGGTATTAGGAAAGGAGTAAGACAAGGATATACGCTATCACCACTAATTTTTAATCTGTACATCGAAGAGGCGATTAATGTCGTAAAAGATAGAGTGGATTTCGGGATTAAAGTACAGGGACAGAAATTAAAAATGCTGAGATTCGCGGATGATATAGTAATATTCGCATCTAGTAAAGAGGAATTGGAATCAGCGTTGAACGAAATGGAGACAGTGTTGACAGAGGAATACGGAATGAGGGTGAATAAAAACAAAATTAAAGTGTTAGTGTGCAGAGGGCGCGAGAGCAGAGCAAAAACGAAAGTATAAATTAATATTCATTATTAATTTATACTTTGGATTGGATTTAGATTGGAGGAAGTTAAAGGCCTCACTTATTTAGGAAGTAAAATAAATTGGGATGGAAGAAGCGATAAAGATATAAAACAAAGAATAGCGCAGGGTCGAGTACCTTTTAACAAAAAGAAAGCTCTTTTATGCTCGGGGGTAATAAATTTAGAAACAAGGAAGAGGTTTTTAAAAACGTATGTATGGAGCACGGCACTATACGGTTGCGAAACCTGGACGGTAGGGGAAGCACGTAGGAAGAAATTATAAGCTTTTGAGATGTGGTGTTACCGAAGAATGATGAAAATACCGTGGACTGATAGGGTTAGAAACGAAGAAGTATTAGAGAAAGTCGGCGAGAAAAGAAGTATGTGGAAAAACATAAAGAAGAGAAGAGATAGAATGGTAGGCCACTTGCTGAGACATGGGGGAATAGTCCGCGATATTTTATAGGCAGAAATAGGAGCGAAGAAAGGCAGAGGTAGGCCTAGATTAGACTACTGCTCGCAAATAATAAGGGATGTAGGTTGTAGCACAATTAGCGAAATGCTTAGGTTAGCACAAGATAGGAGAAGCTGGAGGTTAGCGTCCAACTAGTCTTAAGACTGATGACCTCGTGATGATGATATATATATATATATATATATATATATATATATATATATATATATGTCTATATCTAAAAAATAACCCTTTTTGTATCATGCGCTAGGTGAAAAATATGTTGTTACAACCCCAACACGACTTTCTGTATAGTTCGCTTAGCTGTAGGAAAAATTTCCCAAAATCAGTGATTTTTTGTCTAATTTGAAGGGACTATACCCAGAACAATTGGCATGAGCTGACGGCGATATGGTGTATGTACTGTTTAGACTATGTTACCGATTAAAAAAGAGCAAAACGTTTTACTTGTGGTTCTTCATTAAACGGATTTTTTTTTAATCTTAAATATCCTTAACAGATCCGAGTAGAACAAGAACGTGGAATGATCTAGTTGCTGCAGTAAAGTAGCGTAAGGCTTGTCAAATAATATATAATTGTGCTATACATTGTGCTGTAAAAATTCTGAAAGTAACCTCCAACTATAGGGTGTCTCAGTTGGAACTATAGGATTTGAACTACGCCATTTGTGTTCTGTCAAATATCGACATGCCTGAGCGATAGCATTAACGACTGTCATCCACAAATCATAAGACGGCAACATGCCTGTCATAGCACTACCAGATTCATTTTCAATGAAATATGGTCCAATTATTCCACCATTCCAAAATGCGCACCAAGCCGTCCATCTATGTGGATGCATTTGTCTTTAGTGAACAGCATGTGGACTTTGAGCACCAAAAATTGGACAATTTTCTGGCAATATGAAAATGTGCTTCATAGCTGAATAAAATTTTTTTGCAAGAATCAGTATCACCGTCTATCTCTTTTACACACTCTCTTTTACACCCAATTAATAAATGTACGACGTTGTGTGTCACTTCTAATTGTTGTCGCAACTGAACTTTTTATGCTGATAGATACAGATATTTCTTTAAAATACAATACGTGGTGGCTCTTGACAGATTCAATTGATGTGTCGAATATTCCCGTACACTTTTTTATTTCACACTGCAGTAATATCTTCATCTGACTAACCACGACGATAACGTATTGGTGTTGCCTGATCAACAGCAGAACCCATCTCTTCAAATTTCTTGATTAAATTGGGAACTGTTAATTCTGTAGGCGCAATTTCTTCTTAATGTAACAGAAAATGATTGCTTACCTTCATAAAGCAGTTGAACATAAACTATTCGTTGCTGAACTGTTAATCGCAGTATGTTGACACTGTATGGCTTGTAGATGAAAGTCATTAAATATTGACGCCTTATATTTGGCAGAAGACAAATGGTGTGCATTTCCAATCCCATACTTCCAATTGAGATACCCTATATTACCTGAGTATGTATTACATGCTGTAGCAAAACACTGTCCACTCCAGATCTCATCTTTAAATTTATAAATCACTACAGCTTTAACCAACTATTAGGAACGTCAAGAAGGGTTGTTTTAACTAAAGAAACTATTAGGAATTTTTTAGGGATTAGGGACATGTGCATTCCAGATGTATACATTAAATATTCATATCAAATATATTATTTTAAAAATTGTAATGTCCAAATAAGATAACATAATGAAAAAATATACGTATGTAATTTATTTACATAATAATCTGTTAGATCTCGTAAATATATTTATTAATATGGAAGATGAATTGGTGGATAGAAAAGTTAATTCGGCAAAAATTTTAAATGGACGACTTTCTAGGAAAGTTTTATTGAAAAGAATTTTGTTATGGAAGCGAGTGGTGATCGTATGGATTTTTTATGGAATGTGAATATGAAATAAACACAATATCAGATGAAAATCGAAGACCAAATTTCAATTTATTGCCAATTATAAGAAATAGTAAAACTTGTTATTAAATAATTGGATTTGTAATGCTGATGGGCGAGACCTACTGTTGCTAATTAAAGACAAACACCGTGAGAGGAATGTTAATGGTATTTTCTAACATATGACAGTCTTGTAATGATTTCTTCTCTACTACATACTACAAAAACAAACTATAGTAAGTCACACAAGTGAATGAGCAGGCAAGTGAGGTAACCCTGCGTTAAGCAAAGACCAACGACCTAAGTTTATGAACTTAGAGTGCTTTGTTATTATAGAAACAATTACACACAAACAAGACTTAATGAGCATATTTTATGCGTATAATAATTTGTTCTTCCTGTCTCTATGGGTGAACAATTCTTACGGAACATAATTTTAAATAAATATAGGTATTTACGCGAAATGGACGCTCGCTAAGGGAAAAACATAAAGAGAGTTGAATACTTTCATAAGGCAAACAGTTAACTTGGTTTTACGATTCTTATTTAATGGATACTATTTACTAGTTACTCCGTTTTCAACACAATACGCTCGCACTGAATTGTTTGGAAGGAAAATGTTATTTATTTCTCTAGCTCAATGGGTGACTTATTGCATTTTTCATTGGTTACGCGGTATACAGGGCGTTTTGTTTAATCTGTTTAGGGTGCTTAACCTGTCCATTGTCAGAGCTGTAATTGTAAAGTGTTGTCACTGCGTAATTTATAATAAAGTTTACTTAGTTTTATTTACAATTGATCGTAAGAATAGCACTGATTATTTGCTTTGGTTCTGTAGAAATGTGAGCAATATACTATTTTCATAATGATTTTATGTACAAGTTGTCAGGAATAGGAACAAGCCTCAAAACTGCGATATCGATCCGCCCACGAGGTGCGCAGAGATCAGTAATAGCCTGGTCTTTACTCAGTCGCATTGAGACCTTTGCAGAGTAAATATCGAGTGTACAGTCAGTGAATAAAATCGTATCTCTATTTTTTATATAATCCCATTTTTACATTTTTTTCTAAATAAATATGAAAAAAATAAATAATAAATAATAGCATATCTTTCTTTTGTGTAAATTGCAAAAGCATACACAATGGTGCTCAGTCGAGATGAAATAGTTTTGAATGTGAATGTGCACAGAGTTCGATCTGGCCGCGCGTAAAGTGCATCCTTTTCCCTCCGACTGCTGCCTCACTCTTTTTTCTACGCATACATAGAGAATCTTACACTTTTTTCTATTCTTGACAACCTCTCTACATGAGTAGCCTCTGAAGCTGTTGTACCTAATTTTGTGTAAATAAGCTAATAATGAATGAAAATAAATGAATTCATCTTCGAATATTAACTACCATTAAAAATGTTCAATAGAATATTAATGAAAATTATGGTATTTATCGTAATTAATAAATAATATTGTTGTGTTTTTTTGCGGTGATTGCTTTGTATATATGTTACACTCACACATCGAAAACGCTCATTGAGCGAAAAAACGGCCACAACGCGTTGGGGACGGTGCTGAACGACCAAAAACCGAAATAAGGTAACTTTTCGCGTTGCGCGTTGTGGCCGTTCTTGTTGACCACGATCCGTTGTGGACAAACGCCACGTTTGTTTGAACTTGGTTCAAACAGCCACGACGCGTTCTGGATGCTTTAGAAAGCTCATAAACCGATCCTGCTTTTAATATTTAACTAGAGTAACAGAAATAATAACTGAAAACTTGAAAACCTTTATTGTATCGTTATTTCTACATGAAATTTTATTTATTAAAGAGGAACACCATAGAATAATAACCAACTGAACCGACGGTAGTTGAGAAGGGTATTCACTTCACTTGTTCTTGCAGGCACTAATATTGTGGCATTTAGAATTGCACGAAACTTCATTGGCCCTGCAGTTGCACTTTTTTGTATTACAATAACGCTTACAATGGCACATGACAAATCCTTGTTTTGATCCAGACGAAAGAGCTGAAGCTTTTCTCAAATTTAATGAACAACTCGGAATATACGATGAGTTTATAAAGTTTGAATCAGCGAAAGTGAATTCATTACGACTATAAAGTCTTTCCAGCATGCCCTCTTTGATTCCCAACTTATACAAGCTGGATTCATTAACGCTTAGAACTACAGCTAGAACACTTCTAGGGGCAAGCCGCGCTCTGTCAACATCCGGAACTTTGACTAATACATATTGACCGATCTCAGCAGGAGGTAGCTTTTTACGGGACAAAGCCAGCATTTTTTCAGCTTGCTTCTCCATTCCGGCTTTAATATTTTCGCGTTACTCTCTGATTGCATTACGTCGGCAGCAAAGGCTGCATACAACTTTTCCTTCAATTTCAACACCACACCTCATGTGTACATTTAAACTGCACGTTTTACATGGCTGGGTGATTCCAAAATGTTCGCAAATGGAACATGCTACCGCACTGGATACTGCATTGATTATATTTTCTTCCCCTTCCTGGTCTGTTTCGAGTGTTATCCCTTCCAAGATTTTCTCTAAATCTTCTTCCGTTTCCAAAGTTTTATATGTTTCTTGTATGTCTTGGTAGTTCAATATAATACGATAATATCGGTCGGGTTCTGTCTGCATATCGATCAATCTGCATATCGATCGATCGAGTTTGGTCTACTTGACATCTGGAATTCATGTGGTTCGATAGGATTGGTGTAACAACTAACCCCTTCTTCTTGATCTTCTTCTTTCCCTGAAATTGCTCGCAGAGAAACAAATAGATCTGTATAGCTGCCCTAGTGATATTGCAGTATTTTTTGTTAATTTCAGCCTCCATAACTAGAAACAAAAAAAATGTCATTAGGTACCAATATTTTATAGAAATAGCATTTAAGTAATGTACCTCTTGTTCGTTTGTGTTCAGTTGTCATGTGAGCAGCTTCAATAATGCCAGAAAGATCCTCCGTTTTACAGAAATATTGAAAAATTTCATCCTGTGTTCCTTTGGTCTTTTCAATTAACTTTTCATATTCCCCAATTGTTATGCTATCGTACCTCTTCTGTCATCTATATTTTTTGGACGACAACAGCATTTTACTGTCTCTCAAACGTTTCGCTTCTTTCCCTTCTCGGACGATCTCTTCATACCGTTCGTTCGTAAAATAATCACTTCGATCATTGCTCTTATCAACGATATTTTTAAGTTTTTCATTAAACGCCTCTCTCATATTGTTTTTAGCTAATAATACTAGCGACTTCGCTCAACATCATAGATGGAACTTCACTTGAAGGCAGTCGTAAACCACTGACAAGTCTAGACAAGAAAGATCGGTTTAGGAGCTTTATAAATCATCCATGATGCGTCATGGTTGTTTGAGCATTGTCCACAACGCGTCGTGGTCAACAAGAACGAACACAGCGCGAAAAATTATCTTATTTCGGTATTTGGTCGTTCAGCACTGTCCGCAACTCGTTGTAGCCCTTTTTTTTTCGCTCATTGAGCGTTTTCGATGTTTTAGCGTAACATATATACAAAACAATCACCGCTTTGCATAGTCTTGATTAATTAATTTTTAAGATCCGCTTATATATTGTGAATGAAATTTATTTTTCATACAATTGTCAAATCTTTTGTTTTTCTGAAATCTATTTCATTATAAATTTCTCGTAAAATTCGTGCGCAGATTTTCAGTAATATTCAGGATAATTAAAAATTACTTTATTAATTTAAACCGTTATTTATTATACCAAATTATTGTATAAAATGTAATTCATTTCGACCACATCGTTCTAAATCATCTAAATCGTCTTTTATATGGCTGCCATGGCGTCTGCTTGCGATCCGTGGCAAATTTTTTGTGTGATCAATAATAAACAAGAAACAAACATAAAACATACCAAATAAATTAGATAATCCTCCAAATTCAAAGCCGAAACTGTCCATGTGGGGGATATACATTGAAAAACACGGAGAACATCCACTACGACTGGCATTTCCAGTACTGCGCTTGGAATCGAACCAAAATCACGACATTCAACAGCTAGTCACATTTGTCACATAACGTGATATAACCAGTTCAGAAACTATGACGATCGAATTGGAAGTTACTGGCAGTTAGCAGTAAGCAGTTATTATTACATACTCCTAGAATATTGACTGATCTATTTTTGGAAACATTAACTTTAGTTGACGACTGTTTAATAATTCGTAGTAATTAAGTTTACTGTCAAGTTTACGTTCTTCGTATGTATGAGACGAGATTCACGATGGATTATGAAATAGGATTTTATTCAGAAATCACTGCATAGCTCATGACCAATGGTTTTAAACCTAGAAAATGCTGCAAAAATGTACATTTGGACGGAGTATAATAACATAAAAACAGTTCCGTTTACAAATATGGAGAAAAATATATTTCAAAATTACACATTCGGCTCTTCTAGAGGCAACGTCTATATGTATATTAAACTTAAGTGGTTCTATTACATACTCTTGTGAGATATTAACTTATTGTTGAAAAATGTATTTTCTAGATGATCTGTATAAATACATATTCGAGGATATAATGCACCATTCTGAAAATAACTTAATGTGGAATCTAATATATTCTTATTTTAATAAGTAAAATGTGTAAGTAAATCAAATTTGATAGTGTCAGTTGTATTGGGAGTATGGCAAACTAAAGTTATATCAAAGCCATCCTTTTATCATGCGAGAATATAAGGACGAGCAAGCAAAGATCAGTAGTTCTATTCAACTTACATAACTCATCTAGTGAACACTACTCTTGCTATATAATAATATTTTAGGCAAGTTCTGAAAACGATTTTATCGTCTATCTATAGTAGCTCCAATAAAATATCAACTATTTTTCTTTTATTCATCACCTTTAACTAATTTAGAGGAGATTTTAATTTCAACTTATTGTTAGTTGAAATCGAGGTACACTTTACTTTATCTATTAAAATGATGTTGATATGGAGATAGAAAACTTATCATAAATAACATATCATTAAGTTTATTGACATGACATTTACCCATATTCGAAAATATCGTATCTGATAAATAATACAAGAAAACCATGTGTAAATAATAAAAAATAAATAAAACCGTGAAATCAATCCTGCAAAGCTCGAAAAAGGAATTTTAAAACTCCTGCGATCGAATTGTTATGCGCGACTGACACTGAACATAATTCTGGCTGAGAAACATTTTCGACAGCTCTGTTCATTTATTATGTGCACTCGGTATATTACAGCGGTCGAATTTTATGTATCAATAAATAGCCACAAAAAAGCATATTATATGTATACACCACATTTTGACAAGACACTAAACTTGTATTGTCATAAAGTCTCAGATATGGTAGGGATAAAAACGCCATCACCTTTGTTATAGGATCAGTGGCGTGCATTCAACCGTGTAAAACCCACCGCTATTATCTGCTTGTTATAGCAATCGCAATACATTACTATTGGCTTTTTCGACTTTGAGCTGAATTGTAATCTACGATTATATTAATGAATATTGTTTTTAAGAGAGTAGTTTTTGGTTACTATCTGATTATATTAAAGCGGCAGGGAAGGGACCGGTGGAACTCGTATGGATACTTGGGCATAATGGCATTAAGGGTAATCTAATTAAAGACCACATAAATGGCTGGGCAAGAGACCAGCACAATAAGAGATGGAGAGGAGTAATGGGCTGTCAAATAACGAAACTCTTCATCGAATACTCAGAGATTGAGAAATGGGACCAAGAATTCATTAAATTGAACAGACACAATGCCAGAATTCTGGTGGGAATCATTACGGGCCACCATAGTAGCCTGAATGTATATAAATAAACACTAGCTGAGGCTGACTGATAGCCAGGCCTGCTGATACTGTAAAGAAGACGAGGAAACCCCGATTCATCTTCTTTACACCTGCCCCGAACTGCAGGAGAAGAGGTATCTTATATTAAAGACCCCTGTTATTCAAGAGGAAGTGAGGCTTAGGGCAAGAGACGTGCCTAAATTGCTCCTCTTATGGGATAGCATTTTATATTAGGGCAATGACGCGTATAAAAGGAGAAAGAAGGGAAGCAGGTATTAGGAAAGGAGTAAGACAAGGATGTACGCTATCACCACTAATTTTTAATCTGTACATCGAAGAGGCGATTAATGTGGTAAAAGATAGAGTGGATTTCGGGATTAAAGTACAGGGACAGAAACTAAAAATGCTTAGATTCGCAGATGATATAGCAGTATTAGCATCTAGTAAGGAGGAATTAGAATCAGCGTTGAACGAAATAGAAGCAGTGATGACAGAGGAATACGGAATGAGGGTGAATAAAAACAAAACTAAAGTGTTAGTGTGCAGAGGGCGCGAGAGCAGAGAAAAAACGAAAGTACAAATTAATAATGAAAGATTGAAGGAAGTTAAAGACTTCACTTATTTAGGAAGTAAAATAAATTGGAATGGAGGAAGAGATAAAGATATAAAACAAAGAATAGCGCAGGGTCGAGTAGTTTTTAACAAAAAGAAAAGCACTTTTATGCTCTGAGGTAATAAACTTAGAAACAAGGAAGAAATTTTTGAAAACGTATGTATGGAGCACGGCACTATACGGTTGCGAAACCTGGACGGTAGGGGAAGCAAGTAGGAAGAAATTATAAGCTTTTGATATGTGGTGTTACCGAAGAATGATGAAAATACCGTGGACTGATAGGGTTAGAAACGAAGAAGTATTAGAGAAAGTCGGCGAGAAAAGAAGTATGTGGAGAAACATAAAGAAGAGAAGAGATAGAATGGTAGGCCACTTGCTGAGACATGGGGGAATAGTCCGCGATATTTTGGAGGCAGAAATAGGAGTGAAGAAAGGCAGAGGTAGGCCTAGATTAGACTACTGCTCGCAAATAGTAAAGGATGTAGGTTGTAGCACAATTAGCGAAATGCTTAGGTTAGCACAAGATAGGAGAAGCTGGAGGTTAGCGTCCAACTAGTCTTAGGACTGATGACCTCATGATGATTATGACCCGTATAAGAGGGGATCGCCAAGGGACTACTAATGAGGCCCAAACCCACATAATATAATAATAATAATAATACATTAAGCCGTCTTTTATAAATTCTTTAGAAATTTTGAGATATAATTTAAGTTATGAATTTGTATAAAGTAAAGTATGTTTAATAATACCATTAACTTTTTGTCCCCGTTTGATAAAGTTTTCAGTTGCCCAAAGGGGACATGGGAGTAACTGTATCCTGGAGTAGGTTAGAACCTTTGGTGTGAGGATAACACTGACGTAGTTTTCCACAAAGTACCAAAACACTATACACTATACCGACGAGAGTTTCGCCAACAAAACTGGCATCACATGGGGATGATTAAAACTGTTTTAATCATCTCCAGATGATGCCAACTTTGTTAGCGAAACACGCGTCGAGTTTAGTGTATAGTGCTTTGGTGTTTCGTGGAAAACTACGTCCTCAACTGTAATAATTTTCTTTGCAATTAATTTATTGATTTCTCACTTGGATACACTTAATTAGAAAGGTCGCATGTTCCTTGTCGATATCTTATGGTGTCCAGAAACGACAATTATTAAAAATATTATTCTCTTTCTGCAAAATCTGTTCTTCATTATATTGATTTTTTTTAAAACGAAAATATCAAAAATCAAACTTAAAATGACACAAAATGAGTCTCATATAAGTCTCAAATCTCAAAATAAGTCTCAAACTTTTCTTAAAATTATATATAATTTAGGTTACTTCAATTTATATAAAGTAAAGTATGCCTAACCTAGCCTAAGTATGACTAAGCAAATCGCAATAATATTGCGCCGCCTCCTCGCTCATATCGAAGCCACCTCCAGAGCATGCCTCTAGAGGATTCGCATCAAAAAAGAAAAGTTACCACGTTGTTCGCAAGGGTCGAGTTACTATATTGATTTTATCAGAATGCCGAAATTCGAACGAAAAGCATTTCGTACATCGACCTAAAAATTTCGTGACACGCACACGAAAATAGTCGTTTAGTAAATAGAGACATTATTCACAGTTTGCTAATAAAACTACAACACTTCTAAAACTTTTTCGGACTGCCACTGTTCTTGACGTCCAATTGTGTCCGCCTGACTCCCGCCGCCTAACAAAGTTACAATTTCTGCCGCTCTGTTGTAAAATTATGGGGTTGCAGTCCCAGCCCCCTCTTTGACCTCTCCCAAGCCGTTTCGTATCCATCTACGCGTACCATGTTAAGAATTCAATTTGTGCACAAGATACCCGCAAGCAGTTATTTTTGGTACCAACTAAATTAGTTATTAATAAATTCCATTAAAAGTTTTTTGTTTGCTTGTTAGGCGAATTCATCGTTTATACGCTGCACGGCCAGATTAAAAAAAGGCCGTCGAAAAATAAATTTAAAATGTGAACAACCCATCTCGTCTGGGACTCTTATGGGTTTTTTTTGTTTCCGTCTAAGGATACATAAAATTTGATACGGCTTAAAGTACGCAGGCTTTTTTATTTTTCGGCCGTAATGTAATATAATTATTTTTGAATGTTTAAATTAAACTGCGCGTAAAAAATGAAAGTGAAAAACTTCATGGAGAATAACATTACATCAAAATATGTTTTATACCTCTACATACTTACATTCCGTTATATACTCAGCCATACGTACTACTTTTCACACATATACGTTGACGTGATGCCAAAAACAAGAATACAATAGAAAAGTCAAATAAACCGCTTTAACGAAGAAACTGAAAATCCACAGTATTCTTCGTTTTTACTTTTCCGCACTTCGGAAAAGTAATGTAATCGTGTAAAGAGAAATTAAAAAAAAAAAATTTTTGGGTTTATTTCTCGTTTTTCGGCCTAAGAACAAAATAAAAATGGTATTTAAAAAATTTTGCTGTGTGTGTGCGTGTGTCATTGTCGTTGTCGTCAGCATTTAAAAATCTTGTTAGCACGATAACTCAACCAAATCGTGTCGAATCGATCGGATTTTGACTGATTCTGATCGGGGACGTCTCCCAGACGACATCCATTGATTTTGAGGTAGATAGGGCACACTCTACCATGTTCATGGGTTATGAGAAATCACAATGGTGGACTATTTTTTTTTTCTTAGCACGATCACTCAAGTAAATCGTGTCGGATCGATGAGTTTCGACTGATTCTGATTAGGGACGTCTATCAGACAACATCTATTGATTCTGAGGTGGATAGGACACACCCCACCCTGTCCATGGGTCATGAGAAAGTACGATGGTGGACTATTTGAGAAAAATTGAAAAAAGTAAAAATGTTGCATAAAACATATATTCTGCATTTATGTGTTGGTTAATTTCTTCTCGGCCACTCAATTTCGAGATAGAGATGTTCTACGTGCAGAAAAGTCCGTTTTAAGGTTTTAAAACTGTTTATTTTGATATTGGTAACTGCAATAAAAAAGTGGCACTCTTTTGACTCTCTTTAACGACTACAGTAATAATTAAAATTAATAGTATACAGTAAGTGTATAAATGAAACAGTACATGATAGAAACGGGAAGACGATAGAATGAGAAAGCGAGTATGTACGTGAGGTTATATAAACTCGACTCGATTCAGATTAGCAGCATTGTCGGTGCAATAGCACTTAATCCCTATTTAATTCTACTTCGGATCATCACTCTTTCATTTGTCTTGCTCATCAACTTGTAACTTCGTAAAACTACAAGTCGAAATGTAGAGTGTTCAAAATAATGATGACTGATAACTTAATACATTGTATAATAATACAATTCTAGTAATTTTTAGTTTCTGTTGATACATTTTCTCTAATTTATCTGTAAAACTTGAATATATTTTTCAATTTTAAATAAAATAATTTTCAGTTGACATTTGATCCAAACAAATATATTTATATTTATACTTATTGGCATTTTCGTGTTGAATAAAATTATACTTTGGGTTAAACTGTATTAATTATGGAAGAGTATACAGAGTTCGAATGTATATAAGTGCATAAGTCTATATGCGCATGCAAGAGCATGTGCATGGAATTGCAAGCGCTACTGGACCAGGACTCTGCACAAACATATTAACTTGCAGAAAAATTAGATGTAATTCAACAAGCCATTTCTGAAAGATTACATGCTTTGGAGAAAATTCAAACAGAAAGGAAATGGGTACCTCATGAACTAACCAAAGAGCAACGTAAAAAACGAATTGAATTGCTTTTAAAATAAGAAAAGAAAAGCGTTTTGTAGGAAGTTAGGAGGTAACAGATGATGAAAAATGGATTTAGTACGAGACGCCTAAACGTCCAAAATATTCGGTAGACCCAGGACAACTAACAACATTAACATATATTAGGTGAAAATATACAGCTTTGTGTTTGGCGGGATAAATGGGGTATGCTGTATTACTAGCTTCTTAAACTAGGGGAAACGGTTACCCATAATGTGTCAGTGGCGAACGTTGCATTCTTCAATTAAATCCTTTGACAGAATAAATTCAAAAAAGCGATATTATACTGGAAATGGTCGACCGATGGTATTAAAGCACGACAATGTTAAGCCACATACAAGTTCCATAGCCTGTCAAACCATAAATGATCTGCAATAGGAAATTTTGCCACATTCTGCTTACTTATTAGACATATCACTATGTGATAGTCACCTTTTTCGGTTATTACAAAACAGGTTGACAGAAAATGATGTTCTAAAAACAATAGATTAATTCATATAAACAAAAGATCAATCTTTTTTTTGTTAGGCAATCTATCAATTGCCTTAGTATTGTCAAAGGATGGTAGAGGCTAATGATGAAGCTATATTGATTGAGATTTGTACAAACTGTAAAACAATAAAAATTGTAAAAACTGCTAGGACATTTTTAACGTCTAAGTACATATATACTTAGGTGTTCCATTCTCAGAATCCTCATCATTTCACGAAATGGTTGTTGCTGCAAGTATTAATGCAAGCAATATACTAATACTCCTTTATATAGCTAGATACTAAGCAATCCTTTAGTGCTGTTATGATATTAATCTCTCGCTCAAAAAATAATTTATGGGAAACAAGAATTGAACTTTACAACTCAATAAATATTAATTCGCCTATGTCTTCTGTAGTCGCTTGGAGCTTAAGATATATAAATATTATTTAGAGAGTCTAGGTTGGGTTTTTTGAAGGATTATTACTTCTACCGAAGTACACAGCACATCATACAGTTAGGTCAGGGACGGGTACACTAAACCAAAAATATCTGGCTTTCAATAAATGCCTTTTTTAGCAAAATGCAATTTGTTATAAAAGTTGTTGTGAATGACCAAGTCCAGACTGCCAAAAAATACGTTTTTATAGACTACAGCAACTAGATAAAGAAAAAGCAAAAATATTAGGTTTAACTGGGTCACTCAAATTAAACAATCTTTTGATATTAGCTGTTTGCATATATGGAATGATATTTCGTTGATCTCACTAAAATTCAACAAGAGATCATTACTTTTGAAATACAAATATAAATACAAAAATTACTCAAGCGTGATACACAAAATGCAGCTGAGTGTCATTATGCTTTATTCCATGAGTAACCTATTCTTTTTAAATAATACAACAACATATCTAGTTGAGAAAAATCGCAAGTATATTACACGATTATGTACACAGTTTAGAATGTACTCCAAATGAAGAATTATTGTTCGCTGCAATAGAATTTGTTATATATAATAGACCAAACCATTCAATGTAGTCTGTATAATTTGTTCGAACCTGAAGATGTGGAGCATATATTCCTTATATATTCCTTAGATATTTCTATCCTACAATCAAGTCCGCCCCCGAGAATAAAAAAATAGTACTACCTTTAAGGAGAATGTCCTTAAGGGTATGTCGTTATGTGAAGGTTCCTTGTCCTTATCTGAATGCGTCCTTATTTGAAGGCTCAGACATTAGATACTTTAAACTGTTACCAAGTTTTATTTTTCAATTAATTTTCAATGTTTATAAAGGTATATCGTTATATTTTCTGATCTATTATGTTGATGTTCTGTAAAGAAATTTTACATTATAACTACTGTTTTGTCTTTTGTTATTTCTTCATTCTCTCCGTTTATTATTATTTCAAACTCTTGCTATATTTGTTGTATCATGAAAATCAATAAAGTTTTATGAAACTTTTTTAATACGCTTGATAAATGATGCTGTTAAAATAAATTTTTTTATGCGACAAATAGGTAGGCCACTTGCTGAGACATGGGAGAATAGTCCGCGATATTTTGGAGGCAGAAATAGGAGTGAAGAAAGGCAGAGGTAGGCCTAGATTAGACTACTGCTCGCAAATAGTAAGGGATGTAGGTTGTAGCACAATTAGCGAAATGCGTAGGTTAGCACAAGATAGGAGAAGCTGGAGGTTAGCGTCCAACCAGTCTTAGGACTGATGACCTCATGATGATGATGATGCGACAAATTGATGTATTTTGTTGATTTAACCATTTGACTTAAGAAATAAATTTTCACCAGTTTAAAAAATCCACCTAAACATTCTATTTTTACATAAAACTTTGATAAATAGTGAAGACTTATTCGTTTTAAGAAAACATTATAGAAAGATTTTTCCAAAACAAAAATAAAAAAAATCTATTAAATTTTGAAAAATTTTGTGTATTGTGAGTTGTGTTTACAAAAAATTTTAATGTTAATAATATTCACACTATAATTATACTGGTGATTTTAAGTTCTGTAATTTTGTGGGAATATGGCTTACGGAATGACAGTAAAAAGAGTAGAGTAATTCATCATCATGAGGTCATCAGTCCTAAGACTGGTTGGACCCTAACCTCCAGCTTCTCCTATCTTGTGCTAATCTACGCATTTCACTAATTGTGCTACAACCTATATCCCTTACTATTTGCGAGCAGTAGTCTAATCTAGGCCTACCTCTGCATTTTTTCACTCCTATTTCTGCCTCCAAAATATCGCGGACTATTCCCTCATGTCTCAGCAAGTGGCCTACCATTCTATCTCTTCTCTTCTTTATGTTTTTCCACATACTTCTTTTCTCGCCGATTTTCTCTAATACTCCCCTACCGTCCAGGTTTCGCAACCGTATAGGGCCGTGCTCCATACATATGTTTTCAAAAATCTCTTTCTTATTTCTAAGTTTATTACCCCCGAGCATAAAAGAGCTTTATTTTTGTTAAAAGCTACTCGACCCTGCGCTATTCTTTGTTTTATATCTTTATCGCTTCTTCCATCCCAATTTATTTTACTTCCTAAATAAGTGAAGTCTTTAACTTCCTCCAATCTTTCATTATTAATTTGTAACACTGCCTCCATTTCGTTCAACGCCGATTCCAATTCCTCTTTACTAGATGCTAATACTGCTATATCATCCGAATCTCAGAATTTTTAGTTTCTGTCCCTGTACTTTAATCCCGAAATTCACTCTATCTTTTACCACATTAATCGCCTCTTCGAAGTACAGATTAAAAATTAGTGGTGATAGCGTACATCCTTGTCTTACTCCTTTCCTGATACCTACTTACCTTCTTTCCCCTTCTACTTCAATAACATCAGTTTGCTCTTTGTATAGATTGTGTATTACTCTCTTATCTCTATACTTAATTCCCGCGCTCTTTAGTATCTCGAACATTTTTTCCCATCTTACATTATCAAAAGCTTTTTCTAAATCTACAAATCCTATATAAGCGTTCTTTCCTTTTTCTAGTGTTTTCTCTAACATTACTCTTAGCGCTAGAATAGCTTCGCGAGTTCCCCTATTTCGCCTAAACCCGAATTGGTCTTCTCCTAGTATTTCCTCCGCTCTATTTTCCATCCTCTGCACTATTCTGGTTAAGATTCTTGACGCGTGGGAAGTTAGGCTAATTGTTCTAAAGTTCTCGCATTTGTCGACTCCTCTCTTTTTCGGTATAGTAACGATAATGTTCCTCTTATAATCCTCCAGCATCTCGCCCGTTTCATATATGTATTTCACCAGTTCGAACATCCTATTTACTACTTTCTGTCCCAAATATTTCAAAATTTCCGCCTGTATTTTATCTACACCCGGCGCTTTATTGTTCTTTAGCCTCCTTAGTGCTATTTAAAATTCCTCTCTCAATATAGATTTTCCTACATCTTCCCTATCGATGCTAGATTCTTCCTCTAATATCTCTCCTAATTCCTGACCCTCGTATAAATTTCCTAAGTACTGCTTTCATCTATCCGCTTTCTCCTCTCTTCCGATCAGTATGTCCCCCGATTGACTCCTAACGTTTCTACTTATTGGTCCTATATCCCTGAAGTTCCTCTGAATTATTTTGTAAGCCTCATCGGTCTTACCTACTTGGAGCTTATCTTCTACTTCTTTGCATTTATCCTCTATCCATTGTTCTTTCCGCTTTTCTGCACTTTCTAATGATTTCCCACTTTACTGACTTATAAGTTTTCAGTCCCTCCTCGTCTCGTCTGTTTTTGTAGCCTCGTCTCTTTTGTATTAAGTTTAAGATTTCGTCCGTTGTCCAGGGCTTCCTAGCTTCCCTTCTCTCGTGTTCTAAAACGACCGTAGCCGCGGAATCTAGACTATTCTTGATACCCTCCCACTCAGTTTCTGCGTTCTTGATTTCGTCATTACTCGCTTTATTTATTAATTGATCTGTTTTCTCCTGAAACTTATCTTTCATATTCTGATCCCTCAAAGATTAGAGTAAATTAGAGTAATTATCTACAGAGAAACGTTATCATTCCCTTATATCAGTATTTATTATTTATTTCATAATTCACAAATGAGTTAATAATTTTGGTATTACACGTTAGTTGCTCGTTGGTAAGTTCTATTATGTACATATGTCACATTGTTTTCCGCTTCGTTCTGGGCCTTGGTTTTGCTTCGACCCTTACACCAACTGCCTCATATGTTAAAATGTGCACGTACGCATTCATCAATGTTTATAAATATTTACTAAACAGTCGTAAAACGTAGATGTATTAGGTATTGACTAAAAGATACATTACAATAAAAACCATACTAAAATTGCATTTCTATAAATAGCAAATATTTATAGCAAATATAAAAACCATAAATTTATTACTTCATAATATTCATTATTCAGTGTTTATTCGGCAAATGTACTTATAAAAACGGATATTATTAATTCAAATACACAGTATTTAACAACACGCTTCATGTTTCTCATAAGGGAATATTAGCTAATTTGATTTATTATTAATATATCATTAATAGACACATGTATTTTATATAAATTTTAGAGTCGAATTTTATCCATGAACCAATGGTGCTAATATATCCAGTAAATATTTATTTCCGTATTGTGTAGAAATCTGAAACAAAAAATAATTTTATTAATTGTCAACTGCCTCAGAGATGTATAAAATTTAATTAGCACTTGTCTCAGGGACTAGTAGTGTATCTTGCATTTTTTTAACGTTAATTAATTCATTAACCATGAATTAATATATTCATTAAACATTTCACTTTTTCCCACTAATGCTCGTCATATTTATATCTACATATATTGAAAATATATTTGTACTTTACTTTCATGTGTCTTTAAATAATACATAAAAAAATATAAATATTATTCTAAACAATATTTTACTTAAATTCTAAATAGAGTTATTGGGGATTTTTCTTTGGGGATTCAGAGGAGTTCAAATATTTAACCGTAGTTTTCCAGGACACGAGGGTTCCCAATTTCTGTTTTTTTTTAGAGAATTAGATAATTTAGAGAATTATTACATATTCTCATGATTAGTTTAAATAATTATTTTATGATAACGTACATATCGTAATGATAATTTATTTTTATCTATTAACTTCGATACTCGTGGCAACTATTCCACATAAAATTTATGACTCTGTTACGAGCCCTTTATTAGCAAAATAAAAATATCATTTTCTTACCGTGGAAACAACTTGTCCTATCTCATCGTTACAGGTTATTATGAAAAGAAATATTATCGTTGAATTGAAGCAGGTTGTAAAGCTTAGAGGATATAGGAAACGGTTTAATATAAAAATAAGTGGCTTAATAAGGTATAATGTGGACATAGGCATTACAAATATATATATATATATATATATATATATATATATATATATATATATATATATATATATATATATATATATATATATATATAGGCGTTACAATTGTCCATGAATACAGGAATATTACATATTAAGAAGGTATTTGTCCACTATACCGTACCATACTAGGACCGTAACCGTATCGACACATGCAAACAAATATATTTTGCATCAAGGGTCCGGTCATGGCGCGTTACGGTATGGGCTAGTGATGGAGCGGTCTAGTGGACGTTGTCTGACACAAATTAATGCAAATTATATTTGTTTGCATGTGTCGATACGGTTACGGTCCTAGTATGGTACGGTGTGGTGGGCAGATACCTGAAATGGTATTAAATTTAAGTCATTGTAATAGCTGTTACACTCTCAAATGCAATCATTCCCTTCCACAGAAGCCGAGGATAATGGAAGAATTAATTCATTCTTCTATTGTACTATTCTATTATTCTATTCAATGTAACCATTCCCGTAATTTTACAATCTGATGGAGCTATCTATTAAAAACCGACTAAAACTAGTTACAATAGTCTGATGATGCCAATTTGGTTGGCAAAATGCCGGTCGAGTAATATTGCAATGTCCGTGAAAAATTAGACCTCAATTTTTGCGTCTTATGTAGTTGCTAAAAGCTACGTAAGGTACTAATCAGTTTGGAGGATTTAAGTGAATAGTTTTCAGAAAATCTGAAAGTTGATTACATATGAAAAACATTTTTTATTGAGATTTTTAAAAGACTCTCTTGTGGGTTCATTTCTGCAAATCCGACAACCAAAAAATCCATTTTGACACACGTTATATTACGGTTTAGCGGGAATGTGAAAAATCGGGAAAGTTTACCATTGTACCGAAAAATTGGTCAAATTGTAGATATCGAAAAAAATTTCGATACATCCAAAAAAATAAAAAACACTTGGCACATTCCTAGAAAAACCGCGATTGTCTTCGACATTCCCTTGCATTACAAATGTACAAAATTCAGATAATCTCGCAATGCGCAATTTTTGTTTATATAGATGAAAATGATTCTTCTTTAAAATTCGTTTAGCGAAGGTTTGAAAAACTTCTTGTGTACTCAATGTTGGAGCCATTTTATAACTTTCATTATTAAATACGTATAACATACAATGTTAATTAACTTGTCAGCATGGTGACTAGACAAATCAGCTGGTCAAGTGATGTACTGGGCACCACCTTGAGCAGGTTTTAATACGTTTTTCCTGTGTAGTAACTGAAAATAAATACTAAAAATAAACTAACCTGATAACACTATTGTAAACATCGAAGAATTCAACTGAATTACAAAATAAACAAGAATGCACTGAAATAATTTTATTGTACAGGGCGAATACATAAAGAAACCAAAGAAACAGAAACCATTTGGCAAAGGGTCCTTAACAATGACCAGGCGACCTATTACCCCTTTTCACTGCTTTAAGGGCGAGGAAGCAAATACGATATGTATATAAATCAGTTAAATTATTAAATAACTCTGTGAAATAACAAAAATTTTTAAAAACTAAAGAGATTTCAAATTGAAAATTGTAGTAGGCAATGCTCCGACCTTTTACGCCAGGGTCCTGAGTTCAACTCCTATCAAAGGCAAGAATTCGGCAAGATTGGTTTTTTTTACATGACTACTTGATTTTCGGTTCGAATACGAAATGACGTAGGTATTTATAGATATGGCTAGATCTTCTATTATAGAACGTGTTATTTAATAATTACCCACTACAAGTTCCCAGAATTAATCTGGGGTAATGATTTCAATCAGTTGGGGCTGGCCTAGATTGCCAGCTCGGAATAATCCGGGCGTGGGTTCAATTTCCACATAAGTCGACTGGGTGTGTCTGTATGTGTGCCGGTGTGAAAAGCGAGAGTTAAGTGAAATAGTAGTCATAAGCTAAACTTCGCATCCGTAAAAACAAGGCCACAAAAATATTGTTATGATAAATGTAAAAACTTGCCCAAAAGCACTTTATTAAAGTCAACGAAATAGCGAAACGTTTGATATTTAAATGTACTAACAAATACTATCTTTAATATTTAAAAGTACTGTGTTATATTTGAATTATTAGTTATTCTTTCCATCTGGTGTCAAATGGATATTTTGGTTGTTATATAGCTTTTTAGAAAATTCAACGTTAAGAATGTTTCTCGACTGTAGCAAACTTTATGGCGGACACGGTATTTGTATATGTGTATTTACTTTGTTTTATAAAACAAACAAGTATGTTTATTTTATCCAAAGTATATCTGCTTTTTATTTTTAAAATACCAAATTGGTATTTTAAAAATAAAAATTGGGCTTTTGGTGGATTACATATCTAATTAAAAAAAATATATAACCTGCGAAACATTCTTCACCAAGTCTCCTGCCAAATGAAATTGATTTGTTTATGTAGGAAACACGTTCCATTAATACCATGCCGAAATAGCGGAAGAAGTAATAAGATAAATGACTATAAACTAACCTGTGACGTATAGGAAGTGGCGAAGAAAAAATAGATAGAAATCATTAATTAACATTTTTTAAAAGAATTATTGTCGTAAGTGCAAAGTACCGTAGGCCGCAGGATCTTGTAGCGGTTATTCTAGACATAGGAGTTCCTAAATAAGTGACGAGGCCAATAAACAGTTTTTTGATCTCTTTTACATAGTTTTACAATAAAACGGAAAAAATATATTATCACTGCTACAGTAAGACCGATAGTTATAAATCGACTTTTAAATGGACAACATATAGTTCGTGGATACAAGATGTTCGTTCACGTCATATCCTGGTTGTATTTTTTTTTATTTAGCCGCGTGCATAGTATAGAATATTTGTGACTGCTGGAGGCAGGTTGTGTTTGGCTGTGATTAATTTTTTTAACTGGGTTTTTATACTCGGGACATTCATATTTATTGTAAAATTGATAACGGGACATCTTCGCCATACGACCAGAAGATAATATATTTGTGTCCAGTCTCTAAGAGTAGTATAAATGATTTGCATAAAAGCTTAGTTAAAAAATACTAAAAGCATATAAAAACACTTGCACTGGACAGCACATTTATCGTATTGCCCATATCGTAAAGAAGATTCTTTTTATAAATGTACGTATTTCTGTAATAATGGAATGTTACCAGGAATCGTTACATCCTATGCAAATGTGAACTAAATATTAATAAATTATTTTTACCAACTACTAAAGAAAATACTATATTCTTGAATTACTGTATTTTAATAAGGTCTCTTGTTAGCTGTAGTGGTTTATATATTTTAATAAACACTGGTTTATTAATTTTGTTACCAATGTCACGTCATATATGTATTCGAAGGTTTCATATTACATATATTCGTATGTTCGATAAGGATGGTTCATGACAAGGTCTAATGAATACTACCCTTTTCAATGTAATGACAGATGATGTAATGAAGGAAATTAAAAAGACTCGAAAAATATTTAACTGAATGAACGTTCGCTGACGATGTTATGCTATGACCAAAAAAAATGCAAAAAGACACAATAAGACTTAGAATTATGTAGCATGATACTTAAGAAGAGAAATAAAAAAATAAACATAGAGAAAACAACATTAATGGTGATTGGGAAGAATGATGTACAAACTACGATACAGTGATATAATAGAAGTATAAAACAGCCTGAAAATTTTAGATATTTAGGAGTTATAATGAAAAATGGTAGAAAAAATGAGGCACAAATAAATAACAGGGTGTAAAAAGCAGTAAAATGATACTAATTAGGAATTAGGAAAATAACACTCTAATTAGGAAAAAAGAAATATCGATAAAAATAAAAGTAACTGTATATACTATTCATTTCATCGCTATTAGCCAAATAAAATACTCTCTTATCTTGCCGATAGGCGGAATAGTGTACCTGAGCCTAGCCATGAAAACAAACCACGGTATGAGATAATAACCGTTTGGGATTTTTTATTTGGCAAATAGCGATGAAATAAACTATACATCTATATTCAAATCAGTCTTAATATATGGCTGTGAAATCTGGAGCAAAGTAATGTGCAATGTCATTTAAATGATATTCTTCAGAGGTGTAAAAGGTAAACACAGAAAGACAGAGTGAAAAATAAAATAATGAGAGAACTAAAAGTTACACCAATATTAAAAAGTATAGAATGACTATAATTCAGATGGTTTGAACATCTTGTAAGAATGAAAGATGGAAGACGTATGAAAGCAATACAAAAGAGATGAAGGAGTAAACCGAAAGAAAATGGGATAACGTGGTTGTGAAAAAATCTTAAAGAGGAACAATAAGACCTGGAGAGAAGCAAAATAACTGGCAGAACATATAAAAATTGTTCTGGATATATTTATTAGTTTTGTTGTATTTTGCTGTATAATTTTTCAGTGTTTCTGCATTCAAAATAACCTATGTGTTCCAAAATCTCATATTTATTATTCATTTCGTTTATTCCATCTAAATTTTAAAGTGTTGTTCATACTAGTCCTACTGTATAATAAATAAACTGAAAACAAGGGATGAATTTACAGAAATACGGACATATTAATATCCACAGCATGAACTGATATATATTTCGTCATCCTAAAATTACAAAGTTGTATGTGGCACTTTTTTCACTTTTCGACTTATTGGCGTAACAAAGTTGTATATATTCCTGGTTTCATTTTGCTACCGAAACATTAATGGCAACATCAATATTAAAGGATATATGAAAAAAAAAAAAATACATAGGTGTATGTCATTTTATCGTTTAATTTTAGCAACAAGGTTGTATGTATGAACATACAATATTGTAACATTATTGTTTTAATTGTCATATACGCTGTTATTTTTGTTCTGTCCCTGTTTAAGTAAAAAAATATGAGTGATTTTGAAGATTGTACTCGATGTTTTGCCGCAGAAAAAAGTGCCATTTATAAAACCCTATCGCATGTTGTAAAAGATCACCCAGAAATTAGAACTTTGATATTTTGGAGTAATAGGTGTGTATAACAAAACCGCAATAGCATTATGACTCAGTCACTTTTCTTTGAGAACATTATACTCTTGAGAAAATATACAGAAAGTTTTGTGTACCTGAACATACAGCAATTCAGGAGGTAGATATGGTACATAGCTGCATTCTGAGGATTCTGCGGATAGCTGAGTATTATTCCTTTATATCATTAATAAGAATTTTAAAAATATAAGGGGGCGTAATGCATACAAGGTTATATGAGTGCAAACAAGAGATTTTCAAAAACTTTCAGGATGTCACTAAGAGTTTTAATTGTAGTAAAATTCCGTTCCCTAGGGTAGTATCTCTGGAAATATCTAAAAATATGTATGAAATAAAACATAAAACGCCGTTGCTCTCAAAAAGTTACCAGATCGTAAATATAACACAACGTAAACTAAGAAAATAACCAAGTGACAAACTCTATGAACCAAAAGAATACAAGAAAAAAACCTCTTTATCTCAACAAAAAGTGAAAGCGCTAAAGTCTATGTTTTTATGGATGCTTAAAGTTGATAGGGAGTTTAATGAAGCCATACTTCCAGACACCGCATGATATAGCACTGAGAAAAATCGAATACTGCAGAAACTAAATTAGTACCTACGTTTTTTTTTAAGAATTTTTTAAGAATTATTTTGAATTCCACGTTGTATTTCGTATTTTTTGTTATAAAATATAGAAAAAGTATTTCTTAGTTTTGTGAAACAAAGTTGTACGTTTTTTGAGAAAATATTATGTTCTCTCAAAATATTATTAAAAAAGAATATCTTTATGATATATTTACTATAATTCAATACAGGTTATCGATGTAAGACTTGTACATTTCTAATTTTTATACTCGTTAAAATACAATCATAAAATCTCTTAAAACATTTTTTCTCAAGAAGTAGAAACGGTAACATACAACTCTGTAATATTACGATGACGATTTGTGTATATGGTATATAATTCTGAATATTGCTTGTGAGTACTGTGCCAAATACTAGCGGATTATAAATCTCGCTTCTTATCACAATAAATAACAAAAAACTAAAAAAAGGTTTGTTGGTGAAATCTCTTACTTTTTCATAGACATTCAGAAAAATTGAAAATAAATCAGAATTTCAAGATTGTATTTCACATATAAAATGTACTTAATTCAAGAGATTAATAGGGATTAATTCTGTTTCATATGGGAATTTTTCAAAATATCATTTAGAATACGGTGGTTCTGTATCTAATGCAGAACTAATAGAAGTCAAGCATTTGCTCTAACGTCTGCAACATGGTTATGGATACTATTTTACATTCCGTAATAAGGGGTTGCCATTACAAAATATATATGATGTCATATTTCCTATAGGAATCACCCTGTATATGTTAATTATATTTTAAAAAATGTGCAATTAAAATTAAAATTTTACGGGTCCCAGAGTTTTTTCCCAAAGTTTTTTCTTGAATTTTTATCGAATTGATTAATCATTTTACTAAATTACTGTATACTATTTTGTGGTTTGAGTTCGATGACAAATTTTAAGGTATTTCAATGTAAGGAAATAAAACCTGAGTAGAATATACCTGACTAAGACGTATAAAAACGGTATTTTCCTTTCTCTAATTTGTAAATACTAAGAACATTAAAAGATTACGATGTGATATGAAACATGTAAATCTTAGAAATGTTGTTGATGAAATGAATAATATTGTTTCCAAATAAATAATGTATTTTAAAGGAACGATTCGAAATGAGCCACCGTTTGTCACAGTTTTCTGGAAATTTGTAAAGATCCTGGAATATAAAATAAATGAGGCGTTCATAATTTTCGGAGAATGTAAAATAGATATGTAGATGATAATCGCGTTTTAGAAGGTTATTAAATTGGACATTCATCGCCGAAGAGTCTGTGGTTAATGACTCTAAGAAAAAAATATTAAACTGATCACAACATTATTTTTCAGATACATACATAAAATGATAAAAATAAAAATAAAATTTCCACCAAATTGGGACTATACAAAAAGTTTATACATCTTTAAAAAATCCAGATGTGTCTACATGAGATTTAAAGAGTGTGCGACTTCTTTTAAATATAGTAGAATTGAAAACTTTTAAAAATCACTTATGTATTGGTAAACATGAACGATGATCAAAAGGGTAAATGAATATTAACATTTTACTGCCTTATCCAATTTTCTCTTCTTTTTTTTTACCTAAATCCGTTCTCAAAGTAACTAGTATCTATTTAATTTGAAACCTAATGGAAAATATTGCTTTCTATGAAATTAATTTATATTTATATACTGTGAACCATTTTCCATGTTTAATTTTCAATAATAGTCTTTCTATTATTATTAGAATTAAATTGCAATATTGGTTAATCTTTTTTTTAAAGGACTACTTGTTTAAAAGTTTAAATATGGATCTGATTTTTTTTAGTTCCATATATCAGTAGTTAAGAAATCTTATTCAGAATTCAAGAGTGTATTATACTTAGATGTAGTCTTTTAACTTCCTTCTTCCTTCCATTTTACGTGACCATTACAAATAAGCTGTCTTTGTTCTAGTCGATGTATAATTGTATTTTTGACATTTATTCGCTCCTTTATAACTTTATTTGTTATATTTTCTATTCTACAACATCCATTCTTCAAAATTCCAAAGATTATTCTTCAAAATCCCATTTTCAAAATCTGCAGTTTAACATTATTACTAGGCTTTAGATATAGGCTTTACACTAGTTCTATAAATATGTTCTTTAACAGCCAGTCTAATATTTGGTGGCCATAAAAGACTAAGTCTCAAAACTGCGATATCGGACCTCCCACTACGCAGTAAATATCCTGGTCTTTACTCAGTCGCATTGAGACTTTTGCAGAGTGAATATGAGGTGTACAGACAGTGAAAAATCCATAAATTCATAAAATCTTATCTCTGCTTTGTATATAATCCTTACACTTCTATCTAAATAAATATAGAAATCCCAACTTAATATTACGAAATAAATAATGAACAATAGCATATTTTTCTTTTGTGTAAATTGCAAAATCATATGCATTGGTGCTCACTCGATATGACATTTTTTTGAACTTGAATGTGTACAGAGGTCGATTTGGCGGAGCGTAAATTGAATCCTTTTTCCTTCGAATGCTGCCTCATTCTTTCTTCTACTGCATCTGTCATTATAAAAAATTCAGTTGACACATAATGAAGCAGATTTTAATCTTGATGGATAGGTCAGCAAACAAAATTGTGGAATTTGGGGTGCTGAAAATCAACATGCTGTTACTGAAAAAGAAATGCGTTAACATAGATGCAGGACTATCTGCACATTTTGAAGTGGTGGAGTAATTGAACTATACTACTTTGAAAATGAAGCTGGTAATGATATGACAGGTATGTTAACGTCGTATGGTTTTTAGATGAGTATTGACGCCCTACGCGAATACAAATGGCGTGTAATTCAAATCCAATTGAGACACTCTATATATAGCCTATAACATTATTATTATTATACTGTTATTATTATTAACAGTATTATTTACCTTATAGATTTTTCTGTAAGTTACAGGAAAATCTAAAAGGATTATACATTTTGTCTCAAAAATGTCTTCTAAACGATAAAATAAGTTTAAAATACTTCTTATAACTTATTTCTTCTAATCAATGTAATTCAGAGACGGTTAACTTTAGATGTATGGAAACCTCCTAACATAGATTGTTCGAAACTATGGCATAGGAAGTGGTATAAGATTTTCAAGATTTCAGATATATGTAAAATAAACATATCGACCTAATCCTAACTGAAAACGTTCTACATTTCAAAGAAACTTGACGACCAAAAACATTTAACTGACCAAATGCGTGCATAACTCTATATATTGAACGCAAACTCCATTATAATCGAAAACATTATTGTTATTATTTTCACGTAGATAATTAGTAAATAAATGAGACGTCATAGACCTGGATACACAGTTACCAACGGTACTTCAAAACAAAAAAGAAATAATAATACATATTCCAGTTCGCTAGGGTCAGTTAAATAATCTTTAGGTTTTACCTGGCATTGACATCAGGTATTCGCATGTGTCATCTCTAAGAATAATTTGGTCGTGTATACTTGCAAATTTCAAGGCGTGCACATGTGTCTTATTAATTTTCAGTTATTTGTCATCAGAGAATGTCGAATATATAAATATTTTGAGCGCGCCAGATGGCAGTGATGTATATTTATATTATAATATATTATTAACGCATCAGTGACCAGAGAGAACTGTAGGACTATTATCACACATTTTAGAGTTTTAAGTTGTTGTTACATATTTCTTCACATTTAAGACGACAGCACCAGAATTGTTGGTACATTAAAAGGAAACATCCAATCCTTTAGGAAAAAAGTATTCTGTCTTGTGTTATTTATCATTAACAAGAAAAGTTATGTAATTACTGTATGCCTCTTATATTTCTATATCAAGAGCAGCTATATTATTTTCACATTCATACATTAGTAAATACAATTAAATACAGCGAGGGGAAGGTTATTAAGCGAATCTTTTGGTATTTATGCTGTAGTCTTAGTTCAAAGTGGGAAAAATTACCTATATATTATTTACACAAGTCTAGATACAAAATTGGTTGATTATACATTGATCGGTACTGTCAGATTCATATTTTGTAAAATGAAAAAAAAAATTATTTATATAGATTTGAACATTTCATAATGATTCATAATTCACATTTTCAAGTTCTACGTAAATATGTTCTCAAAAAAAAAACGACTCTCATGAATAGACACATTGCTTTAGACATGTATATCTGCCGCGTTATTCTAATAGATATGAGAATATATCTTAATAAAGGGTAATTTTATGCAGGATCTTTCGTAGATTCCAGTCAATAATTCTATGACAATTTGTGGCAAATCTGAGTTTATCGGACTAATTGGCACGGAATGCACTGAAACTGTATTATGGTAGTCATAATTTACATGCTTTGGATTAAACGTGTGCGAAGGTGGCTGATATAATTATTTGATCACAGATTTATGAAAAAAGCTAATAGCTGCTATTAAATCATATCTCAAAACCAGTCTATATTTCGATTAGTTTACAAGCTGCTGTTTCAACAAGATAGTGTGCCTGCATAAAAATCATTAGTTGTTAATAGTAATTCTAGTCTAAAATATTGTATTAGTAAAGTACTTGAGATAATGATAAAGAACAAGCTGATGTAGTATCTGGAGATACAATGCCCCTTGTCCCCATACCAAAGAGATTTTCGAAAGCTTTTCGAAAACACCAATTGGTTCGGTGTTTCACTTCATTTTTGAGGTGTAGAAATGCATACCGGGTACCAGCTACTCATAGATACTTATAAAATTCTATCCAAGATAACACTCGAGTTCGACAGCATCTCTTAATAAGATAGCTTGTCGCTATCTTATTAGACTTAGAAATAACATACGATGGACCTGATAAAACAGTATTCTGCATTAAGCAGAATACTGTTGCTGAGGCATTCGTGCTTTACCACATTAAGAACATTGTGTATTGGATAGACAATGTAGACTATTTTTATTGATCTTATGCTGAAATAGTTTAAAACTAAGCAGTTGTTAATACAATTATTGTTCCTGACCTGATACTCATTGAATTGTATGAATTGCTTTTTAAATTAAAACAAAATGTTTCACTAATTTAAGCGTATGCGGAGACTTTTTTAAAGGCTTTATAAGGTACTTATTGCAAATATGGAGAACATTCAGTTCAGTTTTTGGCACAAATCTGCTAAAAATTAAGCACTTGCTCTCACATCTGTAAAATGGATGGGTGATCTGATGTATCTTCTATATACTGCATTCATACAGTAGCCTAGTGTGAGACACATGGCTCAGTATTGGAGGTCTATTAGTTATTATATTATTATTGTATATCGTATATTGTATATCGATATTTTGAGCTCTCCCTAAGCATGGTGTATTTGTCCTTATATCTATTGTAATCTCTGCCTTAAAGTCTAGGGTTTTAGTAGAAAGAAGTCGAATTCTGCTATTTTTTTAATTATCAGACATCTTGCAGAACTCGTAGATAACCACTTAAAATTCATCTTATGACTCATTTTATTGTATGTTAGAATACTCAGGCTATACGGCTGTTGACAATTCTGCCCTATCAGAGGTAAGATCTTATCAAATATTTGCTTCTGTAATACAGATTTTATAAACAGAGTAATAAGTAATACGAATATTACTTATTACTCAGAAGATCGATAACTTCATTTAGACTATGACTTCTATCCTCATACTCTTCTATTATCAAAATTTTAATTATTTATTAGTCACTTTAGGAGCTCGCCATACTTGTGCAACCAACGAATTATGACAAAAAATTGTACTATTATTTAGATGTAATTGGTATACAACATAGCCAATTTAATGTACTATGAAAGTTATTACAATTAATTCTGGAATCTTAAAAAAAATTAAAAATTACCAAAGAAATCATCAAATATCAAACGCATCAATCATTAAAAATTTAAGTTCGAATATTTACCTCGAAAACTATTAACTTTGTAGGTATTTTGCATCTTTCGAAATTAACAACTTTATGCTGTATCCCAATTTTTATTGATATGTAAATATCAGTTAGATTTCAATAATTAGATATTAATTTAAATTAAGGTATAAATAACGCTGAAAAGTATGTAGAGTATAAACGCAATATCTAATTGTATGCCTGGATCCCTCACTATTATATGTCTATATTATTATATGTCATCAATGTCTTTTAATAATTTCCTTTTACATTATATGTAAAACTTATGTTAGAATATGTTAGAATAATTTTGTAATTATTATTCTAGTAATATAAATTTTTTGCCAATTTTAATAAACTGCCTAGAAAAAATGACCAAAAATTTAATTCTAAACTATATTAAGTTTCTTCACTTAATATCAGCTGTCAGCTCAGTCACAAACAGACTTTGGTATTAAGCTTCCCCGTCGATATCACAATTTACGTGTTTTTTTGTTTGCAAATCATTTTCCTTGTCAAAATACATAATGGGGTGGATAATTTTGAAATGAAAGCACTGTATAATAATAACTGTAATGCAATAAGAACTTATTGCATTGTAACACATAGTGGCAAGAAGCTGTTAATACGTAATAAATACATAATGATAGATAAATGATTAATTATTTATTTGGAGTTTAATTTCAATGCATGGCACCCGTCTACTTAATTAATGCCTGTAATCAACTTTACATGTTATTCACTTTGATTGGCATTTCCTGAAGAAAGTGACTCTTAGGTTATTCAAATATGATCGTGTAAGAGCTAATCCTAGTATTCATTGTATTTGTCTACTGAAAAAGATTGGGTTTCAAAAATTTAAGTTCATTAACTGTATTTAATTAAGTGAAGTATTCAGTGAAAAATTAGATTTTTATTATAGAATTCGCATTATTTCTATATAATACGACCACATGTTTAACATAGTTTATGGCTATTGTAGACTAACATTTTCCGAGTTGTTTTACCATGGTTCCAGGTCTTCACCAAACGTTGTTTAGAAAATGTCAGTGCACAATTGAACAACATAGATTGTGACAGTCTAAGAATTGCTGCACAATTGGTAACTACATTAAACATAACTGAGGGTAAAATTTATCATTGTTGTATAATTTTTGTATTTTGTCTTAAATGTTGTTCTGCTATACAGTAACGGAACGGTACAAACGGAACGGTACCAAACAGAAAAAAGATACGTTGTAGAGTGAGACTCTGAATATGTGCGTGTAGTTAAATAAACCCGATCCTTCTGTCACTGATGGCTTCAGCTAAATATTACCTAACCTCAATTTAATTACACTTTATGTAACGTTGTATATATCTTGCTCAGCAATCTGTAATTATTGGTGAATGAATAATGGTGAATATAGTTAAAATTGGAAATCATCATCATCATTAGGTCATCAGTCCTAAGACTGGTTGGACGCTAACCTCCAGCTTCTCCTATCTTGTGCTAACCTACGCATTTCGCTAATTGTGCTACAACCTACATCCCTTACTATTTGCGAGCAGTAGTCTAATCTCGGCCTACCTCTGCCTTTCTTCACTCCTATTTCTGCCTCCAAAATATCGCGGACTATTCCCCCATGTCTCAGCAAGTGGCCTACCATTCTATCTCTTCTCTTCTTTAAGTTTTTCCACATACTTCTTTTCTCGCCGACTATCTCCAATACTTCTTCGTTTCTAACCCTATCAGTCCATGGTATTTTCATCATTCTTCGGTAACACCACATCTCAAAAGCTTCTAATTTCTTCCTACTTGCTTCCCCTACCGTCCAGGTTTCGCAGCCGTATAGTGCCATGCTCCATACATATGTTTTCAAAAATCTCTTCCTTGTTTCTAAGTTTATTACCCCCGAGCATAAAAGTGCTTTCTTTTTGTTAAAAGCTACTCGACCCTGCGCTATTCTTTGTTTTATGTCTTTATCGCTTCTTCCATCCCAATTTATTTTACTTCCTAAATAAGTGAAGTCTTTAACTTCCTCCAACCTTTCATTATTAACTTGTACTTTCGTTTTTGCTCTGCTCTCGCGCCCTCTGCACACTAACACTTTAGTTTTGTTTTTATTCACCCTCATTCCGTATTCCTCTGTCAACACTGCCTCCATTTCGTTCAATGCTGATTCTAATTCCTCCTTACTAGATGCTAATACTGCTATATCATCCGCGAATCTCAGCATTTTTAGTTTCTGTCCCTGTACTTTAATCCCGAAATCCACTCTATCTTTTACCACATTAATCGCCTCTTCGATGTACAGATTAAAAATTAGTGGTGATAGCGTACATCCTTGTCTTACTCCTTTCCTAATACCTACTTCCCTTTTTTCCCCTTCTACTTCTATAACAGCAGTTTGCTCTTTGTATAGATTGTGTACTACTCTCCTATCTCTATACTTCATTCCCGCGCTCTTTAGTATCTCGAACATTTTTTCCCATCTTACGTTATCAAAAGCTTTTTCTAAATCTACAAATCCTATATAAGCGTTCTTTCCTTTTTCTATTGTTTTCTCTAACATTACTCTTAGCGCCAGAATAGCTTCGCGAGTTCCCCTATTTCGCCTAAAGCCGAATTGGTCTTCTCCTAGTATTTCCTCTGCTCTATTTTCCATCCTCTTCTGCACTATTCTAGTTAAGATTTTTGACGCGTGGGAAGTTAGGCTAATCGTTCTAAAGTTCTCGCATTTGTCGGCTCCTCTCTTTTTCGGTATAGTAACGATAATGTTCCTCTTATAATCCTCCGGCATCTCGCCCGTTTCATATATGTATTTTACCAGTTCAAACATCCTATTTACTACTTTCTGTCCCGCACATTTCAAAATTTCCGCCTGTATTTTATCTACACCCGGCGCTCTATTATTCTTTAGCCCCCTTAGTGCTATTTCAAATTCCTCTCTCAATATAGGTTTTCCTACATCTTCCCTATCGATGCTAGATTCTTCCTCTAATATCTCTCCTAATTCCTGACCCTCGTATAAATTTCCTAAGTACTGCTTCCATCTATCCGCTTTCTCCTCTCTTCCGATCAGTATGTCCCCCGATTGACTCCTAACGTTTCTACTTATTGTTCCTATATCCCTGAAGTTCCTCTTAATTATTTTGTAAGCCTCATCGGTCTTACCTACTTGCAACTTATCTTCTACTTCTTTGCATTTATCCTCTATCCATTGTTCTTTCGCTTTTCTACATTTTCTAATGATTTCCCACTTTATTGACTTATAAGTTTTCAGTCCTTCTTCGTCTCGCCTGTTTTTGTAGCCTCGTCTCTTTTGCATTAAGTTTAAGATTTCGTCCGTTATCCAGGGCTTCCTAGCTTCCCTTTTATCGTGTCCTAAAACGTCCGTAGCCGCGGAAGCTAGACTATTCTTGATACCCTCCCACTCAGTTTCTGCGTTCTTCATTTCGTCCTTACTCGTTTTATTTATTAATTGATCTGTTTTATCCTGGAACTTATCTTTCATATTCTGATCCCTCAATATGTCTACATTTATACGTTTCTTATCCTTCCGGATTTTCAGATTTTTGAACTTTAATCTAGCTTTCATGACTACCAAGTTGTGGTCGCTGTCTACATCTGCTCCTGGATAACTCTTACAGTCTTTTACTTGATTTCTAAATCTCTTCCTAACCAGAATGTAGTCTATCTGATACCTGTCTATCCCTCCTGGCATTTTCCATGTGTACCGCCTCCTAACGTGATTCTTGAACAATGCGTTCGCGACTACCATCTTGTGCTTCTCACAGAATTCTATCAGTCTGCTACCTCTCTCGTTTCTGTTTCCTAAAATTGGAAATACTAGTCCAATATTTGTGACTGAAAATTTTCATATATTTAGATGGAAAATTTCAGTCAGTTATATCAGTTTAATTTGTTTGCAGATTAATAATACTAATATAATAATAATAATGGTTTTTATTTACAAAAATTCCTATCTTAATGAAACAAAATTAACAATAAATAACAATAAAAACTCAACAATTATTGGTATCAATAATGGTTGAGTTTTCCTATAGATACTTGAGACTATTTTTAGGTATCTATGAAGAAATACATTGTAAAGACAAACCATAAATTACAAAAAATAGATCTAACACTAAAATCAAATAAAAATAAAAAACATCTGGCACACTGTATTTAATAGATAATTTTAATTTCTAAAACTACAGAAACGATGTAGTTTTTCTGTTTCTTTTCATGAGATGTCTATCCCAGTGTATTTTATCTTAACCTCTGGTTTTATCTGCCTTGATATGTCTCTTTTGTACTCCATTCATTTTGCCATTTTAGTAGCACATTTTCTTTAATTACGGATTTGAATTGTCTCTTACTCATTGTGTTTTATTCATAAAAGAATATTACGTTACGTTACTTAATATGTTATTTTTATTATCAATATTAGTTCTTTGCAAGAGGTGGTGCCATGTAAGAAGTTTTAAAGCTAGTAAAAATACATGGTAATTAATATTAATGAAACAACAGTATTTTATGATCCTAGGTTAGGTTTATTTTTTTTTTTTATATCGAACGTGCAAAAAGTTAGTTGATGATCAGACATCAAGTATACAGAAATAATACTCGACCATAATATCAGAATTTGTGATTAAATTCGGTCTAATAGTATGCTGGAGGTATGAGAACCTCGTGGGCTCATTGAAAACATAAAAAAATATGAGATTCACGGCATGTATTACAAGGAGTATTTAAAGATCATCTTTAAACTATGTACATTAAAATTGTCACACAAGTAACTATAAAATGTATACTGTTTCTCTAAAGTATAAAGAATTGGATATCTGAATTAATTTTTTTCATAACAAATTATCAAAACAAAAATGGATGTTTAACAAAATGCAGGGCACTCTATTAGAATATAAATTATACAGACCCAGAAGATCTTTATCATGGGTAATATGCACTTAATCGTTGTATTTCACTATATTATCATAAAACACGATGCACTTGGCCTTCTCAATGTCGTAATTTTCTTTCAAAACAGATCACTTATATTTTATTAAATTACAATGAAACCATTATTAATATAATGCAAAGTTTTACATGGCAGAGGATAATTTTAAAATTACTGAAGTAAGGAGATTATTGTGCTCCAACCCAATTGCATTATATTGATGATCAAGCTATACTTCGATTTAGATTGTTCTCGAAACTACCGAGAGATGGCGCTTGGTATATTCTACTGCGGTAGAACATAACGGCATCTACAAGATGTGAGCCCCATCTTACATTGCACTGGTGAGACCCAAAATAAGGTCGAAACCGGTCTACAGTTAGCGATATCCTGAGACAGCTGACATTGTGCATCTTCCTTGTGGTTCTTGAATAATCTGAATCACTGTATTTTATTTAGTACTATCTCTGATAGACAAAATACGGAAAATTTCGCCATATAATCCAGCGCTCGTCGTCGGTATGTATCCAAAAGAATTAGTTGTTTTGGCCTAATTTGTTTAGTCCTTTATATAAGATACTTGCAGATGGGGGTGGAGTATAATAATCTTCTTACTTCAGTAGTTTGAAACCATCATTATTTTAACAATGATTTTTATGATGGAACACTAAATATTTATGCTATTTATTTATCCAACACAATTGAGTAAAATACTACTAAGTTTTATACCACTATATTTGCACAAAAATTGTGACTGCAGTTTCAATACATACATTCAATAAATACATTCAATACAGTTATATCATTATCAACATGACGTTTGGTAACGACATAACGTATTGAAACTAGTCACGATTTTTGTGAAAATGTAGTGGTATAAAACTTAGTAGTGTTTTATTCAATTGCGTTGGAATTATGAACTACCACAAAGTAATAGCTTTCTCGATAAATTTCTATTTATTTATAATCGTTATTATGAGTTTACTGCATACGTATTCTTCTCTTAGATTATTTTTAAGTAATCAGTTTTCAAAATATAAGGAATATCGAAAAATTTTAAATACTAGTTTTTTATTTGTAAATATCCAGATAGAAAGAAATTTTCATCTCGAAAAATTGAAAACGATCGTTTATGTTAGTTTCATCTTTATTTTGCAGATCGTTGTAATCAAACCAAAAATATTTATGTCCTTCATTTATAGTCATCTTATGATGAGTTTAGCGCTTTTTAATAACACATAATGGCCGTGTCCAAACCTAAATACTCATAATTTAAAGTTAAGCCGTTTCGTAGCTGGCATTATTAAATTTTAATTGTAATTTATAGTGTAGTAGCGACTAAAAAGACACCATGGACCGCGAGGTAGAAAGACGTTGTAATAAAATCTTAATAAATTTCGTACTTTCGGCTCTCGCATAACTGCTAGCCTTATTAACGGTCATAAAATCGTAATTTCAACTCACCTATTATGCGCCTGCCAAAGTCTTAAAAATAAGGGATATAAAACGCTTAAACAGGTATTAAAATTTCTTAAAAAGTAATATGGGAGAACTTATAACACTAATTATAAGAAAATGTTCTCGTTGATTTCTTATTCAGAAGCGTCTGCAAAAACGTAAACTTATTCTTTAAGTAATCTTTGAAGTTTATGTTCTCGAAGTAGGATATTGTTAAAAACCTTCTCTCTATTTTCTGGTTTATGGATATAACATAACGTCAAATTTGAACCTATTGCTAACGTATCCTCAACTAACTGTAGATGATTTTTTCAACGTTACTTTGTGGAAAAGTTAATATGATCTTGATGCACCTCGTTTATATGGTCTTTTTAAATTCATAAACCAGACATTTTTTTTGTCAATCATTAGGTTAGAATCTCCTACTTATCGTTACTTAACATAATCGTTATTTAGTGAAACACTTGGAGAACTTTAATAGTTTCGTCTTAACCTCTTTCAATATTATAGGTTTTTCTAGATTAAAAGGTTTCTACGTGGAGTCAAATGACATTCCAGTTAGCTTCAACATAAAACATATTTTCACAAATTTCCCCATCACGAATACGATAGCTATATTAGTATTATTTTCTTATAATAGTATATCTTTGGATCTCCTTAATAAAAGAGATAGAGTAATAGAATAAATAAGTTGAATAAAGACACCTTGCTAATAAGCAAGATGTCTCTATTCGACTTACTTTTTGTATAATGATAATTTTCATTAACCATCTTCTGCCAGAGCAATCTATATTATTAATCTTTCTGTTCTGTCATAATACATAAACTTTAATTAGTGATTAGTAATATTTGAGAACAATGTATTCGAGAACAAAAAGAGTACAAAGATTACTTGGCCTAGGAAATGTGGAATGTAATTATATTGTTCCGTCATGCTCTCAAAACCTGTTCTCTATGTTTCAAAATCTCTAATCGAAGCGTATTCGTTAAACTCTTGAACTATACCTTAGTAAATTTATTTATTTTTTATACATCTTAAAATATGAAATATTACTATTTTTTAGTAGAATTATTTTTAACAGTTAGTAAAATATTACAGTTGGGTCATGAAATTTATCGACCACAGTATTTTTTAGTAAATAATTCACAAACATTAGTTTCTCAGGATAGTGCGAAACCTATTTTCATCAAAGGCAGTCATCACCAATTAAATTAAATTTCAAGCATCGAAATATTACATGCCGCTCGACATTGCATCGAAATATTACATGCTCGCTTCACCAATCAAGTAGGCTACATTAGGAGATAATTATAATAAAACAATTTCATTCAAAATGAAGTTTCACAGGCAAGTGGAAATTAAAGAAATGGGGATACATGGATGCACTTGTCGTGTCTTATCTAACGACCATATAATTTGTTGTGAAATAACAAAACTTCACTTCAAAGTTCTAATTTAGGACCTCTCTTATTCCTATTGTTCATCAATGATCTACCTGATGTAGAGAGAGAGAGAGAGAGAGAGAGAGAGAGAGAGAGAGAGAGGTACTCATATGAGAAATTGTTATTTGCAGATGAATTCAAACTATATTCAGAAATCAAATTTCCATAAGATTGAATACACCTTTAAGAATGTGTCAACAGGATGTCATGTGATTTGAAGCAAATCGTGTGACTCGAATATCAGTAAATGTAAAGTAATATCTTATTGTTGTAAATTAAGTATTGTATCTAATGACTACCATATTCAGGATCATGTTATTATCTCAAAATACTTAAGGACCCAGGATACTAAATTTACATTTGAGGAGCTGGCGAACAAGACGGTATAATTACACGAAATTAAAGTTTACAGGGAAGCAAAAGACTGAATGACATACAATGTGCTTTTTGCGTAGTTTTTTATTTACCCATATGGAGTTTGTGATTTTATTTGACACATGTTAAATCCAGATTCCTATTTATAATGAAAAGGAAGATACTTAAATTTGAAAAATGCAATTATGTTGTTTTGTTTGCGATCGGTGCAATTCTTACGTTTTCATTACCACTAGAATGCAATTAAGCCATTTTGATTGCAGTTTACATATACTAAACATATTAACTATAGAACACAGAAATAGTCTCTTCTGAAAACGAAATAATGAGTCACTTCCCTCAAAATAAAAAGTCACTAGTACTCTCAGTATATACTGAACTCGATGTCTATTTCCTCACAATCGCAATCTCCGTCGTGTTCATCTTCCTGACATCCTCCTTTATCATCTTCCCTCTCATCCTCATTGCTTTCCTGTGGACGCCCTAAAATTTCTTCATACCAATTTACTTCTTGATACTGTTCTCAGTTGTTTCCAAAATAACTTCCAATAGACAATCGACAACCAAGAATTCAAATAGCTGATTACCACAGGTTGCAGTCTTTGACCACAAATTACACTCTACCATAGATTTTATTTCTACTAACTAAACTACAACTACTACTACTAACAAAAACAAAAACTAGTATAGCCTCATTAAAAACAGTATTGAAAGTGCAAAAAAATGGATGTCACTTATTTTGTTTTGATTGACAACTTACAAATTTATATGAAAATTATTCCATTTTGACGAAAACGTGCTCGCTTATTCAAAACTGTTGAAACTTGTACTTGTACTGTAATCGTACCGTTTTGATCGAAATCACGAACTTGAGATTCAATTTTAGCACAGTTTTAGGTAGTTTTGCTTGGAAATGAGTGTAGATTTGTATTCAGTGGTCCAAATATGTCCGGATTAAAAAAAATTGTTTTGACCAGAAACATAATTATACCGTTTTGTTCGCCAGCTCCTCTGAGTCGCCTAGATGCAAAACCGGGTAAATCCATTTTTGTTACTTTTGAGATAGTTCAAGAGAAAACTGATCCCGAGTTCACTTTCTACAATCTTCTGAAGGTAACTATGTCTAGATAATCTTTAGGAACAGTAAAACGTTACGTCTTGCGTAAAACCCAGATAGGGTTAACCAAATAATTTTTATTAACATTTTAATTTTGGATTTGACCGCTTTTGCTACTAACCAACAGAATTGGTCGCTTTTGCTTCGGAATAATAAAAATTGCTAAATTCTTGGTTGCAATATCAACAGTAATTGAACAAGTGAATCAACATTTAGACTGTTATTCAGTTAGCGATTTATTCAAAATAACATACATATAAAGGTATACAATATTAAAAGTTATGCTTATATATATATATTGGTTATCATCCTCTTGTTCCTCACACATTGTGCTAGGAACAATCCAGGAACTCCATTTTCCTCATTTCTGTGAGCCCCAATATCGCCGGTAATAATTTTTTTATATAATTCTAAATTCAGCAGTACACTATCATTTTACCAATTTTGACCAAAATGTTTAGTTAACAGTTCGTCAATATTTTTAACTTTTTCAGCTTGTAAAGCTGTTCCACCTATTTCAAGCACAGTAGGATTAATCATGGCAGCAGAAAAAGGCTTCTTTATAATGTTTTTATTTACTTTAATATTGTGCGTATAATGAGGCTCATCTTGTACTTGAATAACGCCTTTTTAGATTTTGTGAATATAACTCTTTTGCAAGAATTTAATTTGAAGTGCCAAGAACTTGGTTCTTTCAATACCCTTTTACACTCGGATTTCCAATCCAATACTGTCCAGTCTTTTCTAATTCCAATTCAGGCAATTGACGATGCCTTCCCCCTTAAAAAATGCATAGTACTCCTCAGGTTGAATTATAGTATCGTCTTTGTTAATTTTCTCGTTAACTGTAATCTTCTCGATGCGGCCAAAAATTCTGTCTGGGGGGATGAACGAATGTCCTGTGACGGGGAATATCAAATGAATAGTTTCTACATTTGGAGGTGCTTCTGAAAACCATTTGTGGCACATTATTATAACACAGCTATGTTTGTTTTGACTATCGCAACCATCAGCCACTAGTCGTATTTTTCTAATATCGTCTCCTATGTCGATTTTGTTTAATGTGTCGTATATAGCTAAGGCTATTATATTTGATGATTTTGGTCTATTGTTTTCCAGCCAAGTGTGAATAAAAACATTATTCTTGACGTGTTTATCTGTCGACGAACCCCTTCCTATTGTAAAATTGTAAAGGTAAAGTTGCCTTTTATAATAACATATCTGATCAGGAATTATTGAAAGAGCCAAATGTTTTTGGCAGTCATAAGATAAAACTAATAGGTCATCTCGCATCTCTTTTACTAGTGCAAAAGAAGCCTTGGCCTTTAATTTGTGTATTCTGTATTCTGTGTTCTATCATTAGGTTACTCTTGATATCTGGATTAGGCTCATGTTTTATTCTGCTACTAAGCTCCAAACATCTTGAGCAAGCGTCTACCCGAGGAATCGATAATCCAATATTAAATTTTGTGTTTACTATTTGTCTGAAATAGGACAAATTAACTTTTAAATATTCATCGGTACACCCATTACAGATTTTCCACACTTTTGTTATAGTGATATTAGCCGCAATATATTGACTAGCATTTTTGTCTCTGCAGTAATGTTTTTCCACAGTTGAAAACTCTTTAACAAAACTGATAATACTATTTATTTTATCATCAAATTTCTGTAAAATATGGTCACCTCCACGCATTTCAATAGGAGCTGTTGGATTTGCCAAGTATATTTTCAGCACACCTTCCACTCGGTGTTTCGTACAATTTAATATTTTCAAGAAAGTAGCTCTACATACAGGAACAACATTATGATCCTTCTTGCGTACAAAATATTTAATTGGGATTTGTCTGTTGAGCTCTTTTTTGCGATGTCGCTTAACTGGTGCTACTTCACAATAGTTTATTATGAAGGATTCCTGTTTTAATTTATCAGGGTACTCGTAAAACATTTTATGAAAGTGTAACATATCGGACATACTTAACATTGAACACTTGTAAGATTTTGAATTATCACCACAATAAATCGCTTCAGGCAAATCTGTAGATTTATACCTAAACTAATGGAAACTACTTAGTACTACAAAAAATAAATAACTTTTCCTGCCTTACAAGTTTCTCTTTAGTTAGTTTAGTTTTCCAGTTACGTGGATTGCGTATCTTTTCTCTTACGGTGCCCGTTTTCCACCACTCTGATATCCATACAGAAATTACAAAATACAGTTTTTGTAACAAAACAAATTAATAATATTGTACTGAAGTCAGTCTGTTGTACGAATAAAGTTTAAAAACAAAACGTCAGGATATAGATTAATGTTCGGATTTAGTCGGATTTGCTACACTCTAAATTGAAGTGAAGCAGTAGTATATGATTTGACCGATTTTGTTACTGACAATACAGCGACAATTCGTGTATTTAGTCGAATTTGACGGGCAGTAACGAGATGGTTTACTCGGTTTTGTTACTGGATCTACTTTTTAACGCTATATTTCTATGGTATTTAGTCCAAATTGTTACCAAACATTATGACTACCTTATAGATATGAATTTTCTCTAACAGATGGCAGTAAAATGTCATTAACCCAAAATATTGGATTTACCAGGTTTTACATCTAGGCGACTCAATTGTCATTACTCATTGTTATATATGTACTTTACTCCCATTCTACCAACTGGGAAAATTGTTGCTCTTTTATTTTATTTAATTTTATGAACATAATTATACCATATTCATTTAAAAGAACATGAAAATGACAGGCGAAGTTACGACATTATATAATTAAATCCGGCAATTCCAAGAAAACCTTTACTAACCAAAAAACTTTACACATAAAAATTTATCATATCACGTCACAATTACTGCTGCTGCTTCAACATAGTACTAATTACTACAACTACCTGTATATGTATGTACATAATATTTCTATGTATAAACTAACTACTACTACTACATTTTAATAAATCACCATTATTATGCGACGCATATCTGCAGGGCACATCTGATTTCTGTGAAGTAATGTACGTTCCTAGGATTTAATTACACCGAGAAATGACGGCTTGCACATTACCGTTGGTGCCGCGAATCTGGGCGCGTCGGGATTTCTCTTTCTTTTCGGATGATCTCATGAAGGCCGTTCCAAAGCCAGGGTCAAGGACGTTTCGGAAACGATAATCATCGGGGATGATGCACCAGGCGTGTCGGTCACGGCATTCTTCGCAAAAAGCCGGACGCGCTTCTAGAAACGGCCAATTTAAAAAGGACCCTCATTATGGTCCCTATTATCTGCAATATTCTATTTCGCTGCTTAAAAAACGAGACAGTGGGCTTGCCGAATAACGACCAGTTTTTGTGGCCCGATAGTAGTTTACAATCGTCAATCGTATATCAGATAGGGCTCGGTTAATCAAAACAGATGAATAATGGAGGACGGTAGCGCAAAAAAATCATCATTAGGACAGACACTACAATAGTAAATATCAATCAACGAGCACAATGGAGGCTTCTATATGATTTTTTTTCTGGAAAACTTTATATTACAGGGAGATAAAGGAATTATTTTCATACACATTTGGGTGCTGAAAACCATTGAATGTGTGAATATCAAGTACCGCGGTTGTCAAAGTCGAATTTGCGCAACCGTACCCTTCTTAATTGCGTGACAAAAATGCTTCTATTTACACAGGCTAACAAAGATTTTGTGATCTGACTTTTTTTGACTTTTTGGCTTGGTTGCATACCATGAACTGAAATACTGTTTTTTTTTTGTTTCCATCACGCACCAGTTTTTGCAAATATACATTGTACAATAATTTGTAATTTTTAAAGCTGAGGTTCTATAAAATTAAATTTTGCCTCAATCTTTGCGAAGCTTCTGTGTTTAATTGGTTTGAAATGTACACACATGTGTGAGGGATTTACAGAAACAGAGTTGGTTAGTGAGGATATTCCGGGTTTATACTACTCGGGTACTTACATAGTCGCTGTAGTACGTTTTTAATGTGTGTACGTTTACTCGTGACATCGCGTCGGGTATTATTTTGTTTTAAAAAATGCATAGGAGTTGTAAAAATACGTCAAATATATTTCATACACTGGTTCATTTATGCAAATTTGGTTGATCCGCAAAAATTCTTTTGCCACCACTTCATATTAAATTGGGATTAATGAAGCAATATGTAAAAGCTATAGATAAAAATGGAAATTGTTTTAAGTACCTATGTGGCAAATTTCCAGCTCTATCCGAAGAGAAACTAAATGAAGACATTTTCGTAGGACGAACAAATAAGAAAATTAATACAGGATCAACAGTTTGAAGAAACAATGACAGAAATTGAAAAATAATCTTGGATATGCTTTAAAAATGTAACAGAAATTTTTTTAGGAAATTATTAACATCAATATTATCAACAAAAGTATGAGGAAATTATCAACAAAATGCTGGATAAGTTTAAGCAACTTGGTTATAATATGAGCATGTTCATTTTCTGCATACTCATCTGGACTACTTTCCAGCAAATCTTGGTGCTGTTAGTAGGAGCAAGGTGAAAGGTTCCATCAAGACATAAATAGATGGAAAGAAGGTACCAGGGTCGATAGGATGTGGTAATGATTACAGATTACTGCTTGATGCTAAAAGGAGAACATCCAGCGAATGATTACATAAGGAAAACTACAAAACGAAGTTTCTTGTTAAAAAGGGAGAGATTTTCAAAGAAAAAACAAATTAGAGACTCAAAACTATTTTTGTTGTTGTTTTTTACTATGTTATTTAATGTTGATTCAATATAATGTTTATTAAAACGTAATTTTTTTTTTAGTTTTTAATTTTTTCTGATTATTCAGTTGATCAATAACTTTAAGTGAAGAGCAAAAGCGGAAGGTATAAATGAAATCAGCCTGAATAAGTGACCTGTAATCACATATCAATCCCAAATCAACTTTCAAAATATAAAAATTTGTAGGCCTGTGTTATTTAAAATATCTGTTGTTTTTCTAGTAGCCTTTGAATGAATAAAGTATATATAAACTACACAAGATTGTAGACGATTTCACAATACTGGTGCCATTTTTCATAAAATGACATTTGATATTTATTCGTTTTTTAGACTTTTGTTTGAGTTGTCGCCTTCATATATTTTATTTTAAATTACAACTTCTTCTTTTCATTATAAAAATGGATCACTTTAAGTTTTTTTTCGTATATCAGGGAATTCTTATTATACATTTATAAAACAGACGGTGTCTTTTCAAAAAAGTTCAAATATTACTTAATCTTGGAAAAAAATTTAGTTGTTCAAAATGTCCTTCATTGTCCTAGTCGGATACTGATCGATATATGTATAAAAGCTTTGTATTGGACAAGCAACAATGCGTTGATTCCATTTTTATTGATCTGTTTCTTCTGATCCTATAAATCATTTGGTCTGTAATATTTGAGATTTTAAATATCTCCATGAGAATAGCTAAAAGGAGGTTCAATGAAGCGAAAATTAGGGCAATCCAGTTGGTTCTTGTTCCCTCTCCATTTATCAAGCAAAGTATCATGAAGAAATGAGAGGATATGAATATCAAAATGAAGAGTTCAGTATTGTTGAAATCAAATTCTTTGGCGAGAAAGATCATCATCGTCATTGTTTCGATAAAGAATTGTTGAAGCTGGAACTCAGACGAAAAGTAGAAACTCTAGATAACTAACAGTAGTAAAATTTTCTAAAATGAAAATAAAAAAATAATTTTCTTCAAATGCCTCTGATCGACGACTTCTTTGACGCTAGGTATGTAATTTTTGAATTCATCGAAGAGTGTCTTTAGAGTAATACATGCAGTGAACACTTTTTAACAAGTGGGATTTCATTAACATGATATCTTCAGAAAGTTGTAAATGGCATTCTGGATTAGCCACATTCAACTTTTGTATTAAATATATTTCATATGAGCCGAACTGCTTTTTTAACAATTTCCCAACTGTGGAATAGCTCTAGAATAAATTATCTTACGCGAATATGGAGGATTCTAATAAAAATTCCTAAAACAGATCGATTTTTGATTTTAATTGTCCACATTTTAGAGTAATGATCTTTATCTTCACCCAGGGGTATGTAACCATCCCCAACCTTTATTTTCAATATAAGGGTCATCGAGCCATGATTTGAAAGAATGCACCAGGAGGAATACACTTCAAATTTCGTTTTCTATTTTTCTTAATTTATTAGCTGCAAAGAATAAAAACTTACTTTTTATATTAATGATTCTTTCATCATAAAAGGTATTCAAAATAAGTACTGTTTTTCAAGTAACGTTTTTATTGAAAGCATATTCTGCCATCATCAGGTAAATCTAGATTTGATTAATTAGAAAAGTTGACAAAGATCGAATCATTAATTCAAATGATGGAACCAGTAAAACACATACACGTTGGAGAACTACATTTAGTCTGCAACATTAAACTTGTACTATATTTTTCACATAATTTAGAGGAGTAAAGTAACTTCTCTTTTTTAGATAGGGCCAAAGGAAGAATTCTAATGGTGTAAGAACCAGAGATCCAGTAGGCCTCTTAACTCTGTCTCTCTCTACAATTTCCAATCCACCCACCTAGATTTATTTAAATACAGCTTTTAAATAATTTTTTACAACTTTAACATTATTTAGTAGTGGCTCATTTTGTAGGAATATCATATTATACCTAATATGTTAATATGTAATGGAACGTCTTCTACACAGTCTAATAACTCATGCCTTGAAAACTGTATTACTCCGAAGAAAGAATATCTGTATGATAATGGATCAAGAAAGTATAGCTTACTATTTGAAAAAATAACTATCAATTTATAGGACTATCTTTTAATAGGACTTATGAATACATAGGGTTTGTTATACTTTTGTATTGAAGTAAAATATGATATAAAGGAGCGCGAACTAAACTAAATCATTCAGTATAATAACACAAGCTTTGCAAATTGGCATGAACATTTTGTAACACAAATGTGTTACTTTACAACATTTACAGCATACTTTATTATTATTATTATTACTTTACAACATTCTTCTATCATTATTGGAACCTAAATATATAAAACTGCCCAAACAGGTAAAACTAAATGATATTGTTGGCCACACAAGCCTTTTGCTCATCTACAAATTGAACAAAAAAATATGAAAGAATAATTAATAAGTGTTATTAATAAATTCTTTTCTGATTATAAAATTACGAGTATAAATGTAATTTTTAGTGAACTTGTTAAATACATTTAAATACCATCCAATTATTGTTCCAGTTAATAGCGACCACAGAACAAGAACAATAAAAACACAATTTATGTCTATATAACCTACTATGCCCCAGTGTCGAAATAATATGGAGTGACTCATCGATGACATATGGATGGCTCAGGGGCAAGAAGTGTGTGGGGAACGAAATTCCATAGGCGTATCAATTTGGAGGGGGCAAAATATAAAAAAATTACAAAATAATACCAAGACAGTTGAAAAGGGTTTTAAGTGGATTTGTAACAATTTTTTAGTTAGTAAACGATGTAAATATCGTAAGTTATGTAATGTATTTATTTCATGCTTACTCAGTCAGAACATCTCGTGTCAGCATATCCTGATAAAACAGACATTTTGGCAACATGTGCCATATAAAGGGACGTATGAGTAGCAAGCTACACACAAGTGGCCCCTCTGAATCCATATATTGACCTACCGCATTCACTATTTAAAACTATCATTATATTTATGCCACACCACTAACATAATCTTTATTTTATTGTATCAACAACACCGTCACAGTTACTATATTTATCACAATCATTATATATGTTACATTACTAACACAGTCTTTATTTTATTGTATCAACAACACCGTCACAGTCACTATATCTATCACTATACATATATGCCACACTTATCACACATATTTTATTTTATATTACCAATCACTGTCACTATCGCAATATCACTAGGTTGCGTCGCACTGAAAATATTTTCTTAATGTCATTATTACAAGAATCACTCACTTCAGATAACACGACTTCCACTTGCAATATTATTATTCTACAGTTAGTCACTGTCACTATCAAAATCACAATCACTGAAACTGCTATCGCGTAGATTAATTATAACTGGATCTATCAACACTTCCGCTCTTGTGTCAAGAGCCCATATGCGTTGTTCCTCTTTCTTTACGTGCACAATGCACTTGGACCATGTTTCCGCGGTGACGCGGCTGATAACATCGTTCAACAGCAATTTGACGTCTCCCAGTTTAAAAGTCCTATTATTTCGTGCTATGTCCGTTTTTATTTGCGCCCAAATCAGCTCTATGGGGTTCAATCCGAAATGATATGGTGGTAGACGAAGTATTGTCACATCACGAGCTTTTGCCATTTCATCCACTACATATTTAATGTACCGGCATATTTCTCGCTGCGCAATTTTTAATAGCTACACTTTTAACATGATATCGCCACAATCCACTACTATGATATGGTGCATTGTCCATCACGACAACTATGCCGGGTTCTATGGAAGACAATACAGATGAAAACTATTTTTCAAAAACTTCACTAGTCATATCTTCATGATAATCGCCTGTTCGTCGCGATTCAAATACATTTAAACCATTTTCCAAAAAACCTGAGTCGCTTCCGATATGCGTGATTATTTATTAATCCTCGTCGTTTTCCAGATGGTGCCTTCAATCCCGGAGATAATCCTTCTACAAATGCCTGTCGGTTATTCAGAATATTGAAGTCTTGCCACACTTTCGTCATGGTATGACCTTCGTTTACCCAAGTTTCATCCAAATAATAAAATTCCTACCAGAACTCCGAAAATCTCTTAGCTTTTCCAAATAACTTCTTCTCCATAACACAATTTCGTTTTTTCGATAAGAAGACTCCTTCGGTTTCATTTTAAATGATGATAATTCATTTCATACATAATTCTCAAAAGAACTTTACGAGAGAACTTTGGTAAATTTTCATCTTGAGCGACGGCAGTGTGAATTCTATTCAGCGTCGGAAGTTCACTAAAGAAAATCTATGAATAATCCTACGAATTATGTATTTAACATGTTCGTCAACTTCAATCTTTTTCCTACCGCGGGTTTCTGTTTTCTTCTTTTTTGCACTTGTTTCTTCTTCATCATACTTCATTGCACGGTACACACTACTTACACAGACATTTGTTAACGAAGAGCATATATCAACTGCCTCGGTTGTACTAATATCTGGGTTTCGCGCCTGAATTCCTTCGTAGACGTTTTTAATCATTTGAAGTTCTTCATTTGTTAAATGTCGCTGTTTTCGATTGGAATTTTTCGTCGTAAACCACTACAACTTGCATCCGCTGCTTCCATGTTAGAAAAACACTAAACATTCACTCTTATCGCAGAATATAATAAATAAACAATTTCCCGAATCCCGAATCAATCGCATATAACCACAATGTAATGCCACTGGCGCGCGAAACTCTGGGCTAAACGACGCATGCGTCATTCTATCGATCGACATTGATCCGTGCCACCAATTGCTGACCAATTGAATTCAAATGTATTTAAAACCGCCTAAAATGATTGGCTAGCTTTGCTACAACAGCGCACCAGGCGGTACAACCGATTATTATGCGATTCGGAATTCAATAGAAGAGGGAGTAGTTCGCATTAAATTACTGTTTCTATAGAGCGGCACATAAAATTTGTATGCACATAATATATAGGTGATTACACAAGAAATAGAGAAACCGTTGAATAGTTATGGTGGTCTGATATTATATATGAATCACTCCACATTATTTCGACACTGGGGTATAGTTACTACTATTTCTTATAAAATATTGCTTTATGAGTATGATTAAACTAACTTATTGTATTTATTTAGCAAGCAGTCGCACCTCGGTTAACACTTTTTTATTCAAGTTTGGGACAACATTTTTTACGTCTTTCGCACGCCCACCGTCTCTACTTTTTCAGTTGAAATTCTCTACGAGCAGGTGAATAATCTGAAAACTACATCATATTACAACAAACGCTTTACATATTTTTTTACTTAACTAAAGCTGTTTTTTTGTGTCGCAACGTTCTGACGCGACAAAAAGCATTATTATTATTAAGCACTACATCCTGATGTAACTTTGCAGCCTGAACGACCTTGAATCAAGGCCATAATTTGTGACTGTTGACCCCCTAACGCCGACAAAAAACGAGGGTTTAGAACGTACCGGTGTACGTTGACTCATCAGGAATCGTACGTCTTTGCGGCTGAAAAAAAATTCTTAATGAATCATTGCACAACTAAGTACTTTTCCAAGAAGTCGATTATGTCTCAAATTTCACGTCATTGAGGATTGCTTTGTTATTCTTTTAATATTAAAAAATAACCATCTAAAATAATAGAGGCACATGACAAGGTTTGCTATTTGCTGCAGTTACACTGGAATAATCATAAGTAATTTTATTGTTATGCTACTAATTCTTCATGGTTATTAAACCTTAAACATTTATGACTCCTGTATAATTATTCTAGATGTCTTGTAAATTATATTGATAGTTTATCGTTAATGCTATAGGAATTGTTGAAAAATTATAAATCGTAATTTTGGAGTAAGACAAGTATTTATCAGAGAACCCATTAATAACCCATTACATAATAATATTATACATAATATAAGAAAGTTTACTAACATGGAGATTGTCTTTTAAAGATGTATCATCATTAAACATGTCGGTTATAAAAATTTTAATACCTACTGAAGTAAAAAATATATAATTCATAAATTTCACTGGAAAACAAAAAAAATTATGTTACCACAAATTTAAGATCAGTTTCCGAGTTCTCGAGGAGATTGTCTTTTAAAAGATGTGTCATCATTAAACATGTCGGTTATAAAAAAATTTAATACTGAAGTAAAAAATATATAATTCATAAATTCACTGGGGAACAAAAAAATTATGTTGCTACAAATTTAAGATCAGTTTCCGAGTTCTTGAGGACCCTAATTTCACATAATATCTTCATTTCATCTAAATTGATTACGTTTGTTAAAATAATGGAGACTCCTGTAATTTACCAGATGATTGGCGGTTTTTCGTAGATAGTTCTAAAAAGAGATTGAAATGTGTATTACTGCACCATCGAAGTAAGTTTGCGTCGACTCCAAATGGGTCATCCAACAAAACTTATACAACACTATGAAAATATTAAGTTGGTGTTAGAAAAAAATTGCTAATTCTCATCATGAATACTTTGCTTATGTCAATTTAAAAATGGTCACCATACTTCTTGGGCAGCAAACTGGATATACGGAGTATCCCTGTCACCTCTGTTTATGGGATAGTTGTGCAAGAGAAAAGCATTGGTAGCAAGCAACTTTTTGGCCTTTGAGAGACGGTACGACTTTTGGAAAAGCCAATATTGTTCATGAGCCATTAACAAAGAAAGAAAAAATAATACTGCCACCTCTTCATATCAAACTGGTTTTAATTAAACAGTTAGTAAAAGCACTGGATGAGTCAGGTGATTGTTTTAAATACATTTGCCAAGCATTTTCAGCACTGAGTATGGAAAAATTAAAAGCAGGGATTTTTGATGGTCCACAAATTCAAAAGTTGGTAGAAGATCCAAATTTTAACAGATATGTGACTGTTCTAGAATCTGATGCATGGTTTAGATATGTATCTGTAATTCAAAATGTTTTGAGCAATGACAAGGCAAATAATTACCAAGTTAGTACATAAAATGTTTTGAAAAATTGGCAACCAATGTGAGCATTAAGTTGCATTTTTTGCATAGTCCCTTAGTCAAATTTCCTTCTATGGCCGATCGTCACATGATGGCCGATTACTCTTGGAGACTGCAGAGTTACTGTTTACAGCAAAAATATAAAACTAAATGTTAAAAACAATTATAATTCGTAATATTTTCTGCATCAATTATACTTTATTTTTTGTAGATATTATATACAAAAAAATTCAAAACAAGAGAAATTGTTTATTTTAATTTATTTTTCTTACTTAACATTAATATTTATCATGTATATTTATTTCAGAAACTAGAGCCAATCAAGAAAAGGTAATGCCATTTTCAATATCAGAGGCATTAGTGGCACTCACAATCAATTATTAAATTCCTGACAAATTGACTGTTCCCCAGTCTTATTATTCGAATTATTTCACACCAATGATTGTTAGCAACAGCTTTTACATTAAATGTATTATCTATAAATTATATATTTACGAATATATATACATACGAGATATGATAAAATTAAATCTTTTAAAATATCATTTTATTGATAATTTTCAGTTATTATTCAATTTAATTAACAGATATTATATCAGATATTATTCAATTCAACTAGTATATCAACGATTGTAATGCTTTAGTTCGACATGATCGCAACATGACGATTTGTGCATGTTTATTATTATATTCTATGGGTTTGGGCCTCGTCAGCCGCTGATCGCAGGGGTAGTCCCTTGGTGATCCGCTCTTATACGGGTCATTATCCAAAAATGCTATCCCATAAAAGGAGCAATTTAGGCACGTCCCCTGCTCTAAGCCTCACCTTCTCTTGGATAACAGTGGTCCCTAATATAAGGTACCTCTTCTTCTCCAGTACGGGGCAGGTATAAAGAAGATGAATCGAGGTTTCCTCGTTTTCTTTACAGTATCTGCAGGCCGGGCTGTCAGTCAGCCCCAACTTGTGTCTATAAGCATTCAGACTACTATGGTGGCCCGTAATGATTCCCACCAGAGTTTTGGCATTGTGTCTGTTCAATTTAATCAATTGTTGGGCCTATTTCTCAATCTCTGAGTATTCGATGAAGAGTTTGGTTATTCGACATCCTGTTACTCCTCTCCATCTTTTATTGTGCTGGTCTCTTGCCCAGCCAGTTATGCGGTCTCTGATCAGATTCCGACTTATCCCCACTGCAGGTTCTGGTCCATAGAGGTTTCCCCTGGTCCCTAGTCTGGCAAATGGTTCTGTCATTTGTATAACTTGCGAACTACCTGAGTGCTATGTTACTCTGAATACTGGCAGAATAATATAAAATTTTGCAAGTATCGAAATATAACAGAATTCTCGTAGTGGAGATGAAAATTAACAATTATCTGCTAGTGGTAATAGCCGCATATGAACCAACAGAAGACGCAAGAGTAGAGGAAAAAGACTCATTTTATGATGAACTGACAAGGCTATTGAACAACATTAGTAACCGCAAGGAGGTACTTCTAATGGGAGACCTGAATGGTAGAGTGGGAGAAAAAAGGGACGACCCGGTGATTGGGCAATTTGGAGAAGATGACGTTAACTCAAATGGAGAGAGAATTATTGAAATGTGCCAGAACTGCCAACTAAAAGTAACAAATGGTTTCTATCAGCACAAAATGATACATCGTTATACATGGGAACAACCCACTAGAAAATTAAAATCCATTATTGATTATATAATAATCAAACAAGAGTTGAAACTAAGAATGATGGACGTAAGAGTTAAACGCGGCCCAGAGTGTGGCTCAGATCATCACCTGGTGTTAGCAAAAGTAGATCTCAAATACCCACAATACAAAAAAAGAGAACTAGGAGATGCAGGAGACGCAAACGAAGAAAGAAAGGCAAGGCGGAGGCAATACGATACAATCTCGAAAGTCTGCGAGAGGACTCGACAAAGTTCCTATATCAAATACGTCTCGCCAATAAATTAAGCACTGTACAATATGACACTGCAGACAATATGTATGAAAACATAAAGATATGCATACATGAAGCAGCTGGAGAAGCTTTAGGAAAAATACACAAAAACAAAAATAATAACAAAATACCCTGGTGGAATGACAATTTGGAGACCCTTGTAAAAGAAAAGAAGGCACTCCACAGGAAAAGGCTGGAAACAAGAACACCCGAAGACATCTCAAGTTACCAAGAAAAAGAAAAGAAGTCCATAGAGAAATTAGAAAAGCTTAAAACGAGTACTGGGAGAAAATATGTGCCCAAGTAAATACGAACATAGGAAACACCAGAGCAAACAAAGCTTGGAAAGCAGTCAATGGTTTGAGAAAACAGAATAAAGACACAGCAGGAATCAGCCCAATTGGAATTCAGGAGTGGAAAGAATATTATAAAGACCTGCTGACAGAACAGAGACCCGAATACATAACACAGGAAAGGGAACAACAAGAAACCAACGAGAGTCACACTGTACAGGAAATAACATCACATGAAGTAAGAGAAGCCATGATACAGATGAAAAATGAGAAAACACCTGGCCCGGGGAAAATAAGTGCGGAACTACTCAAAGCCGCCCCCGATATACTCATGGAGCTGCTGGCCTGTATATTTAAGAAGTGCCTAAGTGGAGACGCACCACCTCGAGAATGGAAAAGAGCAACAATTACATCTATATACAAGAAGGGAAGTAGACAAAAGTGTGCGAATTACCGAGGGATTAACGTCATATGTACAGTGGCAAGACTGTATGGGCGCGTGCTAAAACAGAGAATCGAAGACGAATTTAGTGATTGCGAGGAACAAAATGGATTTAGAGCAGGGCGCTCATGTATAGACGGCATATTCACTATTAAAAACGTCATAGATAAGAGAATAGAAAGGGGAAGAACGGTCCATATGGCGTTTGTAGATCTCCAAAAGGCATACGACACCGTGCCATTAAATAAGTTATGGCCTTGTATGGAAAAAAGCAATATCTCCAGAGCCTATATTCACGCGGTTAAAAAACTATATTGCGGATATACCAGTGCAGTGAAAGTTAATAGTGAAGTCTCCGAAGACTTTGAGGTATCTAAAGGCCTGAGACAAGGATGTACACTGGCTCCGCTATTATTCAAGATTTATCTGGAAGAAGCACTAAGGCATTGTAAGCGAAAATGTGCCAGTATGGGTATACCCATCGGTGACGAAGTGCTATACACTTTATTGTTCGCTGACAATCAAGTAGTGATGGCTACAGATAGAGAAGATGTAGGCTATATGCTGCGCAAATTAAAAGAGGAGTATGAGAAGTGGGGCCTCATCATAAATACTGAAAAAACAGAATATATGATAGCAGGCAAAGAAAATGATCAAAGCCACCTAAATCTAGATAACTGCATGATAAGACACTGTTCCTCATTTAAATATTTAGGTGTAACTCTCTCCTCAAACGGAAGAAGCAGCGAGGATATTTCAAATAAAATAGGACAGGGAAGAAGAGCAATCCGGCAACTAAACTCACTGTTGTGGAGTAAAAATATTAACAAGAAAACTAAAACCACCTTGTATAAAACTATTGTGCAGAGTATTTCTACATATGGCTCCGAAATATGGGAATTGAACAAAAGAGACCGCCAGAAATTACTATCCCTCGAAATGGACTTCTGGAGAAGAAGTGCAAGGATCTCAAAATTAGACCACGTTAGGAATGAGAGAATACGGGAGATCATGAATGTGAAAGAAAATATATTGGACATAATTGAAACAAAACGACTAATATGGTATGGACACCTTCAACGCATGGGAAACGATAGATGGCCCAAAAAAGTATGGAACTGGATACCACCAGAACGCAGAAAAAGAGGAAGACCACCTAGAAATTGGAAAGAGGATGTAAAAGAAGCTATGGAGGCCAAAGGACTTAAGGAAGGAGATTGGCAAAATAGGGACTACTGGAAGTTGAGATGCGAGAAGCGGCCAAGGCCGTAGAACCTCGCTAATTAAAAAAAAATCGCAATATACAGAAATTGATATAAACTATATAATACCAGGCTTTTGGATTGAAAGAAAAGTGATTGAAGATGAATTAGGTAAACGGCTATGTATTAGGCAGTTTATTAGGCTGAGCATGATATATTTTCTTTCAAATGAGTAAATGACCATTTTATGAAATGTTCCATATAACCAGTCTCTTATAATTTAAATGAATTACAATAGTTACGTTCTCTTACATTTATTTAATTTAAGAATTCACCAGTCCCCCTGTGTTTGTGAATAATTTCCATTGACACGTTTTATTGCTGACATTCAATTGTATAAAGTATAAAATAGTAGAAATGCAAATATTAACCAAGTATTTAATATTTATATAGTGGAATAAGGAATCAATATCTATCATTTAAGTAAACAATACCAAAAATTATTAAACATGACGCAAGCTTACCAAATAGGTAAAGTAAACAGACTTGATTAATAACTGTTTTTTTTCGTTACTTTTTTGCATCTATGTAGAATATTTACACTGATTGAAATGAATACGTAACAACAAGTCGACACTAATTAAAACCCTTACTCTCTTTTTGATTTCAAGCAATATTTGTATAGTTTCAAATCTGTTGATTAATAATGTTATATAATATTGGTAGGAGTCGTCCGGATAATGGATAACAGAGTTTTGAGAAGTTTAACTGCGAATACAAAAGTTTAAAGAAGTTTTCTTTTGCATAATATGGACGCAATATGTGTTGCTCAAAACCACCATAAACTTAAATAATGATATTAAATTGAACAACTTAACAATATTGACTATATATTATAACCAATAATACAGGGTTCGTCAGAGAGGTATGGTGTTTTTGAAAAGAATGACACAAGCTTATGTTTGAACGATTTAAAAATTTATTGTTTTTATGCATTAGTCGTGTATTTCTATTGAAGAATACATAACATAAGTCACATCAGTTAGGTGATATCCATTTTTCTCGAGGCATACTTATAGACGGATGGAAAAATCATCCATACTCCTTTCGAGCATGGCGCGAGGAACCCTCAATTTCGCGCCTTGTGGTTTCGAAGAGCTGAAGCTCTTTCCGAACTGACCATGCCGACCTTAGCGGCGATGCCGACCAATATTAAAATGCTTTCTAAATCGTCGCTGTGTGAACACCACAGAACAGACCATCCCGCAACGAGTAGACATCAACCATCTTGAAAACATTCACTCCACGTAGGCGCTCATGGAAGCCGTCTCAAAGACACCATACGTCCCTGGCGGACCCTGTACAATATAATACTTAATATAATACGGAATTTTATTGTCCTTACTAAATTTATATTGTTAGTCTCACCATCTTAGTGCCCTCTGGGGTACCTCAAGGCTCAAATCTGGGAACGTTATTCTTTATCTTATTTATTAATGATGTGTCTCTAATGGATATGTCACATCATCTTTTTGCCGACCACTTAAAATTATTTTTTATATAACAAACTTAGATGATAATTTGAGGTTGTAAAAACTCATCGACCTTGTTGTGTCGTGGTGTTCAAAAAGCAAATTATGAATAAACGTAGATAAATATAAAGTTTGCTCGTATACCTTAAAAGAGCAGCCACTAATATATGACTATTCTCTTAGGTGTACAGCTTCAACATCTTCTGAAAATATTAAAAACCTTGGTGTCTACTTCTATTATAAACTATCGTTCCCTGGACATATCAACCATGTGGCTTTTAATGCATATAAAAGTCTTGGTTTCGTGATTAGAAACACTATACCGTTTAATAACACTGCTACATTGAAATGCTTATATTTTCCGATAGTTTGTTCGAAATTTGAATATTGTAGGATTATTTGGTGTTATCCCAGGTACCTAACTCCTATGAATCAACTTCAAAATATTCAACGGCATTGGCACCATCAGTATCTGAAATTTCGCATAGGCAATCATTACCTAGTAAGAAGTTGCGATTATACTGTTTCTACAAGAATTTGACACACAGTCATTGAACTCTAGGGTGGCTACTAACCTTCCATTTTTATTTAAGTTATTTCACAATAATACAACTGCATTACAAGGGAAAGTATACTTTGTTATTGGGGTGCAAGAACTAACGTACTGTTAAAATCGTCAGTGTATATAGTGTCACACAATTTTAATGCAATATCTATCACTTGTTACTTGAATTATTGTACTTATAATGAGTTACTATCTTTAGAGAAACAACAACTTTTTAGTGTAGTATAAGTTATATGTAACTGAAGTATTTTATCCTATTTCGGTAAAGTTGTTTAGAGGTTATCTTATTTTTTATTTTATAAATGGATTTTTTTCTGTTGGGCTATTACTATTATTATTATAAAAGTATGAGCCATATAATAGTAAGTTTTCCACATTTACGTAAACTAGATAAACGAAATAAGATACTAAGGGGGGGGGGGGGGATGGCATTCAGTAATTAAAAAAAGTTAAGTTCCTCGTTTACTATTTTTATGCAATTTATTATTTTACTTTATTATTTTAATTTATTTCTAAAATAAATTTTCTTTATGAACAAAAACCCTTTCTCTTAGTGTAACTATCTACTTGATGAAAACATGTAGCTAACGTTAGCTTTCCCACATATATATTTAACCGCAGGTAAGATACTTGGATGGAAAATTATTTTTGCATACTACAAGCACACTAGGAGAATATTTAATTAGAGACAAGTTCCTGTAAGGACCAATAAGCTAATCAAGCGGAAATCGGTAAAAGTCGTAGATGTTGTTTGTTTTCAATTAAATTAAAATTAGTTTACAAGAATGTATGACCTTAGCATACCTCAAAAAAAGTCAATGGACTTTGCATATGAAAATAGTCTACTGTATAATTTCCGTAATAAATTTGCAAGTCGTCTATGCTCAACGTAAATTGATGTAAACACGGGAGCGTTTTTCATTAGTACGAGATTTTAATGTGCACTCTCTTATTTATCACATAATAGCTATTGCACAATTTAAAAGTACCTAGTTAAAATAGTGATAACAATAATACTAAATAATAACACTTATACTAGTCATAAATTATATTAATTGCTAAAATGAACTGAGAATGACACTTTTCCAGTTTCTTATTTTTATTAAAATTTCTATTATAAAATAAACTATTCTAAAATTGGCGAAGATTTACTAATTTTAGTTGTTGAAAATAATAAAAAAATATTGTACATCCTATTTTATCATTCAGAAATTAGATAGTTTAGTTCTACGTAACATTGCTCTCAGTTTAATGTTAAGCAATTTAGTGTATTGAGAAACATTCAGTGGCGAAGCGTCCATTAAGGCTGTAAGGCGTAGTGTACCCTACATATTTAGATGGTAGACCCCTTTTTTATATTTCCACTTGCCTTTGCCAAAATGATAAACATTTTCTATTTATATTATCATACATATTTCCATTTAAACTGAAGCGCCGGCAACCGGCAGTGCGCAAGCCTTGGCTGGCCGCTGTCTGGGCTGTCGACAGCGAGCCCAGACAGCGGCTTCGTTTTAATGGACTTTTAAATTTAAAGAGCAATGTTTGATACTATAGCTGTATATAAAAATGCTTTCGGAATATTTAGTATTTGTCTAGATGCACCATATTTATTACAGAGCAACAGTATGTGCCACAGTGTAAGGTATGTATTGTATACATTACACTGGGGTTGTCTAGTTCCCAAAATCAGAGAGGAATTAGTGAGTCTTCTATGTCTAATTCTCATCCTTGTAATTTTCACATTGTCTTCTGGACGGGATAATTGGAAATCGCCATGGTTGTACAATAGGTTTAACGGTGTTTAGCTATACACTGCTAGAAATCCATTGACATTGCCATGACAGTCTTATTATTTTTTTAATTTCCATTTCAATATCCATGTGATGAGCGGAGATATTTTCAATAATTTCGTGATGAGTTGCTTCCCTTGTTGTCTTTCGCTAAATAATTCATTTCATTCTATCCTTACATGATCAAATATTGTTGTGAAATGATGAGATTCTGAATTTGTAAGATGCGAGGATTAGAATTAGTTTTATAAAGCTTATAATGAACTTGGGGTATTCAATATATTATAGAGTTCGAAGGACAGCATGTAATTCAATTTTATAAATTAATGTGTATTTGGAAGGGACCAGAAGAAAGGTACACCAGAAGTGAGAAAATCTGGCGTTACTTCATGTTTTGTTTGCGGTTTTAAAATCATCAATATACATATATTACTTGACTATTGGGATATGATGGATGATAGGTGGATGAGAATAAGTTAGTTAGTTTCTGATTTTGAATCAAATCAGAATTTAAAGTATATATCAGGTACAATCAACAACCAAGAAGGGATTTCATGAGAACTTTGCATATATATACTATGTATGTTTATAAAATAAAGCACATGTTCGATGTTTCAGCTAATTTTGCACAAACTGGTTTAATAATTTTGAGACGATTTTTATAGGTATATTTCATGTTTACTTTCGTCAAATATTATCTTAAAGTTCAGATATTGTGGCTGGATTCAGTAGCTTGGTTCTAGCTAGCTTGAGCTTGGTAGTTTGAGTAAAGTCGTAAATTATACAGGTACATCAATAATCACTTCTTGGTAGTGTCAAGGTTTTGTATAGTTGAATTAACCTCCTCAACTAAGACTTTTACGGTCTTAGCTGAGGCGGTTAATTCAACTAATGTTTTAATGATATTTAATATTTTTTACATCTGAATGAATTGAATGAGTATACTATAACTTATAATTCTGGAACTCGATGAGGTTTACATAGTCTACAAAAATGCATGGTCTTTATTTTCATTGTGGAAAATTTAAATTGATTGTATGTTCTTTCCATTACCTTAATAACATTGGTTTGAAGTTACTCTTCAGGTTCGTTTGAGTTATTGGAGCAGAAAATGGTATTGTCGTCTATGTACATACATTTTTGAACTAATCTTCAAAAGGACTGTTTACTAATATGATAAACATGACGCTCTAAGTAGATTCTTGCTACTCAAGTAGATATTCCATTTTCAATTTAATGTTTTTTTCTGATGACATTTATAGCTCTTTACATAGTTCACACAGTTTATAATTCACAATGGAACTACATGTTAGAGAGTCAGTCAGCATTATCATTATTGTCATTGAAAGAAATAAATTAACAGATCTCAATATTTAACCATTAAGAATTTATAGATAGTGTCATTTAGTTGTAATTAGTAGTAGTATTGCATTACTATTTAGTAGTATATGAATTATATATATATATATATATATATATATATATATATATATATATATATATATATATATATATATATATATATATATATATATATATATATATAGAACTATTTTCAACATAATGTATTATTTAATTTGCTATTGATATATCGCAGACGTAATAATTTCTCAATTTTTTTTTTGTACTAATGATAGGGGACTGGGCGAATTGTTTTTAAAAATACAAATCTTCGATATGACGATAACGCTTATTCTAAATATAAAAATATACTTCTACTTTATCAATATTAATAAATATTTTATATTAGTAGCCTACGTAAAGTAATAATGGAAATATCTATCACAAAAAGTTTTTCTAATTTTATATATTAAATTGAAGAACACCATGAAATTTCTTAACGCTAAACAGGAAAGGGCATACAGTTTTATCTTATGGTTAATAGCTTCTTTATATTGTCAGAGAAGAGGTAACAACTAACATCCGACTACTTATCTAAGTCGTACTTATGAAAGTAGTTAAGTATTATACTCCTTGTTATATTTACAAAGTGCTTCACAAGATCATTAAGTTTCCATACACATTACAACGGATAACATTCATGCCTATTTTAGAAATATAAAAGTTGTCTCAGGCTTACAATAAAACCTCAAATTATTTAATATCCCGAATTAATCAGAAATAACTAAAATGGCGAAATATATTTACTGTAATATATGAAATAAATATATTAATTTTCAAAATTCATTAATATAATAATCTATAGACTAAAATTTAAATATACTGGGCGATTTAGGTAGATACATTACAAAAGAAAGTGCGTATTTTAATAGCACAACCAATAAAAGTATATTTCTATATTATTGAAACATTCTGCTCGATGAGATCATTTCGGCTGCTGATATCCCTTTTGCTTAATTGGATAAATATGGGGTTAGCTATATGTAAATAAGTAAAAATACATGAAGTGAAGATTCTTAAACCCAAGATAATTATTCCACAGTGATCGTCATAGTGTTTAAGTATATACTAGAATTAAATTGGATCTAAAATATTTATTTTACAAGATCTTTTTACCCTGCATACAAATGAGCTTTTGCTTCTATTGTTTTTTTTTCATACGAATCAATTTTGACGTTGAATATCCCCAAAATGTTGACCTTTTGGCAGATATACTTGAAAAGGAAAGATATAAGGAAAGTAGTAGGGACAGTAGTATCCATTACATAATAAATAAAGTAGTTTTTTTCTAGATTATTTCATTGTTATTACTGTATTAGTTATAGAGTTTTACTTATCATCTTCTATTCGTTATTTTGGTTATCATCCTCAATCAAATTCTTTAGAAGAAATCCCAAGATTGTACCTGTTGGCCACTCTTTAAATTTCCGCTGAAGAAGCTGATAGAATAGAATAATCAGCGAAATGTCAAGATGAATTTAATGATGACAATGGCATTACTTGAAAGAATTTCCTTAACTGGACGACGCACAGTGGGCAAAATTTCTCAAATAGATCCAATGGAGGCGGTGGTGTGTGCTATCCACCTCAAAATGAATAGGTGTCGTCTGAGAGACGTCCCCGATCATAATCAGTCAAAACTCGATCGATCCGACACGATTTAGTTGGGTTATCGTGCTAACAAGAATAAATGCCGACGACAACGATGACACACACACAGCAGAAATTTTTTAAAAACAATTTTTGTTTTATTTTTAGGCCGAAAAACGAAAAATAAACCCAAAAAAAAATTTGTTATTTCACTTTTTCTTTACACGATTACATTACCATTCCGCTTAGAGTGGAGTGCGGAAAAGTAAAAAAAAACTGGAAACATTACTTCTTAAATAATTTTTGAAGAAAGCGTTTAATATCCTTATTTTACAAAATACATATTTAGTAAATATAGTAGGGGATACAATCCTACATAAATAATTGAACACATAACCAGCCTCCTACCACCAAAATTAGACAGCAATAACTAAAACACCATATGTAAAATAAGGAAACTAGAAAACTGTACGCAAACAATAAATTCAGTTAAATAATAATTGCTTGAAGAATCAATTTTTAAATTATCTACATATTGACATTTATATACATGTATATAAATCACTATATATAAATAATTACTATCACTGTCGGAAATTTCGAGATCATCATCATCTTCATCACAATCTGCCTCATCCGAATCGGGAATATTGAGGCTGATTGGAGAAGATTGCAATAGACTAGCAAATTCGGAATCAAGAACATGGTTACGATTCTTTGGAGTTTACGGAAATTGGCAATAAATGGGTTAGATAATACCAATAACGTCGTCAATATATCTCTCTACAAAGTCTCTATACTGCTTCACAAAAGAAATTGATTTTTTTTCTCAGTTGTATGGTGGATAATATAGTACTTACCTACTCATCTCGTTGAATCCCACTTCAAGGAAAAAATATAGATGCAACTTAAACGTCGATAGAACTAATACTGTTAATGATTCATTGTTTATAAACAATTTAACCAAAACGAGGAGTTGATACTAGGCGATTTAACTTTTAAACTAATCAAATATAGAAAATCTTAAAATTTAGTATTGCTTTTTGTCCATCTATATTGGCCGTTTTGCCCACTGTGAGTCTTTATTATACCATTACATAATTAGTGTATGTTATCTACTGGTTAACATGATCTAGAGGGCTTGTCTTTTTAGCTTTTACTGGTAAGATCTCTGTGATCGATGTATGTTCATTTGATATGCTTTACCAATGCTTGAATATTCGAAGTAACAATATTACCGCCTTATTATATATAAACGAAAATAAAGAAAAAACTATTAGAACAACAACTAGGTTAATTTTAATGTTCGGCAAACCCCGACAATATGATTTTCCAAAAAAAAAATATCTGATTGACCCATTGTTGCATTGTCTAAGAATTCTAGAAGAATATGTTACTATGATAATAGTGTTAATAGTTTCTTGGTCTATTCTAGAGTGGCTGCACTGGAGTGACTGCTACATTAATGAATATAATATGTAAATTAAGCCTGTGTAAACATTATCTCCACAAATTGACAGAGAGATTACATATTTGTGATAACTATTTATGTACTATAGAACAGGAATATAATGAGACACTATCAGTAGATTTCCCTGCAATGCAGGCAATACTGGATTATTATTTAGTTAATTATACTTTTGATCAATAAAGGACATGACCACTTTGAGACAAAGGGTATAATTAACTTCAAAGTTAATTATACTCTAATTAAGAAAGTGTCTCATTATATTCTTTCTTCTTTCTTAATAACCCCTTAATGATACACAGCGATGCGATTCCTATGATTTAGTCAATACTGGTGGTATATTTATAGAAATTAATATTTGCATATATTTTAATAACAGACAAGACTTGCTCTGCGTATATAATATGGATGCCAGCTATTATGTCATATTATGTCGGAGTCCCTTACACGGTTATAACATAATAATGTTATTTTTATTGTAGTCGCAATATACGAACTGGTTCCAGTATTGGGGATATCATTGTATGATTGAGTGTATATCCCAAAGGGGAGAAATTGGTGTCTCCTTTGTGTTTGTCCTTGTATGTATGTGTAACTTTCCCTTCTGCAGCCTAGAGCTTTAGGAGCAGGAAGTTTATTTATATTTTTCTAAGATTTCTATTAGTGATATAAAAAAATTTAAAAAATTCAATGTAAAAAGGGCATTTTATTTTATATAGAGTATCTCATTTGGAACATTTGTGAATGAAACTAATAATATTTTACAGACTGCGGTTTTTTATTCTTTAACATAAAATGGGGAAGATACGGTAGCAAACGGAAAAGAATATCGTTCATATGACCGCCTCGACTTATCTGACATGATGTTATTCGTTTAGCAAAATTGTCCATAACATGTTCACATAAAACTGGCTCTATTTCTTGAACAACATGTTGAATGCTTGCCTTGAGGCCATTGATTGTTGTTAGCTGGATGGTGTTAAGATTTCTATTTAGTTTATGGCAGTGGATTTATTAGGGTCACAGTAAATCGTTTCGTTCCCTTAAAAATGTACTTATTATGGAAACGGTCGGCTGTATTTATTTCGGAATCCTTTATTACTGTGCGGAATTATATTGAACTTTAACTTCCCGTAATTTTGTATTTTTTAATAGTAGCCTGTTCCATCATATTCGATAGTCAAAAAGTGACACAAAAGCCACCCCATCGCGTCACAACAGATGATAGGGACAGGCTATAAAACACGTTTTCCTTGACATAACCCTAAAGAAAAAAGTAAAGTTATGTTTAATAACATGATCTAGCGGGTCAATTGATTTTGTCAAAATGTTGTTGCACATATTAGTATCACGTTATTTATTTTCTAACATCTAATTAACAAATGTACGACGTTGTAAGTTTTTAACTGTATCTGTTGAAGTATATATTTTTATTACATAGATAAAATGAATAATTTTTTCCAATTCCTGTTGGAAAATTGTCGATAATAGAAGAGCTAATTTCATGTGGATGGCATGAAAATATTTCTGTTGTGTAAATTGGTTTTGAGTACATTTGGTGAATTGTTTTGACAACTATGGTACAAAATAGTTGAGGTAATATTGGCAGGGTATTATAGATAAGTTTATTTGTATTGCATGATATAATTATTTATATTTATTTAAAGATAATATAATTATAATTATCAATAAACATCGATTTTAATAAAAAATAACATTGGTACTAATTTTCAATTAACGGTGTTAAATAATTAACGTTGTTTCGTTGGTTCTTCTTGAAGCGGCGACTTATGATGAAAGGGGTCCAAGGAATCCGCTGTTTGCGGCGTCTTCCAGTCACACCAAGACTCTGAGCATTTCTCGTGCTGTGGATTTTCGTCGATTGATAACTTATAAAATAAGGTCGCCCATATTTCATTTTTCACATTTTACAAGGAGTTCGGATTCCGACGTATTGCCAAGCCATAATAAATTGTTAATTGATCAATTAAGTTAATTTACCTTTTCCTCCGAGGCCATGTTTTTTTAAATTTCTAAATAGGGGAAGAGCGTAAAATTTCAAAGAAAATATTTTTTTTTAGTGGAAAACATTTTCTGTTCGATATTCTAATGGATTCAAAGAATCTTTTAAGCTACTAAAAAAAATCTATTTCTTGAAAAATTTAGAGTGATGTTATCCCTTAAGGGGTAGAAGGGATTTTAAACGCGCACTGTATTTTAAATATGTAATATTTTTAAGAACAGAAATTTATACCTCTTGACGTCAAAATAAATTTGATGCTCTCACGGTTAAATAAAAACTGAACTCACGACTCGTTTCCAGAGCATTTTTCACTAGAAAAGTATTCATCTAACACATAAGGCGTATAATTAAAATTAAATTTATAATAATGTATGGCTTTCCTAATGTCACCAATCCACGGTCTATTGGCGACCCTCTAAGTTAATTCCTCATATTAAACGTAATTGATGATCCAAGCACGTTCGAGTTAAAAAGTATACTGCATACCCCCATTCCCATCGTTTAAAAGTCATAATTAGACATAAAGGACCGATTCACAATGAATCGTCTTTGAAACATCAATCAATCCAAGAGATATTCTGTCATCGTACGTGACTTGGTGCATCTAAGCAACCCTTGATGACACTATTAACAAAGAACATATGCGCCACCCAGAGAATTCTTAATCTGAAGTTCCCAGAAGCGGTCCATGTCGGCATGTCTATCGTTTAAACGGAACCCATATGTGTTTAACAACCCGGGACCCGTACAGACAGACGGTGGGTAATTTAAAACATTCGGGTCTTAAATTCAGCAAAAACTGCAGTTACAAATAATATTAGTAGAACGGCAACGTTACTGGCTTTCACGCCCATTGGCTGTGGATCTGAAAACAGTGTCGTAGTTAGGGAAAATGGTTATTTGTAATTGTTTTTCTTATATTAACAGGCTCGCCCCGTACACAAAGGCAAGGTTGTGTCGCGCATGATTAGGGTTGTCACCCTTTATTTGAGAAAATAAAGTATATTGGTTGTTAAAGGTAGGATAAAAGTACATTGTATCAAAATAAAATATTATTTATTTTACTTATTTTGTTTAAAACATATTTTTTATTACTTTTAGCAATATTCAACAAATAATTGTCACTGCCAAACAGCTTCACACCAGATCGTAGCATGAGAAGAGAATATAGGGATGTGATAACAATTTTATAAGGGGAAGAGGTATAGTTAAATGTATGGTAGGCCATATGAAAATGGTAAAAATAAAACAAAGACACTAACCTAAAATGATTATGCCGAGGTATATATCCTAATTTTTAAAATAAAGATCAATTGTTCGGTTTTTTTATGTCCAGCGAAAACGCCTATCACTGTTTCTTCAAATGTTGGAGACGATCTCATATCTTCTAACAAGGCACTTTCAATATTTATTAATGCTAAAGCTGACAGTGTTTCTTGCTTTTGAGAATTTCGCAGAAAAGTCTTTATTCTCTTTAAACATAAAAATGTTCTTTCCGTGGAACTGCTTGTGGCAGGAATAGTCAATATTAAACGACACAATTTTGATGACTTCGGGAAAATAGAAGATAATTGAAGGAACATAATATATTGCTGAAGCTCAAACACAGTGCTCTTTTACTTTTCCGCACGCCACTATAAGCGTAAAAGTAATGTAATCGTGTAAAGAAAAAGTGAATAACCAAAATTCTTTTTGAGTTTATTTTTCGTTTTTCGGCCTAATAACAAAAAAAAAAAGGTTTTTAAATATTTTTTGCTGTGTGTGTGTGTCGTCGTTGGCATTTCTTGTTAGCACGATTACTCAATTAAATCGTGTCGGATCGATCGAGTTTCGACTGATTCTGATTAGAGACGCCTACCAGACGACATCTATTTATTTTGAGATGGATGGGACACACCCCACCCTGTCCATGGGTCATGAGAAAGCATGAGGGTGAACTATTTGAAAAATGTAAAACTGTTGCATAGTACATATATTCTGCATTTATGTGTTGGTTTATTTTTTCTCGGCCACTCAATTTCGAGATGTTCTACGTGCGGAAAAGTCCGTCTTAAAGTTTTAAAACTGTTTATTTCATATCGGGATCACTATAAATCACTGAAAGTTCACTTCTTAAACGATTTGCGTCAAAAAATGTTCGATATGTATCTACTAAAGAAGAAAAAAGTTCGTCAGGAAAAAAGTTTACGAATAAAGTAAATTGTGTGGAATCTAGATTTAAGAATTTCAGTTTAGAAATTTCACTAAACCGTTCATTAATGTTCAAAGTAATAACGTTCAAAATTTCATAAAATAATCGTGCGTATGTGCTTTCCTTATCTTCTTCAGGATCTTTAAATCCGAACGCATTTTTTTACTTGGTGGTTGATTTTCTAACACAAATCTGTCCATATGGTTCCAAGTGTCACTAATCCAAGTAAAGGAATGCGTTTGGACTCAATTCCTGAAGAAGATAAGAAAAGCACCTATGCAAGATTGTTTTATGAAATTTTGAACGTTATTACTTTGAACATTAGTGAACGGTTTACTAATGTTAGTGCGTAGGTGCTTTTCTTATCTTCTTCAGGAATTGAGTCCAAACGCATTCCTTTGCTTAGTGGTTGATTTTCTAACACAAATCTGTCCATACGGGCCCAAATGTCACTAAACTCATTTCTCATTTTTTGAATATATGATTTGCAATCGTCGATCTTTTTATTGCAGTAACTAATCTGATATTTTTGTCTGTAGAATCTTAAACTTACTCCCGGAATGTGGTAATGTTGCAGAAAACACTGCTAAGAAATAATTAAAATCAAAGTCACGCAATAAAGTTTTTAAAAGTGTCGAATCCTACCTTTGGCGGGTTTTATTTTTTGAAACTTTATCTGATCGTGCAGAAACACGAGAAAGGGGTCGAGGATCGCTTCTGGGTATAATTCAATGCCTAGCTTTAGCCCGAGGAGTAGTTGTTTCCTAGAGCGATTATGTAATAGCTTTGTTATTCGGGAACTACTTTGATAACCGCTTGGCGGCTTGGTGGTTCCTTTCTCGATTTCCCACTTATATGTTACTGACAGAGATCGTATCGATAAAGATGTATACGCCATAAAGTTCATTCGGCATTTGTCCTGAATCGGCGTACCGTGTACGGCACTGATGAGAACTAATAAGTTCGAAATAGCTGTATGTCGTTCGGTTCCGATCCGGGACAAATGTCGAATCCTACCTTTGGCGGGTTTTATTTTTTGAAACCTTATCTGATCGTGCAGAAACACGAGAAAGGGGTCGAGGATCGCTTCTGGGTATAATTATATGCCTGGCGGGGCTTTAGCCCGAGGAGTAGTTGTTTTCTAGAGCGATTATGTAATAGCTTTGCTATTCGGGAACTACTTTGATAACCGCTTGGCGGCTTGGTGATTCCTTTCTCGATTTCCGACTTATATGTTACTGAATGAACATGATATTATATTATATTGGTATTTTAAAAGAGTATTTGATGATGTTTGTGAAAAATGTGGATATCTACTTTTGAAGTTATTATATCTTAAGTATTCCCAATAACAATCTTCTCGATTTTTGAGAAATCCATTTATATGACAAAAAAATTTATATGACATTATTCTTTATTTTGTTTTGTTTTTATATTTAATAAATGTTAATAATAAATAATTAAATAATAATTAATCCTATTATTATATTTATATGCATAATAACTTTATTATTATGCATATAAATATAATAATAGGATTAATGATTTCAATATCGATCGACGAAATTGATTCTTTTTAATTTTCAACTAGAAGTAATGAGTGTAATTAAATATACGGTTAATATTATATTCTATTTGTAACAATATACTACTTCAAATAAAATAGTATGTACGAACAGAAGTACAGTTTTGAGAACTAATAACGATAAGCTATAGATTTTTTGAACCTCTGTAACTTTTTTATCGGTTTGTCGATTTGTTATATATAACTAATTTATATAACTAATTTAGGTACCACTGGGTGGCCAAAAAGTAAGCCACGCCTTCACCAAGATTCCCAATAAGGAAAATTACGATCAAATTTTTGGTCTTTTAATGATTTACGTAAAATAAATCCTAGAAAAATCAAACTATGTGAAATCAAATATTTTCTCGTACTTTATTGTTCTCATAAAGTATAGAGTACAATTGCCCGAAATAGCGCAAAATACTTTATTATAAAGTACAGGTGGTAACCCTATGCATGATTATACCCAGGTGTGGTAATACCTTAAAATTTAAAAGTAAAAAAATATAGATAACAATAAAAAAGTTTCAATTGGTAACACAAAATTTTTTTGTAAAAGTTCCCTTCTTTTACATGAAAAGAGGAATTGCAGTAATTAACATAACAAGAATTTCAGGAACTATTATATTGCTTCCTATTTATTTATTTGTTATTTGCTTTCACTCTTTGCGACAATATAACCGAATTACACCACGAAAATAATATTAAAATTATTCAAATGCCACTAGGCAATAATAGTATCATTTATTTGGTAGATCACTTGATATGAAAACATGAATTGTGAAATCTCAAACAATATATGTTTGAGCTTAGGCAGATTGGCTTGAAACGAGCGAACAACCCTCTTTTCCTCTTTGTCTTTCTATGAGTTTGCGACATACGAAACTTTTTACAGTAACTACATCAAGGTTTGGAATATATTAGATAAAATTGGTATTCGGCAATGAGGAGTAAATGGTCGGATTAGTCGATTTAGTTTCTTGATAGTACATTTTACTTTTCCGCACACAACTATACGCAGAAAAGTAATGTAATCGCGTAAACAATTTTTTCTAGCGTTTATTTTTCGCTATTCGGCCTAAAATCCGAAAAAGAAATCGTTTTTAAACCATTTTGTGTGTCGTTGTCCTTGACATTAATAAAATTTCTTGCTAACACGATAACTCAACTAAATCGTGTCTGATCGATCGGATATTAACTGATTCTGATCGGGGCGTGTCCCAGAGGACACCTATTAATTTTGAGGTGGATAGAACACACTCTACCATGTTCATGGGTCATGAGAAAGCACAATAGTGGACTATTTAAGAAGTTTTTTTGTTAGCACGATCACTCAATTAAATCGTGTCGGATCGATCGTGTTTCGACTGATTCTGATTAGAAACGTCTACCAGACGACATTTACTGATTTTGAGGTGGATAGGATACACCCCCCCCCCCTATTCATGGGTCATGAGAGAGCACGATGGTGAACCATTTGAAATAAACAGTTTTAAAACCTTAAAACGGACTTCTCCGCACGTAGAATATATCTATCTCAAAATTGAATGGCCGAGAAAAAATAAACTAACACATAGATGCAGAATGTGTGTTTTATGCGACAGTTTTACTTTCTTCAATTTATCTTAAATAGTGCACCATCGTGCCTTCTCATGGCCCATGGACAGGGTGGAGTATATCCTCTCCACCTCAAAATCAATAGATGTCGTCTGGTAGACGTCTATAATCAGAATCAGTTGAAATCTGATCGATCCGACACGATTTAATTGAATGATCGTGCTAACAAAAACAATTTCTCAAATAGTCCACCATTGTGCAATCTCATGACCCATGAACAGTGAGAGTGTGTTCTGTCAACCTCAAAATCAGCAGCTGTCGTTTCTGGGTGATATCCCCGATCAGAATGAGTCAAGACCCGATCGATCCGACACGATTTAGTTGAGTTATCGTGTTAATAAAAAATTCTCAAATAGTTTACCATCGTGCTTTCTAATGACCCATGGATTGGATGGGGTGTGTCTTATCCACCTCAAAATTAATAGGTGCCGTCTGGGAACGTCTCCGATCAGAATCAGTCAACATATAATCGATCCGACACGATTTAGTTGAGTTATCGTGTTAACAAAAAAAAATTCTCAAATAGTCTACCATCGTGTTTTGTCTTGACTCATGAACAGGGTGTGTCCTATCCAACTCAAAGTCAATAGGTGTCATCTGGGAGACATCCCCGATTAGAATCAGTCAAAAGCCGATCGATCCGAGACTATTTAGTTGAGTTATCGTGCTAACAAGAATAAATACCGACGACAACGACACACACACACACATACACACACACACACACACACACACACACACACACACACACACACACACACACACACACACACACAAACACACACACACACATACACACACACACACACATACACACACACACACACACACACAATATGGTTTAAAAGCCATATTTTATTAGGCCGAAACACGAAAAATAAACCCTAGAAAAAGATTTTTACACAATTACATTACTTTTTTCGGGTATAGTGGAGTACAGAAAAGTAAAAAGTGAAACTGTCATATAAAACATATATTCTGCATTTATGTGTTGGTTTATTTTTTCTCGGTCACTTAATCTCGAGATAGAGATGTTCTACGTGCGGAAAAGTCCGTTTTAAGGTTTTAAAACTACTTATTTTGCTTTATTTTGTGATAGTATATTTTACTAGTAGTTAGTACATTTTTTAGTATGCGTATATTATTTTTGAGGTAATTATTATTAGATTTATGTTTGGACGTGGATAGTTTTTTTTAGTGGCAATACCGCTATCTGATGTTGGTAGTTAAGAGAACACAATTTTTTTTGCGTATAATTAACCATATTTTTTTGTAGGTTACACAACGACTGTTATTTCACCCAATAAATCTGATTGGCTGCGGCAATGGCCACTGTCAGGCAGCCAACAGAGCACAATTTGAATATTTGGTTTAGTTGATTTTTTAAATAATCATTGCCATTAAATTTAAATTTTTGAAATTGTACAATCGTTTTTCTTTATTTTTTATATATATATCTAATCTATACTGACGCTAATTTAATTATTAATGTAGCGTATGTAAAACGATGTTCTCTTTCATATTCCATAATAAAAGAGGCGGTTGACATTAAACAAATCTTAATGAGGTCATACCTCCTACACAAATCACCATGTATCAATTATATTTTAAAAAACGCCAAAAGTTTTTCATCGAGTTTATAACAAAGTTATTCATTATTTTACTAAAGCACTGTATGTATAGGCAATTAATACGATTAGTTAAAACTATCTTATGCTTAATTTCAATTAATGTCCAGTAGATATTTCAATGATTTAATATAAGTTGTTTTTTGTTAACTTTCCACGACTCCTAAACTATGCCTTCTTGAGCCACGTTAAGATATTTATATGGACGATAGTTATAGTTCGTATTTAGATATGTTTTCTCAGTGTAGTGATGGCTTAGCTCAAAAATTTAAGCCATTCCATCCTTCTCGGTCTGATAAAAATTATACAATACGAGTTGCGTTTCGGGGCCTTATTTACGATAAGCACTCCCTTCATAATATTGATCTAAAAAAGCAGAGCAAAAGAAATGATTCATCTTCATGAATCTGCAATGAGGCTAAATAAAGAATATATCAAGGTCGTTTCAGCTTTGTTTTAGTTGGTTAGCAAAAAATCCAAAACCAGCTCTCGATGGCTATAACATTCTTTCCTTGCTGACAAACGCTGTAAGAATGTTCACGGTGGTGTATTGGGTTATACGGTTTATAAATGGCTTATGTTTTTTCTATTCGATATTTATTAAATCAAAGGCCACTTTGCGAATTTTAGTTTATAAAATATTTGCGGTTTTCATCTCTCGGTTTGTTTCTACCGGCCTACTTGTAAATATAGGATTTTTAAAACAGGTTCTACTAGTGCGATATAATATTTTAACAATAGTCCATTATTTATTAACTATAGCGTGTCTAAGCCACTTGTCATTTACTGCATTCTCTTGAATGTATTTTGAAAATGCATTCAAGGAAAATGAGACACGCTGTATACAAAATAGACAGTTACATTGACAGATCTTAAACAAAAATAAACCGTGAATATTTAGAAGTTTATAATGATACGAACAAAAACGATCGCAGATATCAAAATATCTGTTCCATTTGTAAATGTGACCGATAACGTGAATGTTTTTATTCAATTTTGTAGATAAACGTTTCTATGTAAATTTAAATATTTCAAAAACTATTTTAGATAAGGTAATATCTTGGAGGAAAAACGCATATTTGTCAAATACTTTTCTGTAGATTTATATAATTTATCATACAAGGTTTTTAATTTATATCCGCGCCTACGTTGTTAAGTAATAATGAGAGTGAATACGCATGAATAAATGACATCGACTTGCATTACAATAGATGTTCGATAATTCTCTTTTCTACAATTGCATTATATAAGGGACCAGAATCTTTAGTGTATTGTACGAACGAACTACCACTTAAAAGACTATCGATAACGTCATAACTGGAATAATTTTGATGTCATACAAAAGATGTATGTCAACATAAAACTTGTCAGCATTAAGTTTCTCTCCCTATGAAAATTTTAATGAATTTGACTTAACCTTTACCCGCTGCATAAACAAATTTTGAATATTGTGTACATCTTTGACAATATTTTGAGGGGAAATATTACAAATAATGTTTCATTCACTGTTGTAAACAGTCAATAACGATGAATAATATATATATACATATTTCACAAACTCTTCCATGAAAAACTATCCTGACTGGAAAATCTCAAAGCTATTGGGATATTTCCATAGTTTTAGTTAAGCTTTAATCTGAAGTCTCAGGTTGAACCATTGTTTATAGTTATTAAAAATAAGCGTTGTTTCAATAATGATTTCCCAATTTATGAACGGCATACATCTTAATTAATTATCACAAATAGAATACAATAAAGTAAGTAAACATTTTTTCAGTGTAGTAATTTAATGAAATAATAAATTATTGTAGACAGAAAATAATTAATGGAGGTTAAATATTTTTATTGGTCACATTTGTTCACATAAATTTGAATAAATCTGCAATGAAATATATTACAAAACAAACGAGAAAGTTTTTATTGGAAACCGAAGAGAATATAATCAGTTTTCGAATTTTTAAGCCAAGATGAAATAAATTGGTTATTGAATTATTACCGCGGTTCTAGTTCAGAACACAGTTTATCATTGATCGTAGTTACAAACGCCCCACATCCATGTATATTTATTATACATGTAAAAATTTCAATGCTATCAAAAATGAAAATAAGTTAATGAGTAGACTCAAAATCCTAAAAATAAATTTTAAATTGGATAGATTCAACTGCCTATACAATGAATTTACTCTCCACAAATTGAAATTACGATGGGCAATTAGGTTGATTGCTCGACGTGGAACTAATAGAAGTGCAGTACTTTACCCCGTGTACTCATGTATGGAATGTTATCATAGTCTCCTGTAAATGTGGTTGAGATAATGTAAGTCGTACTCTGGTCCAGAGTGATAGACTGGACCCAGTACTGGGGGTGTAATTATTGTAGGTTTGGGTTCGAATTCTACGGACGGAGTTTGGCATCCCTCCTTAAGCACTGATGTGTTTATTCTCGTCTCTATGTGTAATTTCCCCCCTCTCCGCAGCCTACGAATTTAGGGGAAAGAAGTCGATTTGTTTAAGTTCAAGTTTCAAAAAAGAAACATATAAATATTATGTCTAAAATTTGTCATCATTTCTAAAATACAGGAGATATACATTGCTGACGATTACATTATTTTTATAACCAATATTGTCTCATTAATACTTTATGTTAAGTCGCAGAAATGTGTATTAAGCTTAAAAATAATTAATTTCATAAAAAAACACGTAACGTCTATAATAATAACTAAGGTAATAAATTAACGAGTTAGAATATTAATTAATAATATAAATAATACCCTCAAGGACGGCGCTAAACTCAACTTAGTTTTAATTAACAATCAGTCAAATCTTAGTAAACATAAATTAAAATTTTTTCTAATATTTTTAATAGTTTTGACTAATTAGAAGGATACAAAAATTGATGTCCAGATAAGCATATTATTTTCTTATAAGTTGACAGAAATTAATTCTGACGCAGTTATTATTATTTTCAACGTTAAAGACAAAAGAGATTTGTATGTCATCGTTACTTAAACACTTATTGACACGTAAAAGAAAGAATTTGATAATTCGATCACTGTCTTCTATACTTCTACTACACTTCTTGTAATACTACTTAACAGAATATACTTTTATTCATTACGTGAAATACATACAAATAATTAATATATTTTTACAAAGTAAATAGAAGGCAAATATGTATGTTAATAATAATAATCAATAATTAAGAATAATTAATAACAGCTTCCCTTTTATTAGAATGATGCTATAAAGCTTTATTTAGTATATATTACTAAATAGTATTGTGGAATGGTACAGAGGGAATTTATGGTATTGTACGTGTGTATTTCTAGTAAATCCGATTGTGAGATTAAAAAACTTTGAAAATACGTCATTGTCGATCTGAAATTTAAAGTTAGCTACTCTAAGGTTGTGTATCTACGGAATAGAAGTTCTTATCAATTTTACATCATCAGACGGGGTACGAACACCGATTTGGCTTAAAATAGAGATGTAGAATTCACCAAATTTTGGTGTTAAAGATATATCTTCATGGTGTCATATAAACAGCTATTTAGTTAAACTTTAGTTCAATATACAATATTGAGATTACATTTCTCATAAAGTAAAACAGATTTTAATATGAGTAATATACACCCCAACTTCTATTGCGCACATTGTTTAAAGAACATTAAATAATTTTTGAAATGGAATGCATTCCACTGATGAAGTGCAAGTTTCGGAAATACCTATAAATCAAGTATCATATACATACATCAGTAACGCTTTCAATGTGTTACATATTATATTTGTAGTACTTGTATTTGTTTCATACAAGTTGTCTTTTAAATAATTCTATCCTATTGCCATCTCATTGATACTCTTGTCAATCAGTAGCTAATATTTGTTTCTTATAAAGGGCCATGGGAAAATTATACTTTACTTAAACTCAAAATATTGATAATTTAATGAAATTTACGATATTCATGTTATACAGAATCCTGTCTTATTATTAGATTAAGACTTAGAATAGTATTGTACTTGATAATATTATATCGGGACTCACAGCATTCACATACAGGATGTTATGTTTAGAGTTTAAAGGTATACCAAAGTCAGTTCGGTTCATAATTAATCAGGTACATAATTAGATCCTTTCGCGCTTTATCTCAAAAATACATTGTGTTTTATCACATTTATTGCAACTCGCGAAACTTAAGGAAAAACACTTCTTAGAACATTCCTACCGCCTCAGCAACAGAAATGTTTTAAATAGAGAAACGTCTAGTTATTCCTTAGTAATCCTCAGTTATTCGCCAAGTAACTTCAGTACTTCAGTAATCCTCAATCAGCAAGTAAGCATCTACTAATCATGGAATAAGTTTCAAGTTTAAAAGTATAAAAAAAGGTTACTCCTTTTTTGACATAAGTATGTGTTTAAAATCGTAAATTGAAAATAAATAGTTTTTAAAAAGTAAAAATAATAAAAACTGATATAAAATATAAAATTAATTAATTACTTAACAATTAGGTATATTACTGAAATAAGGAGATTACTATACTCCACCCCATCTGCAAATGTCTTATATAATAAGGACTAAACAAATTAGGCCAAAACAGCTGCCCTCCTGGTTACATGCTGACGACGAGTACTGAATTATATGGCGAAATTTGCCGACAGAGTTAGCACTAAAATACAGTGATTCAGATTGTTATAAACCCTCAAGAAACATGTAAAATATCACCTATCTCAGGATATTGCTAACTGCAGACTGGTTTCGACCTTACCTTGGGTCTCGTCAGTGCAGTGTAAGCGAGTATACCTTTGACAGATGAGGCTCACATCTTGTAGATGCCGTTACGTTCTACCGCAGTAGAACGTACCAAGCGCCATCTCTTGGTAGTTTCGAGAACAATCTAAATCGAAGTAAAGCTTGATCAAAGGCATACTCGTCATAAAGTAACGCATAAAAATGACAGATACAAAATATACTTTTATATTACCTTGTTTACTTTATCGTCGCGAAACGCAAATACGTTGGGTACATATACATACAACATAATATCCATTCGGTGAAATCATTCAGCGATAAATAAAATTCAACACATTTATTCAACCATTTTGGCAAATAAATGTAATAGACCTGATCAATATTGTTAATTTTTATTTCTTAAGACAACCAACAGCATTTGGGCATAAGTTGGGTAATGAGAAATCGTGAACAGACATATTGCCCCATTTTTCAACAGTGTCAACGTAAAGACTACAATACATAGATGCGTACTCTAGGAATAATTACCACGTAAATTGCGTAAAGTGTACTTATATTATGATGTATTTATATTAATTTTATACCTAAACTTTATAAAAGTTTTCAATTATAGCGGTATAAAGTTTTACCAATTACACTGATATTAAGTTTTATACCAGAAATAGTGAAATACACCATTTTCATCGCCATTAAAAGTGGTGAAGTTTTACCACAGCAGATTTTCAACAATGTAAAAAGAGTAAATGTTGAAGTATCTTATTTTCTTTTTATCACCACGAACATCTTTCAGATGACAATGTGAAAATTACAGATTCGTTTATAATTAACCGAGATTAATAATGAACGATAACTATCCATTAATATATTATTATAAGTGTAAACAAAGTGTGGAAAAAAGTAATTTATGGGAAAAATAAAAATGTTTAAACAAGGTGCTGTAAGAGGAACTAATGATTAAATAAATCTCGCTAAGGCCCCACTGTCTGTTATAAAATAAGCATAAAAAGAAACAACTTAACACAAAACCAATCTGCTCTTAGCGGTTTTAAGATAGCAGCAAAAACCCATACATCAGTAAAACTAATCAAACTATAGGACATCTACTTGTTTATGTTCATATTGTCTAGTCTGTTGGCAAACAAAGGGGAATTAGCCTGCCACAACACCATCCTGCAACCTTTAATTAGGTTTTTTTAATGTTCAGACACGATGTTTAAGCCTGGCTACCCTTCTGAAATTTAATTCGGTTTTTAATTGGATGTGCAGTCGATCCGAGAATGAGAATACTGGGAACCAATTCGAGAAATTTCGGTTCGGGTCAGACACCTCATTTGAAGCTATTTATGCAGCGTTAGCAACCACGACAACGTTCAGTGGCGGGTGGTGGAATTAAACACGATCACCTCTTGATATAGAACATGGACGTCAAACTGTGAATCATTACAGCATACATGAATTTTCTGAACCACATAACAGACTCGTTTACCATAATGTGACATCATATCTTTACAAGAGGCCTAACAGCGCCAATATAGTTCAGATGAGGAACATCAGGCGTGATGACTACGGAGGATGAAATTGATGCATCCAGTGAAAATGAAATCGCCTTATTTCATTCTCACTGGAAATAGTCAGTGTAGCACTATGATCATCTACTTGCTAAATAGTAAAGCAATTATCTTTGCTTTGGATTTCCAAGATACCACTCATCGCATAAAGTATCTGCCGAGCGCAGTTATGCATGAAGACTAAGTCCCTTGTAGTATTAGCCATTTTACAAGTAGATGGTCGACCTATTATTCTGTATATACGTTCATTTTGAAAGTGGTCTATGTTTCGAAAACTTTCGAGGGTGGGTGAAAGGCAGTATTTCTACCTGTCCTGCGAAAAACCTCCATCTAAACGCCACCTTGCGTGTCGACAATCTTCAATAGCACATTAGAGTTAACAGTAATACTAAAGGATTCTTATGCGTGTCTAGAAAATTGTGTTGGTGTGTTTCACAAAACTGACTTTGATTCACCAAAAATGTGCTGGTAGATCAACCGTTTGTACTGAAGTTGTTAATAATATTCGTCAACTTATGGTATAAGAATCTACAGAACCTTTGATATATCAGTCTGAAGGAATTGGAATTTTTTAAGCAGTATGTCGAACGTTTGAAAACTACCTCATTAAGACGTGTGTATCGTCACTTTGTTAATAATTTAGTGAATAACGAATTGTTGAACTTAAATTTTTGTTGCGAAGTTTGGTTTCGGAGACGAGAATTCGCAAAATATGAAATGAATTGAACCTCCAATATACTATCATAAAACTGGTATTTATATAGCAGCTTCTCGCAGGAAAATAATTTAAGTCACTTTGTTTAAATCAGTTTCCCATTAACACAGAACAGTACAGAAACAATAGTTTGACTACATTTCTTCAACAACTCCATGATGATGAACTTCAGCATGAATATTTTCAGCAAGATGATGCAATAGTACGTACGACATGAGCCACTATATTTTTTTTTCGCAGGTTATGGAGGATCGACTGATAAGTTTCCAAACGTAAGCTGAAATTCATCTGAGATCTTCTTGGTTGGATTGAACATTACGGACTATTTGGTGTTTCCCTTCTTAAAGAAAATAAAACTTTTAGAGCTTCTGTACGAAATTTACAAAAACTGAAACAAATGATTGTTGAAACTATTCAAACATAATGTTACAAATGCTGAAAAATGATTTTGTTAACATGAGAAGGCCCCATGAGCTTGTGTATTGAACAAAGCAAAGTACATTTTCATCACTTGATTAATTTTATTATTTTTTATTAATAAATATTACTGGATTACCTCAAGGGGGAGAATTTATTTATTCTTATATTGTTATATGTTTTATAATAAATTGAGGGAGGGGAAAAGTGACAAAAATGTTTGAAATTTGGGTTAACTCTAGATTGAAATGTAAAATTTTATTAGATGATGTATTTAAAAATTGCGAGCGCTACAAGAATAAAAACTGGCATAGGTACATTAAAATGTAAATATAATGTGTTAGTTAATATATAGTCATATTATCAAAGATGGCGTTGATCTGCCATTTTGAAAATTATATTTAAATGCAATAATGTGCGGGTAATACCTACCCCTTTTGTAAGCTGCTTTCATAGCAAATATCTATGAGGATATTGCTTTTATTTATTTTAGACGTATGTGTTTTGATTTATGAAAAAATCTATAAAATTGAAATTAACATACCATCAAATATTTTAAGCAGTGTCTCCCTGTAAAACCCAAGTTTCAAGTTTTTTTGACAAATCAAATAGGAACTCACTTTGACGTTTTTCAGATCTGAATTTAATTTTGTCTTTACATTTAGAAATTTGATTTAGCGTACTATTGTTTGTAATAACATGACATGTAGGACTGTAGGTACTTTAAAAGGAAAAGTAAAGACGATCCTAATTATTGGTATGAGTGGGAGAAGATATCAGAGGGATTTCTCTCAATCAACCATATGCTGATTAGTCTCTTTCTCACTCTATCTCTCTCTTTCTCTCTCTCTCTCTCTCTCTCTCTCTCTCTCTGGGGGATACTTGCGATGTACACTGGAGCAGAATAGATAGTATTCAGGAAAAGAACTAGATATGCACGCATTGCAGAAAATCAATAAATAAGTATTGTCACTGAAACAGTTGTAAATACAACACAATCTATATATCAAAATGCAGCTGCCTTTGGAGTACCCCCAAAATATGTGCAAAAGATTCTAAACAAACAAAAATTTCACCCCAACAAATTACAAATTATTCATCAGGTCACAGTTGACGATCCCTATCGCACACTTCAAATTTGTGAAATGACATCAGAAAAAGTATCCCGGGAACGTAAATATTCAAAAACAATTTTTTTACCGATGAATTCACGGTTGTAAATACTCAGAATGTAAGGTAGCAGAATGAAATGAATCCTCACATCTTAAGTGAGAGCCATACACAATTTCCAGAAAAGGTCAATGTATGGGCGGAGATATTGGATAATCACATAGTTGAATCTGTGTTTTCCTGTTTATAGAGGTGTCACTTTAGACATGTTGCAGAATGCTATCAAACCGCTAATTTTTAAGGTTATGGAAGATAATCCTGATGAATTTTCAGATCTGGAAATAACTTTCAAGAGGATGGTGCAATATGGTGGCGCAATAAAATTGTATCTCAATTAATAGTCATCATTAATCATCCCACTAGATGAATTCGATGCCGCAGTACAGTAGAGTGGCCTGCTTGGTCTCCAGATCTAACATTCTTATAATTTTTTTATGGAGCTACTTAAAAACTATAGCTATAAAATATACAGCCCACTAACATCGAGGTTTTAAAGCAAAGAATTACTACAGAATGTAGGTTAATTTCCGCATAAACGTTTGATTGGGTGAAATAAGAGTTTTATAACAGGTTATTATTGTCAGCAAGAAGTAAGTATACATTTTAAATATTTAAGATATCTGGTGCTATTTTTATATTATTTGTGAATTAAATTTATTATTTTCCATTAACCTAGAGTTTATTTTATGTAAACACAAAGCAATTTCTAAGTAACTTCTTGCGTGATTTCTGTTAGAAAAATCAGACACTTGACGTGTGCAAGGAGGCATTGCCTAAAAATGTTGATGTCATGTTAATATCACATTTAATTGATTGTTTGAAAATTCGAAAGACAGGTTCCAAATCCATATCCAAATTTATGTATCTAAATAGCAATTCCATTTTCACGTTCATGTGTACACACTGTACATAAACTCGAAATGATCATATTCCGTACATTAAATTTTGGCTTAATTTATTTATAACGCGTTTTGTTATAGACAAATAGTTTTGTTTATCCTAGGTATTTAATATTCAATAAAGAATATCACATTACAAAAAAAAACAATAATTGTATAGGATATAATTATTTTAATGATTAATATTTCGAAAGTAAAAAATATATTCATTTTACAATACTCCCCTTTTATTCTTTAAATTAGTTAGTGTGATTAATACTTAATAACGAATCCGCCTGGACATACTTTTTATTGTTATAAAAACATAATTGTGTTGATTAGTCATTCGATAGCCTGTATCATAATATAAGTGCTTTATTATGTACTGACGTACGGATTCTAACCATAGACGACTGTTAAATTTGTAGTAAAATATTCCATTTCAGATTCTAGTTTGTTCAAATTCCCTTGCTTTTTATTTGAGAGTATAATTTCTGTGGTGACAATAATGTCATTATGGAAAAATACTGACATCTAAAAAATATCTGAAGTAGTTTTAATTAAGAATACTTTATTGTATTTAACAAACCTCACATTGTTTGCAAAGTAAAAATTATGGTGTCGTATAATTAAGCTTACTAAATATAAAAATTTCTTTAAAAGCATATCTGAATTCATATTCTTATAATAGTACCATCCACTAATGTTTATTTCAATCATCATATTGTAGTGTTATATTTTTGTAGAAACACTTTATTTCGAACTGGTCTAGAAGCTTCAGTCTTGTTTTGCTTTTCCGCACTCAACTATATGCGGAAAAGTAATGTAATCGTGTAAAAAAACTGTTTTTTCTAGCGTGTATTTTTCGGCCTAAAAACAAAAAAAAATGGTTTTTAAACAATTTTGTGTTTGTGTGTGTCGTTGTCGTCGGCATTAATAAAATTTCGTGTTAGCACGATAACTCAACTAAATCGTGTCGTATCGATATCGGGTTTTGACTGATTCTGATCGGGAACATCTCCGACACCTCTTGATTTTGAGATGGATAGAACACACTCTACCATGTTCATGGATCATAAGAAAGCACATTAGTGGACTATTTGAGAAATTTTTTTCTCAAAATCACGTTAGCATGATCACCCAATTAAATCATTTTGGACCGGTCGGGATTCTATTGATTCTGATTAGTGACGTCTACCAGACGACATCCATTGATTTTGAGATGGATAGGATACACCCCGCCCTGTCCATGGTTCATGAGAAAGCACGATGGTGGGCTATTCGAAAAAAGTAAAACTGTCGCATAAAACACATATTCTGCATTTATATGTTAATTTATTTTTTCTCGGTCAGTCAATTTCGAGGTAGAGATGTTCTACGTGCGGAAAAGTCCGTTTTAAGGTTTTAAAAGTATTTATTTTATAGATGTATATAGGGTGATCTTGTTTCCACGGCGAAAACTTCAGATAACGACAGAACATTGAAAAAAATATATGACTTTATTCCATAAATATTGTCCAAATATGCGCCGTTTCTGAGATACAGTGTGTTGAAGTTGTAATTTGTTTAAACGATTTTTGTAAACACTTCCAAAATGAATTATAATATTAAAAAAATATTTAGTGATATGACATATCTCGTGGAGTACTAATATTTCCCCATTACAAAAGTTTCAAAACATCAGAAGTGGCGTCGAAATGGGGGGTAGTGACTTTTTTCAGATTCTCCAGTGATCAGAATTCCTACGCCATTGTCCTAGCAACTAGTCCTAACTTTTTTAGATTCTATAATATTCTTTGCATAACAGGTCTCTCTTATAAGTTTTTTTTCGTAGGAAGCCCCGTTTTCGAGTTAAATACTAAGGATTTTAGTATGTATGTTTAGTAGGACTTAATTAAATATTAAGGATTTTGAATAATTTTTGAGCTATAGTTAAGGAGTTTTTTTTAATAGATCCGTTAGTAAAACATCTCATTTAGCTATTAACATTTGTTATAATCAGTAACCTAAAATTTCGCATTACTGAAATTACTTAGACTGTACTAAATTCATTAAACTAATTGCAGCAGATATTTCATTTGGATTTAGTTGCATATCATTGCAACTTGCTGAAAATTAAATCATTCCTTATAAATATTGGAGCAAAAACTTTATCTTTTATATTTTTTTATCTTTTATCTTTTCTTTATCTTTTATCTTTTATAATTCCAGTGGATTAAGATCCGGTGATCTAAAAATGCGGTAATCTAGAAGGCTGGGTCACCGGTTCAATATTCTTAATTACGCCATGTTCCTTACAGCTATTATTAAATGCGGGTGGAGCACCATCCAGTTGGTACTACAAAGACGTATTTCTAGAATATTATGTAGAATATGGAAGATTTTCTAATAAAATAAGTAAGATAACACTTGACTATGCAATGAAAAAAAATCATAATTATGTAATATTATCCATTCTTCCCTGTAAGCATTCTTCTAAGCATAATGTGATGACAACTATGTATCCTTATAACAGAAATTTATTTATACACTCTATAATACGAGTATAGTAGAAATGTAACATCTTGCAATTAAAACTGATAACAAGGCATATTTATTGGCGAAGTTTTAACAGTGGAATTAACTCTGCAAAATTCTTGCAAGTATCTTGCCCAGCTCTGCCCACTCGTACTGAATATTTTTAACTTAAGTAAATTCTAGGTATTACGTACTTCATGTATAAAAACCATAGGTAGACTTAAAAAAATTGTCTTTTGATTACTCTTATGATAAAGTGTTCAATATAACTTACATTTGGTGGTATTATTAGTTTTCGAAACATAAAGAGACGAAACTGGGGAAAAATATTCTCAAAAATGAATATGAAGATGATAGCAATCTGTATTAACGTATGCTTATTCTTATGATGTTAGCCAAGTAGCAAAAATTAAAAAGCATCAGGGAATGTGTAATTCATATTAGTAATATCGTTATTCCATAATTGACAGTCGCTTGGGGAACAGGCAGAACATATTTGGCAGAACTTTCACGTAGATAAAATAATAATTGTAATTCAGCATCCTATAACGGATCATCATGAGGTCCTCAGTCCTAAGACTGGTTGGACGCTAACCTCCAGCTTCTCCTACCTTTTGCTAACCTACGCATTTCGCTAATTGTGCTCAACCTACATCCCTTACTATTTGCGAGCAGTAGTCTAATCTAGGCCTACCCCTGCCTTTCTTCACTCCTATTTCTGCCCCCAAAATATCACGGACTATTCCCCCATGACTCAGCAAGTGGCCTACCATTCTATCTCTTCTCTTCTTTACGTTTTTCCACATACTTCTTTTCTCGCCGACTTTCTCCAATACTTCTTCGTTTCTAACCCTATCAGTCCACGGTATTTTTATCATTCTTCGGTAACACCACATCTCAAAAGCTTCTAATTTCTTCCTACTTTCTTCCCCTACCGTCAAGATTTCGCAACCGTATAGTGCCGTGCTCCATACATATGTTTTCAGAAATCTCTTTCTTGTTTCTAAGTTTATTGCCCCCCGAGCATAAAAGTGCTTTCTTTTTGTTAAAAGCTACTCGACCCTGCACTATTCTTTGTTTTATGTCTTTATCGCTTCTTCCATCCCAATTTATTTTACTTCCTAAATAAGTGAAGTATTTAACTTCCTCCAATTTTTCATTATTAATTTGTACTTTTGTTTTTGCTCTGCTCTCGCGCCCTCTGCACACTAACACTTTAGTTTTGTTTTTATTCCCCCTCATTCCGTATTCCTCTGTCAGCACTGCCTCCATGTCGTTCAATGCTGATTCTAATTCCTCCTTACTAGATGCTAATACTGCTATATCATCCGCGAATCTCAGCATTTTTAGTTTATGTCCCTGTACTTTAATCCCGAAATCCACACTATCTTTTACCACATTAATCGCCTCTTCGATGTACAGATTAAAAATTAGTGATGATAGCGTACATCCTTGTCTTACTCCTTTCCTAATACCTACTTCCCTTTTTTCCCCTTCTACTTCTATAACAGCAGTTTGCTCTTTGTATAGATTGTGTACTACTCTCCTATCTCTATACTTCATTCCCGCGCTCTTTACGTTGCATCTTACGTTATCAAAAGCTTTTTCTAAATCTACAAATCCTATATAAGCGTTCTTTCCTTTTTCTATTGTTTTCTCTAACATTACTCTTACTACTTTCTGTCCCGCACATTTCAAAATTTCCGCCTGTATTTTATCTACACCCGGCGCTCTATTGTTCCTTAGCCCCCTTAGTGTTATTTCAAATTCCTCTCTCAATATAGGTTTTCCTACATCTTCCCTATCGATACTAGATTCTTCCTCTAATATCTCTCCTAATTCCTGACCCTCGTATAAATTTCCTAAGTACTGCTTCCATCTATCCACTTTCTCCTCTCTTCCGATCAGTATGTCCCCCGATTGACTCCTAACGTTTCTATTTATTGTTCCTATATCCCTGAAGTTCCTCTTAATTATTTTGTAAGCCTCATCGATCTTACCTACTTGCAGCTTATCAACTACTTATTTGCATTTATCCTCTATCCATTGTTCTTTCGCTTTTCTACATTTTGTAATGATTTCCCACTTTATTGCCTTATAAGTTTTCAGTCCTTCCTCGTCTCGTCTGTTTTTGTAGCCTCGTCTCTTTTGCATTTAAGATTTCGCCCGTTATCCAGGGCTTCCTAGCTTCCCTTTTCTCGTGTCCTAAAACGTCCGTAGCCGCGGAATCTAGACTATTCTTGATACCGTCCCACTCGGTTTCTGCGTTCTTGATTTCGTCATTACTCGCTTTATTTATTAATTGATCTGTTTTCTCCTGGAACTTTTCTTTCATATTCTGATCCCTCAATATGTCTACATTTATACGTTTCTTATCCTTCCGGGTTTTCAGATTTTTGAACTTTAATCTAGCTTTCATGACTACCAAGTTGTGGTCGCTGTCTACATCTGCTCCTGGATAACTCTTACAGCCTTTTACTTGATTTCTAAATCTCTTCCTAACCAGAATGTAGTCTATCTGATACCTGTCTATCCCTCCTGGCATTTTCCATGTGTACCGCCTTCTAACGTGATTCTTGAACAATGTGTTCGCGACTACCATCTTGTGCTTTTCATAGAATTCTATCAATCTGCTACCTCTCTCGTTTCTGTTTCCTAATCCATAAGGACCCACAAATTCTCCTTCTTTCTCCTCACCTACGACTGCGTTAAAACCTCCCACTATTATTAAATTTTCATGATCCTTCACAAATCCTATTACCTGCTCTATGTCCGAATAAACGGCTTCTAACTCTTCCTCACTATGGCTAGAATTAGGCATATATACTTGCACTATTACTGTTTTCACTGGCTTCGAATCTAACCTGACCATCATTACTCTCTCGCTGTATTGTAGGTAGCTATCTACACACTGTCCTGCGTTCTTCCGCATAACGATTCCTACTCCCGCGTTTCCATTTACCGATCCTCTGTGTATTACCCTATAGTCACTGCTCCAAAAATCTCCTACTTCCGGCCAGCGCATCTCACTTATACCTACTATATCTAATCCTAACCTATCCATTTCTATCTTCAGATTCTCTAGCCTGTCTCATGCTTCTGACATTCCACGCTCCGACTCGTGAAATGCTACACCTCTTACTATCCCTACTATTGCACTCGATCACGTCTCCCGGAACAGTCCTCACCCGGAGATCAGAACGGAGGACTATTTTACCTCCGGTATTTTTTACCCCAGGAGACGCCATCATTATTTGGTATAAGCTTTCTGTTAGTTGTTCTGAGGATTATAATGTGGTGGTTTCCTCTTGCCTTCCACATCGCAGTCGTTCTATAACGGATAGGAAGAGAAAAAAAATTACATTCTATTTGTGTTTTATTTCATAATGGATTACTATGTAACACAATTATTTATAAACTACTGAAGTAAGGAAATTATTATACTACACCCCATCTGCAAATGCCTTATATAATAAGAACTAATAAATTAGGCCAAAACAGCTATTCTCTTGGCTATATGCCATCGACGAGCGCTGAATTAAATGGCGAGAATTGCCGTATTTTGTCTAACAGAGTTAGCACTAAAATACAGTGATTCAGATTGTTCAAAAATCCGAAGGAAGATAGGTGAGTTTCAGTGCGTGAAAATCCTTCTCAATCAATTCGCAAACTCTCACTTCTTCAATCGCTTGTGGGGTTCGAACAGAGCACGGGCGACTTGGATTGCTAATTATTACAATCGAACCGGTATTCTCAAACATTTGAATCCATTTTCTGATCTTACACCTCTTGATTATTTCTTATGGGGATACCTTAAAGAGAAAGTGTATGTAAACAAACCACGAACTTTAGTGCAATTAAAGCACAACATTCGCACCGAAATGGCCGCCGTTTCTAGAGAGATGTGTAGACGCGTGGTGGCTAATTTCCGTTTACGGTTAGAGTGCCAGCAGCGTGAGGGTCAACATTTGGAGAACATAATCTTTAGTACTTAATTTTCCAAAACCTTGTCTAAAAATTAAGAAAAAGATTTATTTTCTCTGACTTCTAGTCTTTTTTATTGAATCTACAAATACCCCCTACCCTTTCTGGACACCCGTTATAAGACGTTTGCAGATGGGGTGGAGTATAATAATCTCCTTAGTTCATTAGTTTGAAAATTACCTTCTGCGAAGTAAAACTTATTGCATTATATTAACAATTATTTATATAATAGACACCCGTAATTAGTATTACAATTATAGTTTTTCGGAAGCTAAATGACTGCCAAATATAGTTTTATTAAGCTATTGAAATATTTTAAAAATAAAAGAGTAAAGGTATACTCGTGTATGGTACTAACATACTAACTGGGTTAATAACTGTTTTCCATATACACAAATAAATACTAATAACGTCCTGTATGTATGAAAAGAATATAAAATAATATTTAAATATTTCAGGTTGAAATTAGAATCCAAAATAAAGCCTATTATAATCATTATAATAAAAAAGCGAGCGATGTAATATATACGTGTCTAGACACGACGTCACTGTTCTTTGAGAAAATAGCAATGAGGGTTTCACAATTTGTGTGGGTGCCAGTATAATATCGTAAGCGACTTATTTTTATAATTGAATGAATACCATGAATATTGGTTCGGTAAATTACACGTCTGGTTTTTAAAGTCTATATAAATGTAAATTCATATAAATTAGTCTTTAATGAGAGATAGTAGATCTATTAAGTATAGAAAGTTATTACGAAAATGTTTCGATTGATGATACATGTAAAACAAATAAATCGACAAAAACAAATAAATAATTGCGATTAATTTGTATTTAAGCGATTTAAAAAATATTGACAAAATATAATTAAAAAATGGCGCAGAAAAATGAAGTACTTTTATATGTCTGAATTGAAACTTAAGTAAAATGGACAAAACAGAATCAATCATAAATCACTTTTCCCCTTATCGTCTATTTGATATCCTAAACTTACATTAGTGCAGGCAACGAAGGAAAAATAGCGGTAATAATTCATGTAGAAGCCAATTTCTGCACAGTTGTAGGGAAAGGTGTCCTTAATAATATACTAAAAGTACTGATGGGTTGGAGTGAAGCTAGGGGGGGGGTTGTAAAGGTCCCTTTTTTCAGTTTTTTGTTAATAACTCGAAAACTACTGCCTCTAGCGAAAACATGCTTTCTCTACAAAAAAGGTTCTATACACTTTTTCGCTAGAATCAATACCTAAGGAGATATGGAGGGGGAAAATCTGTTTTTATTGTTAAAAATGAAATGTTTATTGTTAAAACTGAAATAATTCACTAATAATAGATAGTAACAATAATAATAATAAATGAAATAAAGAAGTTAGTGTCCAAGGATGTATCTGGAACATAAATTTTAGTCAAAATCTGAATTGTCATCATCATCGATGCTGTCTTCGTTGGGGGTTCTGTTCGTACAGGAGCCGAAGCATATGCCGCAGGTACGGGAGCAGACAATCCCTGATTTGCGGCAACCACAGCGCGCCCCACACCCAGTCATGCATCGGCAAAAGATCTTATTTAAAACAGAGTTGGGTGCCACAGGGTCGTTCGTGGTAACTGGTTTGAGGATATCATCTTCTCCCCTGGCCCAACCTCATTGGGTAGGTGGTAGGGAGTTGCCGAGCCACTGTTGTATCTGTAAGAAAGTAATCAGACAAACGTAAGTATTTAGCACAAATTGATATTTGTATTTTAAAGAAACTAGTATTTAACAACTATATGTAAATGGATTTACCTGTAGATATACTCTGAGCGAGTGTTGCTTTGAAGCTCCTCTGGTTGGAGGAAGAGTGTACAAGTCTGATTTCGGCTTCGCTGACGCTTTGGGAAATGCTGAGTACCGATGTTTGTTCAGGTTGTCTTGATGTGCAGGCGCTTGATATACAGTCAGATAAAGCTTCTCGCCAGCCTGTTCGATATTCTCAGTTGATGTTGAGGGATCTGTCAATATTGCTGAGATGTCATGGGTGAGGCCAGGATTTGCTGTGAAGAGCCTAGAGATTCCCACATTGCTTTTTCCATGTATCATCGAGGTGGTGTCGCATTCGGAGAAGCTATGGAGATGGAGGATCGTCTTGACGAATGCAAGCTCTTGAAGTTGTCGCACCGAAAACAATTTTGTTTTCACCTTCTCACGGCCTGGCTTCATGAAGTACATGTTGATAGATGGTAGTGCCAATCCAATGAGGAGAACTGTCAAGTCCACACCCTCCCCAACTATTGCTACGGTTGGATGTACAGCAGCTTTATCCAACCCGCACCTTACAATAGTGCCATCAGCATCCCCTATAGCAACAATTGTTTCAATCCCTGCTGCTATAATTTTCACGATGAGCAAGTGGATCAGTTTTGTTTTGATCATTTTATTAGCAAGAAAATGCTCCTGTTGAACTGTGGTGGTCGTGCTTTTATTAAAGTTTATGTCAATCGAAGTGTTTGTGAGCCCCCTTCGCTTCAACAGCATTTGTGCTGTTGACATCACTGTAACCATCAAAAACCACCGTACAATTTTCATCGTAATGTTTCTGTACATAGGCAATGTACTGATGGAAAATTGAAGAAATGCAGGAAACTCTTTCCACTTCATGCGGTGGAGAAGGAAACTACCGTCTACCACATTGGTGCTTTGTGTGAGATCGAGAGTTGCGTTGTCCTCCAGTGACAAAATATCGCAGAACGAAGACTTCTTTCCTTTTCGTATTCCGCCTTCGTTGAACAGAGCCATGGGGAATGGAGTTAATTTAAATGTCAAAAGCTCTGCTACATCTTCGTCGCTCTTCTTGCTATGAGAGTTCTTTGAAAATTTGTCAGAGGGTTAACAGTAACTGTCTCACCATTGATTTTAATGGTACTGCTCATACTGGCTAGTGATAAAACCACATTCTTCTTAGACTGCTTCATGTCAACAAATTTGCTGCCAATGAAACTTTGCATGGTTTTGTTCCAATATCCAGGGCTTGGTGGCAGTTTACTTTGGAGTTTCCCAGAATGCCCATTGAGAGCGACATGAGGGAATTCAACTTTGGAAAAGGGGGATGGTCATTGCACCATTCCTGAATCATATCTCGATCTCGTGAATCTCTCTGTTGCCGCGATACACATAAATCAACGTGCTGCTCTCCACTTGCAAAAACCACTCCAGCGAACTCCTCCAATGACACAATTCTTCCGTTATATATTATAAGACGAGCGTTGTCCTACGGGGGGGTAATGAGGGTAATTATCCCCCCGCCCCCAGAACGGCCACAAAAGGTGGTACATGCAGTAAAGTTATTAATACGCGGTCTGAGTATAGTTCCTTTATCATTAAAACTTGATTTTTAATAATAAAAACAGATTTCTTAAAAACTGCCATTCCCCTCCCCCCTCCATATCTCCTTAATTATTGATCCTAGAGAAAATGTGTATAGGACCTTCTTTGTAGAGACCACTTTTCTAGATTAATTTAGTATATAAGCATATTTTCGTTAGAGGTAGTAGTTTTCGAATTATTAACAAAAAACTGAAAACAAAGGATTTTTACAGCCCCCCACTCCCTTAGCTTCACTCCCATCCATCAGTACTTTTAATATGTTGTTAATGACACCTTCTCCTATAATTGTGCCAAAATTGGCTTCTACATGAATTATATCCGCTATTTGGCCTTTTTTGGTCTTCGTTTAAACTATATACAGGTGTAACTTTTAAAACTGGAATAGCAACATCTTTAAATACAACTTCTCAGATTTTAAATGATTTATGTAGCTTAATTGCCTAAAATATTTGTATAGAAGCTATGTATTTTAATTCTCATGCTTTTCGTTCATCTATTCTATGTCCCAGTGAACATCTTTCATTTGCCTATTCAAAATATCTCGAATATTATTTAGCTATCATATAGTTATCGGTTTAAAATATAAAACTACATATAACCTAATCATCAAATCTTTAGTAATCAGCTTCTAGGTACATGGTAAACAGTTCAGAAATATACCTGTACGTAATACACAAATATGTAGTATACAAATATACATGTAGTAGAAGTATTCAGTTATTTTTAATCATAAAACTCATAATAATTACAATTATATACTTATACTCTTCGAAGTCAATTATGGTATCATATTTAGCTTAATTTTTACCTATCCGTACTGTAGATAATTTTTTTTTACTTTTCCAGTTATATTTTCATTTTAAATTTAAAGCTTTTAAATAAAAAAATTTAAAGTTTAAATTATACTTTGGAACCAGATACTTTACCAAAGTACCCATAATATGAGGTGCCCTAAATATATATATATATATATATATATATATATATATATATATATATATATATATATATATATATATATATATATATATATATCGGAGTTAATTGTTTGAAGGCACTATTGGAGAAAAACACCTGTTTTTGTACGTGTTATGATCTACTGCATATAGAACACCAGGAAGACTACATACAGTACACATCTAAAGTCCATAGTCCATCTTCCCCCCCCCCTCCTTCTCTAACTTTAGAACTGATAGACCTAACAGAAAACAATTGGCATACATACATTAAAGTATAAAAATAATGTTTCGTTTAATAAACAGTGAAATAATATTCAAAAATGACGTTGCTGCACCATTTTGAATATTATCATATCATCAATCCTTTTAGGCAGTGCCTCCCAGTAAAAGCTAAATATCAGGTCTTTTCTGACAGATTCACGCAATATCTCACTTGGACGTTTTTACATATCCGTGTAAAATATATTTTATTTTGTGTATACATTTAGAAATTTGCCTTAGGGTATTTCTGATTGGTTCTAATGTGACATGTATATTAGAAGAAAAAATTAATATGATTTTACTTATTGGTTAAACTTGACAAAATCTACATACATACTAATGACATATACCGCAGAAGTTTCAGAGAAAAGGTAGTACTCAGGATGACAAAGCGTCCTGGTATTGCAGGAAATAGTCTGAACAGCAGTAACAGTTGTGAATCCTACGCAATCTACCTCTGAAATTGCGTTTGCTTATGGACTAACCGTATGATTTATTAAAAACTATGCAGCGTATTAAACAAACAAAAATTTCACTGCTTCAAATTACTAATGGTCCACCAGTTCACAAAAAATAATCTATCCTGTCTGTAAATGTCTAAATTATATTTTTTTTAAAGTGAGATATCCAAGAGTTAAACAAGCATCAGATGCAAAAATCAAAATTGTTCATAGATATCGCTTGTCCAGTTCACAAGATCTAGTCATAATAGGAGAGTTTAGAAAGTTTCTTTCAGGAATGAAGCTGGATAAATTTTATTAACCTTATCTTTTAGATAACTCCAGAGGAAATAGTCGATTGGGTTAAGGTCGGAGGAATAAAGTAACCAATCTACATCTTCCAATGCGATCATCTAAATCACTCTAAAGTAGCCCCAAAACGGAATAAAGTCGAGTCCCATCCATCCTGTATCTACCGTGTTTCCTTAAAGTCTCACTTTTTTCAAAAAACGGGTAGAATTTCAGTGTCTAAAAGAGGGATATATTTTTCGTGGTTAATGTTGCCTTCCATATAAGTAAGAGTCTTGTAGAGGTCCAATCGCTACTATAACTATATATTATGTAAAATGTTAATGGTACTGCTCATATAATAATAACATACTCCCTAAAGCTTGAGTCTCATCACAGAAGATAATTTTGTGGGCATCAATTTATGTGATTTTAAGTTTAGTGTTTATTAGAGTAGTGAAGCTTTGATAATGTTGTTGGATATAAGTTGACGGGTCGTGACTTTATATGGATGGAGGTCACATATGTAACGTACAACACATCTTGTGCTGTGCAGGTGATTTAAACAGTTACAGCTTGGCGGTATGAGGAACTATCTACGGTTAGAATTGAAAAACCAAATCTTCAACCAAATGGCTTTGTCTGAGGTAATATTGACAGCAGCGAACAGGGTTCCGATCATCAAATGACGAAGTGGCTTAATCTCAATATGGCTATCAAAATAAGGAGATTTTCCTTATCGTGTATGTACAGCTTTAATAACTACCAAAATTTTTAGTAGCGATTAGCGCTTGGTATATAAATTCGAATAGTTACAACTATTGTTTCACGCTGAGGTCTATATTTGCAACTGACCAATACAACTATAGAGATCGTATATATTAACATCAGCTTAAAAGTTATGCAATAGCTAACTAATAGCTTAATTCAAATATAATGAAATAATTTAGTGTAACTAAATACAATTAATGAATAAATTCAAAACCATAAGTTTCTTTCATAACAAAGGGTTTGTTAAACTTTATCTAATTGTGTAAGTTTTCTTGGCTTGAATTAGATGGCAAGCTAGTAGTTGTACTAGTAAGATTTTTATTGTATTCTTCTTCTGAGAATACTATCCTTCTGACTAAATATGTGATAATTAATACTAATTGCACATATATATATATATATATATATATATATATATATATATATATATATATATATATATATATATATATATATATATATATATATAGAAATGATTATGTAAGGAAAGGGGTTTCTTTCCTTTCTTTCATCGAACTAGTGTCAACCGTTAATTAAGAAAAGATATCAGTACAATATGCAAGTATATTTTTCATCGCGTGACGTCGCTGTAGGAAAAATCTCAAGATTCCTGGTTCCTGATGATTAACCATATTCTGAGAATCGTTTAGAATTACGATCGACAAAAAAAACCTTAATGTGAGTGAGTAAAATCCATTCATTGACTGTCTCGCGGATTAAAGCAGCCAATATAAATTATAATAATAATAAATAAACAGGTACCACAGGTGACCTAATAATATTACTCACGGGTCAACAGGTACTTCGAGATGATCTCGCGTATTTATTTATACATTAAAGAAGATCCTGGTTGGGTCATTTCTATTTTTAAAATAAATTTAAGTATTAAAATAGCTAGACAAGTGTAAGAATATTTATGGTAATAAGTTTTTTACGCTGAATATGTAACGGCACATCGAGTAAGACTAGTTAATATAAATTATGTCCTATTGTGTACTCTGGTCATCTGCGGTTTATTAAACAATCCGCCTACGTACTGTCACAAAATTTAAATACCGAATGGACCGTGATGCAATACACGTTTATGTTTTCACAGTAACTGCATTTTTGACGTTGTTTACTACAATTTCATGTGAAATACTATAAACTGACAACATTTTTGTGGAAATCATATTTACAAAGTTTTAAATAAAACTGCATATATACGAGAGTGAGGCACTTTAGAGTGTGTATATTAGAATCATAGTTAGGTCCAGCTATGTATTAGAGGTATGGATAACAAAATTATGTAAAACTCATGATAAACTTACTGACGAATTGTTTTTAAGTTGATTCAAAGAGTGACAGTACAACAATCCCTAATAATCGTCGACATTTGTTTTCTTCAATCGCAGTTACAAATTTTATTTATACCAAGTGATTGCTTAGTAGATTTTTAATCTATCAAATAAATGATGATGTTTGTACAAAGGCTAAGATCTAATATATTTCCTTTTCATGAAGCATAAATTAGTAAAACGTGTACATATTTTCACTAATGATAAAAGTACGATGTGTGGTTTCTGGTATACTACAATTACAAAATCAATATCTTAAAATTTACTTTCAAGCAACAGTTATATAATAAACTAGGGACAAAAATTAAGGGGTGTAAAAAATTCTTATTTTTTATATTTTTAGGTGATTTTCAAAGGGCTGCAATTTGAAGCGAAATAGTCATAAGGCAATTAAAAAAAATTGAAGCTCCAAGTTTATAATTTTGAGATCTTGAGTTCAAAATTTTTTACCATCAGTAGTATTTGAATAATCATAAGGAAACCATCCTAAAGAAAAATTAAAAATTTTTGATTGCCTCTCACAAGGTCCACGGACACTATATATTTTTCACTGATATTTTTCATAAAACTTTTTAACATAATTTTGTCCTCTTTAATTTGAGCAGTCTAGAAGCCTTACACGATGATTCTTGGTTGAATTAGTGTTGTTCAAAGCAAAAAAGTCAGTATTGACTTGTTTAAAAAATAAGTTTTAATTTTTTTCTTAAAATAATTAACATTTTTTGTATAAGTAATTAATTACCGGTTAGCACAAGATAGGAGAAGCTGGAGGTTAGCGTCCAACCAGTCTTAGGACTGATGACCTAATGATGATGAATTAATTACCAAAATCAAAACTGATTCGTTTTGCTTTCAACGACTATAACTCAGCGAAGAATCATCGTACAAAGCTTTTAGATCACTAAAATTAAAGAAGATAAAAATATATAAAGAATATTTATAACAAAATCACTGAAAAAATTTATTAGTGGTTTTTATTAATTTATTTATTAATGTATTAAGTCCGTGGACCTTTTTAAAGGCAAAAAAAAATTTGGATACATTTTTTCCGATGGTTTTTTAGGATTACTCAAAAACTGCTTGTGGTAAAAATTTGGAACTTCAATTTGCTATTTTTTAAAATTGGTCAGCGACTATTTTACTCCAAGTTACAGCCCTTTGAAAATCACATAAAAATTTTGGATTTTTTTATATCCCTTAATTTTTGTGTCTAGTGTAGAAAAAATAAGTATTGTATGTGTCAAATTCCAATAATCAGTATACACAACTTCAACTTTCTTTACCATCAAATCTATCTCATCTAAGCTGTGAAAAGGTAACAAATTTTCATGAGTAAATATTACCAAGATGAGGCTACATCATGGTCGATTTCTAGAGAATCTACTCGCAAATAAAACTGGTATCCTGAACACTCCTAACTATACATATGATAATGAATCTGCCAGTAATCTTAATCATACAATTTGTAATTCTGGAGATCATATTTAAGCAATCACAAACTCTACGAAGGGAATACTTGCTTTAAATGTTTCTCTACCAACTAATATACAGACTCTACTTATCTTAAAACGATATAATGGCACATCGAACCTTAGTTACGGCCTTAAGGAATATAAAGTTGGACATATAATAGTATAGCCAGGTTAGAATTCGTATTTCCATATAGCTTATTTGTTTTTATACCTATTCCAGTCTATCTTCCTATATTTAATGGTTTGACTGATCTTTGGACAAGAAGACTCCAAGACTTCAAGTGTCCAGGAGTCCAGTAGTCCAATATTCCAAAAGTCCAAGAGTTCACGAGTTGTACCCATGTTACTTCCGTCGACAGTCGTGATTACGGTTCTAGTTAATTTAAAAGAAAAGTACAACCGTCCATGGAAAATGAGCTATTTTCTATAAAATCGAAGCAAAAGAAAAATCTGAAGTATCGTCAATAATTAGTTTTACTAAGTCGCCCCATCTACAAGTTCCTGCAATGCCGAAGTATTGCGACAATCTACAAAATTCCAATAAATCAATTGTTCATATCAGAGTAAATTACCTACATTTTTAAATCTATTATCTGGTGCATCTTTAAAAAAATCTGTTATTCCTGTTTGGTACATATTCTAGATTTATTTGGTTTCTACGCGTCACTATATATTGAAAGATAATTAAGGAATTTTGGAAACATTGAGATATCAATATATTTTTTCTGAATTAAAACGTCGACTTTAACATGGGGTAGTATAAGTAGTATAAGCTTTAAGCATAACTAAACTGTTTACATCTTAATTTTCTCTAATTTCGTAAAAATAGACCAACAATATAGTCTCGGGATAATTGTTAATTTTATTGTCGGAACACCACTTGACAAATTTATCATGTTGGACATCGTAGATATTTTTTACTTTATAGCTATATTTACTATAAATTTAATTTGTTCAGGTCCATAATTATATCGATTCTTTTAATTACATTAAATTAAATAATGTTCATTATAGATTATTGTAACGCTCACACTTAATTACACTTACTATACACATGTGTTTTATAATTCAGCTACATCAAAAACATGTCTTTTGGATTGTTTGATAGCTGTAGTAATCCAACTATCTTACTAGGTAGTATTTACTAGACGCTGTTAGACAAACATGAATTTGAATGTCTAAGGTCATGACAGGAATATTATAACTATCTAATTAACAATTTTATACGGCTATAATCCGGAACTTAACACCCACGTGTGAATTTTTTTGTTCTGTTGCATGTAAAAGCTTCTGCAAAAATGTTCTTATAATATACAAAGTTGCAAAATGAGATGCAGTTTAATACGCTAGATAATTGCTCCTTTATAGAGTGTTAAATTGTAGGTGAAGAAATATACCTTTAAGGAGGTTATAAAATGTAAAGGTACATTAAGGTGCAGTATGTGATATGTGTATTTATACAGAAAACGAAATATATAAATAGTTTACCTGGTTATTAATATGTAATATTATTGTGAATATTAACATTTTAAGAGGTAAATAAAATTGCTTTAAAAACACAGAAAATAGGAAAATCATATCAAGATGCCGACTAATCACTAATATGAGTATATAATATGGAAAATCTCAGTTGCAATAGTCTAATTTGAAAAATGAATAAAGAACGTATTTTGATAAAAAAGAGAGGAAATATTATCCGCTAATAAAGTACACTGCCTCAGAATATAAAAAAAAAAAATAATGGAAACAACACTATTTTTTACCTATTTACCTATTTGAGAAAGATAACATATTGTAGACTTCAAGTATTTTGGAATAGTTTTGGGATTAACTATAAAGGCTACATCATAATACAAGAAGAATAACTTCACAAAAAAATAAAATAAAATCAATAAAAACATTATGCGATTAAATATGATATTACACATGAAATATATTAATTCATGGTAAATAGTTGATATACATTTATATATTGTAATGTATACAATGAAAATGTTTCAAGGTCGTTCTTTCAGAGGATTTATTATGCCTTAATAGCCTCCACTAGTGCATTATATTCATTATGTGCAATTAATTTGTAGGTCTGTAATTTTAAATAAAAATATGCTCTTCTTTGGCGTAATTTGAAAGGGAACGTTTTCAGGCTATTTAAAAATAATTACCGTATTAAAGAGTAATTTATTAATGCGTGACAAAATACCTGGTATTTAATAAGAGCATATATCGTAGCTGCCACAACGGAGCTACAAAGGTATGATATATAGAGTATTTAGATAGTACTGTATATATTGTTGTAGTGGTATCATAGTTTTGATATAAGAATAAGAAGAAATAGTGGAAATATGATGTACAAAAAGTGCTGATAAGGAAATAATCAAGCTACAATATTGTACATATGGGATGTTTAAAAAATATTGTATGAATTTTTACCGCTACACCGCTGGGTGCCTGGCAATAGCCTTAGCCACCGATAATGTTTTTTATTGCTATCAGACAAAAACTTGGAATCGCACTTCGTTAAATATATATTTTTTTGGTTTTTGGAATTATTTCTTTAAAGAATACATTTCTTGTCTTTTATTTGGCAAAATTAGTATGTTCATTAAGTAGTAACTTTGCCATTCTGTAAAAAATGATTAAATTAACTGAATGAGAAAGAATTTAAATTCCTTGCATGGTTAGATTTGGAGACAGCATGCGCATCCAAAGAGAAGTGGATTAATTATTCAATGCAACTGATCACGATTGGCAACCCATTAGCCAAGATGGTAAGCAATGTTAAGTTTAAATATCGCGAATTTGGGCATGTCCGTGATATTCCCAAATCTGGTCGTTTTGTTGGTAATGCTAAAAAATCATCAATCAACACTTCACCAATTGGCTTCTGATTTCAATATTGCAGCATCTACAGGCTATCTGCAAAGCTCTGGTACAAGTTTGGACAAGCGTTGCTACTGAGCATATGGGTGCAACGTGTTGCTACTGGTATCCAATGTAAAAGTCTTTACAAGTTCCACGTACTGTTCCACAGTCTATCTGAAAAGCTTTTGTACAAGTTTGGACAAGCGTTGCTATTGAGCGCATGGGCTCAACGTGTTATTACCGGTATCAAATGTGCAAGTTTTTACAAGTTCCATGTACTGCGACAACAAAGCGAATAGCCTGCTTATACAATTTCATGAAATATACATATAATAATTAGGAAATTTAGATAATTATTATAAGAAAGTATTATGTAAGTATCTAAATAGGTACTATCTGCGTTAGGTAGATTAATACATTTATGGGAAGACCCATTTATATATCATGCACCCCCAATTTTTTTCATTGACATGGACCCCCTGTAGGTCAAAGTCGACCCCTGGGGGGTCGATATAGACCACTTTGGGAATAACTCGTTTATTACGTGATAAGAATTGATTATTTAACACTATAAATCTGATCTACACCTTGTACGTATTAAATATATTTTAAAAAATGCGCAACTAGAAATAAAATTTGAACGGTCCAAGAGCTTTTCTTAAAATACTAGGCCAGACTAGGGACCAGGGAAAACCTCTAGACCAGAACTTGCAGTGGGAATAAGTCGGAATCCGATCAGAGACCACATAAATGTCTGAGCAAGAGACCAGCACAATAAAAGATGGAGAGAAGTAACGGGTTGTCGAATAACCAAACTCTTCATCGAATACTCAGAGATTGGAAAATGGGCCCAGGAATTCATTAAATTGACCAGGCATAAAGCCAGAATTCTGGTGGGAATCATTACGGGCCACCATAGTAGCCTGAATGCATATAAGTACAAGCTGAGGCTGACTGATAGCCCGGCCTACAGATGCTGTAAATAAGACGTGGACACCTCGATTCATCTTCTTTACACCTGCCCCGCACTGGAGGAGAAGAGGTACCTTATATTAGGGACCCCTGTTATCGAGGAGGAGGCGAGGCTTAGGGCAGGGGACGTGCCTAAATTGCTTCTCTTATGGGATAGCATTTTTGGGTAATGACCCGTATAAGAGGGGATCGCCAAGGGACTACTCATGCGATCAGTGGCTGATGAGGCCACATAATATAATAATATAATATAATAATTTTCTTAAAAAATAATAATTTGAATTTTTAACGAATTTATTCGTCATTTTACGAAACCACTGTAGAGGGTGTCACCAGGAATTGCATCTATCGATATAGGGAAAAGTGCGCACCAGGAAATTTGGGAAGATACTAATGGTAGTGTGGTCAATTTAACTAAAATAATTACAAGCACCTGATACTTCCGGTTATACCGGAAGTCGATACCAACTTGCTTATTTTAAATAGAACACCCTATATATTTTAGGATTTTCAAAAATAACATAAAGCTCTGAGTCAAAAACGTGTAGGATACCCTATGCCTAAACTCAGTCGTTTTAGAGATATTTAACATTTAAAAAAACGTTTACAAGTGTAATGGTTTACAGTAACCTTTATAACTTTCTTCATGTAAAAGATACTAATTGGCCTTTTGGTATGTAGAAAGAACACAAGGGGAGCTGCACTCTACAATTAAATTACATTCAAGAATGGTATACCAAGTGTTTCATTTTTGACATTACATTTTGTAAACTTCAAACCGCGAAAACTTGTTTAAGTCAAATAGATTACCCTACAGTTTTTATATCAAATTATGTAAAATTAAATTCCTTTTTTTCTAATATCGGCATTATGGGCATTTAAGTAACAAATTTTTGAAATATTTGCGATTTTCTTAGAAATTCAAGAATTTTTAGTAAGAATTTTTATCAAATTAGCCAATATCAAGAATATCGAGTAGCAGATGTGCTACAAGTTCTTGATATTACTTTATAGCATTCTCCATAAATAATAATCAAATTCAAAAAGTCTTCGTGGGTGTAATTTAAACGTGGTGGCATTTTTTGACATAAGAGAATGACTGAAATTACTGATTGCTTCTAATAATGGCTAATTTGATAAAATATTTACTAAAAATTCTTGAATTTCTAAGAAAATCGCAAATACTTCAAAAATTTGTTACTTTAATGCCCATAATGCCTATATTAGAAAAAGAAGAATTTAATTTTACATAATTTGATATATAAACTGTAGGGTATTCTATTTGACTTAAACAAGTTTTCGCGGTTTGAAGTTTACAAAATGTAATGTCAAAAATGAAACACTTGGTATACCATTCTTGAATGTAATTTAATTGTATAGTGCAGATCTTCTTATGTTATTTCTACGTACCAAATATCAAATTAGTATCTTTTACACGAAAGAAGTTATAAAAGTTACTGTAAACCATTAACCCTGTCAATTTTTTTTTAATTTCAAATATCAATAAAACGGCTGGATTTAGGTATAAGATATCCTACATGTTTTTGACTTAGAATTTTATGTTCTTCTCAAGAATCCTAAAATATATAGGATGTTCTATTTAAAATAAGCAAGTTGGTATCGACTTCAAGTATAACCGGAAGTGTCAGGTGCTTGTAATTATTTTAGTTAAATTGACCACACTGCCATTAGTATCTTCCCAAATTTTCAAAATTCTCTGGTGTGTACTTTTGCCTATATCGATCGATGCAGTTCCTGGTGAGACACCCTGTATATTCATAATCTACCTGTTAATGTTGCACGGTACGCTAACAGGTGTATTGTAATGTTTTCAAAACAAAACGTCCATTATTTAAATTTATTTCAACCAAATATTCCTGAACGTTATACTTAACATGTGACGATATCTCATCAAATTCCAATAATCATTAATTCTATATCTTACAGGCGTCATAAGCCAAAGTTGTTTCGCGCCAGTATCCATAATGAAAACGTAATAACTATAATAGCCATTTTTCGTTTTATTTAATGATAATTGCTCCATCATCGTTAAATTTAAACTTAAAATATGCTACATGCTCTTCACGACCTTGTTATTTTTTTAATCAAACATACTACGTTACCGTGCTATTAGTCATTAATTCTATTTTTTACGTATTCATAGATCTTTTCAAATAAAACTGATTTCCGGTTTCTTCCATGTTTTATTCATTACTTCTTGTCTAAAAATATTAAACGTGTATATATAATAAATATTTCGACGACCATTTGCCAACTGTTATTTTTATTATCCTATCAATTCTTGGACACCTTTTGGAGAATCACTCATGTATATATTTATCATTGCAAAATTTCAGAGCATGAATATGGCAATTTGTGTTGAAAACTAGTATTCGACAATAGGAATAGTTGACACAGTAGGTTAGGTTAAACATTTAATAAAGACACATACAGGAGATTCGAAAATTATACGTAAGTTCGGGAAAATTGTATTTAATAATAAAATTTTAAAGATATGTTAAAATGCTATATTGGAATAAGAAAATAGTATAAATAAATTGAAATGAAATGAATTGAATAAATGAATAAATAAATGAAATATTTATTGAAACTACTGAAATAAGGAGATTATACTCCACCCCATTTGCAAATGCCTTATATAATAAGGACTAAACAAATTATGTAGGTCAATACAGTTATTCTCCTGGCTATACTATGCCAAACGCCCAACCAAATTTTGCCGTAATTTATCTAACAGAGTTAGCACTAATATACAGTGATTCAGATTGTTCCAAAACCACAAGGAAGATGCAAAGTATCACCTATCTCAGGATATCGCTAACTGCAGACCGGATTCGACCTTACCTTGGGTCTCGTCAGTGCAGTGTAAGCGAGTACCTATACCTTTGACAGATGAGGCTCACGTCTCGTAGACGTTGTTACGTTCCACCGCAGTAGAACGTACCAAACGCCATCTTTTAGTAGTTTCGAGAACAATCTAAATCGGAGTAAAAACGATGCGATGTAAAAAGTTTTACATCGCAGAGGGTAATGTTTATTCGTATTCGTAATGCACTAAATTTTATCAAATCGGTGAAAGGTTATCTCTGTTTATATACGCTTTGTTTAATTTTAGATGGTATTTAAAAATGTTATTAGACAGATAATAATTTCAGTTGTGAAACATATATAACGTAGTATTCATAATTCACAAAATACTGTATAAAATATAACTATTTAAAAATATATTGTATATGAATTATTTGAAGATACACTATCTGAAATCTATACGGTATCTGAAATATGGTGTAAAATTTAACACAAATTTCACACCAAATAGGGTACATATTGGGACACACCAGTTTGATGTGAAATGAACACCGGAAGGCCGTGTGAAATGTGGTAAAATGTTACCATTCGCTTGTGTGAATTTTCATTCCAGTAATTGAGTCAAAGTAACATGATGACTGGTGTAAAGTACACTTCACCACCTTTAAGTGTAAAATTTATTTTAATTTTACACCTTTTATTGAGCATATTTTACAATGAAGGAAAATGAAGCGGCTATGAAATATAATATATTTCATTATATTTTTCTTCTTAATATACAAAGTTTATTTCTTAATTTCACTGATAAAATGGTGCTGCATATGTATGTGCCTAATGCAAATCTAGAAAATATTTATATATTCGTGAAGCATGCAATCATATTCCTATCATATTTGAAGTAGTATTTTCCATTATCGAGTTTTCTAATTAAATATTATAATCACGTCTTAATGTAAATGTTCTTACTGGTTAATAAGTAATAAATATGCAAAAATGCCTTTGTATATTTATTGGTAATTCTTTTTATAAAGAGGGGATTTGGTCCTTACTAAAAATAAAAATTATTATTTAAGCAGTGTGAATGCAGTAGTAACGGTGTATCCACCCACATCAAGAATGTTATTAAATTCATTATTTAATCATCATCATGAGGTCATCAGTCCTAAGGCTGGTTGGACGCTAACCTCCAGCTTCTCCTATCTTGTGTTAACCTACGCATTTCGCTAACTGTGCTACAACCTACATCCCTTACCATTTGCGAGCAGTAGTCTAATCTAGGCCTACCTCTGCCTTTCTTCACTCCTATTTCTGCCTCCAAGATATCGCGGACTATTCCCCCATGTCTCAGCAAGTGGCCTACCATTCTATCTCTTCTCATCCTTATGTTTTTCCACATACTTCTTTTCTCGCCGACTTTCTCCAATACTTTTTCGTTTCTAACCCTATCAGTCCATGGTATTTTCATCATTCTTCGGTAAAACCACATCTCAAAAGCTTCTAATTTCTTCCTATTTGCTTCCCCTACCGCCCAGGTTTCGCAACCGTATAGTGCCGTGCTCCATACATATGTTCTCAGAAATCTCTTGCTTATCCCCGAGCACAAAAGTTCTTTCTTTTTGTTAAAAGCTACTCTACCCTGCGCTATTCTTTGTTTTATATCTTTATCGCTTCTTCCATACCAATTTATTTTACTTCCTAAATAAGTGAAGCCTTTAACTTGGTCCAATCTTGCATTATTGATTTGTACTTTCGTTTTTGATCTGCTTTCACGCCCTCTGCACACTAACACTTTAGTTTTGTTTTTATTCACCCTCATCTCGTATTCCTCTGCCAACACTGCCTCCATTTCGTTCAACGCTAATTCTAATTCCTCCTTACTAGATGATAATACTGCTACATCATCCGCGAATCTCAGCATTTTTAGTTTCTGTCCCCGTATTTTAATCCCAAAATCCACTCTATTATTTACCACATTAATCGCCTCTTCGATGTACAGATTAAAAATTAGTGGTGATAGCATCCTTGCCTTACTCCTTTCCTAATAATCACTTCTCTTCTTTCCCCTTCTACTTCTATAACAACAGTTTGCTCTTTGTATAGATTGTGTACTACTCTCCTATCTCTATACTTCAGTCCCGCGCTCTTTAGTATCTCGAACATTTTTTCCCATCTTACATTATCAAAAGCTTTTTCTAAATCTCCATTATTTAATATTATTATCCCATTATTTAATATTTCCATCTCCATTATTTAATAACTGGGAAGATTCTTGATAAGGTTAACGTGTTATCATTAGTCAGTGGGTGTATAAGAATGAAAAATATAAAATATCATTTAACTACCTACCCAATAAAATCCTCCAGAAAATTTATCATATTTTGCAGACATCTAATTTATATCAGTTTTAATAAACTTGGCCATGGCAATGACTATGTTTATTTTTTAGGATACACAAACGATTTGGGCACAAGTTTATTATTCATAAACAGGCACATTGCCTGACGTTTTAACAATTGTTAATAATTCTTATTGAATTATTAACATGTTTCAACAGTATCAATGTGAATATGCCTAGAGACTAGAAGATGCGAGGACTACATAGAGACTCTAAAATAGTTGCCAGGCAGGGATTATAATGTACCCCAAGTTGAGTCAAGTGTACTATATTGTGGTGTATTTATATTAGTTCTATACCCAAAATGTATAAAATTTTACAATTATAGGGGTGTAAAATTTTATTAGTTACACTGGCGCTGGCCGGAAGTAGGAGATTTTTGGAGCGGTGACTATAGGGTAATACACACAGGATCGGTAAATGGAAACGCGGGAGTAGGGATCGTTATGCGGAAGAACGCAGGACAGTGTGTAGATAGCTACCTACAATACAGCGAGAGAGTAATGATGGTTAGGTTAGATTCGAAGCCAGTGGAAACAGTAATAGTGCAAGTATACATGTCTACTTCTAGCCACAGTGAGGAAGAGTTAGAAGCCGTTTATTCGGACATAGAGCAGGTAATAGGATTTGTGAAGGGTCATGAAAATTTAATAATAGTAGGAGATTTTAACGCAGTCGTAGGTGAGGGGAAAGAAGGAGAATTTGTAGGTCCTTATGGATTAGGAAACAGAAACGAGAGAGGTAGCAGACTGATAGAATTCTGTGAGAAGCACAAGATGGTAGTCGCGAACACATTGTTCAAGAATCACGTTAGGAGGCGGTACACATGGAAAATGCCAGGACGGATAGACAGGTATCAGATAGACTACATTCTGGTTAGGAAGGGATTTAGAAATCAAGTAAAAGACTGTAAGAGTTATTCAGGAGCAGATGTAGACAGCGACCACAACTTGGTAGTCATGAAAGCTAGATTAAAGTTCAAAAATCTGAAAACCCGGAAGGATAAGAAACGTATAAATGTAGACATATTGAGGGATCAGAATATGAAAGATAAGTTCCAGGAGAAAACAGATCAATTAATAAATAAAACGAGTAAGGACGAAATTAAGAACGCAGAAACTGAGTGGGAGGGTATCAAGAACAGTCTAGCTTCCGCGGCTACGGACGTTTTAGGACACGATAAAAGGGAAGCTAGGAAGCCCTGGATAACGGATGAAATCTTAAACTTAATGCAAAAGAGACGAGGCTACAAAAACAGACGAGACGAAGAAGGACTGAAAACCTATAAGTCAATAAAGTGGGAAATCATTAGAAAATGTAGAAAAGCGAAAGAACAATGGATAGAGGATAAATGCAAAGAAGTAGAAGATAAGTTGCAAGTGGGTAAGGCTGATGAGGCTTACAAAATAATTAAGAGGAACTTCAGGGATATAGGAACAATAAGTAGAAACGTTAGGAGTCAATCGGGGGACATACTGATCGGAAGAGAGGAGAAAGCGGATAGATGGAAGCAGTACTTAGGAAATTTATACGAGGGTCAGGAATTAGGAGAGATATTAGATCTAGCATCGATAGGGAAGATGTAGGAAAACCTATATTGAGAGAGGAATTTGAAATAGCACTAAGGGGGCTAAAGAATAATAGAGCGCCGGGTGTAGATAAAATACAGGCGGAAATTTTGAAATGTGCGGGACAGAAAGTAGTAAATAGGATGTTTGAACTGGTAAAATACATATATCAAACGGGCGAGATGCCGGAGGATTATAAGAGGAACATTATCGTTACTATACCGAAAAAGAGAGGAGCCGACAAATGCGAGAACTTTAGAACGATTAGCCTAACTTCCCATGCGTCAAAAATCTTAACTAGAATAGTGCAGAAGAGGATGGAAAATAGAGCGGAGGAAATACTAGGAGAAGACCAATTCGGGTTTAGGCGAAATAAGGGAACTCGCGAAGCTATTCTGGCGCTAAGAGTAGTGTTAGAGAAAACAATAGAAAAGGAAAGAACGCTTATATAGGATTTGTAAATTTAGAAAAAGCTTTTGATAACGTAAGATGGGAAAAAATGTTCGAGATACTAAAGAGCGCGGGAATGAAGTATAGAGATAGGAGAGTAGTACACAATCTATACAAAGAGCAAACTGCTGTTATAGAAGTAGAAGGGGAAAAATGGGAAGTAGGTATTAGGAAAGGAGTAAGACAGGGATGTACGCTATCACCTCTAATATTTAATCTGTACATCGAAGAGGCGATTAATGTGGTAAAAAATAGAGTGGATTTCGGGATTAAAGTACAGGGACAGAAACTAAAAATGCTGAGATTCGCGGATGATATAGCAGTATTAGCATCTAGTAAGGAGGAATTGGAATCAGCATTGAACAAAATGGAGGCAGTGTTGACAGAGGAATACGGAATGAGGGTGAATAAAAACAAAACTAAAGTGTTAGTGTGCAGAGGGCGCGAGAGCAGAGCAAAAACGAAAGTACAAATTAATAATGAAAGATTGGAGGAAGTTAAAGACTTCACTTATTTAGGAAGTAAAATAAATTGGGATGGAAGAAGCGATAAAGACATAAAACAAAGAATAGCGCAGGGTCGAATAGCTTTTAACAAAAAGAAAGCACTTTTATGCTCGGGGGTAATAAACTTAGAAACAAGGAAGAGATTTTTGAAAACATATGTATGGAGCACGGCACTATACGGCTGCGAAACCTGGACGGTAGGGGAAGCAAGTAGGAAGAAATTAGAAGCTTTTGAGATGTGGTGTTACCGAAGAATGATGAAAATACCATGGACTGATAGGGTTAGAAACGAAAAAGTATTGGAGAAAGTCGGAGAGGAAAGAAGTATGTGGAAAAACTTAAAGAAGAGAAGAGATAGAATGGTAGGCCACTTGCTGAGACATGGGGGAATAGTCCGCGATATATTGGAGGCAGAAATAGGAGTAAAGGAAGGCAGAGGTAGGCCTAGATTAGACTACTGCTCGCATATAGTAAGGGATGTAGGTTGTAGCACAATTAGCGAAATGCGTAGGTTGGCACAAGATAGGAGAAGCTGGAGGTTAGCGTCCAACCAGTCTTAGGACTGATAACCTAATGATGATGACTGTTGTTAAATGTTACACTAGAAAAAATTAAATTTTACACAATTTTTGTGTCATTATAAGAAGTAAATTTTGCCACAGAATATTTTCAACAGTGTATTTGCTGCTTTTTTATGTTAGCGTTTCTTCATATGAAGTAATATTATTTTCATGGGTAGAAAATATGAGCGTGTAGCATAGTTGAGGTAATGTCTTTACCTTTCTGATGAAATATTAATTGGTTACATTCAAAAATCCTAGAATCTTATATTTTAACGAATAACTTCTTTTTAACAACCAATTCCACATTTTTTAGACCTTCAAATCGATAAATCGGAAAAGTATCAATAGAGTGATCTGTTAATCACCATACTAGACTCCACTTGATTGGTTATGAAAATGATTAAAAAGTAAAGTAGACAACGTTAGAGCTAGACACAGATCTTCAGGAAATACAATCAACGGGATGTTCATAGTATACATAAACTTTACATACAGTATGAGATATCCTTTGTCTGTTAGCTTGGACATTGTCACGGTGATAACGTTCATTATCTAATGTCATTCTCTTTTGTAATTTTTTAGAGATTATTGAGTTCTGACTTTTAATTATTTGGAAAAATTGATAGGTAGGTTGTCTCAACCTTTTGGTAATTTTTGGCAAAATGCCAAACAAGTTTAATATAGAAGCTAAGTAAGTTTATGTCTCTTGTCTTCTCAGTTCCTTTAGAGATAATTTTTCTGATGTCCTGTTTCTTGTACACATCGATTATAAAGTTTACTTACGTTCTTTAAGTTTCTTTTTTGCAGTCATTTCATTATATCCTCCAACGATGTTTGCTATAAAAGTCCATGAAAATTTGAAAAATATGTATATTTAATTAACAGTTTCAATTCCTAGGAAGAAAAATTAAAGGAGCATACTTTCATGGTTATTTTCATAAAGAAATTATACACATACGTTTATCAAAACATCACGTAAATATTTATAATTCATTTTCTATCTGTTGTTGTCATAAATACCCTTAGGCATCGCTACTCAGAATATGTATGCAAATGCGGTCTTGTAAAGGAAATACTACAGTATCTGGTTACGAAAACTTAAATGAGTTGTTAGTTATTAATATAATTAAACTTCTATTAATTCAAGTATTTTGATTGCCTCTTTTAACACAATTAAATACATAATACGCATTTATTATGCTATATTGCGAATGAGTCATTATTGATTAATTTATGTTAATAATTCCATCATTATTATATTACTTTCAAATTAAGTTGGTCACAGACCTACATTATGTATGATGACATTGTGGAGGTCGTTTTGTTTTTTTTTATCCTAAATCCATATCAGAATAAATTATTCTTTTTCTTCATTGCTTGCTTCAGGCATAAGAATTCCACGTATTTTATATTATTTTTGTATTTAAGATGTTCTGATTGTTCCATTGCATCATCCAAAAATTTTAAAAATATCTTTAGGAACGTACTGCCGAATTAACCCGTTGGTTAATCTAATAGACTTTTAGTAATAGAATTGTTATAATATCTTAAATATGAAAGGTGATTTACCATTTTTCAAATTTATTCTAAAACTAAACAATTATATATAATTATCATATTTATTACATTATATTTATTTAGTTATATATGTTTTCTCTCATATATTGTTTATTGCATTTACACGTGAAATTAATTATTATAATTAGGAATTTATGGAATATATCTATATAGTTTCATGTATTTCGTAGTTATGATTAAATATAAAAAATTAAATTCATGTTTATTTTCGTGATATGGTAATATTTCAATTATTATTAACTAATATGGTAATATTCTAGTTTGTTTAACGTTTTTTTTTATTTGTATATGATAATTTGTATTAAAAATTACAATTATATTACCTCATTCAATTACAATTTCACCAGAATTTAAAGAAAGGATTTTACTTACTAATCAAATGAGTAAAAATGGAAATTTTATTTGGATTGATGTTAAAACTTCATTTGCCATTACACTTGCATTGTCCAATGATAATATCTAAGTAAAATTATATCTTGTGTCTTATAACCATGAACATGCTATTATTGTGGGATTCTATTATTATTAAGTAAATTTGCAATAGAGCATGATACAATATCAAGTAAGATACTTGAAAATACAACTCCAATGGAGGTTATATTGACTAAACTTCTTCCATGGCCCTATTCCATTCTCTAATCCATTCTTCTTAGAAAGTGCAGAAATTATTAACATACATTTATAACTTTTAATAAAAAATAAGAGAATTTTTTATACAGAAACAGATTTATGTACATATATATATATATATATATATATATATATATATATATATATATATATATATATATATATATATATACAGTAAAAAAACCCCGCTTAACGCGTAGGATACGTTCCATCAAAGTAGAGCGTAATGTTAAACAGCGCTAAACGAGGTTATATCTACATGTAAATAATGGGGTTAGGGGAAGATGGATAGAAAATTGGTTAGGTATTAAATTTATAATTAGTGTGAACAAAAAAAAAACCGATCACTTCAAAATTTGGTAAAAACATTAAATAAACAGGTTATTTTTAAACAGGTTTTTATATATTAATTTTTGAAAATCACTGCAAAAAATTATCAAATCATTTCCAATTCAATTACATAAAACTTTTTTTTCCTTATTTTTTAAAATTTTTTGTCATTCAAAAAAAACCGATCAGGTTATTAACTTTATTAGAACTCATTTTTGCCTGCCAAATTTATTTATTTTAATGTATTTTTGAATTGTAAACTCCCCAAAAACTACCGCAAAATTAAGATTTTTTAACATTTTTTTTAATTATCGGTTTTTTTTTGTTCACGCTGTATGTTTTTTGAATAAAAATAAAACAAAACATTTATTTCTTACAAAAATAAAAACAATATTAACGAATTTACTTATAAAAACAAATAAAATTCCAAGTCAGTCAGATCATTGAGTTTATTCCGAGTTTCCAATTTTCTGCCTTTTTGTCAAGAAGGCATCTAATGTAGTTTGCGTTTTTCTTTTGCATTCTGTTAGAAGTTGTTGATAAGTGGATAAAGCATCTATAACACCCCGTCTTGCTTTTGAACTCCTGTCAAAATTTGGATCATTTTCAACAATTTGGTCTATAATTTCAGTTACAGTGGTCAAACTCCTTTTTACCAGCGCGATCGAAAGTTCTTTTTGCTCTTCTTCGAAATCACTACTATCAATATTTTTGTTTTCTGCTTGCTCAATTAATTCCTTAAGCTCATCATTAGAAAGACTACCGCACCGCACCAAACAAGAAACACAACTACACTGTTTCGGATATGTTATTTACATATTTGGAAACCTAGCGCTGCGCACAATTTCGGTGAATCCCCGGGTTGAAATAAAAGAGCGCTGAATTGAAACAGCGCTAAACGAAATAGCGTTAAGCGGGGTCTTACTGTATATATATATATATATATATATATATATATATATATATATATATATATATATATACAGTGCTATTCAAAAGTCCCCTCCCCCCCTCTTATCTTTTTAACGATTATACATAAACTAGTGAAATTTGGTAACTGAATATTAAGGGTTGCAAACTTCCCTACTAGTGATGATAGATGACGTATGCGTCAAAGATGATGTCACAAGGTCATTGTGACCAATAATTCTAAATGGAACCCTATGGCAAGCGACACCTCTTTTAAAAGGTATCGAAAAAACGTATTCAATGATACTAATATTGTTTGTATTTATGGTAGTTTTGATGGATTAAATCAGTAATCAGTAAACTTGGATAATAATTTTAATTACAGATTCAAGAATCAGTACCTACTTTAGTAATTGTTCGAAGTGAGCTCCATCTACTTCCTGACAGTAAAACATCCTATTGCGAAACTCTTCTCGTACTTTTTCAAATGTGTCTGCGGAAATAGCCCTACATTCTGTAACAATACGTTGTTTTAAAACATCAATATTGTCAAACTGAGTGGCGTAAACCTTCGATTTAAGATACCCCCACAAAAAAAAATCTAAAGGTGTGAGGTCCGGTGATCGAGGCGGCCATTCCATTGAACTTCGTCGACCAATCCATCTTCTGATATTCTTCATCCAAATACCGTCTTACTGCATCGTAATAGTGTGGAGAAGCACCATCCTGTTGGAATGTTATTTCCAAAATGTCGAATTCATCTTGATTATCTTCCAAAATTTCAAGGATTAACGGTTCTATTGCATTTTGCAACATCTGCAGATACACCTCACCGGTTAAGTTGGTATTTAAAAAAACAGGTCCAACGATGTGGTTTCCCAGTATACCTGCCCAAACATTGACCTTCTCGGGATACTGAGCATGTGTTTCACGAAACATGTGAGGATTTGCGTCACTCCAATATCTCACGTTTTGTGTATTTACATTTCCATTTAGATAGAAAGTACTTTCGTCACTAAAACAAATTGTTTTGACATAGTCTGGCTGTTGGTTAATTTTAGTCTCCATATTTTCACAAAATTGCAGTCTTCGGTCTGGATCGTCGTCTGAGAGTTGATGAACCATTTTTAATTTGTATGGGTGAAATTTGTTTTTTTTCAACACCTTGTGCACTGTACTTTGACTGACTTCACAGGTTGATGCAACTTGAGTTGTCGAAGAAGTAGGATTTACTATTACTTCTGCCATTATATCAATTTTTTTCTCATCAGAAATTTGTGGTCTGCCAGATCGTTTTGCATCATTAATACTACCCGTTGTTTTAAACTTACGAAGAAGCTCTCTCAAATAAGTCCTCGAAACTGGGCGATCGGGAAACCATTTCATTAAAAATGCGTTCTGCTGCATGAATATTTCCTCCAGTTTCACCAAGTATTAGGATCGCTGCTACTTTATCACCTAAAACACGTACAATTTCTCTTCTTGAAGCACTTAAACGGGAGACTTGCAAAAACGTCAGATTATTTACTATCCAACTATCCAGTGGCGGAGCTTGAATTTTAAATTTTATTATTAACTGATTTAATTCATCACAGCTTTGCGGTTTTTGAAAGCCAGTTGTCAAAACTGCCGTAAACAGACACAATATTAGTATCATTGAATAGGTTTTTTCGATACCTTTACAAAGAGGTGTCGCTTGCCATAGGGTTCCATTTAAAATTATTGGTCACAATGACCTTGTGACGTCATTTTTGACGCATACGTCATCTATCATCACTAGTAGGGAAGTTTACAACCCTTAATATTCAGTTACTAAATTTCACTAGTTTATGTATAATCGTTCCAAAGATAAGAGGGGGGGAGGGGACTTTTGAATAGCACTGTATATATATATATATATATATATATATATATATATATATATATATATATATATATATATATATATATATATATATATATATATTATAATAGAAATAAACGTTTCTTGATAACGATGACATTATTGATGTTGAACTATTATAATGGTTTTATTAATCTCTAAAACAACGACATTTTTCAATATCCAAATGAGTTACTGCAGCTGACAAATAAATTGCTCCTTGATTTACAACGCAAAGAGGATTTATTCAAATGAATCTCCCATCAAATATGATGGTTAATATGAGAAATATGTCGTTCTCGTCAACCTACTCAAATGACAACTTAGGATATTAAATATTGCTGTCTTATTTTAATTAGAAGTACATCAAGGCTTGTGTGAAATATTTATAGTTATAATCTATAGTTTTATTGAATATTAATATAAAATGAAAGTCATCTACTGAGGTATGACGGATATTTCGTAAAGTAATAAATTTGTTAAAAAATCAACGAATGACTTTTGACAAAAACTTAGACCAGTAGAATTTTATTTTTAGTTGTGAGTTTTTAAAAATATAAGTAATATATACAAGTTTACTTGTGCACGAGGTAAGACGTCATCGGTATATTTTTTATAGCAACCCCGTTTTTCGTCATGGAAAGAGCACTTTCATTTACGTACGTTACGGTAAAAATTACATTAGCGTAGGTGTAGATTAGATCAAAGAAGATTAAGAAAAAAAATTAAAAAAAAGATTTTGTAATTTATAAATACTAAATTTAATTCCAAAAAATATATAAAAAGTCAACTGAATTAAATGTTAAAATCAATTGTCCATAACTTCAGGAGGTATACGTTGTATTTCTTGACGAATTTTTGCTTTTGAATCTTCTAAATTCTCCGACCTAGCAACGTATACTTTGCTTTTGAGGTATTCCCATAAAAAATTATTTAGGGGTGTCAAATCTGGTGATTTGACTGACCACTCAATCGGCTCCTTCCTCTCTATCGGACGATTCGGAAACATCTCAATTAAGTAATTCATCACTACTTTGTTGAAATACCTTTATTGAAATTGTATATTGAACATTAAAACAATATTTATAATATAAATATTATAACAGGTGTCCTACTCTACTCTATTCATTCACGAAGATGGTGTTAATGTCTGGTTTTAACAGCATCCATTAATTTGAGCAATTTTCTGTGTCTATTAATATTATTTATTAGTTACCTAAACGCTATGATTAGAATATTATCTACATAACGTGTACCGGATAAAGTAATTAGGTAGGCTATTTGAACTGTCAACAATAATTATACAATTCTTATTAGCTGAGATCTACCGGGACTACAGTTATTCTCAATTCTCTTGCTTAATAACTCGAGATCTCTCAGTAGATAGAAGACAAAAAGAACATCGTGAATATTTTTAACCATTAGCATGTTAAAAACATTTATTTCTTAACTTAAATACTTTTATCATCATGGGAACGTATCTGTTTTGATCGTGTTACTTGATATGAGGTTAATGTGACACCGTTTAAGGTGATACATATACAGAATGAAAGAAGAATGCCGTTCCCCCTAGTCAAACTCTGATATACAATTATTATGCATTATTAGGTAGGTAAAATGATATAAATTGCATTCTGAATATTTTGTGAAATTCGAAAACTTCCTTTACACATAAACATAAATTTCCTTTTCCATAATTTGTAACAAAAATGTGATAGGATATTTAAAAAACATTGTGTTGGACTAGAGATGGTTCATTTTTAAAAAGTATATAAGATAAATATCCCCCCATCAATCATTTTCCTCTAGGTCAAGTATTTTCTTACATAAAAATAGTAAAGTTCGCAGCAACACAACTATTAACACAAACAACAATACTAATATCCACACTTTGTTATACTCTATATGTATATTAATTAAGTAATGAAATGTTTTTTAGAAAAGATTAATGTTCTTTAAATGTTCTTAACATCTTTTCGTCTTAAAGTTCTTCGATGATTTATCCAGACATACATTAAGCTGATCAAGAATCATCAGTACTCTACAGTAGTCGTCATATTTCAAATAGTAATATGTATTTTACTTTTAGCATTCCATGGCATTTTATACACGTAGGTCATCTGTTACCGATTAATAAATAAATATTTGCCCTGTTCCTTACTGTAAAATTAATATGTCCTGGTCTTAGAATAACACATTCTTACCTTCTTCCGCATATTAAGATTATTTTCCATTTACTAATCTTTGTTTAATTTCTTCTAATTTGGAGCTCATAGTTAGTCGTCACGGCAGCCATGTTCATTAAAGCACGTTATGTTGCAAATACAACTGACTACTGACTGACGTGCTCTTTGGTCGGTTCCAAGCGGCGGTACTGGTAATGTCTGTGGGAATGGATGGAAAATACAAAATAAACTAATGGAATAAATTTTGAAATAAGGTTTGAAATCTTTACACAAAGATTTCAAACCTTCCTTATTAAGAGTTCAAATGTCCACCATTGTTGGCTAAATAGAAGTACAATCTGTTCTCAAATTTTTATCAGATGTTTTGAAATACGTCTTTAGTAATATTTAGTAGTTCCCATGTGTAACATGCTATTCCATAGGTAATCCTATGGGATAGTTATTAGGTCATGAATATTCAAGGGCAAAGTTTTGTACACAATTGTCTTCAAATAACCCCAGAGGAAGAAATTCAGTAGAGTCATATCTGGGGATTTCACCGGCTATTACAGAGCGTTTACTTTTTCCGGTCAATTTGTTGGAAAACCTTTGATTCAGCCATTGTCGAACATGTAATACGTAGTTTTATGGTGCGCCATAATCAAAAGACTTGTGGTTTTTCATTGTCCTAGTATCTAGAGTTTATTTCACATTTACATTTATTTTTATAATGCTGTTAAGAGAAAATGTTGTTTCATCAGTGAATCTTTAACAAATTCAGGAACAAATTGTACGCTAAAATACAAGTGAGCGACGAATTAAAATAAACACACTTTTATCTACTTTGAATATCAGCAAGAGAAAAGTGATGTGTGTAAAAGACTTCATATAAAAACAAACAAGGTATCGGTATTGAGTCTGTGGTAGCGATTCCATAAAGACTTTTTGGAAAAAGTACAAAAAAACGGAAAATTTTTGATTTGTTTTTATTATTTTAACATGAAGTAAAAGCAAAAAAAATACAACGATACCTAGCTAAAATGAGTATAATAGTGATGCACATGTGTTGCAAGGTTATTATAAGTCTTTGTAAAAACGTTTTCTTTTTCCATCAAAGCTTCTTTTGGTACTTTTTCGGCTGTCTTTTTGTGAATTTTCCCTTTTTAACAACCAACAGTAGTCTGCCATCATGTTGATATTCCATCGACCTTGGTATCTGCGCTCCATTTCTTTTATATCTTGATGGAAACGTTCTTCTTGTTCCTCACTTACAGCCCCAAGATTTTCTGGAAAGTAGTCCAGATGTGAGTGAAGGAAATGGGCATTGACACTCATGTTGCAGCCCAACATTTTGTAGTTTTGTAACAATTCAGCAACCAAAGTTTTGTAGTTTGGGTCTTTTTTGTTTCCAAGAAAGCCTGTTACAAGAAGTTTAAATGAATTCCAGACATTTTTTTTTCCATTTCTATTTTAGTGACAAAGCTTTCATCTTTTAAAAGTTTTCTGATGTCAGGCCCAACAAAGACTCCCTCTTTCAGCTTAGCATCGGATAGATCAGGAAACTGTTCACAAATATACTTGAAACACTCTCCTTCTTTGGGTAATGCTTTCACAAACTGTTTCATTAGCCCCAATTTGATATGAAGTGGTGGAAGTAAGATGTTTTTAGGATCCACTAAACTTTGTCTTTCAACATTTTTAACTCCAGGAATAACAACACTATGTCTGCTTGACATAGTGTTGTTTCCTGTCACGGCTATCCCATTCACAGAGGAAACATGGAAATTTTGTGTAACCACTTTGTTGACCTAGTAACATGGAATTAACTTTCAAATCCCCACAAATGGTCCATTTATGGTCAGAGTAGCCGAGCTTATTAAGAACAAACTCAAGATATTCGTAGCATTCTTTCAAATGGACTGAGTGTCCAACAGGCACAGAAGCATATCGGTTACCATTGTGAAGAAGTACAGCTTTCAAACTCCTTTTTGATGAATCGATGAAAAGTCTCCATTCCTCTGGTTCATACGTGATTTTGAACATTTCCATGATTCCAGGTACATTGTTGCAGAAAGCTAGGTCACCGTCTTGTGTAAAAAAGGGACAAATTCCTCTAAATCGGTACCATGAAAATGAAACACCGGAAGCTAATATATGTCTTTCTTTAAGTCTAGACCCTAAAACTTCCGCTGAATCCTTTGGGAGGCCCATATCTCGTACTAAATCGTGCAAGTCTGATTGAGAGAAAAGTTTAGGGTCATTGGTACCTGGATCGTAGCTGTCCTCACTATCGCTGCTACTATGTGACATTTCGTCTAAATCGTCTAAAATATTGTCCAGGGTATCCGGAGGTGAAGGAATAGGCAAGTCAGGTCCATAAGGAACAGGGCGAATAGCCGAACGTATGTTGGTTGGGTATGAAATGTCCTTCCTGTTTTTTAAATTGAAACCTTGCACTGAACAAGAACAAAAATAACAGTCATCACTGTGATTTTAGACTCTCTTCAAATCATGGGTATTCCAAAACGAAATGATTTCTTCTTACCTTGAAACCATTGTCTCAGTACTTCAACACATACAGAACACCCCAAGATTTATCTTGGTCCCCTAATTTAACACCAAAGTATGCAAAATACCCCTTTGAACAAAATTATAAATGTTCATTTGTTGCTTCTTGACGGTATAAGACCCACAAATATAACAGAAACAGTTAGGAGAGTTGACACATCCTCTAGTAGCCATTTCTTTTAAATAGTATAAAACTGTTTGATGTGTACACCACAGTCGCTAGCTCCACACTGAGTCACTGACTGCAATCAAGGTCACGGCTCACTACATTCCTTACCACGTCTAGCAGACAGTAGGATTGGGGAGGGAGCAGACAGACTGAGACATGTCTTGTTCCAGTAGGAATTGGATTTTCCCAGTTTAGATTCATTGTCTTATTCAAATAAATAGAATAAAAACATTTTTTTTTGCAAATAACATACTCACATTATTTAGTAACCTGTTCACCATGAAGGCTCCATAATTCAGACTAAATTTACCACTTATATAGGCTATAATATTGAAAAATCGTACGCATATTGAATCTGAAAAGCCCTGAAAATAAGATAAGTTCAGGTGAAATTTGTGACTTATCTAGGGGTGATGGAATTACAAGATATGAGGTGCCACTTACATTCGCGGAAAGGGAGTGCGACCTAAACTGCAACGAGCACTGGTTTTAAACTTCCCCTTCTATATCCAAGTTTACACGTTTTTTCTCTAGAGGTAATTTATCTTACTAAAAGAGTTAATTAGGGTGGGTAATTTGGAATGAAGGCGCTGTATATTGTAGATGTTTTTCAATGTGCATATATTCAACATTTACAAGTAATGATTCGAAATACATATAGAATTCTGGTAATAGTGATTATTGATTCATATTTTAACTAGTAATAACTTTCGAAAAGTTAAAAAACATCTTTGGTGTTCTAGGAGAAGCCAACACAGGCGTTCTGTGTGGCGGCAATTCCGCGAAAAATATGCGGAAATATAACAAGATTCTTACGACGTTTTATAGTTTACGATAAACAAGTTTCGCGTAATTTAAAGAGCTTTTAGCGTTTAGGATAACACCACAATAGATTCGGGCGTTTTGAAATTTATTACGCTGAGGGCCCCGGTACAATGTAAAACAATTCGATCTTCAATTAGCCGACGCAAAAGCTCATTATTACTCTCAACAAATTGAAATATTATTCGCAAGGTGCCATACATTTTATTTTATGGCCTTTGGAACAGTGGATGAAATACGTATAAAGCCGAAGCCATGTGCAAGTTTAGTGTAGCGGCGTCAATTACAGACAGATAAAATTCAATAAGTGTTCATAAATTGTTTTGTAATCTCTAGATTTCTTGAGCAAGTGAACAGTTCCCATGAGGTTTTCTTCCGCAGAATTATAAACGAGAAGTCTAACATGGAAATAACATCGAGTGACTACTCCTGAGTTCCTTGGGGCGTAACGGTTAGGTAGATTCTTTGAAATCCGTCAGTGTAGCCAATTTGCAATAAATAATTCGTTTCCATTTTTGTTGGTTTTAATTAATTGTTTGCGATTAAAACTGAAACGGTTCGTATTGAATATACAATGAATTGTTTTAGCACCGTGTGTGTGGTAATATTTATTTATTATTTATTTATTTATTTCCAAATGGTCAAAAACCCAATTCTACAGGAAACAACCAAAGTTACAAATAAAGTAATAAATCACTAACATATACATATTTATACATACAATGTAGAGCGTATTACAATAAGAACGCAAGATTTGAACTAGGCGCTACATTGGCTGTCATTATTCGATGTGTCAATAATTGTGACAGGTCAATAGGAGACAGATGCAAGTTAGTAAACATGGAGCGCTATACGATACAGCAACGCGTTCTTATTGTTAAATATTACTATGAAAATGGTGCGTGAAAATGCGTCCAATTTTCGGTAGAAATAGTGTGCCAAATTTATCAAGTGTGAAAAGAATAATTGAAAAATGATTCATGAGAAACAAATGCATCTGCAATGTGTCACTGCTTGGTGTCCATTCTAGTCTGAGGGAATCATTGGACCATTTCTATTTGAAAATTAAGCAGGTTCATCATTACTGATAAATGGTGAACATTATCGCGATATGATGACCCAGTTCCTTGTGCTTCAATTGGAAGATATGAATCTCTTGAAGACAGGTGATTTCAGCAGGACGGTGTCACCATATCATACGTAAAATATTGACGGTCTTGCAAAAGTCTTGTCCTGGTCGTGTCATTTCCCGTTTTGGTGACCAAAATTGGCTGCCACGATCTTGAGATTTAACACCTATGGACTTCTTTTCTGAAGTTGCAGCTTTTCAGCTTTATACCACACAGTTTTCACAGCTTTTCAGGTTTACACCAACAAGTCCATTAGCACCCAAGTACTGAAGACCGAAATTGAACGTTATATCAACGAAATGTCGCTATATTTATGCAAAACCGTTATTCAAAATTTCAACAGAAGTGTACTTGTGTGCCGTGGCGGCACAAAATAAAAATTAAACTGAAATAAACAGTATTATTGTAAGTATATATTGACCTATATTACTATTAAAATCATGGAGAAGAATACTAAATATTATTTTTCAGTATTTTGACTGCGTAAATATGATTCTGTTATATAACTAAAATGGAAAGAATAAATGGAATTTCTTAATATAGAAATTAATACGGCAACCGCAAGAAAAAATAACAAAAAAAATGAATTGTAATGAATCACCGCGTTGTGAACATTTCATACTATCAAACTCGAGTAAGGCAAATTATTTCAAAATTATTTTATAAAATTTAGATTGAATGATATCACATGTCCATGGCATGGAGTTATGACACATGCGTATGCAAATGTTATTACAATTTGCTATTATGAATTTGATCTGGCAATATGTCAAGATACCAGCGCATCTCATAGAATATATACATACGTGTTTAATGGAGTAGATAATTAATATAATCGTTAATCGTATTTAACATATTGAGACTACTTACTTTGCTTTGCAAGTCATTTTTTGCCATTGTCTTCATGACAGATAGGAATATGTATACGCGTCTGTAATGTTCATTGCTGAATTTTTATCTATATTTAATTGATTTGTCTCCATTTTGTATTTTTGTCCATAAATCGCTCATTGTAATGTGTTGATTTCGCTATAACAATATAATTTAATGGTACATAAAAATTAGTAGCCACATTTGCCCACTATACAGCGCCGTGAAAAGGTATAGGCCTAAGCTTATATATAGGTAATGGAATTTATTATACCTCCTGCAAGAAAGATTCCTTAACATATATTATCTAATATAACAAGTTACTAATAGATAAATAACGCTATTGCTCTCGAATTATATGCTTCGCAAGTATCGCTGGTGGCGCCATCGCGGCAACAAGACTGTGCAACTCTTAGTCTTTATGAAAAGTAAAGAAGCCATATTGAATCGTATGTTTTTTAACGTGAAATGTGATTCTTTAACGTGGAAAAAGTTTTTCCCATAAAATATGGGAGGTTCCCCTCAAATAAAATCTGAGTTACTTAAACATAAATGCACTTTAATGATGCCACCTTTTCCTTTTAACCCCCAATTAATCCAATAACAAGTATTAGAGAGATATCCAATCGCTTCTGTGAGAGTTCATATAGAACGAGCGATTTAAAAAATCGACATTTTAAAAATTTTTAAATATATACCTACAGATTTATTACCTTATATTGACAAACTAAGGCATGTTGCTTGTATTCTTGCTAACAATAAAGAACCTTTAATATGTAAACATACTGAAACGACTTGACAGTACATGAATAAATATTATGTTTCACTATTAGTTTTCACTATTATATTTCATATTATATTTCAATAAATCAGGCTTTAGACTTTTACTTTACTCGTTACTTCATTGTTACTTTTTGTATTTTAATGTATCTTATTCAAATTGCAGGCAATTATGGAGAAATATTTTTAACGAAATTTGGAATATTTTATTATATGCAGGAGTAAGATTTATGTATTCTAATCGCATATTGGACGAATTGGAAAATAAAAAATCAGAAGTAACGAATGAAGATATTTATGCTACAGTTTATACTCGTTAATTTAAACTTTTAATTTTCCAATTCAATATGCATATGATCAAAATGCACAAATACCACCTCTGCATATAATAAAAAAATAGTGCAGATTCAGTTAACAAATATTTGACTAGAATTATCAGTAATTTGAATTAGTTGTATTGAATACAAAAAGTAACGATTGAGTAATGAGTAAAGTAACGTTTGCAAAGCTTGCAATAAATATTATGTTAATTCACTTATAAAATTGTACTGTGCAAAATTGTAAATGTAAAAAAAAAGAATAAATAATTTTTATATAAATAAGGTGTCAATCTTTGAAACAAGGAATATTTATAATCGAATATACGTAATGTTACCTAATTTACACAGTCTCTAGGGAAAAGCTTCATGAAATACTTATTATAAAATACTTTTATTTTTGAAATTGTCCACTGTATTGCTCAAATTCCTCATCTCTAGAAATTTCGACATGAACCTGATAATTCGGAGAATAGCCATAAAAATGACAACTATCACAATTTAAAATGTACATAGAGAATTATTATTACTATTATAATGTTTTCATGCTATACAGTAAATTTCGGTGCATTCTGACTTACACGAATATACGTATTCCAACGTTAAACATTTGAAATGAAAGACTAGGAGTTACGAACCGCGCTCGCAAGGTGGCGATGACAGATGGTTGAGAAGCGTATAACGTGTTTACGGGTTGCTACTGTGAATAAGTATAAACTCAGTTTGATTTAAACAGTGAGCGAGAATACACACCAATAGTGATTTTGAGTAACGATTTGTTCAGACGCTGAGAGTTATTTACAATTGACTTTTAAAATGTTAGGGAGCGTGGAACGTTTATTTTATTTTTTTATGCCGCGTGGTAAGGAAATGAATGATTTAAAAAAACCACCAACGATTAATGGACCGAACGAAGTTATGGGAAAACAGCGACAGATCGGCGCAATTATCAATCGTTCACAAAGTGTTGTAAATAAATTTTTTAAACTTGAAGACAAAAATTATTGTAAAAAAAGCACTCGCTGGAGGCGGCCGTCTAACATCGCACCGACGCCAAACTGACTTCTGCAGGAATTATCAACTGCGGGAGTGTCATCTTCTCAGGTTGTTCGTCGTTTCAATTTAGTCTGTGATACCAGCCTTATATGAAAATGGGTGACGAAGTTGAGACCTTTAAAATACGAAAAATGTTTAAAGAAACTCCATTTAAACAGCATCATATAGAGACCAGATTAAAATTTGCAGAGAAGTATGTATATATTAAAAAAAAAAATTTGGGATCATGTAATCTTTAGCGACGAAAAAAAATTATTTGGATGGACCGGATGGATTTAGTTATTATTGCCATAATTTACGAAAGGAGCGAAAAATTATGTCAGGAAGACCTTGAACAGTTGATTTTGTTACAGAACAGTTGGTTAAAAAAATGTATGAAAAGCCAACTAGCATTTATAAATAACAGAATGAATGCTTATCAAAACCTGTTAGAAGATTACCTTTTACCATTTTTAATTACATTACCTTACTGAAGATAATGGTGCAATATTTTAATAGGCAACCTATTCATTACAACTACAAGATCCAACAAGAAACTGATTTCAACAGTATGGAAACGACTTTATGCCATGGACAGCGTTATGTCCTGATCTTAACCCGATAGAAAATCTATTGGAGATTATGGCAAGATCCATACAATCCAACAAAGTCTTCAACTGAAAGTGAACTGAACCGTCAAGTTGTGGCTGCCTGGGATAAAATTTCAGAGGCAACATTAAACACTTTAATAAATAGTGTGAATATTCCCACAATAAAAAATAAGAGTAAATGGATCATGTATTAGTCCAAGTAAAATGTGAAAACTCCAAAGTTTATAATTTTTCACAAATTACAGACCCGTGTTTTCATAAATCTTTGTTATTCATCAATACATGAGATCCTAAAAACTCGTAATATATTAAACTGATTTCACATAATATGTATATGGCGAGTTTTTGCAACTTTTAGTGTAGCTTCTCGTATCCCAGACGCCATCGTTTCCTATCGTTCCAGTCTCCGTCACGAAATCCTCTATTTTCCATTGCGGTGCGTATGTTTGAAATCCATTTTTTCCGTATCCTTTCTCGTCTATTTCTTTGTGCTGGTATACAGTTCCAAACCTTTAATGGTATCCTATCTTCGTTTATTCGTTGCAAGTGTCCATAATATTTTAACTGCTTTTCAGTTATATCGTCCATTATTCTATTTTTTACTTCCGTTTTTTTCTCTGATGGTCTCATTTCTTACATGGTCAAGTAAAGTTAAATCGGGACATTTTCTCCAGTACATCATTTCGGTTGGGAGAAGTTTTTGTGGCATATTTTTATCTATAACCCACACTTCTGACCCATACGTCAGTGCTGCCTGAATTATAGCCTGATATACTTCTTTTTGTTTTTTGTCTTAGATTATTACTCCACAGGATTCGGTGTAGTGCTTTAATAATGTTTTTCTTTTCCTATATTCTTTAGTATATCTTTATTATCCTTTCCGTCTTCATCTATTGTAACTCCTAGGTATTCGTACTGTCCAACGTTTTTTATTATTCCTCTTTCTGTTTCGATGTACTGTCTTGTGCCTTCTATAGTCATGTTTTGTGTCTTTTATATGTTTATCTCTAAACTCCACTTTGTGAATTCTTGTATGAGTTTGTTTATCATGTCTTGCTGTCTTTAGCAAGAATTACCTGATCATCTGCAAGGAGGACTGTATACAAGTGAATGTCCTCTGTCCATATCCCCATGGGACTGCATTTTCTTATGCACTGTTTTAAAGCGCTGCAGAGATCAATTTCAAACATGGTTGGAGGGAGGCAGGAGCCTTGTTTAACTCCTTTTGTTTGCAAGAAAGCTTCAGAAGTTTGATTTCCGATCTTAACAACCGCTTGGATTTCTCTATACAATGCTTTTACGGCTTTATATATATATATATATATATATATATATATATATATATATATATATATATATATATATATATATATATATATATATATATACTATTTATACCTACTTCTTTCATTGCGATCCATAATTTCTGTAAAAGGACGGAGTCGAATGTCTTACGAAGATCTAGAAAAATAGTGTGAAGCTTCATTCCTCTTGCAAGTCTCTTTTCTGCCAGTTGTTTTATTGTAAATATACGCAGGATCGCCCAGGTCGAAATTTACTTTGTTCTTCCATTTCCGTGGCTTCACTCCGCCTCTTCTATTCGGGCTGTCAGGACTCTTCCGTAAAACTTTCCAATGGACGATGTAATACTAATACCCCGATAATTACTGCAGTCGCTCCTGTTTCCCTTTTTATAAATGGAATTTATATAAGAGCTCCTCCAATCTCTTGGAACCATTTCCCCTGCCATAAACTTGTTAAAAATTACACAAACTCATACGTTTTTGTGGTGGCGTGTTTAATTAACTCGATAGGTAAATCTCCTGATCCTGGAGCTCTATTATTTTTCATTTCTTGTAATGCTGTTTTTATTTCTTTTAATTTAATGGTATCTACTCCATTAACTCCTGTTTCGTCTATATCTAGTTGCGTGTTTAAATACTCTCTACGTTGTTCTTCCATTGTTCTATTTTTATGGAATGTATTTTTCTTATTTCGTTTGTGTTTCTTTTAAAACTATTTATAGTTCGCCAAGCTTCTCTAGACCTACATCTTCCTACCATTGAGCTAATTTCAGTATATTTGGTTTCCCATGTTTTGTTTTTTGTTTTTGTTTTTTTAATTTATTTTTTCACTATATATTTATATTGATTATAGTTTCACATTACATATATACCACTCCAATATATACATAAAAATAATTTTCCGTTTTGAGTTTTACTCATAATGTAGTCCAAGTTATGGGTGAGTCTATAATTTTTCACATCACTGTATTTCTACTAACACAAGTAATTTACTTATACATAATACGACTTAGACACGTCTCTAATATAGGAGTACGCATGCAAATATACATAATTTGCTAATACCGACGTGTAAAACATATTTATCTAATAGTTATATTTTAATTTCTTTAGAATACCGTTTCAAACTTTCACGCATATTTCATGTATACATCATAATAATTATTCCGTGTTTTGTTTTCAACGTAACACTGACTTGAATTACATTTCTGCAACTATGCCCCAAAAAGACTTGATTTCCGTGTAAACAACATTAAACTAGTTTACAAATATAGAGTTTATTCAAATATGCGGTTAATTATATTTAAATAGTGCCGCATTAAGTAAAGCATTACATAAAAATAATAATAATCAGTAAAATAAATATAAATATGTATTTATGCATCCGCAAAGAGTTTTTACTAATAATAAAATTAATATACAAGTATACAGTGATTTCGTAAAGTTATGAATAAATTCGTTAAAAATTCAAAGAATGACTTTTGGGAAAAACTCTCGGCCCTTCAAACTTTATTTTTAGTTGTGCATTTTTTAAAATATAATTAATATATACAGGGTGGTTCGTGTAGGAGGTATTACGTCATCGATAGATTTTTTAATTGCAACCGCCTTTTTTATATATTCTACGGGAGTAATTGCATTAGTGTGAGTAAAATTTGAAAACTGATACAACTAAATGGAGAAAAACAATTTTGCAATTCCAAAGTACTAAATGTAATGGCAACGATAATGATCGTTGCCATTTACTTTTAAAATATTTACTATTTTGAAATTGCAAAATCTTAATTTTATTTTTATCTAACCTATATTCATGTTTATTAGTGTAGCATATTTAAGAAAAACTGTCCCCTTTCACATTCCGTAATCAAAAAGGGAATTACCATTAAAAAATATCAATAACGTCATACCTCCTACACGAATCACCTTGTATTAGTTATATTTTAAAAAATGCGCCAGTAGAAATAAAATTTTATGGGTCCGAGGATTTTCCTAAAAGTTATTTCTCTCAAATATATTTACTACAATAAATTAAGTCGATCTGTCGATCAGTCGATCTAGACCGCCGATCTCTCCCTTAACATGGCTTACTGGTAAGAATTATTTTATATTATAATTATTATTTGTTTAACATTTTTGTCTGTCTTATTGGTCATGCTACGTGTGTAGTAATAAATGTTTTTATCATTCACATTAAATAATTATTAATAAATGTTTTTATTATTTATTTTAACTAATTATTTTTCTTGAACTTCGGTACGAGAAACCTCTCCAAGCCAAGCACCCCCGACGATCACGATAACGGTCGAGTCACAGCTTACTCAATAAGCTGTGGCCCTGGGTCGTGACATTATTATTATTATTATTATTATGTTCTGTGGATTTGAGCCTCATCAGCCACTGATCGCATGGGTAGTCCCTTGGCGATCCCCTCTTATACGGGTCATTACCCAAAAATGATATCCCATAAAAGGAGCAATTTAGGCACGTCCCCTGTCCTCGCCTCGCCTCCTTCTGGATAACAGGGTCCCTAATATAAAGTACCTCTTCTCTTCCAGTGCGGGGCAGGTGTAAATAACATGAATCGAGGTTTCCTCGTCTTCTTTACAGTATCTGCAGACCGGGCTATCAGTCAGCCTCAGCTTTTACTTATATTCATTCAGGCTACTATGGTAGCCCGTATTGATTTCTACCAGAATTCTGGCTTTGTGCCTGTTCAATTTAATGAATTCTCGGGCCCATTTCTCAATCTCTGAGTATTCGATGACGAGTATGGTTATTCGACAACCCTTTACTCCTCCATCTTTTATTGTGCTAGTCTCTTGCCCAGCCATTTATGCGGCCTCTGATCAGATTTCGACTTATTTCCACTGCAGGTTCTGGTCCATAGAGGTTTTCCCTAGTCCCTAAAACTACTTAAGAAACCTAAAAAAATATTTATGATTCTGATGGAAACACTTTGGATGGAGACGATGTTGGTGAAGTGATTCCAGGATGATATAAAATATGGAAGCACTCAGAAACAATAGGATATCCCACTAAGATAATTTTCCTATTTTCTCATTTTTACCCCCATAACTCATATAAAACTTATTTTTCAAATTTATTTTTTAAAACTATTTTTTGGTTTCAATTTAAATTTAGCCATACGTCGTTAATGATTCTGATGGAAACCCTTTGGATGGAGTAGGAAGTGAATCCAGGATGATACAAAATGTGGAAACACTCGGAAACAAGTGATTAGGTTTCCGACTAAAATTTGAAAATACCTGTCTAAAAGATATTTTTTCGATTTTACCTTTTCTACCCCCATAACTCTTATAAAACTTATTTTTCAAATTTATTGTTCAAAACTATTTTTTGGTTAATTTAAATCTAACCATACATCGTTAATAATTTGTTCCAAAACATCGACAGGATGCATGCAAGGACAAAATACACATACTGAATAAGTACTATTCCGCTACGTCTTTAAAATGAAAATATTAGGTGGCATCTAAATAGCATGCAAATGAATAATATGTTGTTTAAGTTTGAACTTGTTTGACTTTTTAGCAAAGTGTCATCGTATCACTGTGTAACCTGTAGATATATAATTAATATTAAATATTGGGTTCATATTGAAACAGTCATTTTGCAGTTTTGTTTTTTTTATGAGAAATATGTCGAATAACTACATAGTTTTTAAATAACTACTAATTTCGCCTATCCACTTAATGGTGCTAGCCTCTGAAATCACTCATAAAATTCCCGAACCAGTTTTCAGCCTGAACTACTTTACTCGCAATACATCACACAACGAGAAAAATGTATAGGCAATCTATAGGCCGTAACATATTTCGAAGATGCAAAAATGCTGTTCACATCAGTAACCTGGTGCATGATGCGGCGCCGGCTGTTTCCTGCCCCTGACCTTACGAACTCACGGTCACGATGCTAACGACCTCCACTGTTGCACAGAGAAGAGAACTGCAAAACTAATTTGTCCTGTCCCGTCTTCCGGTTGGATCACGCAGCCATATAGGGACAAATGGGTTGAAGCTAAGTATCTTATATTTATAATATCTGGTTAAGTAACATTATTACGCCATCAAGTTTCAGACCTTTCCGGTTTTAACTTAATTTTAATTCTATATTCTTTCGTTAAAGGCAAACTACAATCTGTAGTCGCTCGAAGTGTAGCGCACCTTATTTCAAGTACTAGATCTGTCATTGGGCCTGGAAGACTTGAACTTGAACTGATCGTAGATACCTCATGTTTTGATGATTTAATTATTGAACTGTAATTTGAAGTTGACGATATATACAGGTTGAACTAATGTTGCATAATAAATTTTCAATACTACGTCAATAGAAACGGCTATTTACTTATTCATTTTCGGTCTTGTTGATGAATATGTCAATGAACATGTTGTAACACGTGTTGTTTTTGTAGAATTTGAAAAAAAAACAAACTGTTTTCATTTATTAATCATAGTAGAATACAGTGCGCATCTAAAGTTCCTTCCTCCCCTTTAAGTTATTATTTTTGTTATGTCCTTTCACAAAATTGAAGTCCGTGATCGATAGCATCTTCCGTGAGCTGGTGAATGTGTCTGGGTTCTGTGCCACGTGTAATTTGTAAGGGTGAAATTTTTGTTCATTTAAAATGTACATTTGTATCCCTTTGTACAATTTTTGCAGATGCTTCGCAAAGAGATACAGTTTTAGATGTTTAGTTGAGGATTTATTCGAGGAGCAAGCTAGTATCGAAAATGGGGAATATTTCGGGGCGACTTGCGGAAATTGAGTGATTTGAAAACTTATCCCAAAAGCCATTAGCCTGGTTCAGTTATTACTAGATGCCACACTTGTCATAAACTATCGATAAATGAGATAATCGCATTTTTATCCCTGAGAAACAGATATGTCCTAATTCCGACTATTAGCGCAATATACACGAGTGTCTACTTTCTAATATTTACAAAACTTGAAACTAATATACACAAATACCATCACGGTTGTCAATAGGGGTATGTGGAGTCACGTGTGCACACAGCAATAATATTTATTTCTTGGTTCTATGCAAAGTCTGGGGTCCAGTTCCTTTTTCATCCTGGATACTACCTACTGTCTAAAACTTCTGCAGTATTTGTCATAACTATTCTCTAGAGATATGGTTAGGGATATTTTTCATTGAACATTATTTCAGCTGCATCTAGATTTATTCCAGTCTCGCCAATAATTGAATTGTTTACATATTTTCAAAAGGTGACATGTCCAATTTTTGTTTAATTGATATTTTAGGGGGATGTTGTAAATTTGTCCTTTTCGCATTAATATGTGAAATGTAGTGGCTATAATTTAAATATTAAAGGCAGTAGAAAATATAACAAATTCCGTTTATTTTTGTCCAAGGTTGCCATGTCCAAGGTCTAGCGGGACTATTTCTAGTGGCTGGTGGCCGATGTATTTAAAACAAATGCTCTATCACAAGAGTGCATAGACAAAAAGATACCAAAACATAAGAATAAAAAAATACTTTTGTAAACCGTTGTTCTACATGTACGAATACATAGGCGTTTTGATCACAACACACAATTTTATCCAATGGTCTCACTATGAATACTAAATTTGAATAATAAAAAAATCTGAAACCGAAAAATTTGGATTAAATTGTATTTTCATAAAAGTGTTCAAAAGAATATAAATCAAAAAATAAAACAAAAAATAAAAAACATAAATCTTAAAATCCAAAAAGCGATTTTATTTATTTTATTGTTTTATTTTTATATAGTTCAATGAAACGTTATCAGCAACATAAACCGGCGTTACTGTATAACACAAACAAATGTAACTTAATGTAGTATTTAAAATAGTCTAAAACACCAACTCCAGTCCCAACTCCTTACTCCAACCTTTTACTCGAACTTCTGCAAACTTTTCAGTTATTTTTACAATACACGAAAAAAGTGTACTGAACAAATCGGCTAAATATTTATTATGTCTTATGTAAGTAGAAAGTTGATTTATTGTGAATCGATTTGATAACAAGACGTAAAATGATTGATTTTGGAAAACTTGGAATACAGCATTTCATTATATATAAAAGCATTAAACCTCTTGTACATATTGTATTTTATTTCAATATAAAAGTGCTTATAATATAATAAAAAAATAAGATACCTACATATTAAAACGTAAAGGAGATTAAAGAATAATGCAACATTTATTTGCATAATTTTGCAATCCAAATAAACTAAAACATATATGTAGGTATTCGAAAAACAAAGCATGTTTTATCTGTTTGGATGTGCCAACAAACACAATATGTCAATAGAAGTGCAGCAAAAGCACGTGAAAAATCCCAAAGAACCGATGCACTCAGCCCTGAATGAACTCTTTCAGAAATCAATCCTGCAGCTTGCAATACCACTCAGTGTCAACTGCAATCAAAGTAAATTCCCGAGGACCACTACGTCGAAATTCTTTTTTACGTCTTCCCTTTTTGCTCTTTTTGTTTGCCCCGCGTCGAAATCGACCATTCCCTGTTCACAGTACGTTGATTCGATGAGACGATGTGATTTATTTATTCTTGGGATGACATTTTCCACCAAGATAAATACCGAGGGGGGTCGTTGCCCTGAAAATAAATAGTCTACACGTAAGGGAGGAATCCCCACAAGATTCCCGTTTAGGTAAAATTTAATAAGGATATTAATATCGGGAATTTTGTCGATGTGGCAAAATGATAACCTGTTATATGATTATTTATTTATTTATTTATTTATTACAACTACAGAGCAGGAAAGTACAATGAGTGTTCACATTCTAATAAGATTAATAAATTTCACAAACATAATAATCAAGTTTAATACAAATACATATAAACATATTTAATACCTAGGTATATGAAACAATATATGAAAAATAAGAAAATCAAAGATGCGGATCAAGCATAACAATGTTTAATAAAGAGAAGAGTGCAGTTAAATATATCGAATTTATCACAGTTGTTGTTGTATTTAGTACATATTAAAAACAGGGGTAAGAATTTTAGAATATTAGTACGCGGAATAGAGAGCTTTGGCTTTTGGATGTTCGAGCATGCAATTGAGGTACATAAAAATTTAGCTTGTCTAATAGGTTTTGTCAGTCAATCATATTATGCATAAGCTTATATAGAAATATTTGAGAACAACATTCCCGCCTCGCGTCAAGTGCTGTCATCGCAAATCTTGCCAAAAGACTATTTTGAGGGAAGCGAATAGGTGGATACACAGTGTCTCATTTGAACCATAGTAGTTTCAGAAACTTTCTCTGAACCATTTCCAAGCTATTAATATGGCATTGATAATAAGGATTCCATACTAAAGATCCGTACTCAAGTTTAGATCGGACAAAAGTAGAAGATCGTCAGCGCTAAAAGACAGATCTTTTTCAAAAATTATGCCGAGGTCTCCGAATGTGCCAGGTCTTTGAGGAATAGAACCTATAATCGTATATTATTAGAGATAATTTAGTGGAATAGGACATAACATTGCACTTAGATACATTTAGATGTAGTTTGTTACTAGAACACCAATTATGATGATTAGACAGATTGTTCTGCAGAAGAGCACAATCATCCAGGGAAGTAATAACCTTAAATAATTTAAGGTCGTCAGCATATAACAGATAACTGACAGATGTTGCAGTGACAATGTCATCAATGAAGATATTAAACAGAAAGGGGCCGAGAATAGAGCCTTGAGGCACACCCGATGTGGCATCATACTCAAGGGACCTGAAACCATTGATTTCGACGTACTGTCTTCTGTTAAGACTTAATAAATTTGTTGAAAACCCAAATCTTGTAAGTTTACTCAGAAGTATATTATGATCGAGTCTATCAAAAGCTTTGGTGAAGTCGATGTAAATGACGTCCATTTGATTGCGTTGGTCAAGAGTTTCAGATATGCTTTGGGTGATACAAATTAAGTTAGATGTTGTAGATCATCCTAGTATAAAGCCATGTTGATACTCAAAGATTTGCGTACGTATATTAGGATAAATTGCATCATGAATTAATATTTCAAGGGCTTTGAAAAAATTACAGAAAATAACGATCCGTCTAAAGTTACTTACATCCGTGTGGTCGCCCTTTTTAAAAACTGGACAGACTTTCGAGTATTTCAAAATTGCGGGTATAGAAGAGCTTTTTATTATTGTATTGTCATCATAATTATAAATATTATTAGAAATGAAACGACAATTATTTTATTTAGCGCCTCAATCTCTCAATAGTTGAATAGTCAATTCAATTACGATACTATGACCAATTTCTGTCTCTCTTCTTATTTGTTTTAACTGCGATTTCCGTTTATAGATTTTCATTATAATATTGACTTAGGCTCTTATATTATTATTTTGTATATTAACTGTGTTATTGTAGGGTTTATTCTCAAATGTATTTTTAATACTAATGAGCTTGCCTATATAGCACTTCATCTTCTTGTTGTATATTTATAATAATAATTTTAATAATAATGTAATTGTTTATTTATATAAAGAGATTATGATTTCACAACATTCCTTGAAATAATATGTACAAACCAGGCTATAAATAATAAGAAATAAATACGTTTCAGATTTTACTAAAAATATATTATTAGCAAGGTAGATAACTCTATTTACTTTAAGTATATCGCATGAAACTTATCAAGGTATCAGTCATGATCATTGTAGAATACAGAATTGTAATTGTATTTTGGGTTGGAAAATGGTTGGTGTATGTTGAGGTAAATGCTGGTTTTGCATGATGATAAATTTCACCTGAAAAACATACTGATTCGAAGCATAATGTATTTATTTGTTATATTCCCATAGATGTACAACCAAGTTTCCACACCAGAAACAGTCACCTTATTGGCAGTAAGCACCGGTAGATAATTGCATAATGGTGAATATACAGAACGAGTCAGCCTTTTCTATTAGGGCTAAACCAGTTAATAGAACTTACATAAACATTTCCCCAATCCAGTTTCATAAGGATACAGGATCTTTTGATAGAAACGAGGTAATGATGAAATTTAATACACATATGCAAAAAAAAATCATGTGAATATTTTTTATTGTTCCCGTTGGAGATTATATAATGAAGATTACATTTCGCGGGCACATCACTTTGCATAAGAGAATTATTTTATTGTACGCTGTTAACTTTATATGATAAATATTTATTATAGAATGGGCTCTTAGTAACATTTGTGATTACTTATAATTTTGTGCTATCGTAAACAGTTTTTGAGATTTTGCTAATTTTTAGTCAGATGATAAACATTCTTGTAAGACAATACTCTTACGTCGTTCTATTACATTTACCCAAAGAAAAAAGCTACATAAATATTCTTTTACCATAAACCAGTTGTTGACCTTCATTAAATTACATAAGATAAATTCACCGAGTAGTCTTCTTCCTTTATTTTTATATGAGTGGTACTGTCATTAAACCACTAGAGGATTTTAAACTAAATATTTTTTTATTATTAATGCCAATATTTTGTACTGTACTGTATTTTAGTAAAGTTCTGTAGTTTTTATTTTTTGGGTAAAACAAAATAATTAAAAAAGCAGGACGAGCACCATTTGACTAAAGTTTGACAGTATCTCAAAGCAATAGCCGGTCAAGATGGAAAAAAATTGATTCCTCTTAGAAATGTAGTTCCTTTATTCGGGTAGGCTTATATGCAGTATTTTTATATTGAATTACATATGTTTACGAGCTTTACTCATCAGTACTTCAATTCTTAGTTCATACTAGTTAGTTTAGTAAACTTGCCTATTTTTTTCAATAACTTAATGTAAATAAAAACATATATTTTGATGGTTGACTCAATTATATCCAAAATTGTTCATATCCTTTCAATCGATTCCATTTTGTGTGAGATTTTTAGAATACGCTGTTGAATCAACCAGAATATCGGATTATTATTTGACATTCATTTGGTCCCTAGATCTATCTAGATATTTTAGAAAATTATGTACAATGCTTAGACTCTAGACTTTATGGTGTTACAAATTTGTATCAGTTTTTTGTGAATATTCCAAATATATCTTACAAATAAAATATTTAAAGCTGTATAATGCTTAGGCTCTAGACTTTACGGTGTTACAAATTTATGTTATTCTTTTGTGAATATACCAAATATATCTTACAAATAAAGTACTTCTTGCGATCTTCGTACTTATCATAATTTAATGGTCGTAAAAGTTTCAGTTCTTCATCCTCTATAGATACCATTTGGGCTGCTGCATTTGTAATGTTATCTATCATTCAATTATTATTAGTTCCAGGATCAAAGCACTTTTCTGAACGTCGTTCAATTATTTTCGATAGACAAAAGAATGTAACAGTGACAATGTGACAGTGTGACAAACTTCGTCATCGTTTTTAAGAAATAGTCATGTTTAAGACTCCTACTTAATTTTTAATGAGCCCATTAACTTTTTCATCAACTGCGTTTCTGTAAGTTACTAGATTTGTTCATTGCCTCTTACGATTGTGTTCAGTATTTGTGTATAAATTCCTTTCAATATTAAATGTATTGTTTTTATACAACATAGCAAATTTACATCAAAATTGTTCTATATTCATCCTTCAATGAACCGTTAATCCTTGATTTATTCATTTGATTTTATTTGATTCAGAAGAATTGAAATTCGTTACTAATAGTTCAATTTAATACAAATATCACATACTTCTGGCAGTGTGTTACTTCTATTGTCAAGTAAATATATTCAAGATTAATTTAAATGATAATATACATAAATGTAATGTGCAAAATGTTAGACAACAATTTAAGAGAAGTATTGTTAACATATAGGAATACAAGGAATTATACACAATTATTAACATATTTCAGCGATCCTGGGAAGGATCTGCAACATTTGATGCAGCAACAAAAGTAGGATAACAGTTTTCCACGAGCACCGAAATATTACACCTTTATCGACGGGTGTCTCGCCAACAAAGTTTGCATAATCTGGAGATGATTAAAAAGTAATAATTTCTCAATGAAAATGGAGATGATTAAACTAATCATCTCTCGATGACACCAACCTCGTTGGCGAAGCGCGAGTCGAGAAACGTGTAATCTTTCGGTGTTTGTGAAAAATATGTCTATTCGCTGATGTCCTGTTTTTTTATATTACAGTAAAGAAACATTTAGTTTAATTCCTACTTTAATATTTTTTTGTTAAATAGTTTGTATTGAACAACATTTTTAGTATAAACTCCCCTTCAATATAAACTAACCAGTATCCCCTTATATTAGCATATAAGGGTATACGATTTAATTTTTTTTAATAGATAAATTCGTACAGGAAAGTAATAATGAAAATATTTTATTGTGATAAATTAAGCCGATCATCTTTTAACATGCTAACAATATTCTTAATAGGTATTCCAGCTTAGCCAAAAGCAATTAAATAAAAAATAAATTGAATGCGTTCAGTTGCAGAAGTTATAATATTTGATTTCTTGTTGAAAAACATAAGATTATTAGTCCTTGTTCTCTTTATTGAATTTTGCACTGAAGTATAAAATACATTTTAAGACATTTTCTTTTATATAAAGACTAGAAACAATCTTGCTGACTGATGGCTGGAACGAAATTTTAAATATATATCAAGGGGAGTTTGATTTATGGTTTCGATCCTACGTCAAAAGAACTCAAAGTACGATAAGACTTAGGGTTTTGAAGATAGGATACTGCTTGCTTACATTCGATTTCAGATATTTTAATAAAACAGGGTCTCTATAATATATTATCTTTATCTGTGATGAAAATTTCTAATACATATACTACTACTTACTTCCACTACATATGTAACATTAAATATAGAGTACATTAAATGACTGTCTAGTTACAAGAAAATTAAAATGTTCTACGAATAACAGATATACTTGATATGAAAATACTAAATATATACTATGTCCTCAATTTTGTCTATATCACGAAAAATTTAATAAGGTATATAGTATGTTTGGCTAGTTAGTAGTTAGTTTATAATATGGTATAGAGTATACACTACATTTAAATTTATATCTAGTTGGGTAAAATTATAAAACAATTTTATGCCAAATATCTTAGAAATGTGTTTTAAATTAAAACAGTATATGAACAGACATAATAATAAATTATATCCTTGTAACTGGGTGATAAATAACACAGGCCAACAAAGATTTTGTGATCTGACTTTTTTTTGACTTCTTGGCTTAGTTACATATCATGAACCACAAAAACACTGTTATTTTGTTTTCACCACGCACCAGTATTTGTAAATGTACATTGTACAATAATTTGTAGTTTTAAAACCGAGGTTCTATAAAATTAAATTCCGCCTCAATCTTTGCCGCGCCTCTGTGTTTAATCGGTTGGAAACGTAGGTACACTCACGTGTGGGGGATTTACCTAAACAGAGTTGGCTGGTGGAGATATTCCAGTTTTATACTATTCGGGTATTTGCATTGTCTCCGTAGTACGTTTTTAATGTGTGTACGTTTACTCGCGACATCGCGTTGTGTTTTTATTTTCATTAAAAACGCCCAGAAGTTATAAAAATACCCCAAATATATTTTGTTATAAATTTAACACTTGGTTCAAAAAACGTTATTTATGCAAATTTGGTTGATTCGCAAACAAATCCTTTGCTACCACTTCATATTAAATTAGGATTATTGAAGTAATATGTAAAAGCTATATGGGAATTGTTTTCGGTACTTATGTGGCAAATTTTCAGTTCTGTCTGAAGCAAATTTAAAGGAAGGTATTTTCGTGAGACCACAAATAAAAAAAATAATGCTGGACCAACAGTTTGAAGAAACAATGACATAAATTGAAAAACAATATTGGATATTCTTTTAATATGTAACAGAATTTTTTTTAGGAAGTTATAAACATTCGCAGTATGAGGCAATTGTTAACAAAATGCTGGATATGTTTAAGCAACTTGGTTGTAATGTGAGCCTAAAAATTCATATTCTGCATGCTCATCTGGACTACTTTTCAGAAAATCTTGGTGCTGTTAGTGAGGAACAAGGTGAAACGTTCCATCAAGACATAAAGAATATGGAAAGGAGGTACCAGGGTCGATGGAATGTGGCGATGATGACAGATTACTGCTGGATGCTGAAAGTGGAACATCCAACCAATGATTACACAAGGAAAACTTCAAAACGAAGTATTTTGTTCAAAAGGGAGAGATTTTCAAAAAAAAAAAACTAGGGATTTAAAACTATTTATGTGTTGCTTTTTACTATGTTTTTTTAATGTTTATTAAATATAATGTTTATTAAAATGTAATTTTTTCTTTACGTTTTAATTTATTCTGATTATTTAGCTGATCAAAAACCTTACGTGAGGGGCAAAAATGGAAGGTACATATGAAATCAACGTAAATAAATTACTTATAACCACCTATCAAACCCAAATCAAAATGTCACAATTCGTAGGCCTGTGTAATGGCAGAAGAATTAATATTATGTAAAATTATGTTATAATGTATTATGTTTAATATTATCCGAAACTCTAGAAGAAAATAAATATTGAATGAGTATCGTTTAATAAACGCGTCGAGTACATATACAGAGAGAATATGCATCAAAATTACAAATTTTTATGTAACGTAAGTGTTTGCGAAATAAAAACAATATTTTTTTTTTTGGGGAAAGGAAGGTTCCTATTCCGCTTTGGTATATATTATATAGTTATCAAGTTATATCACAAAAATGATACCAATAATCGTGATTAACGATACCATAAGTTAATTGATCCTGTAGTGCATGTGGTTATTTTGAGAAAACAGGTTTATGCAGCCGCAGTTGACGGAGCATGGCGCATGTAAAAATCTATCTATATTTTCCCATTATAGTACACCATAATCATTAGCATATCGTCAACACCGGGTCGAGCAATTACGCTCGATATAGGCAGAATTTTAGCAGCTCGCATTAAATTAGACAGTGGCGTATCGACGATTGAAGGCCGAACATGAGCTTCCACTACAAATTTGTATAATATATTAATAGGGTTCTTTTGGTACTATAATAGTGCCACTAAAACTATTTGGAACCCTGAAAAGAGCAAAAAGTTTTATGAGTCGTTTTTTCGTCTTGGTTATAATATACTCGTGCAGATTGAACGATCTTCATGAGGTGTCATTATGGTAAGTGTCGTTTTATATAAAACAAGGTTATCGTTGCTTCAAGATTTGCATTTAGCTTTGAACTGTTTATTCATTGCGTATATTACATTTAACTCCGAAAGATACTGGTATACTCGTACTCAGATACACTCATCCAAATGATGCAAATGCTAGAGCAGAGATTTTTAACATGATCCATGGGGGTCTACATGGACTTGATCGATGGAATTTTGTAAAGTAGCTAGAATTCAAGTGACCTATTGGGGATCGATGAAAAAGTACTATTATGATATGTTACTGGATTGTCCGTATCCGCAGAAACTTGGCGATAATTGTGCATTACAATATAATAAATTGAGGAGTGGCTTGAAACAAAAAGTTCAAGGAGGCTGAAATAGGAAGAAGGTTGGGAATCCCTGGGCTAGAGCTTTATTCACAACATAATTCGACCGACAGACGATTTTATTTCTGCTAATTATTTTTAGATGATAGTTGCGTTTTTTTATACTTAAATAATAACGAGATGCAATTAACAACAGACGTTACTCATTGATATACGAATATTACAACGTTAATATTTTTATTTTAACATTGGATATAATGAATTGTCTACCTTTGTAATGTATTTAATGTCACTCTCTTGTACAATTTACTTTTTTATTGTACTATTGCAAAAGTAATTATTCCTCTGTGTTTGCCATTTTTTATGTAGAAAGGGTTTCTATATTATTTCACTGTTTTATCATCATAATGACTGTTAAATTAATGACAGTAACTGATACAGCCAACCAATTTCTATAGTAGAGTACATTTAGTATTCAGTGAAAATATACAATTGGAAATAATTTATAAAAGAACGTAAGGTAAGTGGTTCCAATAAAGATCCTTAAGGAACACCAAGTTCCATAATGTAAACCATAAAAAGGCTGAATAGTTTTCACTCTGCTCAGTGTATTTCTATTTAACCCACAAAGAATTAATATAATTAGGGAACAAACATCTGGAAGAAAATATATATCTCTTGTATATCTGTTCAGCAACAATTACGTAGATTACAACTACGTATTTCTTACAATTATTTTTTTCTTGGTATTATAACATTAATTCGTATAGACAGACGTCCATGAATGCAGTCTATCAATTTATTACACTATAACAAAAGGAGGTCGAAAACTCTCGATTTGCTAGTAGAAAACAGTAAGTAATCTAGTTTTCGATATGGGCTTGATGTAGATTTAAGTAAATGAGTCAAACCATAACTTTTTTCTTTAATTATTTTCAGATTTATCTTCTACAACATTTCATATTCATTGACATATTACCAGTGTACATAATAACTGTATCATCCGAAAAATAAACTAACTATCCAAGTGATAAAATATGCAGTAAATTTTATATAGGCATTAAATAAAATACGATACCTTAAGGGTCCAAATACGATACCTTAAGGGGCACCATATACCATCGATCTCATTTCACTACTTATTCTACATATTGTAACACAGTTTTCTTTATTATATTATTTAAATAGTATTATCATTATTTTCACACTTTCTCCTTATGCCTATTTCTTCAAGGGTACTTGACAGTTTTGGGTGAGTAATAGTAGCATATCATTTGACAAGATCTACAAATCTAGATCTACAAGACCTAGGCGTACCGTGTACGGAACTGATAAGAACTAATAAGTTCGAAACAGCTGTATGTCGTTCGGTTCCGATCCGGGACAAATGTCGAATCCTACCTTTGACGGGTTTTATTTTTTGAAACCTTATCTGATCGTGCAGAAACACGAGAAAGGGGTCGAGGATCGCTTCTGGGTATAATTCAATGCCTGGCGGGGCTTTAGCCCGAGGAGTAGTTGTTTCCTAGAGCGATTATGTAATAGCTTTGCTATTCGGGAACTACTTTGATTGGCGGTTTGGTGGTTCCTTTCTCGATTTCCGACTTATATGTTAAAGATCTACAAAGACACATAGTAGTGCTTTCTTTCACCGAGATTTATATATGTGATCTTTTTAACACCAAATTATTCATGATTTTATATAGTATAGTTTTTTTAAATAACTAAATACTTTTTATTTTATTATTAGTTCCGCAACGTATATAATAGTATATTTCCTCAACATGATTAATAAAAATATTAATTAATAAAATTATGTTAAATAAAGAGGCTTAATTATTCTGTCAGCACCTCGGCCATTGACATTCCTGTATACATTTTACATCTTTTAGCTTTGAGAAATTTCTGTGAACAAAAAATTTTATTATAGATTGTAATGATCATGATAATCATTAATTTCTTGCAGGAAGAGAGTATTTAATCAAATACATCTTCTTCATATGATTCTATTCATAGTTGTAACGCACAGCGATGCATTTACATAAATTAACATTCATTTTTGCAAATATATTAAATATTGATCCATAATTATAATTAATGTTGTTGTTGAGATTCCCATACGTAAATGAACTGTAGCTTCCTGTGCAAGATGTACAATAAAGATCATTAATTTAACTAATTAAACTAGCCCTAATTGGCGTACGTCAATTAAGAGTTTATATATACATATTTACATTATTTAATAACTACTGAATAGTAAAACAGAGAATAAAGATGGAGACGACTTCACATCTGTGTTATATAATATGTAGTACCTTGCCAATAAAATATTCAAATTAGTATTACCTTCCTTCACGTTAATCTTGGCATATTTAGAGGAATATTTAATTTAGGATCAGACCCTATTAGTCAAGATGAAGAGAATATATCAATTTTATGGAGGATGCGAAGACATTTATGCATATTGAAAACAAGAACGGGCATACATCTGTATGCGCGTTCTTGTTTTATTACATGTCTACATATTAACGTTTAAATATATATGAATAAATATAAATGTTTGTTGTAGTTTATAGAAATAAAATAGGGGAACTTTATTTTAACACGTTGGTATGGACTCAGTACAGAACAGTACAGAAATCAGAATCAACTTTGTTATTTTATATAGGGTCTTTCAATACATACTTTCAAAATTTGTTAGGTTATAGCGGCCACGTTGTTGAAGCAATATCTGTCAAATTTGTGTGTCAGTTGTTCAGTAGTGTACGCAAAATCACCATTCAGTAGTGTACGGAAGGTTATAGTGTTTAAAAATATGTGCAAATCATCCATTTTGTATTCCGTTTGAGAAACGTTCCACGTGACTTACGTGACTTTTATGACCTCGCCACAACCGTCCCGCCCACTCGACAATTCGACGCTTGGTGGCCAATTTCGAGTCAACCGGTTTGATAAATAATCAACCAACACCTGTACGCCACCGAAACGCATGGTCTGATGAAAACATCGTTGCTGTGCGCGAGAGTGTACGGGAAAGTTAATCTCTCGTCGTTTACAAGAACTTGACCTTTCTGAGACTTTAACTTGGAGAATTTTGCGTTGGGATTTGGATCTGCACCCGTATAATATCCAACTGCCCCACGAACTTAACATAAACGAGCATAGATTACGCCGTGTGTTCGATGACTGGGCTCTGGAGGAGTTAGAAGTTGACCCAAATTTCGCCAAAAAAATCATCTTTAGCGTCGAGACTCATATATGGATAAATGGATATGTGAACAAACAAAATTGTTGAATTTGGTACAATTCCAGTCCACACAAGATACACCAGCACCAAATGCATCCCTAAAAAGTCACTGTTTGGTACAGATTTTGGTTTGACGGAATCGTTGGTCTGTACTTCCTTCAAAACGAAACGTGCATTGCCATAACCATCAACGGCGAGCACTACACATCGATGATAAGCAACTTCTTGTGGCCTAAATTAGATAATATGAATACCAACAATATGTGGTTCCAATAGGACGTCGCTACGTGCCACACAGCACATGCCACGATAGACGTTCTACACAAGCCATTTGAGGACATGTTTATATAGCGCACCGGTGCCGGTGATGTGAACTGGCCACCAAGATCGTGAGATTTAACGTATTTAGGTCTCTTCCTTTGAGGCTATCTTAAATCGCAGGTCTATGCGAATAAGCCGCAAACAACTGATGCTATGAAAGTCAATATAACGAACGTCATCCAACAAATTATGCCAGATTTATGAGACAAAGTCATCGAAAATTGGACCTCCCGAATACGTGCCACCAAGCAAAGGCGCAGTGGATATTTGAACGGCGTTATATTACATACTTAATGCCATAAAATCCACTTTAAAATAAAAAAAAAATGGATATCTCACAACTTGCTTTATTTACTTTTAAAAATCGAGCGTTCTTATTGAAAGACCCCTTACATATTACACATTTCATATATATATATATATATATATATATATATATATATATATATATATATACTACACCCTGTATATATTTATATTTCTTGATAAATAAATATAGATCTGCAACCGAATCAGTAAAGAAACTAGGGGCATTAAAAGGCAAGAAAAATATATTTGATATAATAGATAATGTAAAGTGGTACACAATATAGTTGTCTTAAAATTATGTTTAAAAAAACTACTAATGGAATGTATACAGAACAAACAATTATAGAAATGCAGAAATAATGAAATGAATGTATGCAGTTAATAGGGTAATAGAAAATTTTAGAACATTAAGAAAATTAAAACAGAAATGTACTTCAAATGAAATATCCATTTCCAAAATTAAAAGTTATGAACAGGATGTGAATATGAATATGCACAACATCTGCAGAGTCTTCATTGATTGATAAATAAAGAAAAGTCTGGTTGGTATTTATGTTTTTTCCCTATTATACCTGCTTCAACTGATTCATTTTTCAAATATGTTTAATTATATTAAAAGTTTGCTTTTAAAAAAATGTATACAATAAATAGGAAGCTAGAACATATAGGTACATGCTTGGACTGTAACCAGTCGATTATGATTATGTTTATCATTCATTTATTAACTAATATTTAATTCATTGTTTACTATTTACTATTATAGTAAAACGTTAAAGCCCAGTGTATTTTAGACTATGTTACATGTCATTTTTTATTTAATTAAAATACAATTTATAAATGACTGGCTTGATAATTATGAAAACCTTGTTGAAAATACATTAAATTTAATCCATGTTTTATCACTTCACTGTATCATAATATAATACACATCTTTCTTATATCCGTTTCCGGTTGCATTTGCCATTATCTCCACTGATCGAAATACTATTTCCTGCATCCACCCTTCGTTTTGTCTAATCGCATTAGGGCATTATTCTATTCATTCTCTGCGATGGGGAATGAAGCGTCTTGCTAATCTCGCAGCAATTTCACTAAACTATATAACATTATTCTCTGTCGAGCTGCATTTCTTGCTTCTTGTCTCGAGGCAATCATGTTTATGTAATATATACCCGTAATTCTAGTTATTTTTCTACATCAACTTCTATTTTAAAATACTGTTCATTCTAAAACTTTTAAGACTAGTCTAAAATAACTACCAGTCATTATTACCAGTTTTGTGACTAATATATACAGTGTGTAACAGGATCATGCTACACCCCCCTGCTCCTCTTTTTTTATAAGAGATACATTTTTAAACTTGGCATGTTGAATACACCAATTGAACGTGATCTTTTGACATACATTTTTTTCCTTTTTTATAGTCCATTTTGTTTTTCAATCTAGAGGGCGATGAAAACAGTTTCAGTTTAATTAATTGTTTTGTTACCATTATCAATACCGCATTTCTATTACAGCTTGACTTAATTTATGTAATTTCCCACAAAAACTGTTCAACGTAACCATCATTTTTGTTAATAATGAATTTATTGAATAAAATTGATTTACTATTTTATTCAATAAATCCAGTTATATTCTTTTAAAACTTTCTTCATTTTGCAAACTGTGAACTGCATTTTGAATGCTGTGTCGTAGTTCTTCTTCATTAGTAATACTCACAGGGTACACAATCTCTTTTAATACTTTCTAAATAAAAACGTCACAGGAATTCAAATCAGACGAACGAGGTGGCTACAGAATGGGATAGTCGTTTCTTCTATCGATTCATTTACTTAGGCATTTCTCATTTAAATGCTATATTATATAGCGAGCAAAGTGAGGTGGTGCATTATCGTGAATAAAATACATTTGACTGCCTATATTTAATGGTAAACAGCCAAACAATTCCAGCAGTGTATTTTACAAAAAAATCTAAATACATGCTTACCTTCAATTTTCGTATATAACTTCTTTTATATAAACTTAATAATAACAGGTTTGTTTAGCCAATAACAAATAATAATATATATATTTAGTTTTACTACAATATCTTCGATAACAAAACTGATGAATATACAATGCAACATATACATATACTATGTTATTACATTCCACGTAACGTTATACAAACTTATTCAAATATTTGTTACTTAAAAGAAATAATACTAAATCGTTTTGATAACCTTGTCTAAATTACCAATTTATTATTTATGAGTGAATAAATTTACGAAGTATGCATTTGAGGTATTTGCAATCGTACACACAGTGTATGATTAATACTATCGAAATTGACCTGTGTTAGTTTTTTGTTGTTGTTTAATGCTCATTATGCAATCTGTCTTTTTACAAGCAATAAACATCGGTGACTCAAGACATAAATCGCGTCAGACAGCTCTATTCTAGCGAATACAACTCTATATAACACAATTCAATGTTCATGAGTTAATAACATAATATCTCTAATACACACTTTAATGTAAAAATGGCAAATCCAATGGTTTTCTAAGTTTAAAGTTTTTGACATCTTCGCTGTTATCTAGAAGGTTTGATGCAGTAGATTAGGATGTCTTTCGAGTCCTTACAGATAACGTTTACTGCATTCCCTAATTATCTCGTCTACTGTACGAATTTCCAGATCATGATGTATGTCTTTATTTGTGACAAAGTAGGGAGCATCGGGTATTACATGCAGTGCTTTTCATTGAAATCTCTATAATCTCAGTGTTGGATTTGCCTGCTGTACCTCATAGCTGAACTTCGTATGTCTAAACAGGTTTAAAAATGACATTATATGCCAAAGTTTGTTTCTAATTGACAATTGAGATTTTATTTTTGAGTAGCTAATAGTATTTCCGAAAGTTGTTTACTATTTTCCATATGTGCACTTTCCAGATTAGTTTTTGCATAAATATTTAATGCACCCTGTTGTGGTATACCTTTATTGTTAAGTGTTATTTAAGGTGAATTTTCGTGGCATATTTTGAATATTACATGGTTTGATTTTTCTTCGTTTATTTTAATATGACAGGTTTTGGCCCATTTTCTATTTGGTCTGCATTTTTTTTTGTAAAATTGTTACTGCTACATTTGTATTATTGTTTTCAGCTAGGACAGCAAGCTAGTCACCCGCAAAGGTTGAGGTAGTTACTCCTTCATTGGTTCGTTTCCTGCGTTTGAATGGTCTCTTGAATGGCGCTTTCGTGAATATTATCATAAAAATTATTACTATCAAGTATAATTGGCATTTCTTCGATGCCTGTAATGTTAATGTAATTACTATTAACAGCAGAAACTGAAGGCTCATAGGTTCGGACGGAATAAGTTGAGTCAAAAGTTGAGTGATTAAAGCTCCTGAAGAAGGACTCTGCATCGTCCATTCCATAACTTTCTTTGTCTGCTCGAAACAATCTGAAAACTATTAAAACTATACTAAGCAGAATTGAACATTATTTATTTCTTTTTCAAAATGGTTCGTCTCCTTAAGCTGTAGTTTAGAAAGAAAATCCCCTAACTACCATATATGTAACTGTGCGATTTACGCGTTTTATAGTCTATTGTTCTCAATAATCTCAATAATGATATACCTTTCATTGACATTAAATTCAATAAGTAAACTATTATTTTAATTTAAATCACACTACTCAACAAAGAATGTTAAAAAATTATATAATTTAACCAAATAGTTTTTAAGAAACATCCCTATCCACAAAAATTTTAATTATTCGGGATTTAAGTATTCATTTCATAAATAATATTAACCTTTATTTACTTGATCTCAGAAAGGCAAAACTGATAACTAGGTGATGGAATAATAAGTCGCTTTTCAATAAACTCTATATATTACCAGTGTTTATAACATTATACACTCGCAATGAGTTAACATTGATAATACAATAAATGTCAAAAAGAAATCCTGTCAACACAGAAGCAAAATAGTAGAGCCCCTGGGGGTGCAACCATGCATTAAATACAAAGTTATATCTCATATTCAACACCCCCACTTTGATTGATACACAAAGATAACAAAGGAGGATCAGAAATTGAAGAAAAACATTGTTATTAATCGCAAATTATTACAAGAAAGTAAACAAACAAGAAACAAAAAAAATACGATAGTAAATAATGTGGAAACTAAATATACTTAAATGTTTAATTGTAAGAGCATGCCACGAAACGTTTCCGTGCCCAGAGCTTTAACTGGATTGTTTTCCATATTCAATCTCAGATTTTACATATTCAATCTCAAATTCACGGGTATTTATTAACTTCTTCACAAGGTGTCGGCGGATGTCGATGTGTTTAGCCCTTTTTGAGTTTTCACAGTTCTGAATAAACCATATTGTCCTTGCATTGTCCATTTTAGGACACCTTTCTCCCCTCTTTTAATTTCTTCAATCACTCCTTTTACTCCATAATATCTTGGCTGGCGGAACTCTCGGCCAGAAATTCTGATTCCATGAACGAAATTACGACACTGCTTTGCCTTTTGGTTGATCAGGATATCGGAGTAGTCCCATGAAAGGTTACGAAGCCGCTCACACTTCTGCGTGTTTTTCTATCACCTCCCCAATCGCTGTTGGAGTAAGCTGTTATACCGACAGAATCCTTCTTAAAGTTTAAGCCTAACTCCTTAATGTCAATGATGTATCTAAGTAAATTTTTTGCTGCAGTCCAGGCCTGAAGTGTCGGTTTGTCAAAAGCCCGACTGAGAAGAGACAATGAAAGGGCAATATCAGATCTTGTCTTGAGAGAGAAATATATCAAACTGCAAATTAGGTGACGATATGGCACATTTTTGATTATCTCGTTTTCTTCAAGGTAAAGATTTACTTCTATGGATGTAGTTGTTCCCTTGCAGATTTTATAATCAAATTCAAGAGAAAGTTTGTCAATGATTTTTCGCTGAATAATTGTTATGCCTTCACTATTGCGAACAACTTCCAGGAACACTTTTAGGTCTTTGACATTGAATTCATCCTTAACGTCGCTGATTAGCTTATCGACTTCTAAAATTTCACCAGTGATTATCGCGTTATCGACGAAGACGACTAAGTAAACCCCATCACTGCAGTAAAGACGGTGATCAAAGGTGGAATGTTTAAAATTTATATTTTCCATTAGCTCATTAAATTTGTCAGTCCAAGATTTTCGTAATCTGTAGAGAGAGCTATTCAACAGTGTTTTTGAATGTATTTTAACACCTTCAGGAGCTTTTATGTAAACATCACCATCTACTAATCCATTTAGAAAGGCACTAGGTACATCAATCTGCTTGAATAGTCAATCGTTTTTAACAGCATAAGAAATCAGTAGCCTCACTGTGGACGTACCACAGAGTGGTGCATATATTTGCTCTCGCTCAGCACGGGGTTCTTGAAAGCCCCTTGCCACCAGGCGAGCCTTGGCAGTGCCATTGTTTTTCAAGAGAACTACCCATTTAATGTCTATAGGTAAAAAAGAATTCTATAAGAAGAAAGAAACTAGCACGAGTATTACAGAAGACTAGTATTACAATAGCATCGCACATAATCATAATAGTTATTTTAGTCTGAATCAGACAATCTAGAAAAAAACTCTTTCACTAAGACTGTTTTCGAAACACACTAGTAGTATTCAACACCACATGAGGAACAGGGGGTTGGATGCTTATGTGCATGTTTTATACTCGTACACATATTTCCTCTAGTGGTTTAATCAGCGGAACACTAGTTGGTTTATTACTTGGATTCTTTGTTCGTCTTACCATAAGGACTTTAGTACCGTAAATATCAGAGATCTTCGTCTTATATCGGCATGTGACATAAACGTGAAACCTTTTTACCATAGAGTTCTTATTGAAGTTTCTTAGTAATGTAATTATTATTGCTCACTAGTGCAATTTTGTTTAATGATCCGAAATAAATATGGATTATTTCTAAGAATTACAGATATATACATTTCATAGTTAAATTAATACAATAGTAGCTAGTGTATGATAGTGTATTTCTTACGTCCCAATTTCTAAGAATTAGATACTTACTTCCTGTAGCTAAATTCGTAATTTGAATAGTATCTATGATATTATTTCCTTTATGTAAATACTTACAGTGTGTATTACTATTAATTATATAGAATTGTTATCGCCCTAGGATACCCATAAATTGAACGTTTAAGCAGTGTAGAGAATTGTATGACTCCTTTTACCTATAGTGCGGAAATACAAGAAAATCATTTACTTACTTTTCGTTAAATTAATCAAACAGAAACAGCAATTCCGTAATATTTCATGGGCCTCACTGAATATATTGATAATAGCAAATTAAATTATGTATACTGAATGACGTAATTTTTATCATACACGCACGCTAATCATTTTGCTCATCTTAACACGCATTACAAAAAAGAAATGCAGACGACCTTCAATAAAAAAAAAATCAAATATGGTAATATCTATTTTTATCCTATTATGGTATTATTTTAAAAAAAGAGGCATCGAGAGATTTCTATGAAAATTTTCAGAAATAAGCAATATATTAATAAACAAATTAATGGGTGTTCTTTAACCGCAATATCCTATAATTTAATAAAATATTATTCATATTGTTGTTGATAATTAACAAATCATGGTGTAATTAATCAGCTATTCAACAGAACTTCGTAATCACTTCAGGATATGCTAAGGTCGTTCGACATCCGGCCTCAAGACATTGTACATTTTTTACGTATTTCTTTTATATTGTATTTCCTTTAAAGTGAAGTGACTGCGTTGACAGCTGCTGAGGTATTAGAGGGCACGTTCAAAGCAGTATACGTACAAAATACGTTACAGCATAATAGTCCAGGCAAGGAAGACCAAAAAAGGTCAAATAGCGGAAATAATTCATGCAGAAGCCAATTTTGGCACAGTTGTAGGAGAAGGTGTCCTTAACAACATATTAAAAGTCCTGATGAATGGGTGTGAAGCTAAGGGGGTGGGGGACTGTAAAGATCCCTTGTTTTCAGTTTTTTGTTAATAACTCGAGAACTACCACCTCTAGCGAAAACATGCTTATATACTAAATTAATTTTGATAGAATTATCTACAAGAAAGGATCTATACACTTTTTTCGCTAGGATCAATAATTAAGAAGATATGGAGGAGGAAATATGGCAGTTTTAAAAAAATCGGTTTTTATTATTAAAAATCAAGTTTTAATGACAAAGGAACAATGTTCAGACCGCGTATTAATGACTTTACTACATGTACCGCCTTTTGTGTCTATTCTGGGGGCGGGGGGACAATTACCCTCATTACCCCCCCCCCCCCCCCCACCGTAGGACAACGCTTGTCTTATAATATGTAACTGAAGGATTGTGTCATTGGAGGAATTTGCTGGAGTGGTTTTTGCAAGTGGAAAGCAGCACGTTAATTTACGTGTATCGCGGCGAAAGAGAGATTCACGAGATCGACCTAAGATTCAGGAATGGTTCAGTGGCCATCCCCCTTTTCCAAAGTTGAATTCCCTCATGTTGCTGCCAACGGGCATTCTGGGAAACTCCAAAGTAAACTGCCACCAAACCATGAATATTGGAACTAAAACCATGCAAAGTTTCATTGGCAACAAATTTGGTGACATCAAGCAGTCTAAGAAGAATGTGGTTTTATCACTAGCCAGTATGAGCAGTACCATTAAAATCAATGGTGAGACAGTTACTGTTAACCCTCTGACAATTTTTCAAAGAACTCTCGTAGAAAAAAGAATTAACTCCATTCCTCATGGCTCTGTTCAACGAGGGCGGAATGCGAAAAGGAAATAAGTCTTCTTTCTACGATGTTATGCCACTAGAGGACAACGTAACTCTCGATCTCACTCATAGTACCAATGTGGTAGACGGTGGTTTCCTTCTCCACCGCATAAAGTGGAAAGAATCCTCCTGCATATCTTCAATGTGCCATCAGTACATTGCCTATGTACAGAAACATTACGGTGAAAATTGTACGGTGGCTTTTGATCGTTACAGTGATGCCAACAGCAGAAAATGAACAGAGCAGAAGCGAAGAGGGTTCACAAAAACTTCGATTGACATAAACTTTAGTGAAAGCACGACCATCACAGTTCAACAGGAGCATTTTCTTGCTAATAAAAAGAACAAAACAAAACTGATCCACTTGCTCACCAAGAAAATGACAGCAGCAGCGATTGAAACAACTGTTGCTACAGGGGATGCTGATGGCACTATTGTAAGGTGCGGGTTGGATAAAGTTGCTGTACACCCAACCGTAGTAATAGTTATGGAGGATGTGGACTTGACAGTTCTCCTCATTGGATTGGCACCACCATCTATCAACAAGTACTTCATGAAGGTAGGCTCTGGGAAGGTGGAGACAAAATTGTTTTAGGTACGACAACTTCAAGAGCTTCCATTCGCCAAGACGATCTTCCTTTCTCCATAGTTTCTCCGGACGCGACACCACCTCTGCGATACATGGAAAGAGCAAAGTGGGAATCTCTAAGCTCTTCACAGCAAATCCTGGCCTCACCCATGACATCTCAGCAATATTTGCAGATCCCTCAACATCAACTGAGGATATCAAACAGGCTGACGAGAAGCTTTTTCTGGCTGTATATCAAGCGCCTGCACATCAAGACAATCTGAACAAACATCGGTACTCAGCATTTCTGAAAGCATCAACGAAGCCCAAATCAGACTTGTACACTCTTCCTCCAACCAGGGAAGCTTCAAAGTAATGCTCTCTCAGAGTATATCTACAGGTAAATCCATTTACATATAGTGGTTAAATACTGGTTTCTTTAAATTACAAATATCAATTTCTACTAAATACTTACGTTGGTCTCATTACTTTCTTACAGAAACAACAGTGGCTCGGCAACCCCCTACCACCTACCCAATGGGGTTCGGCCAGGGGAGAAGATGGGATCCTTAAGTTACCACGAACGACCCTGTGGCACCCGACTCCGTTTTAAATATGATATTTTGCCGATGCACGACTGGGTGTGGGGTGCGCTGCGGTTGCCGTAAAGCAGGGCTTGTCTGCTCCGGTGCCTGCGGTGTGCCTCGGCTCATGTACGAACGGAGCCCCCATCGAGAACAGCATCGATGAAGATGAATATTCAGATTTTGACTAAAATTTATGTTCCAGATACATCCCTGGACACAAATTTCTTTATTTCATTTATTATTGTTATTATTTATTATTAGTGAATTATTTCAGTTTTAATAATAAACATTTCATTTTTAATAATAAAAACAGATTTTTAAAAATATTTTCAATATTTGCCCCTCCATATCTCCTTAATTATTGATCCTAGCGGAAAAGTATATAGGACCGGTTTTGTAGAGAATTTTATCTAAATTAATTTAATACATATATACATATATATATATATATATATATATATATATATATATATATATATATATATATATATATATATATATATATATATATATATAAACATGTATTCGCTAAATGCAGTAGTTTTCGAGTTATTAACAAAAAACTGAAAAAAGGGACCTTTACAGCCCTCCTCCCATTAGCTTCACTCCCACCCATCAGTACTTTTAGTATGTTATTAAGGACACCTTCACCTACAACTGTGCAGAAATTGGCTTCTACATGAATTATTGTCGCCATTTGCCTTCGTTGCCTGGACTATAATTATGAAACATTCTTACGTAATAGAAGAATGATCTAGAGTTAGTCCTAGATTCATCTCAAGATATGGGATGCATAATTCCTTGCACAACGACTTAGATCTCCTTTATGCACCATAAGCTCGTTAAGTCGTTGATCGTGAATCGAATGAAATTATAGATAATATACTTTCTTGATGTATTTCGTCCCAAGCAAACCGAACTTCATGTTGAAGAACCTTTATAGTTTATGGTGGAGGGCCACCTTCCACTATAAACTCTAAAAATTGTTCTAAATAAAATTTAACTAATTAAATCTACGTCACGTAGATCTATCATACGATCGTGAATCGAATAAAATCAGCGATAATGTATTTCTTTCTTGATGTATTTCGTTCCAAGCAAACCGAACTTTATGTTGAAGAACCTTTAGAGTTGATAGTGGAGGGCCACCGTCTACTATAAACTGTATTAATTCATACTGAATTAGGAACACTGTATTTCTCTAATACGAGTAGAACATTAACTATTATTTGCGCGTTTAGTAATAGCCAACATAGTTTACTATTGATGCAAATATAATGATGGTGAAAATATAGGTACAATGTAAAGATTAATTCTATATAATGTTGTTATTTCAACGCTAAATCGTGTATACCTAAATCTTCTCCTATGTATATCTGTATTCTTTTAATATTTTTGATTGATTACTCTTCAACTTCCATTGTCTCTTGGAAGCGGAAGGTTACTTGCTAAACTGCATAGACAAAATGCTCCAATTTGTGAATCATGCATTATGTGTAAAAATCACTATTAGTCTCAATGAAAAAATTGTAATCAATGTCATTATCTTCATTATGAAAAGATTAGACACTTTGCTAAACATCTTCGTGACTCTGAACTCCAATCACATTCTACCTCTTAAAGCCCAGAAAAGTATACTTATTGTTAATAACTTCAACAATTACAACATTATATAATATTCGAGTAAGTAAGCTACTACATATTGTAAAAAAACTGTTTAAACGGATCATCGTCGTTTCAGTTTTGAAAAGGACTGTTAATAACTTTTTATGGTTATTATATAATATCCAAATGACAACGCGCGTCTTTAGTTTAGATATCAAGAATAGGAAAAGGTGTGAGATTCTCTAGGTATGCGTAGAGGAAAGACTGAAGCAGTATTCGGAGGGAAAAGGACCCACTTTAGACGCAGCCACATCAAATTCTGTGTACATTCACATTCAATATATATTCATTGATATTCACTCTGCAAAGGTCTCAATTCGACTGAATAAAGATCAAGCCATTTACTGCACACCTCGTGGGCGGTCCAATATTGCAGTTTTCAGACTTGTTCCTATTCTTGATGAGCTGTAAATATAAAACGAAATATATAAATATAAATAATTTAAAGATAAGCAATTGAATAACCAAATTTCCGATATGATTACCCCCACCCGATGTTTTTATTTAGCATTATATAAAAAGAAACGATTGAGTTCAGATAAGATCAAGGAATTACACGATTAAATAAAGATCATAATTGTCAATATATCTTCTAGTACTGTAATTTGTATCAAATTTTGATCGAGGTATTAAAAGGTAAAAGTAAACCGACGATTTGAAAAACTAAAACAGCTTTATTTGTTATTTTAACTTCTTCTGCTATTGAATTAGTCGGAGTTAGCCTTCAATAATTTTATCGACTGAAAATTTTTTAGTTTTTACTTAAATCTAATGCTTTGTGTCTTACTCGATTTGCATCAGTTTCGGCTGAACAATTTTCCAAACAACTGCCATAAGGAAGTCAAAAATGCCAAAGCGTTGATTCTAAATTGCAGTTCGATTCATACGAAAACTAAGAGAAATATTCAACCAGACAACGGAAGTTTTCTCTCTAAGAGATTTATTAGTTTTAACGCTTCTCACTCTACAACCAAAAGCTTTGGACTAAAACTGTCGTAGACTAGAAATTTTTGCTCTTTAAAATAGTTTTAAATTTTAAAGTATACAGGGAAATGTGCAAGTATTTTTGTTAATAACTATTTTGGACAACACTTATTTTTGCTACGAACATCTAATAATTGCAAGGAGATTTTCATCTTAGACCTGACTACGGAAAAATATATCTTTGGAAAATTAGATATTTAGATGTTTAGAAGAGGTTTTAAACATAGTGAAAAATAATAAATCATGTGGCATAGACTATGGATTCATAATTTGGTCGTCAGCCGCCCTCTTCAGCTCAAAATGTTATATTTAACCCAAAATATGTATCTTAGGTTAGCCACTAGAGTCTTTAGGACAACTCTACTATCGAAATTAGAAGTAGAAGCTGGCATACATTTGAAAGAAATTATCTAATAGCTAACTATGCTCTGTCAATATGAGACCAGCCACATAATCCTAATTACAAAATCCTCGGAAAATGGTATATATCCTGAAATACATCCAGAAATTTTTCCTTCAGATCTATTTTGGTTATTATCTACTTTATGTCTACATCTAGAATAGAAGTTTCCAAGACGCGAAACCAACCCCACCTTTCATAAAACTATATAAAAAAGTATTGTATATTATTGCAAGTAAATTAATGTTTCGTGAATTTACCACAGATATATAGCTGCTTCATAACAAGATGAATTTTAAATATGTTTTTCAGATATGATTGCCTTACATCATGTGATAATGAACTTATGTTCATTATTGATGTTTTCCTCTACTTTTATTCCTTTTGGTCTGTTAACTATTTATTACCAGTAGTACAGATAACACTTTACTTAACATGACACTCAATAATATGTATATTATTTTAGGTTTTCTTTGTTGTATAAATTTTTTTGTTGTATATTAATTCATCACATCGCTATCAAATATCATACCATAGCCATCTAGACTTACGTAGAGTAAAGTAGACTTAGACTAGAGTAAAATGTTTTTCATAGCCATTTTAGAAGCAAATGCCATTTTACTATACATAATTGAAAAAATAAATTTATGGGCATCATCTAGGATAAACAAATATATAGGATGCTTTTTAAAATAACGAAGTAAATGTCCGATGACACGGGATGTGGAAAAAGCATTAGTCTGGACTAAAAAAGGACAATCATGCATTATGCAAATCTACCACATTCCAAAGCAATATATATATATATATATATATATATATATATATATATATATATATATATATATATATATCTATATATATATATATATATATATATATATATATATATATAATTCTATACGGGGTGTTACACGCCTCCTGTCTCACACGATACACAAATATTAATATTTGTCAGGGGCGTAGCGTACATGGATGCGACTGATGAGTCGCATCCCTTAAGAAATTGGCATATTAGTGTTATCTAAAAGTTCAATCGATATATTAAATCTTTTTAATTATTTTAAACCGACCGCAAACAAACATTATTTACTTTAAACGCTACCATCAACTTTTTTATTTCAAATCGGCCGTGAAGGCGCCCGAAATTATTGGACTCCCACGTTACTTGCTGCAGTGCTGAAATGCGATGGTCCACGTGACATCCAAGCTACACGTTAGATGGGCGAAAAGGTCAGTGATCTTACGCAGTCAACAGTGGAACCTCGAGTGGCTGTTATTTCCTGACTCAGTTATGCGATTATGTGAACGCATCTTGGCCGATTGTCGCCATAACATAAGGAAGATTTGGAGAGCTGTTTCAGATAATTGTGGAAAATAAAAATGAGAAATCAGATCGAGAAACCGTTATTTGTGCTAGAGACCTTTTAACTTTATTGCGCTACTGTGATATGACAAAAATATCAAATATTAATAACTGCAATAAAAAGATCGCCGATTTCAAATCATACATTCAAAAAATGAGAAACGTGTTTAGTGACATTTGGGACCTTATGGACAGATTTGTGTTAGAAAATCAACTACCAAGTAAAATAATGCTTTTGGATTTAATTCCTGAAGAAAATAAGAGAAGTACTCACGATTGCTTTATGAAATTTTGGAGGTTATTACTTTGAACATTAGTGAACGGTTCAGTGAAATTTCTAAACTGAAATTCTTAAATCTAGATTCTACACAATTTACTTCATTCGTGAAACGTTCTCCTGATGAACTTTTTTCTTCTTTAGTAAATACATATGGAACATTATTTGACGAAAATCGTTTAAAAAGTGAGCTTTCAGTGATTTATAGTGATCCAGATACGAAAACGAGCACTGTGTGTGAGCTTCACCAATATATTATGTCCCTTAAATTACTTTCTGTTTTCCCGGAGTCATCAAAATTGTGTCGTTTAATTTAATATTCCTGCCACAAGCAGTTCCACGGAAAGATCAATTTCATGTTTAAAGAGAATAAAGACTTATCTGGCGAAATTCTTAAAAGCAAGAAAGACTGTTAGCTTTAGCATTAATAAGTATTGAAAATGCCTTGCTAGAACACATGACGTTATCTCCAACATTTGAAGAAACAGTCACAAACGTTTTCGCTGGACAAATAAAAACCAAAGATTTGATCTTCATTTTAAAAACTAGGATAACTATATACCTCGGCATAATCATTTTAGGTTAGTGTCTTTTTTTAGTTTTACAATTTTCATATGGCCTACCATACATTCGACTATACTTCTTCCCCCTATAAAATTTTGATCACATCCCTAGATTCTTTTCTCACGCTACGCCCCTGATATTTGTATATACTAAAATTAAATCTCATCTCTACTTTCAGTCACTGCTGAAGAAAATAATATTACGGAATAAAAAGTAGTGTATATTATTATTATTACCATAGATCGATTCGCTGATGTCGATCGATCGACATATGTATGTCTGATTCATAATAAAACTGACGAATTTTAAATATTTTTGCAGGTATGATTGCCTTAAATCATATTATAACTCATGTTTATTATTGATGTATTAGTGTTTTCCCCTTTTATACATTTTGGATTTTTAATTGTTTATAACCACTAGTACAGGTAACAGAACTTAACTAACATAACATTAAATAATGTTAATACCACGGGTAATGATAAACATGTTACTGTCACTCTCAATTTGAATGTGGAAGTCAAACTGTCACATAGTGGATTTCTTAAATTGATGTAATTAATCATTTAAATAAATATGCCTTATCACCTTGTGGGGTTTGTATTTGTAAGTTAATCACTTGGACATTATTTTTATTTATTTATAATCGCCCATTTATTATTTTAAGGATTAAGTATAAGTATCATATTCTGATATTCTAGGAAACAATGGTGTTTGCTTCAAGTCAGATTATTTGATGAGGTGATTTATAGCAAATGGACAGAGTTGAAAATTTATTTTCATATATCATCTTTATTTTTACAATTTTATATCATCACAGAATAGTGTGGTTTAGATACCCAGTGGAATAAATATATATTTTTCTGGTATCAGAAAATTGTATAAGTGAATAAGTAGTAATGATTATTTCAGTGATTTCAAGTGATTTTTATTTAATATAGTATGTAGTTACTATAGCCAATTCTCAAACCCACTAACGTATGCAGCACTGGTCTGGTGGCAGGGAGCCTGTTTAAAGTCGTAAGCCAACCGACAACAACAAGCTAAGAGGATTGATTCTAAGAGGTATAACCGGAGCCCCAAGATCAACACCGATCGAGACGATGGGGATACTGACGGGGGTACTACCTCTTGATGTCACCCTGAAAGCGGAAGCCGTAAAGGCAATGCACAGGGTGGGAAACATGAATAGGAAGGTAAGGGACCTGAATAGACTCTCAAGAGAGCTAGCTGAGGAGGGATTCCTATGGATGCTCTCTGACAGTACGGGTGTCCACGTCCTGTTTGACAAGAAATATAAGATCACCCTCATCAGTAAGACCGATTGGATGGAGGGTCGAGCTGGATTACCACTCAATGGAGACATCTTGTACACGGATGGAGCCAAGAGTGAGAACAGATCGGGTGCGGGGGTATATAGGCGACGAGATGGGATAGGTAAAACCTTCCCCCTGGGCAAATACACTACCGCACTCTAAACCGAGCTAGTTGCAATTACATACGGTGTTCTGGAGGCCGACCAAAATCGGACCCAGGATAAGGTATGTATCTGCTCGGATAGCAGGGTGGCGTTGTCAGTCCTGAATTCAGCAACGACAAAGTCAAAGCTGGTCTTTAATTGCTATGAAGCATTGAACCACTTGGCAGGGAAGGAACCGGTGGAACTCTTATGGATACCTGGGCATAATGGGATTAAGGGAAATCTAATTGTAGATGACCTTGCCAGACTAGGGACCAGGAAAAACCCTTATGGACCAGAACCTGCAGTGGGAATAAGTCAGAATATGATCAGAGACCGCATCTATGGCTAGGCAAGAGATCAGCACAATAAAAGATGGAGAAGAGTAACGGGTTGTCGAATAACAAGACTGTTCATCGAATACTCAGAGATTGAGAAATGGGCCCTAGAATTCATTAAATTGAACAGGCACAAAGCCAAAACCCTGGTGGAAATCATAACGGACCACCACAGTAGCCTGAATGCATACAAGCCCAAGCTGAGGCTGACTGACAGCCCGGCCTGCAGATACTGTAAAGAAGACGAGGAAACCTCGATACATCTTCTTTACACCTGTCCCGCACTGGAGGAGAATTGGTACCTTACATTAGGGACCCCTGTTATCCTAAAGGAGGCGAGGCTTAAGGCGGGGGACGTGCCCGCCGTATTTGTGACGTATCATTTTTGGATAATGACTCGAATAAGAGGGGATCGTCAAGGAACTACCCATGCGATCAGTGGCTGATGAGGCCCAAACTCATATAACATAATAATAATAATAATAATAATGTAGTTACTTTACGTTGATTCTTCTTACCCTTGTTAGACGTTTTGGAACTAATCTTACAAATTAAATAGAAAATTGCAAGGTTAACTTGTAAGCGATTCAACTTACACGAAATAGTTAAAAATTATGGTGAAATAAAGCTTTATAAGCAATAATATTCCCTACATCGAGAGAAGGGTCATTTTTGATAGTAAAAATCTTTTACTTGACCTTAAATATATGGCTTAAAACTTTTCTTGCACGTCGTAATAATTTAATTATAAATATCGTCGCAATCGTAATAAGAGCGCAAGATATGAATTTTAAATAAAACATGGGTTTCTTTAGCAAATTATTGAAATATTTATTGATTTATAAAGTAGATATTTGGGAATTGTGTATGAACAACCTATCTGGTAAATGGCTATGATGGCTATGGTGGCACACGAGTACTCTTCTGGCAAAGTATTCAATAACGGTTTTGCATAAATGTGGCGGTATTTCGTTGATACAGCGTTGAATTTCGACCTTCAATGCTTGTAGGCGTAAACCTGAGGGTTCATAAAACTCCACAAAGTCCATGGGAGATGAATTGACCAGGAAAAAGCTCGTGCAAAATCGTCAATGTTTCACGGGTGGAATGGCAAGTGGCACCGTCCTTCTGAACCACATGTCTTCAAGAGCAGTATCATCCAATTAAGGCACAAAGAACTAGATTGTCATGTCACAATAACGTCTACCTGCTTCATTTTCAAAGAAAAAAAATGGTCCAACGATTCCTTAAGACGACAATGCACACCAAAGAGCGACACGTTGGTAATATATTCGCTTCTCACGAATCACTCGTGGATTTTCTGAGCCCGAAACGCGGCAATTTCGCCTAATAATGAAGCCACCATGGTGAAAAAGGCCTCGTCGCTGAATATAATTTTGCTCACAAAATCGGCATTCATTCCTTGTTGTTCAATGATCCAGCTGGTGAACTCTCTTCGCTGCGCATGTTCTATTGGCAGAAATTCTTGAGTCAATTGGACTTTGTAAGCATAGATATACAAATTCTTAGTGAGAATGTGGCGAAGAGCGGCTGTTGAAATGTCCAATTCTTGTGCATGATGACGAATCGGAATCCCTGGACTCTCGATCACACTCTCGCGAATTGCCGTGATGTTTTGTTATGAACGACCAATACAAGCTCGTGTCGTATGTTTCGTATCAACAATTGAATCAGTACTTTCGAATTATTCTATTACTCTTTTGCTGACAGTTGATAAATTTGGAACATTATTTCTACCGAAACTTGGACACACTTTACAGATCGTAGCAACCAAACTTTCTCCATTTTGATAGTAATGTTAAATAATAAGGGTGCACTGTTACATTATGTAGCGCTCCATGTTTACTCCTGTCTGTCTTCTATCGACCTATCACAATTATTGACCTATCGAATCAAGTCAGCCAAAATGGCGAGCAATTCAAATCCTGCGCTATATTGTAACTCCTTTTAGTAAAGATAGCTTTTACTTTAGAAACATTATTTAGACATTAATATCATGAAATCAAACATTAACAAATAATTTTATTCCAAATATAATATGTGCTTCACATAACAAATGTGTTTCTCACATAATAAATGAAAATATTACATTGCATTAATCTAATATGTTTGTATAGCTGGATTGAATGAACTCTAATTCAAGTCTTCATAATTGTTAGAAGTGTATTCATAGTTATTATAACAACAATAAATACATTTTCTGGGTAATTATCAAAAATTATAATATAAGAAGTTGGCTGAGCTGACTTAGCATAATATATGTATGTATGAGCAATATCAAGTATTATACAATAGTCGCTATGATTTCTATTTGGAGGGGTGATTGAACTGAGATACTTTTCGTAACTTTTAGCTTCTACGTCAATGAGTTCATAGGAGTTCTGAAAATTTAGGTGATATTTGTATTGGAGACGTACCATCCTGAGCATAAGATTTAAAACCGTATTGCTCATCAAGAATAAGAGAAAATAGAGAAAAAAGAGTGAGGTAGCATTTGAAGAGAAAAGGATGCAGTCCCCATATACTGTGAATTACTAAAAATAGCTATAGAAACTTCTCCACTCTATCTTGTTTTGATTTACCAATGAACTACCAACAATATACGTAGATAAGTCACAATTATATATGATAATACATCGGTAGTTGTGTGATGTTAAATTAACTCTAGATAATAAAATAATGAAAATCAACAGCAGATAACATTCAATCTGTCACATAATAGAGAGAGATAAATAAATAATTCCAAAATAATTTATATAATTGCTGTAATAATAAAAATGTATCTCATACCGAACGTCTCATATCAATCAATGGAAATTCCGAAATATTTAAACTCAAACTGAAATGAACATGTTATTTATACAAGAAATATTAAAATAGATTTTCTATAACACAGCATTTGTTAGTCAAATTTTATCTGTGGAACTTCCATATCATTAGTGTTCATATTTTCGCGTCTACATGAAATTAAATTATTGCATAACAACTTGCGATTCTGACAATGAACTTGTAGAAGACGGTCAAGGCTAACGGCGATTATGCCTGTGTTATTTTCTTCTTTGGTATTAATTATCATGTTGCCTATTGGTTTTCTAATTAAATATAATTATTGCAACATAATAAATACATACCGCTTTAAAATTTTAGTTAATGATTTTATCTGATCTCATTCGCAAAACATGGTAAAATTTAAACGAAAGACGAAGAAAGTATAAGTACGTGACTTGAAATATTAATTCTCAATTTTTTTTTTATGTTTTGCTTTAATAGAAGCAATTTTCTTAGATCACGCCAAATCATTAAGGGGTTATTCTATTTTTATCACCACATAAATATAAAACACGATTTCTCTTAGTTTTCCTGAAGTAATTTTTCTCAAAATTAGAGGAATTGGGAAAAAAATAAAAACTTCGTGTCAAGTTAAAAATCAAATAGAAACAACTTTAACAAAATTATTATTATCGATTCAAAATTCTCATTCCTGGAATGTAAATGAACATATTTTATAAATATTCGAAACATGGTTTTGGAGTTTCCTGAATAGGCAACCCATTTTCTGCAATTTTATTTTGAAAGTCTGTTTAATCCCATTGATTGGTCTGAGTCTACGTATAACATCTAAAATGCGGTATGGATTTCATGCCTTCTTATCAAAGTATTCCTATCTTAAATTTCACTGGCTGTTGCTAATTGTCACTAATTTTCTAATTCATGTAAAACATATCTGAACTGTATAATTTTTGGATCAATTATTCCTTGGCTTCACCCTTATTTAAAAATAAGAAAAATAAAAGAAATTTTTATTTAAAAGAAAAAAAATTGTTAACAAATTCTTAATATTAAGTTATTATATAACTATGGTTTACTATATTTTTAAGAAAACCAAAAGATGTTGCAAACGCAAAAAATGCATTGCATCTTCAATATAAAGAATGCCACTTGAATTTTGATGGTTATTGTACACAGTATTGGAGTTATTATACAGGGTGATTCAGTTTTACCCGTTCATTAAAAGTTTATGAACTTCCCCTTAGAATTCATTCTTTTAAATTTGGAATCAGAGGTTGGCGAGTACGATCTATTCAACTAAAGTATTTTTGCTTTTCTGAAACTTCCGGTTATACCAGAAGTAGCTATCAACTTCCTTGTTTTAAATAGAATACCCAGTATATTATTACATTTTTGTATTACACTGCTGATTTTAAGTGTACTTTCTTAACAATTCCCTATACCTATCTTCAGCAGTTTTTGAGATATTTTAATTTTTTTGAAAAAATTAGGTTTTGTAGTATCCCATTGGAATGCTCGTCACTTATTCAAAACAAAAGTTATAGTAGCAAATCTTGGGCTATAATTAGGCGAACTATTAAGCTTTCAGGTGATATGTAGTCTGATATTTTATTATTTACAGGGTGTCCAAAAAATTGAGTTCATTCTGACAGACTTCAACTGCTCAAAAGTCAATTTTCTTAAATGAAACACCCTGTATTTTATTGCTTTCTGTGATGAAGAAATAAGTCACATTTCAATCTGTACTAGGATTTTCTATACCTATCTGCTACCGTTTTCTTGCTCTCGAGGTATATTTTATTCGATACCATAGTTTTCCATTTTATTAATTTACTTCTGACCAGCCAGCGGACCATGAAAATAATACGCATTGTCTTAATTGTCAATGTAAACATCAGAGTAGATGTCAAAGTGAGAAATCTTACATAGTATTATAAGTTATAACGTGTATTATGGAAATCCAAAAGGGATATTCAAATGAAGACATATTAAATTTATTTTTTATTCATGGAGAATGTAAAAAAATTATTGAAAGGACTTGTCGTTTGTTTAACGAGAGATATCCACATTTACGACATTTAAACAAAACTGCCTTCAAAAGAATAAAAGCAAATTTTAAACGATTTGGAACTGAAGTTACTAGAACACGCCCCAAAGATGTTACTGGTGATGAAGGCAACCAAGTAAATGTCTTGGCATATTTCAATACAAATCCACATACGTCGACTAGAGCTGCGTCACAAGATTTGGGACTATCTTACTCGTCAATACAGAGAATTCTGGAAAAACATAAAATGCATGCTTTTTCCATTTTAAAACTGCAAGCTCTCCACCAAGGTGACGAGGTACGACGTGTGGCATTCTGCGAAAGCATTTTATTAAAAACGCAAGAAGACCCACATTTTTTGAACAAAACTATTTACACCGATGAGTCAAAATTTAACAGAGAAGGGATAATAAATAGGAGGAATTGGCATGTTTGGGCAGAACAAAATCCACGAATGGTGCGTGAAGGTAACTTTCAAAATACATTTAGTTTTAATGTTTTTTGTTTGATGATGGATAATCGCGTGTGTTTTGAAGTGTATAATGAAAATTTAAATTCTCGTAAATACCTAGAAATTCTTAGAACGGTGGTTTCAAATTTTTTGGAAAATTTGCCACTAAATATTCTAAATACGTGTTGGTACCAAATGGATGGCGCTCCAGCCCACTTAACCCATGAAGTTTACCATGAGTTAATAAATATGTTTGAAGATCGCTGGTTTGGGCGTAATGGTAAGGCTCTATGGCCTCCCAGATCACCCGATCTAACACTCGATTTTTTTTATGGGGCCATATCAAGAGTAAAGTTTACTCAACGCCTGTCAATACCAGAGATGGCTTATTACATCGAGTTAGAACTGCCTTCACCAAACTAAATGAAGGAATGGTATTGAAATCTACGACTGTTGAGATTAATAAACGAGTTTTATTGTGCTTAGAACAGAACGGACGGCACATAGAACAGTTGTTACACCAATAAGACCCAATTGTTAACATTTAGTTATTATTGTTATTATGTTTTATTGTTTAGGCTAATGTAAGTTCCAAATCGTTTAAAATATGCTTTTTATTCATGATGATTTTTTTTGTTCAATAATTTTGCACCATTGTTTATGATAAAAAATTAATATAAATGTTACGTTGTTTTAATTTTCATGGCCCGCTGGTCAGAAGTAAATTAATAAAATGGAAAACTATGGTATCGAATAAAAAATACCTCGATAGCAAAAAAACGGTAGCAGATAGGTATAGGGAATCCTAATACAGATTAAAATATATCTTAATTCTCCATCACAGAAAGCAATGAAATACAGGTTTCATTTAAGAAAATTTACTTTTGAACAGTTGAAGTTTGTCAGAATGAACTAAATTTTTTGGACACCCTGTAAATAATAAAATATCAAACTATATATCACCTGAAAGCTTAATAGTCTGCCTAATAACAGCCCAAAATTTGCTACTATAGCTTTTGTTTTGAATAAGTGACGAGCATTCCAATGGGATAGTACAAAACCTAATTTTTTCAAAAAAATTAAAATATCTCAAACACTGCTGAAGATAAGTATAGGGAATTGTTAAGAGAGTTCAATTAAAATCACCAGGGTAATTCAAAAATGTAATAATATACTGGGTATTCTATTTAAAATAAGGAAGTTGATAGCTACTTCCGGTATAATCGGAAGTGTCAGAAAATCAAAAATACTTTGGTTGAATAGATCGTCCTCGCTAATCTCTGATTCCAAATTTTAAAAAATGAATTCCAATGGGAAGTTCATAAACTTTTAATGAACGGGTTAGCTGAATCACCCTGTATACAGTATTAATTAACTGCATTATTTTGTTTTGTTTTTCATTATGATGTTTTTTGTTTGTTTTTTTCATTATTCTGATCATTATGTGAAATGTTATGAGGTTTATCTTTAATTTACAAAAATAAGGAATACATTGCAATATACGTTATAACAAACAAAATAACTTAATAAAGCAAAATACCAAATATCTTCCGAACAACAGTAAAATGTAACATACATCAAACTAATATTTACCGATCCAGATTTGGCAGAATTTTTAAGAAAATATACTTTCCGAGGGAATAACTAACACCCCACAATTTTTTGATAGTAGCCACGTATATTTAAACTTACCTATCATACATTCAGAATTGTCATTAACAAATGGGAAAAATTAGTCAAATCTGGGATAAGCTCTATCACAATTCATATATTACGCAACATATATAAAATAGCTAGAGTTCAGGTAAAAGTCAATCAATCGGTTTCTAGTGAATTTGATGTCTCAGTTGATATTTTACGAGGTAGACCTATGAGTCCCTTTTTATTCCCTCTACTTTTTTCAATTTGGATACATCGTATATTCTCTACTCTCCATAAATTGTTTCGATTAAAGCAATGGAAATAAAAAATAAGTTGTTGTCAAATACGATATCATATGCTATATCTCTATGTCTTGATGTTATTCATCTGTATATCTGAGATCAAATTCACGTAAAATATTTACATAATTAAATTACTCGAGAATGTAATGACATACAGGATATTCTCTAGAAATAAACAAATAGTTGAGTATCATGTAGTCTATATGTAACGATATTCTCAATGAGAGTGAAAATCTCTTCAATATATATATATATATATATATATATATATATATATATATATATATATATATATATATATATATATATAAGTAGATTGAGAAAATATAACGCCAATGTCTGAGAATAGTATTAGAGGAAAAGAGTTACCAATAAATTGAGGTTATGTGTTCTCGGAATATATTTGTCTTCTGTTACATACATTCACTAGGTATCGCATTTACACAAATCGCTTATAATTATATGCCACTAGCTAGGTAGATCCATTCTATAACAGAACCCACTTTAGCATGTACTCCAGGAATGTGTCGTTGTCCGCAGCCCCTTCCCCATGAAACTAAACCAGCTAGACGTCCATCGACGATTACTGGTCCACCGCCATCGCCTCGACATGCATCTCTCCCACCATCTGGCAAAACTCCCGCACAGAACATTCTATCTGTAATAAGATGAAGTGGGTGCGCCCTTTGGCAGCTCTCTCGGTCTACAACTGGAACCTCTACCTTATGGAGAATTTCCGGCGTTGTCGATTCTGACGAGTTCAGTATACCCCATCCTGATATTATAGCACTTGATCCTGGAGGAATATCTTGATGCGGTTCTGGGAAAGCAATAAAAGACGCGGTTTGGATAGTGATGGGTTCAGCGAGTTCCAGTAATGCAAAATCGTAATCAACAGTTCTTGCATCAAATTGAGGATGTACGTGTTTGCGTACTACATCTATTACCTGTCCTCCAAAAGATTTAGTGGTAGATCCTGCCCGAATAGACAAGTGTTCTACTAGGGCGTCAGAAAGACAGTGAGCAGCTGTTAGAGCCCAGTCTGGATGGATTGCGACAGCTCCACAAAAGTGCTGGCCATAGTACAGTAGAGCTAGTTGCCATGGATTACGCGAAATGTTGGTTTCTTCGCCGCCCATAATTCGAGGTGCAACATCGTGAGTAGTAGAGTTTATTGGTAAACCTGGGGAAGGGTAAAACAAAAATATAGTAATAATAACAATAATCGTACACAATTATAGTAATGAAAGTAAGGATTTGGAGTAAGGAGCTGAAGTAAGTAGTACACAGAATTAAAATTTTATAAGATAATGACTTAATGCCCTTATCTCTTGGCAGAAATTCCCAAGGTTCGGCCAAATAACTATCGATGGGTAACTTCTTATTTAGGTCTACCTTATCTCAGGCCTTTTAATATGACGTATAGGATACATTGAACAGCCTATGACATTCTGGAGAAGTTATCTCTTTGTAACATCCCTTGAGGCGAAGTTTAGACAAGCAGGCGTTGTTTATTAAAATAGAAACGACTGAATTGTTATTTAAAAAGAAGGTCAAGATGTGACGGCGGACAGAATGAGAGCCTCTATAACAAGATCACATTATGCTACGTGGGAAGTGGCCAGTTCTATTTATTCAGGCGTGTGAATATACTATAGATACGTAGTAAACATCATGCACCAACATTTTATTAGATCTGAGTGAAACACTGATTCAAATACCCACCTTATTCTCACAATACAGAAATAATAGTTTGAGAGACATATAAATCGATTAGTTACATATATCTGTATCTTATATTATTTATAATTTTATATAGTGCTTATATCCGGAAAAATATATGGTTATCTAGCTGGTGACCTAATCGGTTCCCTTCTTCCCATCTGACTATTCGGGAACACCCATCTAAATAAGCGCGGACAAGTATTACATAATGGGAAGATGCATCATCTTCTTGAAAGGAAAAGTCATTTCTCGGAAGATAAGGTCCCCTCTACATCTGGATATAAAGATTATTAGAGCAGGAATAAGGTCGTCTCGAAGAAAATAGGAGTATATTGCATCAGTTAGGTTAATGTCAATATAATAGGGACCCAGAATTCTTCCGTCGACTATGTCGCACCACACATTCACTTTCTGGGGATTTTAAGTGTGATACGCCATCATCATTCTCGGTACAATTTCAAATTTTTATCTGATAGCAGTAACAAAAACATCGGTTGCTAAGGTTACTGTAAGACAACCAATGGTGCACAATTTGAACATTTACTTTCGGTGATTTTATAAATCATCATTGCCATTAAGTTTAGTATTTTGTAATTATTGCAAAATCGTTTTTCTGCATGTTTTTCTATCTAACCTATACTCCCGGTAATATAGTTAGATGACCGTGACATATGGAAAAGAATCTGTTCTTTCACATTCCGAAATAAAAAGGGCATTGACATAAAAAGACGTCGAAGACATGTCTCCTACATGAATAACCCTGGTCTGTACATTTAAAAAATGCACAACTAAATATAAAATTTGACTGGTTTGAGAGTTTGTCCAAAAATATATTTCTTGAATTTCTTCGAAAGCACTCTTATTAAAATTAAAGATCTTAATTAATGTGGAGATAATAGTTAAAATAGTAAATAACTAGGTTTTTTAATATCTGTGTAGAACTAGAAATAATATTATACCGACTATTATGATTATTATATAATAGTAATCTGTAATACAGTAATACAGTAGTAATCTGTACTACAAAGTAGACATTACTTTTATTATTTATCAGTTAAAGCTTAAACTTTGAACATACAGTAATCGATTTGCTTTATTTATAGCTGAAGTCTGTGAGGGAAAGGTTACACATAGAGATGAGGACAAACACGTGCTAAAAATATGCTAAACTCCTACCGTTAGAACTCGTACCTAAGGATACAATAACACCTTCAATATTAGGTAAAGTCTACCACCAAAGACCACAGCTTCTGGGTGATCTTTGTTGGTAGACTATGCCTATTCTCAAGCTGTTATCATAATATTAATTTTACCAGAGGTAAAATCAATAGTACCTCCGACGGTGGTTCAATAAACAGAGATGTTAGGAAGGTATAATTATGATATTTACCACTTTTATCGTATTCCCAAGACACATTAAAATTCATTGACCAGAATTCAAAATACCTAAATACAACTTATATATGAACATATTAAAATTTACACACAAGTTGATTTCGCCCTGAGATTAACGAAAATTTTACATGAGATACAGTTACTAGTTATCAGTTTAGTTATCAGTTACTGACGGTAGGTACTGATGTTTTCATCATAGGTTTCTGAAATGAAACTACTTGCAATTAAATGTACGAGTACAATAAAAATATTACAAAAAAATTACACAGGTTGTTAATTAAGTATGTACACAAACTTCAAGGGGTGATTCCTTGAGTAATTCTAAAACGAAAAGTTTATATAAACATAGGTCTGGTAATGCTTCGTTTATAAGATATAGAGTGTCAAACTTTTTTAAAAAATCGTTTTTTCGTAAAAATCTTAATAATCCTTTAGACGATTTCGTTGAAATCTGGCAGTGTTATTTCTGATAGAGAGGGACTAATTTAGCACTAAGTAGATTAAAATTATTAAGTCCAGTGGCGTCCAGGAGGACACCTTAACCTGTTTCTGACGAAAAAAAATGTGCGCCACTGACTTTCTGAAATATTTAAACCAAATTTTTTTCGTATTAAGCAACTAAAATACAACTTCTTTGTCTCTTGAATTTTTTTCGTATCTTGCTTTTTTGTCGGGAAATAAATAAGAATCACTTCATTACAACTCCCTGGCACAACATAATAAAATATTACAACTATCGACTATCAAAAATTGGGGTGTACCTGTTATTTTTTTCCATATCAATAGTCACTTACCCCTTGAAGTTTGTACATACTTAATTAACACCCTGTATATATGTATAGAAGAGTCTAAAGTCCGGATTCAACCGCGTCTATAATTATTGTTATTTCGACGTTTCCGTTCCTATTTTGGAGCCATTTTCGAGAATTAAAGGATTAAAGAAGTGTTCTTACCGAGGCCTAAATCTGCCTACTCCGAGGTTCGAAACTGGGAAAGGATTTAGTTCAGGAAGGATATGTAACTTGCCGCCGAGGTCTCAATCTGCCTACTCCCCAGAGCTCGTTACCAGTTCTTGTCAAGGCCTCAATCTGTCTACTCCTCGGTTAGAACTGTGGTGTGGTGTGGTGCGGTGATAACGCACGCACAGTTCACGACACGAGGAGTAGGCGGTTTGAGACCTCGGCAAGAACTAGTAAGGAACCTTGAAGAGTAGGCAGGTTGAGATCCCGGTCTCAAGTACTTCATTCATTCTTGAACACGGTTTCTTACTAAAAGTTCAGGAGTAGGCGGATCGAGGCCTCGGCAAGAACTAATACCCTTTCTAGTATTCCTTCAATCCTCAACCCTCTACTTCTTGAAAATGGCTCCAAGATAGGAATTGAAACATCGAAGTCATAATAATAATAATAATTACATATGCGGTTCAACACGGACTTTAGATTCTTGTATTCATATATATATATATATATATATATATATATATATATATATATATATATATATATATATATATATCAATTCAGTGAATAAATTATCCTAAATTTGTAAATAATTACTACGAAAAATAAAATAAAATCTCACCCAGTACAACACCCAACAAGGCTAATATCACCAAGAACTTGAACATCTTGATAACACCCTGGCTTGGTTGACGCAGATCTGTACTTTAAGAATTATTTGAAGAATTACCGTCACGTCGGACGTCGGTGTCACTACAAATCAATTTATCTAACATTAATTTATCTTTAGATAAATCTATTTAAAACAACGAATTCCTCTATAAAATTATTTTTTCAAGTGGATTGTAGAGAATCGTATATTTATGAATTTCTGATAATTCTGCTTATCAATTGCTATAAGTAGTTATATAAGAAGAAATCGCAACGATATGAAAATGTTTGAATTATATTTGTGCATTCATTGCCGTGGCTACATATGTTCTGGATATTTCATAATTCCAAATGTGTTACTTCTGTTATCAAAGGCTGTTCATTCTTTTGTCAGTGTGAAGATAACTCTATGGTAACGCATATTCGTTAGTTATCCCACTAACAATTTTAGATATTGATACGTACCAAATAATGTCACATATCAGTTACACTTAGAAGAATTACATTAGTTGGAAACTTATATTAGTTACAAGTCAGGGAACGTACAGCTCATCAAGAATAGGAACAAGTCTCAAAACTGCGACATCGAACCGTCCACGAGGCGCGCAGTAAATAGCCTGGTCTTTACTCAGTCGAACTGAGACTTTTTCAGAGTGAATATCGATGAATATATATTGAATGTGAATGTACACAGAGTTCGATCTGGCCGCGCGTAAAATGCATCCTTTTCCCTCCGAATGCTTCGCTCTTTCTTCTATGCGTACCTAGATAATCTCATGCGTTTTCCTATTCTTGATGAGCAGTAAATATTACGGCTTTATTACTGATATGGGACTAAGATGGGGAGTCATATTTATTTGATTGTTCTATTACGCCAACTATCTTGTTAAGAAAGCTCTTACGTCGTAATTACGGAATGACTACGGTCTATCGCTACTTTACTGGAACTTATTTGGACTATATTGTGATCTGCTCCTAGTTTTGTATCTAAAAAATAGTTTTTAGATACATTTTTACGTATATGATTGTTCTACCTCGGTGTTAAAACTAATTTACTATCATATAATTTTTATTAGTACCTACATTCTTACAGATAAATGATAATTAAACATGTATACAGGTATACAATAATTAAAACTTCTCCAAAATTCTAATACCTTTTAAATGACAAATGAGTAACAACACTAAACTGAGGGTTGTACTACTGTATACTACTTTACTGTTCTAATAACTTTAAAGTAATCTAACTCGGTGACGACAACTCTTGAAATATATTGAACCGTGTTTCAAAGGTTACTTAGAAGTAATGAAGCTATATTATGATTCCATAATAAGTGGGAAAGACTATATTCTGATTTGGACTCGATTCTCTAGCGGCACACTATGGTGCCGCTCTCGATACGCTTTCGGTTCGCTCTCAGTTCGATAAATTATTCTTACAGAAGAAATAATGAGCATATAGACACTATTGCTGTCGCTAAGCGTTCGGTCTCATTACGTTTCAATACCGATACATTTCAAAGAATATTTTATCGGAACGACATCGGACTGTCATTGTCATGCTGTCTGATAGTGTGAATATGTTTTCGATCCCACTACACTCTATTACCGCTCAATTTTGTGCTAACTATCAACAACTAAATATATGTCAATTATGGTAAATGAAAAATCATCCTCGTCTGGATAAGTTAATTATGAATTAATATTATTAATTAATTGTTCTATATGTATTGTGCATTATTATATACACACTATTAAAAACTTTCCTTGAAAATTCAAGCAATATTTAAATTTTTTATTAACGACAAATAACATTAGGATTTCAGTTGTTGTTATAAACCTAATTCAACCCTTTCGACCCGGAATATAAAGCATTCGTTTTTTCCAAAATTTTTGGAATACTTACGTTCTGATGGTCTCATATATCAATGCTTCAGACTTATTTTTTTTGTTTTGTACGCGAAGGCCCTTGGGGCGTGTGATACTTATACGTACCAACAGGGTTTTTGGTTGGTACGTATATGAACCAACAGTGTTCAACGATTACACCTTACTATGCAAAAATTTTCACGAATAACTCAATTTTATTTTCAAAAGTAAGTATCAGCAATGCGAAAATTAGTACATAAACAAAATGTGATATTATTTCACGCGATAAGAAGCAAAACAATTCTTGCACAGGGGAATATCACATTCATCGCACAGTGTTTTGGTTCTGGTTTGCTTCTTGTTGGTGGCACATTGTGTACATCTTCCCCGTGTTGGCCCTTCCACTGGTAAATGCAATGGTATCTACATTTCCCATGAGCCTCAATTTCTTAGAAACTGGCCCTTTCTTGAGTGTACGAGAATTGGTTTGTTTCATGCCTTTGACAATCAATTCCTCTACGACCATGATCACAAATATAATAAATGGAAGTTTTGATTGGTCTCACCTCAGATCGCTGTACATGATTCATCGCGCACATGTTCAAACAAGTTTGAAACACCTTTTTCCACCATTTATTAGATTTGTGATCATGATCATAGAGGCCAATCAATTGATCAACTCGATCTACAGCTCCCATTTTTTATTAGTGCACTCAACAATACGCAAATATAATGAAGAAAAATTTTTTTCGAATAGTTATCCTGGAGTCAATGCTTTTGTTATAGTTTCATGGAGCGAACAAATCTTTGGAGGTGGTGTTTTTTTGCGGGTTGAAAAGTATTGGTTGGAACTTTCCAGTCAAGGATTCGGTTTGCTGCAGCTGGTGGGTTCTCAGGTTCAACTTGCGAAAAATAGTCAGAAGAATCACTGCTTTCGGAAGAAATCGATTCCTCGGCTTCCCTAGCGCATTGTGAAGTACTACTTTCCGATTCAGAATTTGGCTCATAAACATCGTCAGATCCAGAAGAGAAGTCTTTTACTTCACCTAAGTGTTCTGCGGCTTCTTCCAACTCTTTTTAACTAAGGGGTTGCTTTCTTTTCCATTCACTCATGGCACTAGAAGTAACAAAACAGTAAGCTTTACAACACGGATGATACTTATCTGTACCACTCAAAACCCGGATGGTATAATTATGTACCGCAATGATTTTCCTCAAACAAATCACAGATGAGAATTATTTCCTACTTACCTTAGAGGTTCAAGATTATCTCACGTCAAATAACATACAGATTTCACAAAATATTGAAAGTAATGATCAAATATCGTAGAAATATAGCCAGAAAATGAGGTCCATAAGAACATATTTGAACCAGTCTGCAGAATGTAAAGCTAGGTTATGAGTTCTGTCAAATTTCATTTGCAGGAAGATAAAACACTGGAATGGTACTCTTTTCATATGCTCAATATTACTGATTTCGACTTCAGGCAACTTGAAATGCAGCTGGTACACATATGTATCGTTCGGGACGAAAGGGTTAATTCATATGAGTAACTAAATTAAAAAAAAAATGTAAATTTCAAGTGCAATGCTGAAAATAGACTGAAGTGCAACCGAAATCTAAACAGCGATGTGAATATGATGAGATTATATCGAACCGAGAGCGTATCGAGAGCGATAGCATAGTGTAGATCTAACCTTAGTGTGATCTTAACTCTAAGGTATATTTATTACAAACAACGTAACTACTCACTGATATTTTGGGTCCTAATTGGGGCAACATAGATACAGTTGGAGTATTGTAAAATTAATTTATTAGATACCAAATTGTAGTTGTCATACTAATAAATGTCTTTAGTATTATTTTAAAAATAGCTAAAATTAACTGAAACTGAAAGAAACAACTGAAGATGAGATTTGCCGAGGCTCAAAATGTCTATGACAAAATAATTGAATAAGTTGAGTACTGTATCTGGATACCTGTTTCTATAGAGACAAGTCCCTTATATGACAAACTCCCTCAGTCGGGACTCGAACCCAAGGATACAATAATACCCCCAGTTAACAGAGTTCTTTATACGCCAATACGATAGGTCACATCCATGTGGTAAATACGGAGCAAAGTGCTACTACACTTTTTATTAAATCTGCGTGGGGCAACTGACCTAAATATCGATCGTATTATTATCATTTATATGTATATTTTGTATTTTATCCTTTTGAAAAAATTGTATTAAATAAATAAATAACTATTGGAGAAAAAACGTTTTAATAGGGCCAAAACAAAATAACATGTTAATGTTAAGAAACGAAATGTATCCTGTTCTCTGACAATCACAGTTAGATTGTTTTGTCAAGATATCTTTTTCTGTCGATCAATGAGAGTGAATTGAAGACTGTAAACTGATTACAATTGTATTTGTATTATATAAATTAATAAACATAACATATTGCGTTGAATGGGTACTAATTAAATGTCAGCGGTTTCGTAGATCCACTCTACTACAGAAGATACCCTGGCGTGCACTCCAGGAGAATTACGTCGCCCACAACCGCTTCCCCATGACACCAAACCAGCAAGCCGCCCATTAACAATCACTGGTCCACCACCATCACCCTGACATGCATCTCTCCCGCCATTGAGGATATCTCCCGCACAGAACATCCTATCAGTGATATTATTAAACGTGTGTGCCCTTTCGCAGATACCTCGACTGACAACGGGAACCTGTACCATGCGGAGAATTTCAGGAGTTTCACCATCGGAACTAAGGGTTCCCCATCCTGTTATAGTGGCAGTTGCTCCTATGATTACGTCTTCATTTGGTTCTGGAAGGGTAATGAAACCAGCAGTTTGAACACTAATGGATTCGGCCAATTCCAATAAAGCGAAGTCGTAATCTACCGTTGATAAATCAAATAGATAATGTTGATGTACACGCACCACATCGATTATCTGTCCTCCAAGAGACTTGGTGCTAGATCCAGCTCGAATTGACAGATGGGCTGCTTCGGTCCCATAGAGGCAATGGGCCGCAGTTAAAGCCCAATCGGGGTGGATTGCAACTGCACCGCAGAAATGCTGATCGTAGTAAAGTAAGGCCAGTTGCCATGGGCTACGAGAAATGGTAGTTTCTTCACCTCCCACAATTCTTGGAACTACATCATGAACACTAGATTGTACTGGTGAGCCTGTAACAGCAAATTAGCTCTAATTAAATCAATAATTGTAGTAGTAATGGTGATTGTAATAGTAATGGTCGTGACAAAAGTAACAATTGCAATAATACTAATTATAGAGACTATGCCGGAAGCCCGAGGATCGTTATTCTCGTTGTTTATTCACAAGTAGACGATTCAAATGTTAAGTATACGTTCGAAGCTATAAAGAACAGCTGATACTATCAACACCCTGTAATAGTGGGAGCTTTATGATTCTGTGATAGACCAATATCCTCTATTAAGTTAAGACAGAAAGCTTTTAAGACCATGATTGACGGAACATTTATACTACACAGACAGGTATTAACATAATATAGAAGAGCTCGTTTAGAAGTTAGACTGTACTCAAGACAATTCAATCATTCTTCTCCATTTTTTTAATAGTATCTCTGCCATGTTTTTTTTTTGTAACAGTCCATGACTCTGATACTGTTAGTAATAGGAGATTATTATCATGTACATATATACTTGCTTTCTATGGATCACTATAAAACTGCTGCTGTCGCAGAGAATAAATTGATAGAAAGTGGGACAGAACTTGGATGTATCAACAAGTGTTAAACAGTCGTTTATCTACAAGCACTGAAGAATTATAAGTAACTCAATGTCTATTACGTTAACCAAATGAGAATAATTAGGGGATGATTAAACTTAAATGTAGTTGTTTTGTCCAAGTTCGAAATATGTTCTGGTTTACTCCTTATTTATATAATCTTGGTATTTTTGTTTTTTGTTAAATAATACATTAAATACTGTTTTATCTATTTACTTGCCTAATTTAACTTGTTAGTTCAACTCTTAACATTTCGATTTCTCGAAAGTGTAAAATAATATCTAAAGTTAAAAAGTTTTAAATCGTGAGTGAAACGATAACCATTAAATAAAAATTAATGATGCTTTGGTTATAAACCAACAACTACTTATCACAAAAATATATAAAAAATTATAAAAAATGTTTTATAGTTTAAGAAATATAAAAAACTCTTAAGAATAAAGTTATAATAGTTTACTGAGCCCCTGCTTGAAATACTTAATTTCTTGTAACTATATTTCTGTTCACAGTTAATCTGTAAAGCGGTAAACTTCCAGTTTACTGAATCACTTATGTTGCCATGTACTGTATCAGTCAGAATTACAGAACTATTAAGTATAAGGTCCTTGTTTTTGTTCATGATATTATGACAATTAGTTATTTTAATACTTCCAAAGCCATATATTATTGGTTATGCTTTTAAATTACTTTAAAACCTATTAGATTTTATTCTATGATGGTCTTTGTAAGATTTTCAGGCACCTGATAATTTTTCTACTTCAGTATTCTAACTGAGATATGTGATCATTGAAACTAGTTACAATTTCTCTTTACGCGTGTCCAGTATACTTTCGACTGAAATCTGATTTCATAAATATTGTTGTTTTTAATTTATTATTTTTAATTCTTTTGTTATTTTTAACTTATGTCACTGAGGGTTTTAATTTTGTGGTTGGTATATTTTAATCTTTAAAAATTCTTTAGTCTTCTCGGCAGGTTGTGAAGTGACGAACAGTTAGACTTCTAATCTTCATCATAGTTAATATCACTTACGTCACTTGATATTTGGAGATTTCAAGGGATAAAAAATTCGAAGAATTTAAGATATTTACATTCTTAATGTTTATCTTCATATTTATTTAACTAAATGCGATATTGCCGTAAACAAAGACAAAAATCCTATGCCTAATAGTTCCCTGTTATGATTATTGATAATATTAATGTTCACTTATCATGACACTTATATACATAAGTAGTTACCTGGAACACATATCCCCACTGTTCACTACTCAAGAAAAAAATAATTAAAAGGAATTAGGATATTAGAAAGAGAAAATTATTGGCAACTACTTATTGAAACTGATCAAGAAACTGATTATGAACAAATAGTGACAAAGCTAAGTTTAGAAATTAATTTTAATCGCATCCTAATGATGAACTTTTCGATGTGGAAAACTGGTCTCTTGATTTTTGGATAATAATAATAATAATTCGAATGATCAGTAGTTCCGATTATACTCTACTGGAATAATGAAGCCCCTATTTGTTGCAGGAATATCACGTGAAAACAATGCTGTGTAATATTTTTGCGATTTCTGTGAAAGACGAAACTATTACAGCTCCAAAACATCCCGAAGTATGCAGTCAATAATCTCGCTTATACTGAATTAAAGACAACGAGTCAAAGATAATTGACTGTGGAGTTTATTATCATTTTTTGTATTAACCGCCTTTATACCAGATTACGTCATAAATATCTTAATGTAAAATATTCTTCTCCAGATGTTGGTAATATCGCAAGTGAAAGTGAAAAGTAACACTTTGCTTTAAACTTAAATTTGTGTATACTTTTCCACGATATTGTTTTTCTAATAAACTGAGTGGAAGGTTTTCATCAACAATCAAGTGGTTTGTATATTAAATATTTTCAATATCTTCTAATTCTAATATCTTAGTATATTTACTAAGATACATTTACTAGTTTTTGCGTAACCATCTATAACTAGTACTAAAGATAAAATGAAAACTTACCTGATGTAATACTCAAGAATGCTAATATCACAAAAAGTTTGATCATCTTGATCATTTGGTTTGGATGATGCCGATCTCTACTTGTATAAAAAATATGATCACTTTGCTATTTTGACAAAGTAATTTATCTAGTAATTTATCTGTAGATAAATTTACTTATCAATTAAAGATTTTTTCTCAAAAGAAAAACATTTATTCAAGTGGGTCACTTGAATATTTAGAACTTCAAATCAAATGCCATTAGTTTCAGTAAATAAGATTCGTTCACGTTCTAATAGAAACAGTAATGATTGTGATAAATTAATGATTGCGTATTGTCATTAAAATTAGTAATATATGATTTAATCACTATTTGTCTATTAATGTCTTCAGCTGAATTTATTATTGAACAACTGCTACTTGAATTTGTTGAACTATCCACGTATTTTCAAATCGTCATTTTTCTTATCTCTTTTGCCAGTGCCTAATATTATAGGGAGCATTCCATGTTAGAGACCAGTATGCAGTATGCATTCGTAATATTGATATTGGCCAATATCAACCCCGTCAATTTCAAAAATAGTTTTTAATTAAGTAAGAAGTTTACACCATTTTGTGGCAGAATTTTGATATTTTATCATTTCAATGTTATTGGCATTGTATTATAAAAAAAAATGAAACCAAGTTAAATTTATAATCTACATTAGCATTATTACATTAGATTACATTCGTCGAATCTACATGTATATGAATTAGAGCGTGCCACAATTGTGGGACTTCATGTGCGACTCGTATCGCGGTTAATGGGTGGGTCTACCGACGCATGGCGCGCGGTTCTACAGAAGCCACTAAAGAAGGCACTTACAATGTACATCTATTGATATAATATAAATAAGGTGTTACCTTTAGAACTTCGCAGAACTCAGCATTTCGTCATGCGACCAGTTTTACATTTGTAGCATTGCCTACGCCTCTACAGTGGGCTTCTTCAATGATGTTCGACGTGGAGAAAAGCTGTGTTTATATATAGAGAAAGACCGTTCCGCATCTAATGACGTAATTTTTGCACATAATAATTGTTGTTCTGTCACTTAAGGGCTCACTAGTGTTACACTTTTGGTAAATAGTTTCCAGAACACTGAAACCAGGGTTCCTTATTAAAACATTCTTTAATTTTTTACTAGTGCGTATTCCTGTAGAATCAGTTAATGTATGTAGTTTATTTTTTATAATTTTCACTACATATAGCGCTTTATTCAATAAAGGTTCCTTTTTTTCAAGAGCCTGTTTCATATAGTATTTTGTAAGTTGTTAATATTTTATGTAAGTCGTCCAGAATCTGCGGATTTTCAAATTGTTGTGTAAAATCTAGTGTGTAAAAATAGATTGTAGAGGTTCGGGAATATGTGCATAATGTTTTTGCAATTCCCTAATATGTTTGGGAGATTTGTGGAAAACTCACTTGGTGGACACAACTAACTGATCAACACATTTATAACTTTGTCGAACAACGTCTACCACTAAACGAAATGCATGAAGAAGACTAGTTACATGTATTAAATTCGGATTCTTAAAATCAGTTTTAATAATCAACCGACACGTAACACTGTCGCTGCACCATCAGTCACAAGCATTAGATACTATTTGCTCTATGCCAAATCTGTCCAAAGAGCGTATTATTACGTCCGTATTGTTATAAGTAGTGCATTATTGAATACGTTTACACGCCAATGGATGTGATATTTTATTAGGACACTCATTTGCACTTCATTTTTAACTTCATTTTCCAGCCTCTCCTTTCAGGTAAGTACCTACGTAACGATGTATTCAATGGTAATTTCCATTGAAGAACATATTTTTTCAAGAATACTTGAAATAATTTTTTTCGTTAAATAAAATGGAAGATTACACGCTGTTAACCTAAACAGTAAATTGTACAAAAATATTGGACAGAGTTTTGAATTATTTTTGCGTTGCATGTGAAACGCACTTCTTTGTACATGCCGTTTACACTACCATGCATTCCAAGCTAATAGTCGTTTATTGCATTCAAAACAAAGTACTGTAGAACCATCATATTTCAAATCTAGGAATCGAGAAATAAATGTTCGCACTGTATCAGCAAAGAAACGTTTGCGATATGTAGGCGACATTATGACACCCGACCGCTGCGATGACTTAGCTCCATAAACTGAAATAAGTAACTAAATAATCGGCTGGCTGCATTCGGTCGGTGATGCACACGTGATGCATAACCGGTCGTCGTCCGATTCCGTGCTGGTGAGGCGGACTCACACGAGTCACCCATGAAATCCCGCCATTGTGGCACGCTCCAATATGAATGCTCATACGTAGATTTATCACAAATCGAAAATTTATTAATACCATTAAGTACGGATTTATAGCCCATGACTTTTTTAATGGAAGTATATCGAGTTGTTCAACAGTCGTTTTCAAGCATTTATCTTTTATAGTTTTACTATTAGGTCCACAAAGTTTTAAGCTTTTTTACTTTACTACGAATTATTATTTTAAGGATTTATTATTTCGAAGATATAATTCTAATTTGTTAAACATTAATTGAAACCATTTAATTATAATATTACATAGGTACTATGATTTAAGTCGTCGATAAAATAAAAGTAATAATGTGAAGTTTCACTGATTTGTTAATTATATCCATAAGTTTAGTTGCGGGTTTTAGGTGAAAAAGTTGAGTAAATAAATGAAACAAAAATGTCTCATATATTTATTATTTTAAACGATATCTTACATATCCACAGATATCCTCAACATAAGACCCTAGAACATCCACTGAGCATTTTACTTACTTAAATGGTGATCATATACCAGTCGTTTCGTAAATCCATTCGACGACCGTATCCACTTTGGCGTGTATTCCAGGATACTCAGGTCGTCCACAATCGCGTCCCCAAGATACTAAACCAACAACGCGTCCATTAATAAGAACTGGTCCACCGCCATCGCCTGTACAAGCATCTCTACCCCCATTAACTACATCTCCCGTGCAGAACATCCGACTAGTGATTCTGTTATACGGGTGAGCAAAAGCGCAAGTCCCATAGCCCACAACCTCAACTTCTACAACATGGAGAATTTCAGGGGCGTTCCCATTCTCATTCACTCCCCATCCGGTTATAGTAGCAATCGATCCCACAGGGATATCATAGTTTGGTTCTGGAAGGGCAGCTGGAGAAGCAGATAGAATAGCGATAGGTATAGCCAGTTCGAGTAAAGCAAAATCGTAATCAATAGTTCTTGGATCGAATTGTGGATGGTCATATGTATTGACGACATCTATTTCTTGTCCTCCGAAAGATTTAGTTGTAGATCCAACACGAACAGAGAAATACTCCAACAAGACGCTGTTTAGGCAATGAGCCGCCGTTAGACCCCATCTCACATGAATGACAACTCCTCCACAGAAATGCTGTCCGTGGTAAAGAAGAGCCATTTGCCAAGGGTTATGTGCAATGTCGGTTTCTTTACCTCCAACGATTCTGGGTGACGCATCGTGAACACTAGTGTTTGTTGGGAAACCTGGAGAGGAAACTAGTATTTATTGACCCATTTAGATTTAATATTACATAACGCACACGCTAAATTCATAGTGGTATTTATTATTGACACTAAGCATTCTAAACAAAAGCAGATTGTTATTATTATATTAAATTTTCTTTGTAAGACGTACTATAAATTTTATTCTTTTAACCAGTAAGGACACAGATGGTCCCTATATGTAATCTAGATGGGTTAGATGCTATAAGTTCCTATATTTGGAATCACAAGTTCTCAGAGAATATATTTAATAGAAATGCTTATTAGATTTTAGGGGGAGGCTTGAATATGCGACATATTTTTGAGAATAGTTTTTAATGCTAAAATAATTTTTAGAAGTATACAGTTAATTTTAGTGGTTAGATTAAGACTCATGTTAGGTAATAAATAAGTTTTTGATCATACTTTACATTTGGAAATAAAATACAGAACGTAAAACAAAAAGAGTTTAGCAAAATAGTTCGTGTTGTCTAAATTGGGCTACTAAAACATGTATACAATATATTATCTCCAATTGTGTATGGTCTGAAGTACTTTTATTACTTAATATAAAACTTTATCCGCCCATTTAAGTTAAAATTATACTTCTAAATAGCATTTCATTGATAAAAACTATTCTCAAAAATCAGTTTGTATTTTTGAATATTCATCAGTTATGTACATTCATCCAGTTTAAGCCAGTTTTATTAAGTAATTAACAAACTAGGAATTCACTGCCAAAGTTCACCTTAAAAAAATAAAGTAATAAACCTATGTAAATCTACATATGGTTAGTAATGTTACTGTATCTATATTACCTTATCATTAAATATGTATTCTAACAATATAAATATTGTATGAAATAACTACAGGGTCCACCAGGGAGGTATGTTGTTTTTGAGACGACTTTTATGCGCGCCTGCGTGGAGCGTGGTCTTCAGGATGGTGGATATCTACTCGTTGCGGGATGCCATTACAGTAGCCATGTAGCCGTTATCTGTGGCACATTGTGTGTTTATTTACAACACATTCATTGAAACAGGTTCTGTGGTGCTCTCTGGAATATTTCCCCGAGTGTCTGATTTCGTTGAGTGGGGATGTGGAATGGCCTTCTCGGTCACCACACCTGTTACCTTGTGATTATTTTTTATGGGGCTGCTTAAAAGCTAAAGTTTATACAGAGAAACTGCGAACTGTTGAAGCTCTTTTCGAAACCATAACACGAGAAATGGAAATGGTTCCTCGTGCCGTGCTCGAAAGGAGTATAGAGTTGACTTATGTTATGCATTCTTCAATGGAAATACATGACTAATATATAAAAACAATAAATTTAAAAATTCGTTCAATTTGTTTCGTTTTCTATAAGAAACAAAAATGAGGAGTAGGCTAATGATATTTAGAAGATTACAGCATTTTCTATTTTCATTTGGCGACATACTGAATATGGCAGTAAACTTAAGAGAAAACATCAGCTGTTTCCTCAGTTTCATGGACTTCATCTGTCAAGACAGTCCTTTCATCCTTTCGTTTTCTACAGGAGCAAAAATGACGAATTCACTAGTAATAAATATTTAGAAGATTACAGGATTTTTCATTTTCATTTGCTGACATGCGGAATATAGTAATAATGTTTTGAAAAATTGCATTAATCAAGACAGTACTTTCCTTTTCCACAAAACAATATATGATGAATTGAATGATAATGTTAAATATTACAGTTTTTCAATTTTCATTTGGCGAGATATTGAACATTGTAGCATATTTTTGAGAAAACATCACCTGTCTCTCCTTAGCGCTATGTCTCATAGATTGCAATTATCAAGACAATGCTTTTAATTTCCTACAATAGAAAATATGGTGAATTTCTCTGAAGGTATTTGGAGGATTACAGATTTTTCTTTTTCATTTTGGATGTGTTGAATGTAGTAAATTTCTGAGTAAACATCACATATCTCTCATCGCTTTGTCTCATAGATTGCAATTATCAAGACAATTTCTTCGTTATTTACAAAAGGAAATATCGTGAATTGACTTAAGCTATTTAAAATATTAGAGCTTCTTCATTTTTATTTTCACATTCATCGATCTGGAATTACTGGTCATGAAAGCAGTAACATGGAATTAATGTGGTCATTATATATTGACTCTTTTAACATTAATGTGATACTAATATTAAAGAACTGCTACTTCTTGATTATAGTTGTTTATCTTTTCATTTATGTTGTTAATATTTTCTTTACTCTTTTTTATTCTTCTGAGGATATTCATAACAGAGATCATTAGTTTTTTCCTGATTAAATATGTCATATAACATGGACTATTAATCACATGTATTGTATCTACGTATGTTTTAAATATACCAACCCTGTTTTATATACCATATATTATTAATTTTTTAATATGCTCTTCCTCATTTCCTAAACATTTGCTGATAGCTTCTGTTATTTTTAAAAGCTGTCGATGTTGCACATATTGGTTACGTTCCCAAAGAATATGTTTTACTACTAATATAAGTACACGTAGTAACATTTTGAATGTTTCTTGGTAGGAAGAAAGAAGTTTTTTCTTATTGATGACTGTATTACAGATTATACATTTAAAAAAAGCAGGTAACGCATTATAATCAGTGACTTTATCAATCTCTAACTTTAACAGTCACCTAATAGAAAAGGGGTAGGAAAACGTCGAAGATCGATTATGTTACCCTTCGAAAAGGCGTATTAAAAGGGCCTGGTTTTAAGATAAACCGTTGCAGAGAGTATTCGAAGACTGCGTTGGAAGTCCTGACTAAACTTCTGTCATCCGATTTTAGGACAGCTTTGGAAAATATTGTCGTCGCCATGTTAGACTATTTTTTTTTCAAATATATCATATTTGAAAAAATGTAATATTTATATTACATTTATATTAAAAAATATGTATATTACAAGATAATAAGCGACGTAAATGAAAGTTATGCATTAAAAAAAAAAGCCCAGGTAATACATTATAACCAGTGACTTTACCAGTGAGTTAGAAATATAACCCAGATAATGATAGATAATGATTAGTCATTTACTACTACACACATGAGCATTCAGGATACCTGACATTTCATGATACTTATTACTTAGGCACTTTCAGGGGAAGCATGGAGTTACATGGAGGGTAAATTTCAGCATGAAGTTTCTTTTAAAACCTAAATTCAACGCACTAATGATCTTTTGCTTGTCAGAAAGATACAAGTTTGACATTCTGTCATTATTTATTTTTCTTAGTTCAGATGTTTACATTGAATTGACATGTGTAATTGAGAAGAAGGAGGAATAACTTAAATACAGGGTCGCCAAATGTACAGGATAATGTCTCTCCTAATTATTCTACAATATAAACGTAAATTTCAGTAAAAGAATGCTTAGAGAATTGTTCGATTAAATCATTTAGTTTTCTGCACATGTCATATTTGGATAAAGTATTAATATTTTTAATGATAATATGTAATTAGATTTGGCTTAGAAAGAATTCATTGGAATACAAGCTTAGGTTCACCAGACCTAATTCTAGAACTAATATATTTATTTAAAAGTAATAATACTCTTAAAACTATTTTATTAACGAAAAATATGTATAAGCTATGATGTGTCAAGTCTATGTATGACAAGTTTATTAATAAATAAACAGTTTTAAAACCTTAAAACGGACTCTTACGCATGTAGAATATCTCTATCTCGAAATTGAGTAGCCGAGAAAAAATAAACCAACATATAAATGCAAAATATGTGTTTCATGCGACAGTTTTACTTTTTTCATTGGCGACTGTTTCAGTGCCGTATCAATACATTCGTGATCGAACGAAATTATTTTTTTTCTCATTTATTCGTATATGATACAGGATGAATATATGTTATTCGTTCAATGCAAAATCGGCAACATTTTCTCAAATAGTCCACCATCGTGTTTTCTCATGACCCATGGACAGGGTGAGGTGTATCCTATCCACCTTAAAATCAGTAGATGACGTCTGGTAGACGTTCCTAATCATAATCAGTCGAAACTCGATCGATCCGACACGATTTAATTGAGTGATGGTGCTAACAAAAAAAAATTCTCAAATAGTCCACCATTGTGCTTTCTCATGACCCATGAACATGGTAGAGTGTGTTTTATCCATCTCAAAATCAATAGGTGTCGTCTGGGAGACGTTCCCGATCAGAATCAGTCAAAATTCGATCGACCCGACACGATTTCGTTGAGTTATTGTGCTAAAAAAAAATCTCAAATAGTCCACCATCGTGCTTTCTCATGGACAGGGTGGGGTATATCCTATCCACCTCAAAATCAATAGGTGTCATCTGGGAGACATCCCCGATCAGAATCAATCAAAACCCGATCAATCCGACACGATTTAGTTGAGTTATCGTGCTAACAAGAGTAAATGCCGACGACAACGACGACAATAACAACGATAACGACACACACACAGACAATTTTTTAAAAACCATTTCTTTATTGTTTTTAGGTTGGAAAACGAAAAATAAACGAAAACATTTTTTTTTCATTTTTGTTTACACGATTACATTACTTTTCCGCTAGTATAGTATAGTTGAGTGCGGAAAAGTAAAAATATTAATATTCGCGGTATAGAATAGTTCGGCCGCTTCATCGAAACTGTTACATCACATTTATTAACAAGAACAACTTTAATTCTGGCAGCAATTGTATCTACCAGCTTGTAGCTACCAGAAATAAGGAAAATATGGATCATAGAATTTTATCAATAATGAACAATGATGAATTGGGAACGTCTTCTGCAATTCAAACAGTTTGTAAAGTATTAATTGAAAGAAGTTTTAGGTGTTTCAGTTAAGTTTTAGGAGCTTTGATTATAATTTGTTTATGATAACTGGAATTTATGTTAACATCCATGATGCGAGGAAAAATTGATATATTCTTTAAAGTGAAGAATGTCTTGTAATTTATGATATGCTAGTAAAATAAATGGGAAATGCTAAAGTTATACTTAAAATAAAATTCAGGTGCAATTTATATTTGGACTACCTTATATCTGTGAAAGTAAACGAGATGCCAGAATTCTCTAAATAATATCATTAATTATACATAAATTTGGCTATCACCACTTTCACTAAAGTATCGAAAAATCCAAGGTGATGTCTAAATGAAACGATAAGTGTTTTTTAATCAAATTGTGATAACAAATTTTATGGTTAATTAATGAAACTTAAAAAATACAAGTATCAAACCTCGACTCACATTTTTTATGATTTTCTCGAGAAAACTAAACAAGACACTTAAGAATATCTTAATAATTTTCACGGAATTCTGAAATACTTTGTTCTATTTAAATATATTTCTAGATATTAAAAATATTAATAGCCCCATGTATGTTATTAATTTTGACTATATATTATAGGATTCAAGTGATTATTTGCTAATATATAGCAGAATATAGTGATTCGGAAAAACAATATTCGTAATAAACATATATGAACGTTCGTCTAGCTTAAATAATCCTGCAACTTAACAGTAAAATATATGAAGGGACGAACTGTAGAAGTATCTCTTAATGAAATTGTGGGAAAATGCACCTCCAATTCATTTAACAGACTAATGCCGCTAACAGTCCAGGCAACGAGGACCAAAGAAGGTCAAATAGCGGAAATAATTCATGTAGAAGCCAATTTCGGCAAATTAGTAGGAGGTGCCCTTAACAACATATTAAAAGTACTGATAGATGGGAGTGAAGCTAAGGGGGTGGAGGGCTGTAAAGACCCTTTGCTTTCAGTTTTTTGTTAATAACTCGAAAATTACTACCTCTAGCGAAAACATGCTAAAACATACTAAATTAATTTAGATAAAATTTTGCCGCTAGAGGACAACGCAACTCTCGATCTCACCCAAAGCACCAATGTGGTAGACGGTGGTTTCCTTCTCCACCGCATGAAGTGGAAAGAGTCCTCCTGCATTTCTTCAATTTGCCATCAGTACATTGCCTATGTACAAAAACATGACGGTGAAAATTGTACGGTGGTTTTTGATGGTTACAGTGATGTCAACAGCACAAAACGAGCAAATCAGAAGCGAAGAGGGCTCACAAAACTTCAATTGACATAAACTTTAATGAAAGCACGACCATCACCGTTCAACAGGAGCATTTTACTTACTAATAAAAGGAACAAAACAAGACTGATCCACTTGCTCACCGAGAAAATGACAGCAGCAGGGACTGAAAAAACTTTTGCTACAGGGGATGCTGATGGCACTATTGTGAGGTGCGGGTTGGATAAAGTTGCTCTATATCCAACCGTAGCAATAGTTGGGGAGGATGTGTACTTGATAAGTTCTCCTCATTGGATTGGCATCACCATCTATCAACATGTACTTCATGAAGCTAGGCCGTGTGAAGGTGGGGACAAAATTGTTTTCGGTGCGACAACTTCAAGAGCTTCCATTCGCCAAGACGATCCTCCTTCGCCATAGCTTCTCTGGATGCGACACCACCTCGGCGATACATGGAAAGAGCAAAGTGGGAATCTCTAAGCTTTTCACAGCAAATCCTGGCCTCATCCATGACATCTCAGAAATATTCACAGATCCCTCAACATCAATTGAGGATATCGAACAGGCTGGCGAGAAGCTTTTTCTGGCTGTATATTAAGCGCCTATACATCAAGACAACCTCAACAAACATCGTACATAGATCAGACTTGGCCACTCTTCCTCCAACTAGAGGAGCTTCAAAGCAACACTCGCTCAGAGTATATCTACAGGTAAATCGATTTACATATAGTGGTTAAATACTGGTTTCTTTAAATTACAAATATCAATTTGTGCTAAATACTTAAGTTGGTCTGATTACTTTCTTACAGATACAACAGTGGTTCGGCAACCCCCTACCACCACCCAATGGGGTTGGGCCAGGGGAGAAGATGGGATCCTCAACACAGTTACCACGAACGACCCTGTGGTACCCGATTCCGTTTTAAATATGATCTTTTACCGATGCACGACTAGGTGTGATGCGCGCTGCGGTTGCCGCAAAGCAGGGATTGTCTGCTCCGGTGCCTGCGGCGTGTGCCTCGGCTCATGTACGAACGGAGCCTCCATCGAAGACATCATCCATGATGATGAATATTCAGATTTAGACTAAAATTTATGTTCCAGATACATCCTTGGACACAGATTTCTTTATTTCATTTATTATCATTATTGTTATTATTTATTATTAGTGAATTATTTCAGTTTTAATAATAAACATTTCATTTTTAACAATAAAATAAATTAAAAAAAAATTTCCCCCCCATATGTCCTTAAGTATTAATAATTCTAGCGAAAAAGTGTATAGAGCCTTTCTTGTAGGGAAGTTTATGTAGATTAATTTAGTATTAGGGCATGTTTTCACTAGAGGCAGTAGTTTTCGAGTTATTAACAAAAAACTGAAAAATGGACCTTTACAGTCCCCCTCCCCCTTAGCTTCACTTCCATCCATCAGTACTTTTAGTATGTTTTTAAGGACATCTTCCCCTACTACTGTGCAGAAATTGGTTTCTTCATGAATTATTACCGCTATTTTCCTTCGTTGCCTGGACTATAAGCAGCAGTCATCGGCGTAGTCGAAAACGGGCAAACGCTAATATGGCTAATAAGGAAATTTAGTAAAGAAACAAAACTATTAATCTTGTTTTTATATTAACAAAAAAGTTGTTGAAAATATATCTCAAGATCCTACAGACCATTTTATTAAATTTATTATATCTTAACGTGCTACCACGAAATTCAACGTTTAAGCAGATGAATTTAACATCGGTTTCTTTATTCTGATAAATATGTTGCGACATTTATTCCTATAAATAACTTATTTCGATATAAGAAGGAAGAACAGATTTTAAAATTTGTAAATTGACAATTATTAATAATAATTACGTTATAATTTAACGTTTGTGATGCTATTGATAAATAATTGTATTCTTGTTTACGTCAATTATATTCTTATTCCCCTTTATTAATATAAAAAATATCCAAATTTGTTTACTTTGAAAATACGTAAATGTATATGAAAGTACATGTTTATGTGTGCAATCAAGTACGCAAATATATATATATATATATATATATATATATATATATATATATATATATATATATATATATATATATATATATATATAATTCTTCATGGTTTCAAAATATTCTCGTATTTATTTTAGTATTGAAAATGTCTGTTCTTCGGGTATCATATACTATTAACACAAAGATAGAATAAACCTTGACATTTTATTTATTATGTATTACGTCGCTCGGCCAGTTGATAATGCACACTACCAGTTTAATGCTGGTTGCCTGATAAATGGAGTTAATTTAGTTATCATAATAATATCATGCGCTACTAGCTCAAATTGTATACGTAGGACTGAAGAGCTCAATAAAATTATTTATTGTCAAATTCCTCCAGAAATCCATACGTTACATAAATTCAATGTATAGTCATAATAGTATTTCTGTAACCTCCTAAAAGAATAACTTCTCAAAGCAACTAATTACCAAAGCTAGAAATTTCAAGCAATTCAAAATAAATTAAGTTCAAGTAAATCTTGAAATCAAGTTTTTGTAAAGTAATAACTGATGCATATTAACATTTTCTTATCTCAAACTCATTTTCAATACTTGTTAGTGTTTATTAGTATATAATACCCTGCGTATTACATAGTATATATTTATAACTTTCATTCATAACCAAATTGAATTACTGTAAATTTTTTCTTAGAAAATGCCTGTTTACCACAGAAATGATAATCAGCATGTAGAAAACATTACAGATTCAATGTTTTGTTTTCTGTTCTACAGATACATAGGTGTTTAAGACATATACTTAATATTTGACCTACATTATTTATATTTATGCATACAGATAAATGCAAACTTACCTAACGTAACGCCCAATGATGCTATTAACACTAGGAACTTCATCATCTTGATTGTAATTTTTTTGGTGGAAGGCGATCTTTAAATGTTCTAATGCGGAATGTACACAACCAGTGTTTAACGCCATTACATTAAAGATAATGTATCTTATTGATATATAGATATATCTACTTATCACTGTAGAAAGTTTATCATAAATAACTTTGCTTTGGAGCTGAGTACTAGAAGTATTTACTTAGTATAGTTCTTGTTAATTAGTTAAAACTAGTACATTAAATACATCTTTGAGTACCTGCAGACTGATCTTATATCATGATATTAAGGGAATATGTTTACCTATTGTATTATAAACAGGAAAATTATGGAGCTATATTTTTATTAGAGTGTTAGTATTCTCGAGTTCAATATTCAAATTGGATGGAAACAAGTGATTTGGAGTGAAAAGGTATTGATTTTTCCTAAAATATATCTAGCCACAATTCATAAACATCCATCCACACGCTTTAATACTAATATATACAAGAGCAGAAAACTATACAATTAAAATAATTGCACCATGATTATACAATAAGTGATAAGTAGAAGACTTCAACAATTAAGAATTATTGAATTGTTGTGACTCATAAATCATGAATGACGAGAGACTCATTGCTGACTTCATGTCAGCATAAGTTTAGTTTTTAAACATTACTTATAGTATAATAAGTTCATCAGAATATAAGTTCATCAATAATCAAATAAAATTTAATATTTTTAGTTTTTGTTACACAGATTTGATAATAACAATCTATACAAGTTGATAAATTGACGTTAAAATACCCCAAAAAGTAAACCTTAGTTCACTTCTGAACTAAGTGAAAGTGGAAGTTCAGGGGCTCCTACCTGATGATGCTGATATAAGACTTACGTGCTCAAGGGTTGAAGGGTTGAATATAATTTGCTCAGATGAAATGTATGTTTTACAGTTTACCTTAATGGCGGCATCAACAGAAAAAAGTGATATACTGAAATAATATAAGATACCCATTATATATCAAAAAAAGCGAATGTTTTGAGTGGGAATAATTGGCAATAGAATTTTGGCATCATTCCTTCGAGGCAAATAGGAATGGATGTCCATATTTGAATTTTTTACAATTCGAATTATTATCTCTTTATTCTCATACAATGATGAACTTTATTTGGTTCATGAACGTATTTGGTTCCAGCAGAATAGTGCTCCTACACATTTTGCTGCAAATTTTGGCACAATAAATGCTTCAAAACAAGGTATCACATGGATATCTTCATGTGGCAATTTTAAGATCAGAGTTGTTTAGGTTACATGAATACAACTTATGTAGGTGTTGTGTAGAAAATACAAATCAATATGTTCAAGGAATTTCTTACAAGAAAAATGCTCATTTTAACTAGATCAGTTTTTTTTCAAATTTTAAAGACATACAGAATAACTGCTAAGTATCAGAGTATCTCAGATTTTTATTATAGTATTTCCGTTTATTAACTTTTACTTTTTAACCAGTTTTTTGTTTTCCTAAATATTTTTATATTTTAATTAACTATATCTAATTAATAAAAAACCTATTGTAACATACAACTAAATGACTAGTTATTATTTAGCTAGATGTTTCTCATAGCAAGGCAACTGTGATGCTGTGCATGTACATATATACTATATACTTGAAGTATTGTAGGTGATTTTTGTAGGTATTATATTGTAAGAGCACTGCCATTTGCTTAAAGTATAAGTAAATTGCAGTATTAGTACTTAATTTTCTGACCAAGAAAATATCTTTAACGGCATGTCTTACAAGTGTTTTTAAATATAAAAGGAATTGTGATTGATTTCTGTGAATTAACCGCGTTTGCTTATTCCGCGAGTATTTGTACATGGCATAAAGGAGAATTTTTCATTTATATGTAAGCCTCTGTACGGAACACATCATAAGCCGCTACTCGCCATGCTTGTCTGTGGTAAATATCGAGTTTTTAGAAAGCCAACTGGAGATGAGATGATTTTTTTATATTGTCTCTCAAAATCGTAACCTCTGTAAAAAATATTATGGTGGTTTTATTATTATTATTATATTATATAGGTTTGGGCCTCATCAGCCACTGATCGCATGGGTAGTCCCTTGGCGATCCCCTCTTATCCGGGTCATTATCCAAAAATGCTATCCCATAAAAGGAGCAATTTAGGCACGTCCCCCGCCTTAAGCCTCGCCTCCTCTAGAATAACAGGGGTCTCTAATATAAGTTACCTCTTCTCTTCCAGTGCGGGCCAGGTGTAAAGAAGATGAATCGAGGTTTCCTCGTCTTCTTTACAGTATCTGCAGGCCGGGCTATGAGTCATCCTCAGCTTGTGCTTATATGCATTCAGGCTACTATGGTGGTCCGTTATGATTCCCACCAGGGTTATGGCTTTGTGGCTGTTAAATTTAATGAATTCTTGGGTCCACTTCTCAATCTCTGAGTATTGGATGAAGAGTTTGGTTATTCGACAACCCGTTACTCCTCTCCATCTTTTATTGTGCTGGTCTCTTGCCCAGCCATTGATGCGGTCTCTGATCAGATTCCGACTTATTCCCACTGCAGGTTCTGGTCCATAGAGGTTTTCCCTGGTCCCTAGTCTGGCAAGGTCATCTGCAATTAGATTTCCCTTAATGCCATTATGCCCAGGTATCCATAAGAGTTTCACCGGTCCCTTCCCTGCCAAGTGGTTCAATGCTTCATAGCAATTATAGACCAGCTTCGACTTTGTCGTTGCTGAATTCAGGGCTATCAACGCCGCCCTGCTGTCCGAGCAGATACATACTCTCTCCTGGGTCCGATTTTGGTCAGCCCCCAGAACACCGTATGTAATTACAACTAGCTCGACCCTCTATCCAGTCGGTCTTACTGGTGAGGGTGATCTTATATTTCTTGTCAAACAGGAAGTGGACACCCGTACTCTCAGAGGGCATCCATAAGAGTCCCTCCTCAGCTAGTTCTCTTGAGAGCCTATTCAGGTCCCTTACCTTCCTATTCATGTTTCCCACCCTGTGCATTGCCTTTGCGACTTCCGCTTTCAGGATGACATCAAGAGGTGATATCCCCGTCAGTATCCCCATCGCCTCGATCGGTGTTGATCTTGGGGCTCTGGTTATACTTCTAAGAATCAATCCTCTTAACTTGTTAAGTCGATTGACTTGGATTTTAAGTGTTTTAATAGAGACTTTGAGCATTATCTCTGGTGAATATCAAGGTTTCATGGAGCTTACTGAGAAAGAGGTGTTTTTTTAAACATATTGTCCCAAAAATTCTATTAAAAAAAAGTTCGTAGCGTTTGTAGAAATAATATTAGGCTGGTCTTATCAGAGACCGTAAGGGTTGTCTGTGATAAATATTGAGGTTTCAGATTCGTTGTGGCGAAGCGTCCATTAAGGCTGTGGGGCTGGCAGGATTGCATATCATTCTTCGCGTCGGCATGCCAGTAACCGGTAATGCATATGCGCTATCTGGGCTAACTCTCTGTCGCCTTGGTTTTAACGGACTTTATTGAGATCAACGGTTCAATGAGGGGAGAGGGGAGTACGCGAGGAATGATGTGCAATTTAGCTAGCTTTACAGCCTTAATGGACGCTTCGCTACTGCAGATTGTTATCTGAATTCAGGTATCAGCATCAATATTCACTTATTTCTGAAAAAATAAAACACAAGTTATCATTCACTGGGGACCTACACAATCTACCCATTAGGACCAAACATTGGCCGGTAGTATTAATTTATCATCTCCTTAACAACAAAGCTATACCTATAACAGCAACAAAATGAATTCTCTGCAACAGCTCAAGGATGTAACTTTCAGACTCTAAAATTCGTTGCCCAAAAATTAATTTTGTTTTAAATAATAATAAATATGTTTACTTATCAAAATTTATCGTTTTATACCTGCCTTATAAATAAAATTTTATTTTATTTGTAAAATAATATTAGATATTAGACTACAATATTACTTAATACCTATTGTAGTAAAATTATTATTCAGTAGTGTAATAACCAGAAGAACTTCCTAAGTGACGGCCTAAATGATGGGGACACAACTTCTAATTGCACTAAATTTAATTAAAATCAGGGATGAAAATCAGAAATAATATAAGTAAAGTTAAAGTGCAATTTCTGAGATTCAAAAAACAAAGAGTAAGAATATGTTAGATGCCTACAAAACAGTTCTTTGTTTGTTTCGTAAAATAAGGTAATTTGAAGATATTGTATTTGATATGGATATGCTATGTCAATCCCGACTTTGTGTTCCGATTTTAATGAAAATTAATATTTTTTTAAGATAAAGTTTTATAATTTTTTCATATTAGGAATGCCATTTTGGAGAATGACAACGATTAGACTGGATATTTATTTGACTGTTATGTATGTATCTCGGTTTGAAAGTTCTATATGACGCATGAAAGTTAAGAAAAGTTTATTATGCTAGAGTGTTCTATTCAAAATAATTGTAATTTTAAAGTTGGATCTCAGATACATTTGAACTGCTATACAGAGATACCAAACAACTTAATAAATCTATTTTTGGAAGAATGAAAGAAAATCATATTAATTTGTCCCTTCCAGATCCTTTGATTTCAAGTCGTCAAATTGAAGTCAAATTGATCACACCTTATACGATAAGCAAACAACTCCACCAAGCATCAATTCTGAACGACACGACGGCGATGCTTAGAATTTTGCACTGAGTATTTTCGATAAATTATTGAAAAATCATTATTTTTTAGGAATATCATTTAGATGGACCATATATTGGTAATGCTGATAGTAATGTTCAACAAAGATAACTACCACTTTTGGTGCAATGCTAATTCCCATCGTATCGTTGATGTCCAAAATCAAGGACGCCTTGTTTTAGTATTTTTTGATATGCTGGATATAGTAATCGAAGTTTAGCTTATCAGATTTACGAAGAAAAGTAAAATCGCCAGTGTTTTTATGAAATTATAAATCATTACATAATAGAGAAAGCATTTGAGATTTAATCGAGAATTATCAATCTGCTGCTTAATTAGAGATGAAATAAACCCTTTCAACAAGATGGAAGTCATCTCATAACACTACGGTCGGAGGGTAATTTTTCGTACCTCTTAAAGATACCAAATTTCTCTATAGAAATATCGAAATTTACTCGGCCGGTCCAATGTACTTACATACAATATCGCTGATGGGTATTTAACTGCTACCTCGTGAAGTAAAAGTTTTATTCGTGGAAATTCGATTTAACTACAAATAAATTTAATTTTAAAGCATTTGACAGCACGGTTTAACGATTTAAATAAGAAACAGAGAATTCAACGTGTACAAGTAATTACTATTGTAACAATATCGAGATGAATGTCAAGATATTAGAGAGTTTACTGGGGGTGTAGTGATTTTTTTTCAAAAGATTTTGTATTTCTTTCATTAAAAAAAACCGTAACATCCATAAAATAATTTTAGGGCAGTCTTACCTTTAGGGTGACTTAGTAGAGACTCTAAGGGTTGTTTATATGGTGAATATCGAAATTTTGGAAAGTCTACTGTATATCTGGTGTTTTTTTTATTTCCTCCATCTAAAAATTTTGTTCCTTTTACATAGAATAATTCGTAGCATCTCTAAAAAAATTTCAGGGCGATTCTATCTTTAGTTCAACTTAGCACAGACTAAAACGACTCTCTGTGGCGAATATTGAGGTTTCAAAGAGCCTACTGGAGATTAGGTGATTTTTTTTAATTTAGTTCTCTTACAAACCTTATACCTTTTTCATAGAAAATTCGTAATGCGTATAAAAATATTAAAAAAGTCTTCTTCTTATGGTCACTTTTGAACATAAGAGTTGCCTGTGGTGAATATTGAGGTTTCAGAGAGTCTACTGTGGGTGTAGTGACTTTCTAACAATCATGTAGTTTTTCATGAAAAAAATGATAACAGCTATAAGAAATATTAAGACAACATTATTTTTAGAGTAACTTAATAGAGAGTCTAAGTATTATCTATAGTGAATATTAAAATTTCAGAAAGCCTAATGTAGATGGGGTTGGGGATACATTTTTTAAATTTATTATCCCTAAAAATCTTGTATTCATTAAAAAAATACTGTACAAATAAATGCTGTTTAATATCGGTGTAGAAATAGTTTAGTTGTAAAGCGAAGGTTGGCTGTAGACTGAAGACAAATAAATTATTATTAATGAATTGCGTTTATATGACAAATGTATGAATGGGCATGGTAAAATAAATATAGTTTTTCATTAATCGAATAATAACATTGTTTTTGAAATAAGAATGTTGGTCAGCATTTAAAATAACGGGTGGTATCGCTTAAATATATTATTTGTTTATATGGAATAAATGGTACTTTTAGGATAAAGTGTTTAAATTTCTATTAAATGCAACAAAAGTTACTGTGTACTAAATCACTATTACGACTATATACCATATACCTATTTAATTTTAATTACATTAAAAAGAACAACAAATAAGTATTATATTGTGTAGAAAACATTTATTTCTTGATTTTTAGTTACTTTTTTTTTAACCTTTTTGTATAAAGTACGCAACAATAATGCATACTTTATACAAAACAGTTGAGTAAATAAAGACATTTAACGTTTCGTCTCATTATATTTATTATATTAACAGACTTTTCACATATTCATATGTATCCTCAATATATGTAAATATAACTTATAATATCCATTGAGTATTTTGCTTACTTAAATCGTAATTGATTATATACCACTCGTTTCGTAGATCCATTCGATGGCATTGGATACTTTAGCGTGTACTCCAGGATACTCAGGAAGTGCACAGTCACGTCCCCAGGATACTAAACCAACGACGCGTCCTTCGACAACAACTGGTCCGCCGCCATCGCCTGTACATGCGTCTCTACCCCCTTTAACTATATCTCCAGTGCAAAACATCCGATTAGTAATTTCGTTATACGGGTGGGCCCTAGCGCAGATCCCAAAGCCCACAACCTCAACTTCTACAACGTGGAGAATTTCAGGCGTATCCCCCTTCTCATTTAGGACTCCCCATCCGGTTATAGTAGCCATTGCTCCCACATGAACATCATGATTCGGATCTGGTAGAGTAGCAGGAGCCGCAGTTGGAACAGCGATGGTTGCGGCTAGTTCGAGTAAACCGAAATCGTAATCGATGGTAGTTCGATTGAATAGCGGATGTTCGTACATATTCAAAACATCGATTTCTTGTCCTCCGAAAGATTTTGTTGACGATCCAACGCGAACAGATAGATGTTCTACCAAGACGCTATCTAGGCAGTGGGCCGCCGTTAGACCCCATTTGAAATGAATGACGACTGCTCCGCAGAAATGCTCTCCGTGGTAGAGAAGGGCCATTTGCCAAGGATTTCGTGAAATGGTGGTTTCTTCACCACCAATTATTCTGGGTGATGCATCGTGAACACTAGTGTTTGTTGGGAAACCTGGAAAGACAGTTATTTTTTTTTAAATCATTTTTCATTTAGTATTACATAAAATGTAGAGAATACACCTATATATTTAAAAACAAAATGTAGAAAAATATTCTTCAATAGGTAATGATAGGCAAGCCTTAGGGTAGACAAATCAAATTAGTCCCTATATAACAATTTTTAGTCAACTGACATTTTTTTCCCTGACTTAAATTTAACTAATCAATTATATCCATTTGTCCCGAATTTCATTCGGGACAACTGTCGAATCCTACCTGTGGTGGGGTCCCTATTGGGGGAAGGAAAAAAGCTCTGGTCGTGCATAAACACGAGAAAGGGGTCGAGGATCGCTATTAAATATAATTCAATGCCTGGCGGGGCTTTAGCTCGAGGAGAAGTTTCCTTTCTCGATTTCCGACTTGTACGTTATAATCAATTACAGTCAAAAATGATTGTTGTCTTTCTATAAGGGATAACTTTATAGAAATTAAGCATTCAACTAATAATAGATTCATATTTAAAAACATTACATACAATGTTTTTATGAAATCTGTTATGTTTTATAAATATCAAGTGAAGCTGTTTTAGTCTGCTGTTTTAACGCAATATTCTATCGATCATAGCGACAACTTAAATACAGAGTGTACTAAATGTATGGAATATCTAAAACACACAGCAATGTGCCAGCCAAGTTCGGAAAAGAAAATCGCGACGCTCCAGCAGTGTATAATATTACATAAACGATTTCGAGCTACTTTCGACCCTCCCTCCATAATTCAAAAGCTGTTAGTCTTACACACTTGCAATTGCATTGTCTAATAAAGCCCCTTTGAATAGCTAGAATCCCAAATTTTATAAATAAACCTGCTATTGTGCTATTTTTATTACTCTCTGACTGACTCATCAAAAACCTTCTTTTTATCTTTAAAAACTTTTTAATTTTTTTTTTTTTTTGGCTAGTTCTTGTTATGGTTACAATTTAAATATATGCATAATTGTGTTACGACATGTATATATTATATACAATAATATGATAGACTAAACTACTATACTATACTAAATATATGTGTTGGCAGAATCGTATCCCTGCAACAGAGGAGGGAGGCACGATGTCGCCCGATCTTTGTTCTGATCTTGCTCTCTCATTGTTTGTAACTTCTTTGTTTACTTTTACTTTGATCCTGTTCCTACTTACATCAAAAACCTAGACGACTTCTAGGTGACTTAGAAATTTATATCAATAATATCAATCAGTTAGTTTCAAGTACTAAGTATCAATCAATCCAACAAAAAAGAGATGCCTAGAGAGAGATGACTGTACTACGTGATTTGTTAAATTATTTTCTTCTTACCAAATATCAAACATAAAAGTAAAATAAATATTCGCAACTAATTATAATAAAATGGGCAATATTTAGGTATAGCCACAACAACCACATTGCGTTATATTAAATAAAACTTTTTAAAAATTAATGATATCTTATCAAAAACATAAATGTGAAAATGGGACCAAGTTCGGTACAAACTACAATCAAAGTTGTCGGCTTCGCCAATAAAAGAGTTGAAATTTCAACGGGTGCCAACCACAATAAGTATAGGAACTTATAATAGGAATGTACAATGGTCCAATTGATTTAAAATATAAACAATTTTAAAACCATAAAACGGACTTTCCCGCACGTAGGACATCTCTATCTCGAAATTGAGTGGCGGAGAAAAAAATATCATGTGCAGCACAGTACACGTGATAGAAGTGAATACTTCTTTAGAATAGAGAATGAGAGAGATTAAGAGTGAGAGATTGAAAGAGAAAGAGAAAGGGAGAGGGATAAGTTCAAACTATAACAATATAAAATTTGTGTAAAATATATTCGGTTTATTCATTATCTACACTATCATCGGCTGATGGTTCAATTGATAATACTGATATGATTGGTTTGTGATAACTAAAATATGAAATATATGTTCGTGATTCGATATTTTCTAGATAACGTGTAAAAATTGCATCTATTGTTGTTCCGGATTTTGTTGTTAATTCTTTGGGATTGTCATTTATAAGCAGACCAAATGTTTCTCGAAGAAAGTTAATCAACGTCAAAGAATCATTGGATCCGAAATTTACATTGAAATCTCCCCCGAGAATTAAAGGATTTTGTCTTCACCTCTTCCAAGTGCATTTACACCTGTGTGGCTGTAAACCAGTAGGGAGCGGTGAATGAAATATATTATATCTTCTAGATTTTAACAAGTTAAACGGTGCAAGGATATTATCAAATAATCACAGAAACAGATGTAAATAACGTAAATCATTATAAAACACAATGATAAATATTCGGTACACACGCGTGCTGCTTCAGCTGTTAATATATAGCGTCTGGATGTGTACATATATAACGCGCGCATGCGCGTCATACTATATTTTCTTCTATTGCCTAGTATTCAATGAATACGTGGCTCTCTCTCTTGCTCGTACGATGCTTCCTAAACTATTCCCCCTTCAAGCAACTTAGACCTTAAACTTAGCGTATGAGTGGGCGTTAAAGACGAAGTACCGCACAAAAGAGAGACGCGGATAGCCTAAACTGATATATATATATATATATATATATATATATATATATATATGTATATATATATATATATATATATATATATATATATATATATATATATATATATATATATATATATATATATGTATATATATATAACATATAGCTCTCTTTCTATTTCTCTCTGTGTTATATATATATACCAAATGTATAGTTCTCTTTCTCCTTCTCTCTACGTTATATCTTTTTTCTCTCTCGTGTAACGAAATCTCGAAACGTTTCTATACGATATATATATAACGATATATATATATATATATATATATGTATATATATATATATATATATATATATATATATATATATATGTATATATATATATATATATATATATATATATATATATATATACATATATATATATATGTATATATATATATATATATATATATATATATATATATATATGTATATATATATATATATATATATATATATATATATATATACATATATATATATATATATATATATATATATATATATATATATATATATATATATACATATATATATATATATATATATATATATATATATATATATATATATATATATATAACATATAGCTCTCTTTCTATTTCTCTCTGTGTTATATATATACCAAATGTATAGTTCTCTTTCTCCTTCTCTCTACGTTATATCTTTTTTCTCTCTCGTGTAACGAAATCTCGAAACGTTTCATTTTTTCCAATTCACTCTCCATTCTCGTCAAATATCAGAACGCCGCCAAAGAAGTATTCACTTCAATAAACCAACACATAAATGCAGAATATGTGTTTTATGTTACAGTTTTACTTTACTTCAAATAGTCTACGATCGTGCTTTTTTATTGCCCATGGACAAGGTGGAGTGTGTCATACTTACCTCAAAATCAATAGATGGACGTTTCGTAGACGCCCCTAATCTGAATCAGTCAAAACCCGATCGATCTGACACAATTTGGTTGAGTTATCGTGCTAGCAAGAAATTTTATTAATGCCGACGTCAACGACCACAACAACGACAACGACGGCAACGACACACACACAAAATGGTTTAAAAACCATTTTTTTTGTTTTTAGATCGAAAAACGAAAAATAAACGCTAGAAAACAATTCTTTCTACACAATTACATTGCTTTTCCGCATATAATAGAGTGCGGAAAAGTAAAAAGATTTGTTATGTTCTTTGATACTGAATTTATAACTTATTGCAAGTATTGTCAATTAATTACGCTTAACGTGATGATATTTAATACAAGCTTAAAATTTAACTTTGCTAGTTGTTCTATTTTATACTACAAACAATTTAGTTAGATGTAAAACTTGTCAGGTTATAAATTCAATATCAAAAAACGTAACAGATTTTCTTTTAAATCAATTGAAAACCTCTGTACATTTCTGTTCCTATTTAAATTCCTATTCTATGTTCCTATTGTAAGTACCTATGCAACTTGTCACAACTTCAGATCTCAACTCTTTTATCGGCGAAGCCGACAACCCCGAACGTCGTTTGTATCGAACATGGCCGCCTTTTCACATCTATGTTTCTTATTCACCCCCGTTGGATCCACTCAGTACTGGGATGTCACTGTATGCATGAGTATGAGTTTTAACGGGGGAAGTTTTGCATTTTTTCCTGAGCATGGGTGTATTTGTCCTTGTCTTTATGAGTATCCTTCCCCTCCGGAGCATGAAGCTTTCGGGGAAGGACGTCGATTACTGTGTCTAAAAATGTTAGTATTAATATAAATTATACAACTTTACGGCATATGAACAAAACCTGTTTTCAATAGTTGAAAAAAACTATGTAATCATCAAGAGCCTCTTATTGAAGATTTGTTTTTGAATGAACTCTCGTTCTTAAAAGATATCTGGTATCTTAAAGTTAGATGTCACATCGACACAATGCCATCTTGTAGCTACTATAGCTCCCTTGATTTCCTTGTATTAGTCCGTCTAAACTCTATTAACCCGGTTAATAAATATGAGAAATGTGGATTGGTCTTTTGGTAAGTCTAAGCGAGGTCAAAATCCAAAACTAATTTCATGAATTGTACGTAAATTTGATAATTACTTTCACGAATACCATTTATTAAATTATCTAAGTATATATAGATCTAAGTGGACTCTATATCAACAGCGATAGAGGTGTCTGAATAAAATTACAATAGTATTTTGTATAGTAATAAGCACAGTTCAATAATGCACATACTTCACATTCTGTATGACTATGTTACACTAACTAAATAAGTTATTCAAAAATATATCATCAATGCTAACATAATACTGAAACGCTTTGTTCTACTTGAATTCCTTTCTGGCTTATACGTGTCAGTTAAATATGAGGAAAAAGATATTATTTTTAAACAAGCTAGAGCTCAGAATAAAAAGTTATATATAGTTATAAGTATAGTTATAAGATAGATAGTTATCGATAGTTATAAGAAAATATTCTGAACAGGTAAGGACTAAAATATCTTGTTTTGATATATGTCTTGCTTCACTACTGCTGTAAGTATATAATAAAGGAGTTTCAGTCTGGTCAGATAGTGGAAATGGGTTCAAATCCGCTGACATAATTTAATTCATGTTTAAGACATGTGTATGCCTGTGCGTTTTTATATGTAATTTCTTACCAAGTCGGATTATTTACTTTCATAAAATTTTAACGCTTTATGGCAGTAAATATTCCTTGCATGTATATGTATACTCTTAAAATAGAAAGAGTATTGCTGAAAAAGGTATAATAACATCTTATTATACTCTTTACAGCATAATATATTAAGCATATATTATTTTCTACAGCAATACTGCATTCAGTACACGATACGACTAAGCAAATCACAATAATATTGTGCCGCCCTCTCACTCATATCGAAGGCATCTCCGGAACATGCCTTTGGAGGCTTCGGATCAAAAAACAAAACCACGTTGCTCGCAATGGTTCGATTTATATTGACTGTCAAAATGCCGAAATTCGAAGGAAAAGCATTTCGTACATCGACCTAAAAATCTCATGACACACACACGAAAGCAGCCGTTTAGTAAATTATGATATTATTAGTGATACCTAAGCTAGCTTGTAGTATATAATTTTGAATCAAAATTAATCATATAATAATAAGTAGAAAATACACTACTGATAACATCACTACTGGTAAGTGGTAGAGCCGTGATAAATGTAATTGGAATGATTATTTCAATTAATATCTTATCTGTGTTTATAATAATTACACAACAAAATATTCTAAATGTGAATAAGTCAAAAAAATAATTAGTAAAACAAATTATTATGCGAGACAAGTCACTGCGACACAAATGCATATTAAAACTAGAAAATTACTAAATACTTTTCCGCATTCCGGAAAAGTAATGTAATCATGTAAAAAAAGTTTATTTTCTAAGGTTTATTTTTCGTTTTTCGACCTAAAAACAAAAAAAAATGGTACACGATAACTCAACTAAATCGTGGCGGATCGATCGAGTTTTGACTAATTCTGATAGGGGACGTCTTCCAGACAACACTTATTGATTTTGAGGTAGATAGAACACAGTCTACCATGTTCATGGGTCATGAGAAAGTACAATGGTGGACTATTTGAGATTTTTTTTTGTTAGCACGATCATTCAATTAAGTCGTGTCGGATCGATCGGGTCTCGACTGATTCTGATTAGGGTCGTCTGCCACACGACATCTATTGATTTTGAGGTGGATAGGACACACCCCACCCTGTCCATGGGTCATGAGAAAGCACGATGGTGGACTATTTGAGAATTTTTTTTTTTGTTAACACGGTAACTCATCTAAATCGTGTCAGATCGATATGGTTTTGACTCATTCTGATCGGGGAACGTCTCCCAGATGACACCTATTGATTTTGAGGTAGATAGAATACACTTTACTATGTTCATGGGTAATGAGAAAGCACAATAGTGGACTATTTCAGAAATTGTTTTTGTTAACACGATCACTCAATTAAATCGTGTCGGATCGATCGGGTTTCGACTGATTCTGATTAGGGATGTCTACCAGACGACACATATTGATTTTGAGTTGAATAGGACACACCCCACCATATCCACTGGTCATGAGAAAGCACGATGGTGGATTATTTGAGAAAAATTGAAAAAAGTAAAACTGCCGCATAAAACACATATTCTGCATTTATGTGTTGGTTTATTTTATCTCGGCCACTCAATTTCGAGATAGAGATGTTCTACGTGCGGAAAAGTCCGTTTTAAGGCTTTAAAACTGTTTATTATTCTGATATATGTAAGAAGGAAGAACAGGTTTTAGTATTTGTAAACTCATACTTTTTAATTGTCTCAAAGCATCCGGGTGTTTTTTTTTTATGAGAAAACTTGCTTCCATTCACCGAACATCTTGTAACGTACGTTAATTTCTAAAATACAGATGGAATAGGTAACAAGAACACCAAACGTTTATTTTGATTTATTACGTATTACGTCTTTCGGCCAGTTGATGGTGTGCATTACGAATGCGACGTTTGTTGTCGGCCAAATGAAATTAATAAGTTATCACTGTATCTCCATCTATATGGAAATACAACGAAATTATTTATAAGTAAATATTTACAGAAATAGTCTATAAATTATAAGTTCCTGAATGAATAATTTTTCAAAACAGTACAACGAAAGCTGAAAGTTTAAAGTAAAACAGGGATTTAAGTTTAAAGTAATAATTCACGTGTTTCATCAATTTTGTCTTAAATTTATTCATCCTAAATAATTACTATACACAGCATACCTTGAACATTACAGATTTATAGTTTTATTTTCTACTGCGGACAAGTATGGATGCTTAACAAAATACACTTAATATTGTAACCTTTCTTAGATTACTTATTTACACGCAAATATAAATTATTAAAACTTACCTAACGTAATACTTAATGATGCTAATAACACTAGGAACTTGAACATATTGATAATAATAGTCTTTGTTTAGTAGACATCGGTCTCTGAATATTTTTAGCCGATATATATGTAGGCAGTTCTTAAATCAATTAAGTAACGATAATGTATCTTATTGATACATAGATATAACTAATTATCATTCTAAAAACTTTATCATAAAAGACTTCACTTTGAAGTTGAGTAACGCAAGTATTAATTTGGTATGTGTTATTAATTAGTTAATCCTAATAAAAATGGAAGGTAGGATATGTATATATACATATAATTGTAGACGAATCCTACAGAATATTATTAAGAGAGTAGGGTGGTTAATTTAAAATGTTAATTGAGAAGCAGATAAATACTGAGTAACAAACAGGAAAATTATAATATTGATTAAAGAAATTCCCAACCTACATCAATACTTTACTTTTGTATTACATTACACCGTATAGCTAGATTATAGTAACTTTAATGACGACGGGTGTCATTGTTCCTACATAGATCTAAGGTATATACGAATATAAACATTTCTCTGTTACGTCATCTTTTTGGGTTATCGACGTGTATCTATCTATTCCTGTTGTTCTTTCTCAAATTTATAAAAGTGGATTTACACAATATTATAACGTCTTTTGTGTATGGCACAGGCGAACACTGTAAGAAAAGACTATTTGGTTAAACATGGATCGATAAGCTCCGGAAGTCGACAAGAAAGCCATACTGTAAAATATTTGCCTTTTATAAAAGAAATTCAGCATAATGAAAAATGAAAAAACCTGTTACTAAAAAATTTTAAACTAAACACAAAAGGACTAGCAGTTTAGAGACTTTTGAAGGCTAAAATATGATAATTCTTCGGAAATTGAAATGTTACAAAGTTGGTCAAGGGGCAGTGGCGACTCGTGATGAAATGAAACGGGTATTCTGCACAGGCTCGATCCTAGGGTATTGGCCGCCCGCGTGCAAATTTCAAACGTACCCAAACTACTGGTGCCGTAGGGGCCGCAAAAAAATTGCGCCGCAGGTGAAAATTTTGAAAATTTTCAAGGTCACGCGTTCTCCTGATACTTTAGAATTTTTATGTAAAATCCGTCTATACAAAAATATAGACTTTCACAAGAAACATTTTTGGAATTTAATACCTTTTTGAAGAACATTCATGTTTGCCGTCATATCTTTGGTTAAGAGAAAAGGCTTGTAAGGTGAATTTTCTACTAGAGGGTCTATAACACTTAAAATATTTTCCGAAAGAGTTTCAGCGTCACATTTTGTAGGTTTCAGGTATGTCCAAAAACGTTCAATCGGTTCACCATCGAAAATAAAACTACCACTAACTGAGTTTTTGCAGATACATCAGTTGTTTCGTCTGCCATAACTGCCAAAAATTAAGGTTTGTTAATTTCTTTAATTATTTATTCTTGACATACTTTTAATACACAGTCTAAAAGACCATTTTGTATTTCTTTAAAGGTTCCTTTAAATACTGAAGCATTTTGTAGATGCTCGCTTAAAGTTACATCAAGCTCAGCAGAAAAAATTGTCACACCACGAAATATCCCCGAGTTTTGAGAAGTTTCAGCTTCGTCATGTCCTCGCAGCTCCAGTTCAAAGGCCCCACAAAACTTTATGCAGTTTATAATTTTTGACAAAACGTATCTCTTTTTTGTCACATTATCATTGTGCTTTTGCACATTTATCCAATAAGCTGAAGATAGCTGCGCTTTAATATTAGTTGTTCCTAATAAAGCTAATTTCATTGTATTATGTAGATGGCTTTTGGAATTGTCGTGCTTTTTTATTTTTTCAGTTAAGTGCACCAAATCTGTCACCCCTACCTCCGTCCATGCTTTATCACCGCCAAAAAGTAAACAAGGAAAACAAAATAACGCATTTTATTTGTTGCACCCACAAATCCAATTGTTCTTCGAATAAATGTCTCTATTAAATTGACGTTTATATGCTTTTCCGCGGCTAACACCTGAAGTCTCAATAACAATATCGGGCAATGGCCTACCATTGTTTTTAAAATCAATTTTTTCTTCATAAGAATATTTAAAAAATCGCTTCACATGAACTAAATTATAAACTACATCCATTGTCACCATCACAGTATATAAATATTAATAATCAGTAGCATAAATCACTACACAAATTCACAAAACAGTATTTAAAATCTCAAATTAACACGAAATACGAAATAGGTACGATTTACGCCCGCCCGAGGAGTAGGAAGAAGTAAACATTCACTGATGTTGCCTTAGCTGAAAAAAATACAGCTCACTGATCGTGTAAATTCGCGCATTTACGAGCGCCAAGTGTGGATTGTCGCGGGAGTTGAGGGGGAGGACGGGTGTGCCTAGCCGTGCTGAGAACTACCTCGTGTGATCCAGTTCAATGTACCGCGACGCGCTCGCGTAGAGATCCAGATAATTCATCTGGTCTACTACTCAATACAGGACGGCGGGCAGAATGCGACTTTAACGCAATAATTTGGTTAGCTGCACCAACTAACCAAATTATTTTATTAATAAATTTTAATAATTATCATGTCGCGAAAATATACAAATATCTAATTTTTTTGGCAGTTCTGCAGCTCTGCAGCACCTATACACCAGCCGTCCCTGTCAAGGGGTGTGGTGGATTACGTTCTGGCTTTTCACGGTGGAATCTCGAGTACAATGTCGAGTGGCGGCAAAAATTGGTCGGGGTGTTTTTCAGAAAAGCTACTCGATTTTTGGTTGAAATTCTGATTGTCATGGGTGTTACAAGTGTGACCAGATCCCCCAAGTGTAAATTGTCCCATAAGTACCCTGCGGAGGTCTCCGACTTCCCTGACTTAAATCGGGGTAACAATGCCAATCGCTTGGACGTGACCTAGATTGTCGGCTAGAAGTAATCCAGGTGTGGATTCGATACCCATGTTAGTCAGTTGGGTGTATCTGCGTGTATCCATCTCAAAGTCCTGACGTTAATTAGAAGAGGTGCTCTGAGCTAAACTATCGCCCCCGTAAAAATAAAATAATTAAATGAATAAATAAAAAATAAATACATTGCGAAGAATGTAAGATTTAAAACTTAAATAATGCCACCTTTATCTTTACGTGACAGTGATAACCACCAACTAATCTAACAGATAATGTTTGATCTTATCGATTATCGACATCAAATTAATAAAATTATTATGTACCAGGTGGTAAAATTTCGATATTTTGATAGAGAATTTCGTTAACTATATAAAATGGCCTTATAACTATAGGAAATAATCCCCCAAGTCTTTAACTGTTTTTCAAAGCAAATTCTAGAAAACTAGAATTGATCTCATTTCGCTTTCGAGTTAAAAGGCCAAAATGTCGGTAGTTATTTATATATGGAATTAGAGAAATTATTTGTATATCGACGGTAATTTGACAATACCTCCTATCTGACATTTTGGTCAAAACTAAGCTATCATTCTTAAAGCCTTTTAATGATGAATTGAATGAAAATAATATTTAAGTGCCACAAGAATTATTTCGCGTTATTCTTGGTGGGAAAACATTTCCTATTTGAGATAAGCCACGTGCCCCCTTCTATAACATCCTATGTTCAGATATGATATAAGGTTTATATCATATCCAAAATATAAAACCTATCCCAAAAAAAAATTGTAAATGCAGATAGAAAAATACAGAACTATACATTCTACTGTAAAGGTTTTGGATAACCTTTTCGATAACATTTCTAAGCCGCCATTGCATTATGAAAGAAAATATAGCTCGAAGCTTTTTCTATAAGACGACATACGATCGTTGGCCCAGCTATACCAAATTTTCGTCAACAAATGTATTAAAAATGGAGAGAGACAGTATCTTAGGAAGAGAACTTTTTTACAAGATTTTTCACGAAAAAAACCTGTCTATTTATTCTCCTAAGAAAGATATGTGTGATCCTTGCTGTCTATAAAGCTAGAAATGCAGATGAAGAGACTTGGCGCATTATGAAAAAGAAACAGACAAAGAAAAAATCAGGAATGGTGAAATTGTTTTGCTTATAATAGACCTATAGGCAATGAAACTGTACATACCACCTTTAACCGCTGGTAGTATGTATTTTATAACTAAATTGTGCCGAAATAATTGCACAAATTATAGTGCAGGTACCAATCAAGTTACGTATTACTGGTTCGCGGAAATAGAAATGTCTCTCAGTGGCTCTACATTTATATAACTTTTGATTGATTACCTTGTGAAGCATTACTCGGAATGTGAATAAAAGTAGCTATCGTAATATTTTCTGAGGGACGTAATTATCATGACCGTAACAGCATCATGCCGAAAGTCCCGTTGAACTTTTATATAAAAAATAATGCAACAATAACTCAAACATTTCTGCAATGAGATCACACTCAAATGGAGTGAAACTCCGTTCATAGCTGCATTAAGCGAAATACATCTTCCAAGTGACTTATATAAAGCTACCATAGAAGAAATAAAGCAGCCTGCACTATATGAAGATTATTGTCTGAAATAAACATTTTAAAAACTTTTCAAGGTCATAGCAGCAAAAATACTAAGTCAATCCGCTCAGGAAAGCGTACGAGGGGACCAACAGATATCCGGATTCTTGAATATTCATTTATTTCTGAAAAAAATAAAATACAAGCTTTCATTCACTGGAGACCTACAAAATCTACCCATTAGGACCAAACATTTGCCGGTAGCATTAATTTATCCTCCCATTAACAATAAAAATATACCTATAACGTATAACAGCAACAAAATGGACTCATCTTCAACAGCTCAAGGATGTAACTTTCAGACTACAATTTTTTGCCCAAAAATTAATTTTGTTTTAAATAATAAGTATATTTAATTAACAAATGTTATTGTTTTGTACCTTCCTTCTCAATAAAATTTTATTTTATTTGCAAAATAATATTATCTTGTACAATAATACCTAATACCTATTATAGTAAACTTATTATTCAGTAGTGTAATAACCAGAAGAACTTCCTAAGTGACGGCCTAAATGATGGGGACACAACTCATAACTGCACTAAGTTCAATTAAGATTAGGGATGAGAACCGGATATAATATCTATTAATAAATGTATAATATAATTCCTAGGATGTAAAGAACAAAGAGTAAGAAAAATATGTCAGATACCTACAAAATAATTTTTTGCTTCACCTGTAAAATAAGGTAATTTGGAGGTATTTGGAGGTCACTGACTATATTCTTAATGTACCTTTTTGAATACAGTAAGTTGCCTTCAAAAGATTTTCAATATATTTATTACTACTCATGCTTTAAAGTAAACTTTTATTTCCTTTCAATATAAATCATATTTGATTGTGATTTATATAAAAAAAATTTTGCTTTTTTCAATATATGAATATGTTAAATCAGTCCCGAGTTTGTGTTCCGATTTTAATGAATATTAATATTTTTTTAAGATAAAGTGTTTCTTTCATAATTTTTTCATATTAGGCGGATGCCATTTTGGAAAATGGCAACGATTTGACTGGATATTTGACTGTTATTTACAATATCTCGATATGAAAATTCTACTTGACGTATGGAAATTACGAAAAGTAATTTTACTAGAGGGTTATGTTCTAAATAATTATAACTCATTATGCATTTTAACTGATATACAGAGAGATAACAACCTAATAAATCTATTTTTGGCGGATTAATAGAAAATCCTATTAATTTTTTCCTTCGAGATCCTTTGATTTCAAGTCATCAAATTGAAGTCACATCTAAAACACCACGATGACGAGCATTACTAATAATAAAAAAAAACACGCAAATCTACACTGATAAGCAAACAACTCCACCAAGCACCAATTCGGAATGACACGTCGCCTAAAATGTTGCACTTAGTATTTTCGATAAATTATTCAAAATTAATTATATTTTAGGAATATCATTTAAGTAGAAGAATTAGTAATATATTAGTAATGCTGATAGTAATTTTCAGCCAACATAACAATAACTTTTGATTCAACGCTAATCCCCATCGTACTGTTGGTGTCAAAAGTCAAGGACGCATTGGTTTTAATGTTTAACGTGATAGATATAGTAACCGAAGTTTAGCTTATCAGATTTACGAAGAAAAATAAAATGGCCAGCGTTGTTATGAAGTTATAAATCATCTCATAATAGAGGAATTATTCGAAATATAATCAAGAATCATCAATTTACCGCTTAACTAGAGATGAAATAAATTCTTTCAACAAGATGGAAGTCATTTTCATCTCATAACACTACGGGGGACCGGGGGGTCATTTTCTCTATAATAACATCGAAATTTGCTTACCCGCTACAATGTACTTACATAATAAAATACCACAATGGGGATTTAACTACTAACTGTTGAAGTAAAAGTTTCATTCGTGGAAATTCGATTTAGTTGCAAATAAATTTAATATTAAAGCATTCGACAGCACGGCTTAAAGATTTAGAGAAGAAACAGAAAATCCAACACTTACATGTAATTGCTATTCAGCGAAAATATCGAAGTGAATATTAAGGTTTTAGAGAGCTTACTGGGGGTGTACTTATTTTTTTTTTTATTAAGAAACCGTACCATATATAAAAAAATATTAGAGCGGTGTTATTTTTAGGGTGGCTTAGTAGAGACTCTAAGGGTATTTCATGGTGAATATCGAAATTTTAGAAGGTCTACTGTATTTGCGGTGTTTTTTTATTTCATCTGTCTAAAAATACTGTTTTGTTTACATAGAAAAAATTGTAACGTCTTAAAAAAATATATTGGGACGACTTTATGTTTGGACCAACTTAGCACAGATTAAAAGGTCTGTCTGTGGCAAATATTGAGATTTCAGAGAGCCTACTGGGGACGGGCTGATTTTTTAAAATTTATTTCCATTAAAAATATTGTATTGCTTTCATTAAACAATTCGTAATCTGTGTAAAAAGCATTAGAGCAGCCTTATCTTTATAATGACTTAGTAGAAACTCTAAGAGTTGTCTATGGTGAATATCGAGGTTTCAAACAGTCTACTAGGGGTGTAGTGGCTCTTTTATGTTTCTCTCTAAAAATCTTGTACATATTTCATAAAAAAATGTAAACGCTATAAAAAAATACTAAGGTGATATTATTTTTAGAGTGACTTAATAGAGAGTCTAAGTATTATCTGTAGTGAATATCGAGATTTCAGAAAGCCTAATGGAGATCGGGTTGGGAATAGATTTCTTTTAAATATTTAAATATTTTGTCCCTAAAAATATTGTACTCATTAAAAAAATACTGTACAAATAATTACTGTTTAACATTGGTGTGGAGATATTTTAATTGTAGAGTGAAGGTTAGAAATATATTGAAAACAAAATATTTATGCGTTTGTGACAAATATATGAAGGTATGACTTTAGACATGGTAAAATAGATAGTTTTCCATTAATCGAATAATAACGTCTAATATCAAATGAAACATCCTAAATAACGTTCAGTGGTCTGATTAATGCAAATATTTTAGGTAGAATTGAACATCACCTTTTATTATGTATATTTTCATATGACGTAAATGTAGTATTTGAAATAAAACTGTTGGTCAATATTTAACATAACGAGTGCTAATGCTTAAATATATTATTTGTTTATATGGAATAAATGGTACTTTTAGGATAAAGTATTTAAATTTCTGTTAAATGCATCAAAAGGTACTGTGTACTAAATCACTATTATATGCCATATACCTATTTGAATTTAACTAAATTTCAATTCTCATTGAAACACGTAAAAATAAAATAAATTCAGCGTTTCATTGAATTAAATCAGGCTCTTTATAATTGTATAACAGATAAAAATAATGTAACTAGTAATCACCCATAACAATAGCACGTAATAACACAATGCCTCAATAATATATACCTTACTGAAGATCCTATAATCTATATCATATACAATTTCAGGCACTTAATTTTGTTAAATTATATAGCCGTGGAATTATCATGTCATCGATAGTCGCCTTATATCAGTGTAATATACAATGACACAAACGTTCTCAAAATAAAGGATTTGTGTTTTTTATAGTTATAATAAAGAAAATATTCAACTATTATATTCAAATGTTGCACTGTAGTTCCGTACTTCATACAAAAAAGTTGAGTAAATAAAGCAATTGAATATGTTATCTCATTACATTTATTATATTAAACGACTGTTCGCATATTCATATTCATCCTCAATAAGTATAAGTAGTTATAATACTAACTAACTATTTTACTTATTTAAATGGCAATTATTGATTATATACCAGTCGTCTCGTAGATCCATTCGAGAGCATTAGATATCTGAGCGTGTACTGCAGGATATTCAGGCCGTGCACAGTCACGTCCCCACGATACTATACCTGCAACACGTCCATCAACAACGACTGGTCCACCGCCATCGCCTGTACAAGCGTCTTTACCCCCGTCAACTGTGTCTCCTGTGCAAAACATCCGATTAGTAATTTTATAACGCGGGTGAGCCCTAGCGCAGGTCCCGAAGCCTACAATCTTTACTTCCACCTTATGGAGAATTTCAGGGGTATCACCATTCTCGTTTGTGATTCCCCATCCAGTTATAGTAGCCATATGTGCCACAATCACATCATGGTTCGGTTCTGGGAGAGTAGCAGGAGCGGCAGTTTGTACAGCGATGGGTACGGCCAGTTCGAGTAAACCGTAATCGTAATCCATAGTAGTTCGATTGAATTGCGGATGTTCGTACATGTTCAAGACATCGATTACTTGTCCTCCAAAAGATTTTGTTGAAGATCCAACGCGAACAGATAAATGTTCTACCAAGACGCTATCTAGGCAGTGAGCCGCCGTTAGACCCCATTTGAAATGAATGACGACCGCTCCGCAGAAATGCTCTCCGTGGTAGAGAAGGGCCATTTGCCAAGGATTTCGTGAAATGGTGGTTTCTTCACCACCAATTATTCTGGGTGATGCATCGTGAACACTAGTGTTTGTTGGGAAACCTGGAAAGACAGTTCTTTTTTATTAACTTATTTTTCATTTAGTATTACATAAACTGTAGAAACTAAACCTACAGTGGCACGATTAATATATTAAAATAATACAGAAACATTATACAACCCTTGACATCAAAAGCAACTAAGAGGGATAAGACTTATTAATGAAACCGCAGAAAGTACCCTTTAACCATTAAATAGAAACATACCCTAATATTACATAATACGAAACATACGGTCTAAGAGTGACAGTCACAGCCAAACTAATTATTTATTAATAAAAAACGGACAAGTTACTTAAACTGTAAATGTATTAATGAAATAAGAGGTATAAAAAACAGTACAAAATAAATATGTAATTCTTAAACAGTAAAAAGAAATTTATAAATCTTAGTCTTTTAGAATGGCACAAGTAACGCACAGTTTTCTACTGCATCCAAACAGATCGGATTACCACATTTAATACATTTATACGCCGTTTTTCTGCATTTGGAAAATGGACACTTAGAACATGTTTTGCGTTTTTCAAGCCTATCGCTTGGGACTTGATCTGCAACAGCAGTATTTCATTTAATAAATTCAATCCTTTCGAGAGTAGAATTTTGCTGATAACACAAATATATTATGAAAGCATTTATACAGCTTACATTTACAAGGGTGTAAAATACTACTAAAGGCCATCTTCTGGTTCTTCTGTTAGATGAATATAATGCACTTTTCATATCTAATAAGTCAACACCGCTTTTTGTTTTGTTATAATAACTAACAATTTTCGGTTTATTTTTATTGGGATCTATTTCAATATTATGATGCATGGAATATATTAGAATAACAATTTTATTTATCTTCGTAACGATAGATAACAGTGTAGTTGGTTGATTGTTTGCAAATCCATATAGAACTGACCTGACTGGCCTCGTTTTATCACACTTGAACTCTGGTGGAATAACGGTTTTAATTTTTCTCATCGTACCTCATGTCAGAGATCTGTTCTCAAGTTCTTTTACCAATTCTAAAGAAGCAAACCAACTATCCGCTGTGACGTTACGATGTGACCCTCGATTGGCTTACATAAGCGTATGACTGATTGGGTAGGTTTAGATAGTTTTCGCTCTTCTTCAGATAGTCCTATTCCATCACTGTCCTTGCCCGTATAAATATATGCATTGTAAAGATAGGAACTGAACGAACCTGCCATGCATTGATTTTTATGCCATATTTGGCAGGTTTTTTCGGCATATACATGCGGAAGCCACACTTTCCTCTAAAAGGGACAAGCATTTCATCCACGGTTTTCTTCTAACTCTAGCAGATTACAGTGAGATATAAGGTGAATGGTTTCATCAGGTTATCAATATAATGGAAAAATGGTATCACGGAAGGCGAGATCGTCATAATATCTGCAGGACTGATCACACAGCAAAAAAAAAACTGTACGAAAAAACTTTTTTTACTCCTTAACCTTCCTTCTAAAACGTACGGGTCAAAATGACCCGGGAGCGACAAAAGCGGGCATGTGTCTGTGTCGGGTGGTAGGAGAAGCTAGCGGCCTTGAGTAGCCGATCAAGTATCTCTGCTGTTGTGGACACGGTTAAAACCTTGTCAGAGATAAGTAAGGAAAAAAACAAAAACGTTATTCTTCTATCGTCGATGCACGATACTAGAACCGTGAACCCAGGGACTCACAAATTTGACATCGTGGAATTTTACTCTCCACAAAACTGCACAGAAGGTGGGGTTGATGTATTCGACAAGTTGTGTCACAGCTACTCCACTAAAAGAGGCACCAGAAGATGGCCAATGCGCTACTTCTACGGGGTACTGGATGCTACTGGAATAAACGCTTTCGTACTGTATCAGCTCAATAACAACACAGTGACACAACTCAATTAGAATCAAATGTTGAAGACTGAAGAAACTTTCACCTACCTAGTCTAGTAATACTTAGTCGCTTGCTTAGGTTTACTTAGTTATTTAGTTTACTTTTTTCCTCTTTATAATTTGTGTTACCTGTATATGAGTAGAGTCAAAAATATCCGACGTTGTAGAACATGTTCTGACATTTCACGTTGTTGACCGAAGGTTAATATGTTGTGCATCAATTATTGTTTAATTTAAAGAGAAGTTCCATATTTTATTTCGTGTTTCGCTCACAAATATTTATGCAAATTATACAATTTCACGGCATGTGAACAGAACCTCCTTTCAATGCTTTATAAAGACAACGTAATCATCGGAGGAGCTTATCGAAGATTTATTTTGGAAATACTGGCTCCGGAAACATACCTGTCCTAAAATGTACGTCATTGTACATTCCATACAATTTTCTTTCACGTAGAGAACCACCGAGAGAGTTGAAGAAAACCTGAAGCAATGTATTGACCTCTACATATAATTGACCTCTAAATATAATCTTATAGCTCTTGCTGTTATAGTTCGCTCAAACATTACTAGCGGGGTTAACAAATAAATAAAATATTTATGGTATTTGAGTGTTTTTTTCAAAATTAAAATTATAAATTGGACATATACTTGATTACTACTTGTACGAATACTATTTGTTAAAGTATCTAAGTATTGTGGATCCAAGTGGAGTCTACATCACCAACGATAAAGGTGTCTTTGAATAAAATTAAAATAGAATTTTATATACTAAAAAGTCATGCAAAAAGATATGCAAATCAACAAAAGTAGAAAAGAGTACACGTTGTATATGCATGTTATACTGTTGATAACACTCACCAGTGGTGAGTGGTAGAGCAGTGATAAAATTTAATTGGAATAATTATTTATATAAGAAAATCTTATCTGCAAATATGAACAAATCAGAAAGATAATTAAGTAATAAGTAAATTATAAAGTAAGCAAAGAACTAAGACATAAATGAATTTTGAAACTAGAAAATTACTTATTGCAGTATAAGAAGAAAAAAGAGTATTTAATATTTATAAACTAATACCTTTAAAGAACAATTAAGTTATTACAATGATATTTAAAAATACAGTCAATTTGTGATATTACTGATAAATAATTGTCTTCCCGTTTATGTTTATTATATTTTTTTAGTTCCTTTTCCGTAATACCGAATAGGACTAAAAAAAACAACGAAATTTATTTATTTTAAAAATATATCTAATGTACGTGAAAAACGTATGTTCTTTATGTACGCGATCAATTACATGAATAGGTATATACATTTTCATGGTCTCAAAACATCCTCGTAGATTTCCTTCTATATGCAAACTTGCTGCCGTTTATCCTATAATGTACATCATTTGCACAAACAGATATCGGCCACGTGAAGAAACACAACGCACAAAGGTTTAGTTTTGATTCATTACGTATTATGTCGCTCGGCCAAATGAAAGTGCGTATTACGAGTGTGCCGTTTGTTGTCAGACAAATGGAGTTAATTTAGCTATCACGGTAATTCCATTTATATGCGTGGGAATGCGCAAACATACCAAAATTATTAGTTGTCAAATGTTTAAGGAAATAATTATACAAATATTAATTGTCGTCGTTATAATTTTTTTTTAATTCCTCAATGAATAATACTGTAACCTATATAATGCATAGTTTTCGAAAATAGTGTAACGAAAGCTGAAAGTTTAAAGTAAAACAGGGTATCTGAAAAATAATAATCGATATGTTTAATCAATTTTCTCCTAAATTTATTCATCCCGAATACTTATTAGTGTTTCATATATGGCATGTACATGTATACCTTGAAGATTAGATTTAAATTTGATTTTTTACTGTTTACAGATATAGTTGCTTAACAAAACATACTTTTAACTTTTTCAAATTACTTATTTTACACACAAATCTAGTTTATTAAAGCTTACCTAACGTAACACCTAATAATGCTGACAACACTAAAAACTTGAGCATCTTGATAATAGCCCTCGTTTAGTGGACGACGGTCTATAAATATTTTTGACCGATTTATATATGTAAGTAGACAGTTTTTAAATCAATTAAGTAACGATAATGTATCTTGTTGATACATAGATATAACTAATTATCATTCTAAGAACTTTATCATAAATGATCTTACTTTGAAGTTGAGTAGTCCTACTAATGCCGCTTAATTAGAGATGAAATATATCCTTTCAACAAGATGGAAGTCATTTTCATCTTATAACTCTACGGTTGGGAGGTTATTTTCCGTACCCCTTAGAGTTACTGAATTTCTCTATAAAAGCATCGATTTTGCTCACTCGGTATAATGATGCACTTACGTAAAATACCACTGATGGAGATTTAACTACTAACTGTTGAAGTAAAAGTTTCGTAGAAATTCGATTTAACTGCAAATAAATTTAATATTAAACCATTTGACAGCACGGCTTAACGATTTAGATAAGAAACAGAAAATCCAAGGTGCACAATTAATTACTATTCACTAACAATATCGAGGTGAATATCAAGTTTTAGAGAGCTTACTGTGGGTGTAATGATTTTTTTTCTAAATATCTTTTACTTTTTCATTAAAAACAAAACCGTAACATCTATAAAAATATTAGGGCGGTGTTATCTATAGGGTGATTTAGTAGATACTCTAAGGGTTGTTTATGGTGAATATCGGAGTTTTAGAAAGTCTATTGTATTTGTGATGTTTTTTTAAATTTTATCTCTCTGAAAATGTTGTTATTCTTACATAGAAAAATTCGTAGCGCCTTTAAAAAAATATTGTGGCTATCTTATCTTTGGGCCAACTTAGCACATACCAAAAGGATTGTCTGTGGTGAATATAAAGGTTTCAGAGAGCCTACCGAGGATGAGGTGAGTTTTTTTTAATTTTCTTTTCTTAAAAATTTTGAACTTTCTTCATAAAAAAATTCGTAATGTCTGTAAAAAATGTTAGGACAATTTTATCCTTAGGGTGACTTAGTAGAGACTCTAATGGTAGAAATACACTACTGTCACGTTACGTGAACTCACGTGATATGATTATCACGCATGTCACGTTGCGTGACAAAAGTGTGGTCCAAGTTCTTCCATGTATTTTAGTTCACCAGAGCTACACTGATGTCACATCACGCTCTCAATCTCACCCCACGGGCAGCACACGTGATATCGCGTAAACAGAAGTCTGGACGAACACATTTTCGGCGCGGCGTGGGTTCATGTTTGGACATCAACAAGTCCAAGTCGTCAAAAAAATGGTTGACGAGCTTCTTATAGAAAAAGTGAGAGGGCATGAATGTTTATACAACACTAAACATAAGGATTATCGGGATTCTCTCTGTTTATTTATATCATGTACCCACACCCGTTTCGAACTCTCCCCTTAAATTACGAGGAAATTAGCCACTGTTTCTTCTTCCCACTCCGAATCTCTACTTGAGGAGGCCATCGTCTCAAATAAACACTGCAGGTTCCAGTACCTATCTACATACATGATAAGCCTTTTTGGCCAGCCGTGATACCAGTGTGCACCTAAGCATGATATCACGTGACGTGAGTCAGCACATGACGACATATGAGCTCACGTGACGTGACAGCAGTGTTTTTCTACATTAAGGGTTATCTGTGGTGAAAAGCGAGGTTCTGAAGAACCTACTGGGAGTCTAGTGGCCTTTTTTATATTTCTTTCTAAACATCTTGTACTTTTTTCATGAAAAAAATCGTAACAGCTATAAAAATATTAGGGCGATATTATTTTTAGAATGATTTAATCGAGACACTAAGTATTATCTGTAGTCAATATCGAGATTTCAGAAAGCTTAATGGGGATGGGGTTGGGAATAGATTTTTTTTAATTCTTTCTCCCTAAATAACTACTGTTTAATATTGGTGTAGAGATAGTTTAGTTGTAGAGCGAAGGTTAGCTGTAGATTGAAAACAAATTATTTATAAATAAATATAGTTTTGTCATTAATCGAACAATAACGTCAAATATCAAATAGCAAATCCTAAACAATAATCAATGATCTGATCAATGCAAATATTCTCATCGATGCATATGTTCTATTTGAAATAAAACTGTTTGTAAATATTTATCAAAACGAGTGATAATGCTTAAATATATTATTTGTTTATATGGAATAAATGGCACTTTCAGAATGAAGTGTTTCAATTGTTGTTAAATGCATTAAAAGTTACTGTGTACTAAATCACTATTGTATGCCATATACCTATTTGAATTTAACTAAATTTCAATTCTCATTGAAACGCGTAAGAATAAAATAAGTTCAAGCGTTTCATTGAATATATTTTACTATGTCTTCTTGCCTACATTACGAACATATTAACTAACACTGTTTAATGTACTATTTTAAATCAGTCTCTTCATAGTCGTATAAAAACAGAGAAGAATAATGTAACTAATAATTACCCACAACAATAGCAAGTAAGGACACAATCCCTTAATAATATATACCTTACTGAATATCCCATAATCTATGATATACAATTTCAGACACCTTATTAAACTATATAGCCATGACATTATGGTATCACCGATAGTTGCCTTATATCAGCGCAATATAAAACGACCCAAATGTTCCCAAAATAGAGGATGAGACTATAAAAAAAAAAGACATAATTCAAGTATCATTTTCAAATATTGTATTTTAGGTGCGTACTTCATACAAAAAAGTCGAGTAAATAAAGCAATTTAACGTTTTGTCTTAGTATATTTATTATATTAAACGAATTTTCACATATTCACATGTATGCTCAACATAAGTGCCTATAATATTCATTGAGTATTTTACTTATTTAAATGGTGATTATATACCACTTGTTTCGTAGATCCATTCGATGGCATAAGACACTTTGGCGTGTACTCTAGGATACTCACGCCGTCCACAGTCACGTCCCCAGGATACTAAACGAACGACGCTCCCATCAACAAGAACTGGTCCACCGCCATCGCCTGCACAAGCGTCTCTACCCCCTTCAACTACATCTCCTGCGCAAAACATTCGACTAGTAATCGGGTTAGTCGGGTGGGCCCTAGCGCAGATCCCGTAGCCCACAACTACAACTTCTACAATATGGAGAATTTCAGGGGTGTCTCCATCCTCATTTTGGACTCCCCATCCGGTTATAGTAGCCTTTGATCCCACAAAGACGTCATGATTCGATTCTGGAAGCGCAGCAGCAGCGGCAGTTGGTACAGAGATGGATTCGGCCAGTTCGAGTAAAGCAAAATCGTAATCGATAGTGGTTTCATTGAATAGCGGATGTTCGTACATACTCAAGACATCGATTACTTGTCCTCCGGAAGATTTCGTTGTAGATCCAACGCGAACGGATAAATTTTCTATCAAGACGCCATCTAGACAGTGGGCCGTCGTTAAACCCCATTTGAAATGAATGACAACCCCTCCGCAGAAATGCTGTCCGTGGTATAGAAGGGCGATTTGCCAAGGGTTACGTGAAATGTCGGTTTCTTCACCACCAATTATTCTGGGTGATGCTTCGTGAACACTAGTGTTAGTTGGGAAACCTGTAAAGGAAATAATTTTTGTTTACTTATTTTCATTAAATATTACATAAAATGTATACACTGGCATGATTGATACTTTAAAATAGCGCAGAAACATTATACACCCCTTCAAATAAAACTCAAATAAGAGGTCTTAGACCACATATTTAAAAAAAAACATAGAAAACACATTTTAATAGGTCTAATGATAGACAAGTCTTAGGGTAGACAAGTCATATTAGTCACTACATACTGCTTTCTAGACAAGTGATATTTTTTCCATGGACTAAATTCAACTAATGAATTAAAGTCAATAATGATTGTTTACATATCTTTCTATAAGGGATAACGTTATAGGAGTTAAGGCATTCAACTAATAATAGATTCATATTTAAAGCATTTATATATAATATTCTTATGAAGTCTGTAATGTTTTATAAATATCAATTGAAGCTATTTTTTTAAGATATCACAGATCGATCCAATTTAATGCAATGTTATACCGATGATAGGGAGAACTTAAATATAGAATGTATTAAATGTGTAGAATATTATCTCTTACGACTGTTTTATAGTTATATAGGTAAATAGGTCTATCCACTAAATATGATCCAAAGCATCATTAATATCAGTTAATTTACTGAAAATTGAAATTTCGTTTTCTACTTCGAGCTACACATTTCGTTTATTGTTTTAATATCTTTTAGTACAAAATATGAATACATTTATAGTATTAGCTGCTGCATACACAGCTATGAAGCTACTGCTTCATATAATTAAGAATATTGTGTATTGCACAGAGTTGTTGAAATACTTATAGTTATAAAGCCGAGCTAATAAAATACGAGACATTCTGAGCGTCCGCTATATGGATTGGACTATTTTCTCGTCGTATTGTATAGAGGTATCAATAATAATATCACTTATGACTTGTAGCTTGGGGTCGTGGACTAAATCCACTTCCGCTGGGGTTATCCAGCAGTGGACATTCTGTTCATCAATAATATTACAAAATACTACATACGACGATGTGATGTATTACATAGATCTCTGTTTCGAGCTAAATTAGATACCTACCACTTACTGATTGATTAAATACTGACAGAATAAAAATACCTTCACTTTTAATAAATAAAGTATTGACAGTAACTTCTGTATTGTAAAACCCTAAAACCATTATTGTTATCTCATTAAACAATTATGTACCTTATATTAAATAATTATATATTCGCCCACTTGACAGTGTTTTCGTATAGTAATGAATAAATTTGTTAAAATTCACAAAATAACTTTCTTGGATTTTCAGTTGCGCATTTTAAAAAAATAATTAATACATACAATGTGATTCGTGTAGGAGGTATGACGTTTTCGGTATTTTCTTAAGGGCAACCACCTCTTTTATTATGACATTTGAAGGAGCACAATTTTATCACATGCACCACGGTAATAATTACATTAACGTGAGTATAAATTATATAAAAATATGAAGAAAAGCGATTTTGCAATTTCAAAATACTAAATTTAATGGCAATGATTATTTAGAAATTCAACTAAACGAAAGGTTCTAACTTTATATCGTTGGCTGCCCCACAATATCCAAGACGATTAATAAATTATTTCCTTTCTTCTTCTTCCTTCTTATATGTAGGCATTTTGTCTGTTTCTCTTCATCGTCTTGCCTAAATCTGGCCATTTTCAATATTGTCGTTCCATCGTTTCCGAGGTTCTCCGATGCTTTTGTGTCCTGATGGTGACTTGTCTCTAGTTACCTTTACTAGTCTTTCCTCTGACATTCGGTTAATGTGTTCGTTCCATTCTGATTTCCTACCTAATACCCATTCATTAATGTTTTCTATTCTGCACATTTGCCTGATATCCTCACTTCTTTCCCTATCCGGCAATGTTTTTCCAGCTATCCTGCGTACTATTTTCATTTCGGCTATTTCTAGTATTCTTTTTGTTTTAGCTATTTCGGGCCTGGTTTCAGCTGTGTATGTCATGATAGGTCTGATCGCTGTTTTGTATATGCTAGATTTTGCTTCGATCCCTATATGTTTGTTTCCCCATACTATGTTGTTCAAAGATGCTGCCGCTCTTGTAGCCTTTGTCACCTGGCTTCTTACTTCAGCCCCAATATCTCCGCAGCTAGTGGAAATGGAATGAAAACTAATTGACGATGGGAATAATTTATTAATGATGCCGTATTAATAAATGATTTCTATTGTTAATAATTTTAGGAGCAAGAATTGATCAATCATTGCGTATTACGTGATGGATTCTTGCCTCTAAATCTTCTAAATTCTCAGGTCTAGTAACTTATACTTTGCTTTTTAAGTATCTCCACAAAAAATATCTAGAGGTGTCAAATCTATATATTCGTCTGGCTACTCAATCGGCCCCCTTCTCTCTATTCAACGACTCAGGAAAATCTAATCTAAATAAGTGCGGACAGGTGCTGCATAATGGGGGATGTCTCATCTCGTTAGAAGAAAAAGTCATTTCTCGGAAGATAAGTTTCTTCTACATCTACATATAAAATTATTAGTGCAAGAATAAGGTCGCCTCGAAGAAAATCTAAATATTCTACACCAGTTACGTTCACTTTAAAGAAACAGGGATCCAGATTTTTCCCATCGACTATGCCATATCACACATTCATATTTTAGGGATTTTGAATGTGATACTCATTCATCGGGGGTCCTCTGTACGATTTCAGAATATTATCTGACAGCAGAGAAAAAAAAATTATCAGACAGCTAAAAGTGCCCAATTTGAATTTTTACATTCATTGATTTTTTAAATAATCATTGTCATTAAACTTAGTATTTTGAAATTGAAAAATATTTTTACTTCATTTTCATAATAGTGCAGATAAACAGTATCTTAAAGGAGACTGCCCAGTACTGGGGTGTCACTGTATGCTTAAGTTCAAGTTCTCACGGGACAGTTTAACATCTGTCCCTGAACATTCGTGTATTTGTTTATATGTGTCTCTTTATATGTATCCTTCTCCTCCGTTGCGCGAAACTTCCGAGGAAGGACGTCGATTATTGTGTCTAAAAATACAGATATTTATATGGAGTACACAATTTTACGGCATATGAACAAAACCTCTTTTTAAGTGTTTATAAAAACAATGTAATCATTAAGAGTCTCTTATTAAAGATTTATTCTTGAATGGACACTCCCTCTTGGTATTACCTGGTATTAATTAGATGTCGCATTCAATACAATGTTCTTCCACAGAGTGAATTATCAAGAGAGTTCAAGAAAACCTCAAAGAACGTATTGATCCCACAGTATTCAATAATCTTATAGCTATTATAACCCTCTCGATTCCCTTACATTAGTCCGCTCAAACTTTACTAGCATGGTTAATAAATAAAAAAAAATGTGGATGGTATTTTGGAAAGCCTTAACGTGACCAATACTTAAAGTTAAAATCATGGATTGTACGTAAATTTTATCACTACTTTTGTGAATATCATTTATTAAAGTATCTAATCATAGATGCCAAGTGGAGTATATATAAATAGTGATAAAGGTGTCTAAATAAAATTACAATAAAATTTAGTATAACAAAAAGTAAGTCCCATAATGCACATCCTTTATATTATGTACATATATAGTAAAGGAGTATCAGTCTGGCCAGACATTGGAAATAGGTCGAAGTACGCTAAAATAATATACATCTTTGTTTAGGTAATAGGTACATTTCTGCATTTCCTTAAGTAATTTTCGCCCAAGTCGGAACATTTACTTTCATAAAGTCTTAGTGCTTTATGAAAGTAAAGCTTTTTTGTATGCATATGTATATTATCAAAATAGAAAGAGTAAATAGAATTCTATTGTACTCTTTACAGCAATACTGTATTTTAATACATAATATTATTAGAAGATCGTGCAAACAAAAAAAATTCTCAAATAGTCCACCATTATGCTTTCTCATGACCCATGAACATGGTAGAGTGTGATCTATCCACCTATCCAAAATCAATAGGTATCGTCTGGGAGACGTCCCCGATCAGAATCAGTCAAAACCCGATCGATCCAAAACGATGTTGTTGAGTTATCGTGCTAACAAGAAATTTTATTAATGCCGACGACAACGACGACAACGACAACGACACACGCACACACAATATGTTTTAAAAATCATTTTCTTTTGGTTTTTAAGCCAAAAAACGAAAAATAAACACTAGAAAAAAATTTTTACACGATTACATTACTTTTCCGCGAATAGTAGAGTACGGAAGAGTAATTAGAAAATTACTTATTCTAATATAAGAAAGAATAAAACTTTTTAATATTTGTAAACTGATACTTATTAAAAAATAATTTGTTTATTACATTCTGTGTTAATTTGTTTCATCCGATTGCTATTAATCTTTGGGGAATGGTTGGACGCATGCTTGCGAAGGTTTCTGTGTAAAACTATGTTCCGATATACGAGGTATTTCAGAACATTGATATACGCAATAACGAAAATATTAGTATTTCTTTAAATTTAGTAAACGGTACAGCAAGGCGTGGCGGGTATGGCTAGTTAGTTATATTTTTTATTATATTTCTGTAATACGGAACAGGAATAAAATAAATCAACGGAACTTTTACGGAAAATATTTCTAATGTAAGTGAAAAGCGTATGTTGTTTATGTACGCGATCCATTACGTAAATAGGTATGTAATTTTTCATTGTCTCAAAACATCGGGATGTTTTTCTTTTATATGAAATAACTTGCTTCCGTTATCGAACATGCTTTAACGTACGTCATTTACACAAACACAATTAGGCCACAAAAAGTATACTAAGCGTTTATTTTGATTTATCACGCATTATGTCGCTCGGTCAGTTGATGGTGCGCATTTGTTGTAGGATAAATGATATCTGGTTATCTGGTTATCACGGTAACTCCATCTATATGGAAACGCAACGAAGTTATTTGTTAGTAAATATTTACAAAATAGGTCTATAAGTTACAACTTGTTCAAATTATAGTCGTTATAAGATTTTTTTAAAGTACCTTAATGAATAATTTTCAAAACAGTTGAAAGAGAAAGCTGAAAGTTTAAAGTAAAACACAGTCTTAGGTTTCAAATAATAATCGACGTGTTTAAACAATCCTGTCTTAAATTTGTTCATCTTAAATACTTATTAGTGTTTCATACGTAGCATACCTTTAACATTACAGATTTATAGTTTTATCCTCTATTGCGTATAGGTGGAGGTATTTAACAAAACATATTTAATATTTTAACCTTTCTCAGTTTACTTATTTACACACAAATGTAAATTATTAAAGCTTACCTAGCGTAGCACTCAATGACGCTAGTAACACTATAATCTTGAACATATTGATGACAAATAATAGTCCTCGTTTAGTGGCCGGCGGTCTTTAAATATTTTTGTCCGATATGTACCATATGTAAGCCGTTTTTAAATCAATTAATTAACGATAATGTATCTTATTGATACATAGATATAACTAATTATCATTCTAACATAAATAACTTTGCTTTGGGTTGAGTACTACAAATATTAATTTGGTATATGTTGTTCATTAGTTAACCCTAATAAAAGTGCAATATGGAATATATACTAAAATATTTATCTGCACATATGCAATAACTGCAGCCGGACCCTGCAGAATATTATTAAGATGTAGCTTGGTTAATTTAAAACGTTAATGGAGAAGCAGAAACATACTGAGTTACAAACAGGAAAATTATAATATGGATTACAGAAATCTGCAATCTACCTTTATACTTTACTTTTTTATTAAAATGCAATGCAAGATTTTAGTAACGTTAATGACAACAGATATCATTCTCTCTTTACATATATCTAATATATATATGAACATAAATATTTCTCTGTCACGTAAATTTTCTGGGTTATAGACGTATCTGTTTCTGTTGTTTTTTCTCAAATTTATAAAAGTAGATTTATACAATAGATTACGTCTTTTGGATATAAGACAAGAAAACACAGTAGGGAAACATTGTTTCGTTATACATGGATTGATGAGCTCCGGAATATAACAAGCAAAGCCCTAATATAAAATATTAACCTTTTGTAAAAATAATTCAACATAATGAAAAATAAAACCCTGTTATTAGAGAATTTGAAACTAAATGCAAAATAACTAGCAGTTTAGAGATCATTGAAGGCTGTAATGAGAGAATTGTTCCGGAAAGAAAATGTTGTAATGTTGGTCGAGGGGTGTGCTGTATTACATTCCATTTACGCTTTTCATGGCGGGCTGTATTTCGAGTACAACGCTGAGTGGCGTTCGTGCATTCTCATGACCCATGAATAGGGTCGGGTGTGTCCTATCCACCTCAAAATCAATAGATGTCGTCTGGTAGACGTCCCTAATCAGAATCAGTCGAAACCCGATCGATCCGACACGATTTAATTGAGTGATCGTGCTAACAAATAAATATCCCAAATAGTCCACCACTGTGCTTTCTCATGGCACGTGAACATGGTAGAGTGTGTTCTATCCACCTCAAAATCAGTAGACGTTGTCTGGAAGACGTCTCCGATTCGAATTAGTCAAAACCCGATCGATCCGACATGACTTAGTTGAGTTATCGTGTTAACAAAACAAATTTCTCAAATAGTCCACCATTGTACTTTCTCATGACCCATGGACAGGGCGAGGTGTGTCATATCCACCTCAAAATCAATAGGTGTCGTCTGAGAGACGTCCCCGACCAGAATCAGTCAAAACCCGATCGATCCGACTCGATTTAGTTTAGTTATCGTGCTAACAATAATAAATGCCGACAACAGCGACGACACATACAGCAAACAAAATTTTAAAAACAATTTTTTTTTGGTTTTTAGGCCGTAAGCGACAATTAAACAAAAAAAATTTTATTTTTTCACTTTTTTTTTACACGATTACATTACTTTTCCGCTTATAGTGGAGTGCGTAATAATAATAGAGGATGTATTCGAGATATAATCGAGAATTATAAATCTATCCCTTAACTAGAGATGAAATAAATTCTTTCAACAAGATGGAGGTCATTTTCATCTCATAACACTACGCTCGAGGGGTCATTTTCCGTACCTCTTATAGCTACCGAATTTCTCTATAAGAGCATAGAAATTGGCTCAGCCGGTACAATGTACTTACATACAATACCACTGATCGGGATTTAACTTCTAACTGGTGAATTAAAAGTTTTATTCGTGGAAATTATATTTAACTGGAAATAAATTTAATATCAATGCATTTGACAGTACGTCTTAACGATTTAGATAAGAGACAGATAATCCAAAATATACAAGTAATTGCTATTCAGTGATAATATCGAGGTGAAAATCAAGGTTTTAGATAGCTTACTGGGCGCCTAGTGACTTTTTTCTCCCAAAATCTGGTACTTTTTTCATTAAAAACACCGTAATATCTATAAAAAAATATTAAGGCGGTGTTATATTTATACTTTAAGAGTTGTTTATGGTGAATATCGGGGTTTCACAAATTTACTATCTTTGTAGTGTTTTTTTATTTTATTTCTCTAAAAATGTTATACCTTTTACATAGAAAAATTCGTAGGGTCTGTAAAAAGTATTAATGGAGTCTTATCGTCAGGATGATTAGAGATTCCTAGGATTGTCTGTGGTGAGCATTGAGGTTTCAGAGAGTTTACTGGATGTGTAGTGACATTTTTATTTTTGTTTCTAAATATCTTATACTTTTTTCATAAAAAAGTTTTTAAACAGTTATAAAGAAATGCTAAGTGGGTATTATTTTTAGAGTGACTTAATAGAGAATCTAAATATTATCTATGGTGAATATAGAGATTTCAGAAAGCCTACTAGGGATGGGATTATGGATGACATTTTTTCCCCTAAAAATATTGTACCCTATTCATTAAAAACTTGTAACGTCTGTAAGTCTGTAGTGTGGTGATTGTCTGTGGTTATTCGTGCTGTAGGCTGTTTTAATTTTTACCCATGACAAACATATTCCACAATTTTTTTAAAACTCTTGTAAATTCATCTACTGTACAAATAACTACTGTCTAATATTGGTATAGAAATAGTTCAGTTGTAGATCGAAATTTAGTTGCAGTTTGAATTGCGTTTATGACAAATATGTATGACTTTGGAGATGGTAAAATAAATATAATTTTCCATTAATCGAATAATAACGTCAAACATCAAATAGTAAATCATAAGCAATAGTCAATGATCTGATTAATGCAAATATATTAGATAGAATTTAATGTTTACTTTTATTATATACATTTTCATGGACATGTGAAATAAATGATCTTTTTGAAATAAAACTGTTGGTCAGTATTTAACAGAACGAGTAGTAATGCTTAAATATATTATTTATTTATATGGAATAAATGGTATTTTTAGGATAAAGTGTTTAAATTCCTGTCAAATGCATTAGAATTTGAGTTTAACTAAATTTCAGTTCTCATTTCATCATCATGAGGTCATCAGTCCTAAGACTGGTTGGACGCTAACCTCCAGCTTCTCCTATCTTGTGCTAACCTACGCATTTCGCTAATTGTGCTACAACCTACATCCCTCACTATTTGTGAGCAGTAGTCTAATCTAGGCCTACCTCTGCCTTTCTTCACTCCTATTTCTGCCTCCAAAACATCGCGGACTATTCCTCCATGTCTCATCAAGTGGCCTACCATTCTATCTCTTCTCTTCTTTATGTTTTTCCACATACTTCTTTTCTCGCCGACTTTCTCTAATACTTCTTCGTTTCTAACCCTATCAGTCCACGGTATTTTCATCATTCTTCGGTAACACCACATCTCAAAAGTTTCTAATTTCTTCCTACTTGCTTCCCCTACCGTCCAGGTTTCGCAACCATATAGCGCCGTGCTCCATACATACGTTTTCAAAAATCTCTTCCTTGTTTCTAAGTTTATTACCCCCGAGCATAAAAGTGCTTTCTTTCTGTTAAAAGGTACTCGACCCCGCGCTATTCTTTGTTTTATATCTTTATCGCTTCTTCCATCCCAATTTATTTTACTTCCTAAATAAGTGAAGTCTTTAACTTCCTCCAATCTTTCATTATTAATTTGTACTTTCGTTTTTGCTCTGCTCTCGCGCCCTCTGCACACTAACACTTTAGTTTTTATTCGCCCTCATTCCGTATTCCTCTGTCAACACTGCCTCCATATCGTTCAACACTGATTCTAATTCCTCCTTACTAGATGCTAATACTGCTATATCATCCGCGAATCTCAGCATTTTTAGTTTCTGTCCCTGTACTTTAATTTCGAAATCCACTCTACCTTTTACCACATTAATCGCCTCTTCGATGTACAGATTAAAAATTAGTGGTGATAGCGTACATCCCTGTCTTACTCCTTTCCTGATACCCACTTCCCTTCTTTCCCCTTCTACTTCTATAACACCAGTTTGCTCTTTGTATAGATTGTGTACTACTCTCCTATCTCTATACTTCATTCACGCGCTCTTTAGTATCTCGAACATTTTTTCCCATCTTACATTATCAAAAGCTTTTTCTAAATCTACAAATCCTATATAAGCGTTCTTTCCTTTTTCTATTGTTTTCTCTAACATTACCCTTAGCGCCAGAATAGCTTCGCGAGTTCCCCTATTTCGCCTAAACCCGAATTGGTCTTCTCCTAGTATTTCCTCCGCTCTATTTTCCGTCCTATTCTGCACTATTCTAGTTAATATTTTTGACGCGCGGGAAGTTAGGCTAATCGTTCTAAAGTTCTCGCATTTGTCGGCTCCTCTCTTTTTCGGTATAGGAACGATAATGTTCCTTTTATAATCCTCCGGCATCTCGCCCGTTTCGTATATGTATTTTACGAGTTCAAACATCCTATTTCTCATTTAATCCCAAAAAAATAAAATAGATTCAGCATTTCGTTGAATATATTTTACAATATTTTTTATCCTGAATTACGAGTGTATTAACTAACATTGTTCAATTTACTGTTCTAAATCAGTCTTTTCATAATTGTACAAAAACAGATAGTAATAACGTAACTAAGAGTAGTAATTACCCGCAACAATACCAAGTAAGCACACAATGCCTGAATAATATGTGCCTTATTGAATAGCCGATAATCTACATGATATACAATTTCAGATACTTAGTTTAATTAAATAATGTAGCCGTGGCATTATCATGTCACCTATAGTCGCCTTATATCAGCACAATATGAAACGATCCAAACGTTCCCAAAATAGAGGATAGGTCTATAAAAAAACATCATTCAAGTGTAATTTTCAAATGTTGCATTTTGGTTGGGAACTTTAAACAAAGAGGTTGAGTAAATAAAGCAATTGCACGTGTTGTTTTATTATATTTATTATATTAAAGACTTTATATCATATGTATATTCAACATAAGTGCTTGTAATACTCGCTAACCATTTTACTCATTTAAATAGTGATTATATACCACTCGTTTCGTAGATCCATTCAATGGCATTGGATACTTTGGCGTGCACTGCAGGATATTCACGCCGTGCACAGTCACGTCCCCAAGATACAAGACCTACAACACGTCCACCAACAAGGACTGGTCCACCGCCATCGCCTGTACAAGCGTCTCTACCCCCGTCAACTGTGTCTCCTGTGCAAAACATTCGATTAGTAATATTATTATGCGGGTGAGCCCTACCGCAGATTCCGTAGCCTACAACTTTTACTTCTACAATATGGAGAATTTCTGGGGTATCCCCATCCTCATTAATGATCCCCCATCCGGTTATAGTTGCCGTATATCCCACAGGCACATCATGATTCGGCTCTGGGAGAGCAGCAGGAGCGGCAGATTGTACAGCGATGGGTACGGCCAGTTCGAGCAAACCGAAATCGTAATCGATAGTAGTTCGATTGAATAGCGGATGTTCGTACATGTTCAAGACATCGATTACTTGTCCTCCGAAAGATTTTGTTGTAGATCCAACACGAACAGATAAATATTCTACCAAGACGCTATCTAGGCAGTGGGCCGCCGTTAGACCCCATTTGAAATGAATGATAACCGCTCCGCAGAAATGCTGTCCGTGGTAGAGGAGAGCCATTTGCCAAGGGTTACGTGAAATGGTGGTTTCTTCGCCACCAATGATTCTGGGAGAAGCATTGTGGACACTAGTGTTTGTGGGGAAACCTGCAAAAATAATTATTTTCTATTGACTTATTTTTCATTTTGTATTACATAAAATGTAGAGACTAAACCTACAGTGGCATGATTAATACGTTAAAATAATACAGAAACATTATACAACCATTCACATCAATCGCAAATAAGAGGAGTATATATTTAAAAAATCCGCAGAAAGTACCCTTTAATAAGTAATGATATACATGTGTTAGGGTTGGCAAGTCAAATAAGCCACTATATCTAGTCACATGACATTTTTCTTCCATGACCTAAATTCGAATATTCAGTTAAAGTCAATAGTGATCGCTTACATGGTTTTATAGAAGAGATAACATAATAAGAGTTAGGTAATCAGCTAATAACACTGGGGCAAAAAAATATATTACCACAAATTTGAGATCGGTTTCTGAGTACTAGAGGATTCTAAAAAATATTCATATACCTACTTAAATAAACTACGCTCGTTAAAACAATGGAGACTCCTCAAATTGCTTATTTTCAGCATCAGCAGTGTGCTCGTGTCGATTTAAAAATTGATCACCATACTTCTTGGATAGCAACTGAATATATCAAGTATTCTTGTCATCTCTGTTTATGGGATAGTCATGCAAAAGAAAAGCATTGGCAACAAACTATCTGGTCTGTGAAAGATGCTATGATCGTTGAAAAAGTGAACATTGTTCACGAGCCATTAATAAAGAGAGAAAAACAATATTGCTCTCTCTTCACATCAAACTAGGTTTAATTAAACAGTTTGTAAAAGCATTGGACAAGTCAGATAATTGTTTTAAATACATGTATTAAGCGTTTCCAGTATTGAGTATGAAAAAAATTTAAATTAGGACTTTCAACGGTCCACAGTTTCGGAAGCTGGTAAAGGATCCAAATTTTAACAGGTATATGATCGATGTAGAATCTGATGCATGGTTTAGTTATGTAAATATGAACAAATTAAAAAGATAATTAGGCAAGTAAATAATAAAGTAGGCAAAAACTGCGACATAAATGATTATTGAAACTAGAAAATTACTTATTGTAATGTAAGAATGAAGATGAATATTTAACATTTGAAAACTGATACCTTTAAAAAAATTGTATTATAATGTTAAAATACTATTAATTTATGATATTACTGATAAATAATTGTCTTCCTCGTTTATGTTTATTATATTTTTTTACTTCCTTTCCAATAATACGGAATAGGAATAAAAAACAACATTTATTTATTTTAAAAATATGTATAATGTATGTCAAAAACGTATGTCGTTTATGTACGAGTTCAATTACGCGAATGGATATATAATTTTTCATGGTCTCAAAACATCCTCGTAGATTTCTTTCTATATGCCAACTTGCTGCCGTTCACCGGGGTATAACATACACAATTTGCACAAACAGATATGGGCCACTAAACGTGTAAACGTTTAGTTTTGATTTATTACGAATTACGTCGCTCGGTCAGTTAAAAGTGCGCATTACGAGTGCGCCGTTTATTGTCAGACAGATGGAGTTAATTATCCATTAATGGAGAATAGTTATCACGGTAACTCCATTTATGTACGTGGGGATGCGGATACATAATGGAATTATTAGTTGTCAAATATTAGCAGAAAAGTACAAATTTTAAATATCATCGTAATAAGATTTTTTTATTATTCCTGAATGAATATTTCTGAATGAATAATATACTTAAAGCAAAAATATTTATATCAAGGTGGAGAGAAGAATCAGAAGAAAGAAATACAGATAAAAACTTAGAAAAGGCTTTTAAAAAAAGAATTATCCACAGTACAATCTCGATAGCTTAACGGAAGAAAGCCGACTGGATAGATACTCGTACTTAAATGAACCAAAAACATCTTTCTCAGAAAGTTACCGAAATATTACCGAAAGCATACACAAAGCAGCCAATGAAGCTCTAGGAAGAAAATAATGCAGAAAGAGTAATAAACCTTGGTGGACTAAAGATATAGAAGATCTAGTTAAATTAAAAAAAGAACGTTACATGAAATGGATGGGTACAAAAGATCCAGAAGATAAACAGGAATATGAGGAAGTAAAAAGTCAAGAAGAACAATCAACTTCAGAAAAAACGAGATGTGGGATAACAAATGCAAAGAAATTGACTCATATATTAGCGGCAGAAAATGTACGGAGTCTTGGAAATGTATAAAATTCATAAAAAACACAGGTAGAGATAAAGATAATATCCAAATAATACCTATGCAACAAAGGGTTGAACATTACCAAGACCTTCTAACCGAAACAAGAACACAACACATGGAAGAAATAACATCGATAATAATTATTCAAGGAAAAAGAGTCTATATAAGTGAAAAGGACATAAGTGAGGCTGTCAGGAAGCTCAAAAATGGAAAATCTTGTGGACTCGAAGTTATCTACGTTGAATTGCTGAAAAATGGAACACCAAAACTATTTAGGTTACTCACTTACATATTTAATGAATGTTTAAATGGACAAGAAGTTCCTAGATTATGGGGAGAAACACACATGATCTCTATACATAAAAAAGCAACAAGGGCAATTGTCAAAACTATAGAGGCATATCAATAACGAGCACGGTAAGTCGACTATATGGAAGAATACTTCGAAATCTTACAGAAGAAGAATTTTGTGACGAAGAAGAACAAAGTGGTTTTCGAGCAGGTAGATCCTGCAATGACAATTTATTTTGTATGAAACAAATCATTAAAAAAAAAGCAGCACAAACCAAGACACTCATATTTTGTTTGTAGATTTAACAAAAGCGTATGATAATATACCAGTATGTAAACTGTGGGAAACAATAATGGACACAAATATCAATCACACACTCATCACGGCAGTACGAAATCTGTATAAATATTAAAATTCCAGAATTAAAGTGGGGAACAAGCTATCGCGACCTTTCCAAATTACAAAGGGTTTGTGACAGGGATGTTGCATCTCACCCACTTTATTCAAGATATACATCAAGAAAGCTCTGTGGAAATGGAAATAGAAATGCCACGGAATGGGAATACCTCTATCAAACTCAACCATTTCCACATTACAGTTTGCAGATGATCAAGAAGTACTGACAGGTGATAAAGAAGATCTAGAATACATGACTAGGAAATTGAAAGAAACATACGAGGAATGGGGTCTGTCAATGAATACATAGAAAACAAAATATTTGTGCATAGGCAATGACAAGAGTGACTTATATATCAACGACTTGGAAACAATGGAAGGGTGCAACGAATATAAGTATTTGGGAACTATGTTTGATTCAAAAGGAACAGATGATAAGGAGATACGAGCAAGAATAATTCGAGCAAAAAGAGCAATTGGGTGTTTAAATGGCATTTTGTGGAAAAAAAACATAAACAAAAGACGAAAATTTAATATTTATAACACCTTAATAAAGAGCACCTTAATGGGGCTGACACATGGAAGCTTACGGACAGAAATAAGAGGAAGATTGAAGCTACGGAAACGGATGCTCTGAGGAGATCGGCTGGCATATCAAGAATTCAAAGAATAAGAAACGATGAGGTACTTCGACAAATGGGACTTACAGACACTGTAACCCGTGATATTGAAAGAAAGCAGCTTATATGCTACGCTCATGTACACCGTATGGCCGATTCTAGATTACCCAAATAAGCCATGACGTGGATACCAGCACATAGGAGAAAAAGTGGTAGACCAAAGAGAAACTGGACAGAGGGAATAAGAAAAGCCATGAGTGCCCGCAACCTACAAGACGGCCAATGGGAAGATAGGAAGAGGTGGAGTGTAGAAATCGGATAACGTCGCCGAACGTTCTAAACCGAACCGAAAGCTGAAAGTTTAAAATGAAACAGGGTATTTAAAAAGTAATAATCGATGTGCTTAATCAATTCTGTCTTCAATTTATTCATCCTGACTATCTATTAGACACAGCAAGTACATCTATACCTTGAAGATTACGGATCTAAATTTTCTTTTGTATATACTGTGTACAGATATAGGTGCTTAACAAAACATACTTAATATTGTACATTTCTTCAAATCACTTCTTTACACACAAATATGAATTATTAATACTTACCTAATGTAGCACACAATAATATTGATAACACCAGAAATTTGAACATCTTGATAATCATCACCCGCTTTTAGTGGACTCTAAATGTTATTGTCCGTGATATATGTAGGCAGATTTAAATAAACTAAGTAACGATAATATATCTTATTGATACATAGATATAACTAATTATAATTTTGGAAACTTTATCATAAATGACTTTGCTTTGGAGCTGAGTATTAGAAGTATTAATTTAGTATATGCACTGTTAATTAGTTAAATCTAATAAAAGTGCAAGATCTACTAGAATACTTACATGAAATTATACATATAAATGCATACTGATCATGCAGAAAGGGAGTAGGTTAACTTGAAACGTTAATGGAAAAGAAAGTACATACCTACTGAGTTACAAACAAGAAAATTATAATATTGATTACAGAAATTCGCAATCTACATCCATACTTTTTGATTAAATTACACTGTATGATAAGATTTCAGCAACATTCAGGACAACGGGTGCCATTTTTCAACCGCTCTTTGACCATCAACCATAGGATAAGTACATACGAACATAAACATTTCTTTATCATCAACTTTTTCGTTTATTGGCGTGTCTGTTCCTGTTCTTGTTTCTCAATTTCAGAAAAGTGTATATACACAATAGTATTACGCTTTTTTTATATGGAACAGGAGAGCACTATAGGAAAACACTATTTATTTGGTTAAACATGGATTGGTAAACTACGGAAACCGACAAGAATAATTTAATGTAAATTATCTCACTTTGTAAAAACAGTTAAACTTAAAGAAAAATTAAAAAAACGCTGTTTTTAGACAATTTAAAACTAAAGACAAAAGAACTAGCAGCTTAGAGCTAATTTTTAAATGCTGTAATAAGAGAATTTTTCGGAAATGGAAATGTTGCAAAGTTGATCGACTATATAGTAGACTCTGGCTTTTCACGATGGGAGAGTAGCTCCGAGCTAAACCTCGCTCCCGTAAAAATAAAGATGACAAAATAAACAAACAAAAAAGTTATTACATTGGGAAGGGTGTAAAACTTAAAATTTAATAATATCAAGAAATTAATCCCCCTTTATAATAGTATAATAGTATAATAGTATAATAGTATAATAGTATAATAGTATAATAGTATAATAGTATAATAGTATAATAGTATAATAGTATAATAGTATAATAGTATAATAGTATAATAGTATAATAGTATAATAGTATAATAGTATAATAGTTCTTAATAATATTCATGGAAATTCCCACAATTTGATGGTCGGGATTCCACAATGGAAAACAAGTTTCTTATAAATCTTAACTACCTGTGTATTGTCATAACGCTTAGTCTCTGTATTTGGATAGTATACGAGTATATTATAGGAACAGAATATTTATATTTTATTCTTAGTTGAATCATCGTTTCAAAATGGCATAATTGTCGAACCTGCAGTCACGTTTCTGTGAAAATATAGTGGCACAAAAACCTAGTAGTTGTTTTACTCATTTCCGTTGTCAATAATATCACCTTTATCTGTACATAAAAGTGATAAACACTAACCAAGTTAACGTGTATCTTATCGATTTTATGATAAATGGAAGCTAAGGAGGTGAAAATTATTAGTATAATGCAACTGCAAGTATAATAAATTTCGTTTAGCTTACCAAATTTACGAAGTAAAATAGCTAACGTTATTATGAGATTATAAAATGTCACATAATATAGGAAGTATTCGAGATATAGTTCGAGAATTATCAATCTGTCGCTTAACTAGAGATGAAATAAATCCTTTCAACAAGATGGAGGTCATTTTCATCTCATAACACTGCGGTCGCGGGGTCATTTTCCGTACCTGTTATAGTTATCGAATTTCTCTATAAAAGCATGGAAATTTCATCAACCGATAGTGTACTTACATACAATACCACTGATCGGGATTTAACTTCTAACTGGTTAAATAAAAGTTTTATTCGTGGAAATTAGGTTTAACTACAAATAAATTTAATATTAATGCATTTGACAATACCACATAACGATTTATATAAAAGACAGAAGATCCAGCATATACAAGTAATTGCTATAATATCGAGGTAAATATCAAGGTTTAAGAGACCTTACTGGAGATGTAGTAATTTTTTTCCTAAAAGCCTTGTACTTTTTTTTAAAAATACCGTAGGATCTATAAAAAATATTAAGGCGGTGTTCTCTTTAGGGTGATTTGATAGGTATTCTAAGGGTTGTGTAATGCGTGTGGTGAATATCGGAGTTCCAGAAACTCATACCATTATACTCATGATTTTTTTATTTTATTTCTCTATAAACTTTATCCTTTTTACATAGAAAAATTCGTAGCGTTTGTAAAAAAATATTAGGACAGTTTTATCTTCAACATGAGTAGATACTCCCAGTAGGACACTGTAGACCGACTTACCAGGGACTCTAATGGTTGTCTGTGGTGTGGTGATTGTATATGGTTATCCGTGCTGGGGACTGTTTTTATTTTGACCCGCGACAAACATATTCCACATTTTTTTAAAAACCCGTGTAAATGTAACTACTGTACAACTAACTGCTGTCTAATATTGGTATAGAAACAGTTTAGTTATAGATCGAAGTTTAGTTGCAGACTGAAAAAAAATTATTTATTACTAATGAATTGCGTTTATGACAAATATGTATGACTTTGGAGATAAATATAATTTTCCCTTAATCGAATAATAACGTCAAACATCAAATAGTGAATCCTACACAATGGTCAATGATCTGATCAATGCAAATATATTAGATAGAATTTAATATTTCCGTTTATTATGTCCATTTTCATGTACATGTGAAATAAAAGGTCTTTTTGAAATAAAACTGCTGGTCAGAATTTAACATAACGAGTAATAATGCTTAAATATATTATTTGTTTACATGGAATTAGTGATATTTTTAGGATAAAGTGTTTAAATTCCTGTTAAATACATCAATAGTTACCGTGTACTAAATCACTATTATATGCCATATACCTATTAGAGTTTAAATAAATTTCAGCTCTCATTGTATTCCAAAAATTAAATAGATTCAGCTTTTAACTGAATATATTTTACCATGCTTTCTTTCCTAAATTACGAGTATATAAACTAATATCCTTTAATCTACTGTCATAAATCAGTATTTTCATAATTGTTAGATACAGATAATAATAATATGATAACTGGTAATTACCCACAACAATAGTAAGTACTCAATGCCTCAATAATATGTACCTTACTGAAGGTCCGATAATCTATATGATATACAATTTCAGACACTTAATGTCATTAAATTATATAGCCGTGGCATTATCATGTCATCTATAGTCGCCTTGCATTAGCGCAATATAGAACGACTCAGACGATCTCAAAATAGAGGATAGAACTATAAAAAAACATTATTCAAGTATATTTTCAAATGTATTTTGGTTGCATACTTTATACAAAAAAGTTAAGTAAATAAAGCAATTGAACGTATTGTTTTATTATATTTATTATATTAAACGACTGTTCACATGATTATACTCGTATATGTATGTATCCTCAATATAAGTGGTTATAATACTCACTAACTACTTTAATTATTTAAATGGTGATTATATACCACTCGTCTCGTAGATCCATTCGAGGGCATTGGATATTTTGGCGTGTACTGCAGGATATTCAGGCCGAGCACAGTCACGTCCCCAAGATACTACACCTACAACACGTCCCTCAGCAACGACTGGTCCACCGCCATCGCCTGTACAAGCATCTCTACCCCCGTTAACTATGTCTCCTGTGCAAAACATCCGATTAGTAAGTTTAATATGCGGGTGAGCCCTACCGCATATCCCGTAACCTACAACTTTTACTTGTACAATATGGAGGATTTCAGGGGTATCACCATTCTCATTCATGATCCCCCATCCGGTTATAGTAGCCGTATATCCCACATGAACATCATGATACAGATCTGCGAGAGCAGCAGGAGCGGCAGTCTGTACAGCGATGGGTGCGACCAGTTCGAGTAAAGCGAAATCGTAATCCATAGTAGTTCGATTGAATAGCGGATGTTCGAACATGTTCAAGACATCGATTACTTGTCCTCCGAAAGATTTTGTTGTAGATCCAACGCGAACAGATAAATGTTCTACCAAGACGCTATCTAGACAGTGGGCCGCCGTTAGACCCCATTTAAAATGAATGACAACCCCTCCGCAGAAATGCTGTTCGTGGTAGAGAAGAGCCATTTGCCAAGGGTTACGTGAAATGGTGGTTTCTTCTCCACTAATGATTCTGGGTGAAGCATCGTGAAGACTAGTGTTTGTTGGGAAACCTGCAATAACAGAAGGGAAGAAGGGAAGAGAATAATTTTCTATTTAGTTATTTTTTATTTAGTATAACATAAAATGTATAGACTAAACCTACAGTGGCATGATTAATATGTTAAAATAATACAGACACATTATACAACTCTTCCCATCAAACGCAAGTACTAGAGGACTACATATTTAAAAATCCGCAGAAAACACCGTTTAATAGGTAATGATAGATACGTGTTAGGGTAGGCAAGTCAAATAATTTTCATCCATCAGACATTTTTCTTCCATGACCTAAATTCAACTATTCAATTAAAGTCAATAATGATTGTTTATATGGTTTTCTATAAGGCATAACTTAATAAAAGTTAGGTATTCAACTAATAACACTGGGGAATAAAAGAAGGTGTGTTGCCCCAAATTTAAGATCGAGTATTTCTGAGTACTCCAGGATTCTAATTTTACATCATATTCATTTTATTTAAATTAACTACGCTTGTTAAAATAATGGAGACTTCTGAAATTGCTTATTTTCAGCATCAGAGGTTTGTTCGTGTCGATTTAAAGATGGTCACCAAACTTATAGTTTAGCAAAGTGGATATACCAAATATCCTTGTCATCTCTGTTTATGGGATAGTCATGCAAATAAAAGCATCGGCAGAAAACTATCTAGCCTTTGGAGGATGCTATGATCGTGGAAATAGCCTACATTGTTCACGAGCCATTAATAAAGAGAGAAAAAACAATACTGCCTATCTCTTCACATTAAACTGGCTTTAATTAAACTGTTTGTAAATGCGTTGGACAAGTCATGTGATTGTTTTAAATATATTTGAGAATACGAGTATGAAAACATTAAAATCAGACTTGACGGTCCACAAATCCGAAAAGTGGTAAAATTTACAAATTTTAACAGATATATGATCGTTGTAGAATTTGATGCATGGTTCAGTTATGTATCTGTCATTCAAAATTTCACAAGGCAAATAACTATTACCAAGGACTAGTACATAAGGCGCTAAAATGTTTTGAAAAATTGTAAGCCAATATGATTATGCATTAAATTACATTTTTACCTAGTCATTTAGACAAATTTCCTTCTAACTTCTAACTGTTTCATCAGGATATCCGAATAATGGAAGAAAGATTTCGCGGAAGATGGGATCGTCACATCATCTGCAGAGGGATTGTTCACAGCAAAGATACGAAATAAAATCGTACAAAAAACTTTTTTATAATCTTTAATGTTTTCTGCATCAATTATTCTTTATTTTCTTGTTAGATTTGATATATAAATACATTTAAAATGAGAGAAATTTCTTATTCTCTTTTCTTACTTTACGTTAATATTCATCATGTATGTTTATTTCAGAAACTACAGCCAATCAAGAAAAAGTAATGAAAAATTTTCATTATCAGGTGCAGTAATATACACAATTGACCCTTAAATGCCTAGCAATAAATTGACTGTTCCTCAGTGCAATATATTTATGGTTATAATATGTGTAAATAATATTATTTTTATGAAGTGTATTATATTTATAAATATTAATTCATACTGTTTTAAGATATTACAGATCCATCAAGTTTAATGCAATGTTATATCGATGATAGGGACAACCTAAATACAGAGTGTATTAAGTGTATGGAATATTATCTCTTACGACTCTTTTATAGTTGTATATATTGTAGATAATTTGGTAGAACTGCGCATTAAACATGAGCCAAAATATCACTAATTTCTCTTAATTCACTGAATATTGTATACGTATCATTGTATTACAAGCTATTATAATGTTAAATAAATAATATTTTTTTAAGAAAAGACGCTACACGTTTCGTTTATTACTTTAATATATTTTAAGAACGCGGTATACAACCCATTAAATTTTCTGAATTCAGAAATAATACTTTTGCAGTTAAATAAGTAGTATGCTATCATTTAATACCGAAAGATACAGGAAATCTACGTAGGCACACTAAATTCGCAATATTTTGTCAAATAATTTCCTAGAACTATATCTTAGTACAAAATATGGATACAGCTATAAAGCTATCACTCCATAGAATTGAGGATAATGTGTATTGCGCCGAGTTATTGAAATATCCATTATTAGCTATAAGGCCGGTCTAATAAAAGTCAAGCACTTGCTTCGCGTTCGCTACAATAATTGACCTATTTTTCTCGTCGTATCGTAAGTGGTGTCAGTAGCATCATTTGTACTGTAGTCTGAGGTGGCGAGCTGGATTCACACCAACTAAGGACACCCCAGTACCGGAGTGTCACTGTATGCATGGGTTCTAGTTCTAACGGGAGAAATTTTGCATCTTTCCCTGAGCACTGGTGTATTCGTCCTTGTCTTCATACAGGGTAGGGAAACAGGATTGAATGGTTTTTAATAGGCCACTATTAAAAAACAAAGAATATATTTGGACTAATTATTATTACAACGAAAAACACGATTCTGGAAATATCTTGTAACACTTAATTTACAAGGATCACATCCTTAAGATGACCATCGCCTTCTTCTATATATTGGTGCAATCTCTTTCTGAAATTGAACATAATGCGTCTGAGTAAATCTTCGTTTATCGCGTTTATCTCTTCACGTATCCTTTCTTTGAGTTCCAGAAGTGATTGGGGACGGGTAGAGTATACCTTGTACTTTAAGGATCCTTACAGAAAAAAATCCGGGACTGTCAGGTTCGGTGATCTTGCGGGGCATGCAAAGTCGCCAAACCTTGAAATTGGGCATCGGGAACATACGCTATAAAACAGCAATGTTGCAAATAGCAATGGACCGTCTAGCTCTGTATGCGCTGTGGCGCCGTCCTGTTGGAATCATACTTCATCGTGGTACATTCTTTGAAGTCCCACAGCCACAAATGTTTTCAACATCTCAACGTGCCGAAGTATAATTAACTGTAATGGTTTGGCCGTTTTCTTCAAAAAAGTATGGCCCGATCACAACAAATCTACACACTCCACACCACACGGTTACCTTTTGGCCATAAAGTGGGTGTTCATGCATTTGTCTTGGGTTGGTTTCTGCACAGGAGCAAAAATTCTGCTTAATAACGTACTCACTAAGATGGAAGTGAGCTTCGTCATGATAAGTTTTTCAAGAATTCCTGCATTGTTGTTTAATGTTACAAGAAATTGCCAGCAGAAATTGAGGCGATTAAATTTATCAACAGGGTTTAGCCTCTGAACTATCTGTATTTTATACGGATGAAATTTCAAATCCAGATTTAAAATTCGTCACATACTTTGCTCTGAAATTCGCAGTGCAATTGACTGCCGAGTTGCAGAACGTTGTGGACTCTATTCAACGGCAATTCTGGTTCTTGTAATATTACCTTGTGTACGAAATTTGTATTACCTCCGACAAATTTTGAGTTTACACTGTCATTTTCGTCGAAATCTCTTACCCATCTCAAAATTGCATTTATTGATGGGACTTCAGCGCGCACTGGAAAATTTACGGCGAAAATGTCTCCGGGTTTGCACGATGGACTGGGTCCATGGACATGGGGAGGATAAATGAATTAACTGCGAAGACCCGTTGATTAACCGGCCAATTTGCCCTTGTAACACAAAACTTTCGATAATAATATACATTCTATCACCATTTGACGTTTGTTAAATAAACAGTATTTCCACAGCAACCTATTCAAAACCATTCGATCCTGTTGCCGGACCCTTTATATAACCTTCCCCTTTGCAGCGTGAAAGATTCAGAGAAGGAGATCTATTTTTGTGTGTAGTATTAATTAGATGTCACATTTCATATAATTTTCTTCCACATAGAGAATCACCGAAAGAGTCCAAGAAAACCTGAAAGAACGTTTTGACCACAACATATCCAATAATCTTCTAGGTACTACAGCCGTCTCGATTCCGCTCAAACATTACTAATGTGGTTAACAAATATGTAAAATAAGGATGGTATTTGAGTGCCTTTTGTGAGACTAAGCGAGACCAAAGCTCAAAATTAATATCATCATTTGTACGTAAATTAGATTAGTACTTTTACGAATACTATTTATTAAAGTATTTAAGTACAAATAGATTCAAGTGAAGTCTATATGACCATTAATAAAGGTGTCTTTGAATAAAACTACAAGGGAAGTTTGTATTCTAAAAAGTCATGCAAAAAGCTAAGCATATCTAATCAACAAAAGTAGAAAAGGGTGCACGTTGTATACGCATGTTGTACTGTTGATAACACTCGCCAGTTGTAGTAGTAGAGCAATGATAAAATTTAATTGGATTAATTATTTATTTCGGAAAATATTATCTGTAAATATGAACAAATCAAAAAGAAAATTAGATAATAAGTAAATTATAAAGTAGACAAAAGACTGTGACATAAATGAATATTGAAACTAGAAAATTAATTATTGTAATATAAAAAGAAAAAAAGAGTATTTAATATTTGTAAACTGATACATTTGAAAAAATAATTAGGTTACATGTTAAGGAACAGGTAATTTGTGATATTGCTGATAAATAACTGTCTTCTCATTTATGTTTATTATATCTTTTATTCTTTTTCCGTTACATGGAATGAAAATAAAAAAACAACGGTGCGCATGATGATTGCGACGTTTGTTGTCGGACAAGTGGAGCTAACAGTTATCACGGTAACTCCATCTATGTTCGTGGGAATGTGGAGATACAACAAAATTATTCATTGTCAAATGTTTACAAAAAGATTATACAAACTTTAATTATAGTCGCAATAAGATTTTTTATTAAATAATTTTTCAAAATATAACGAAAGCTGAAAATTTCTCTTTGAAAAGTCTCTAGAATCATGCTAGAACTTACCAGTGGTAGAGTTTAAAAAAGTTGAGACTATGTTACCCTCAATAGATGTGAAAATGCTAAGTACAGATCAAAAATACATGTTTGAGATGTGTCAGCGAATCTCTAATGGAATTTTGGGAGAAGATGTAAAAGCACCCGAGAAAATGTCCTACGCCAGATGGCTTACAGCAGCCAACAGAATTCTAAGGTTATATGTTGCTACTAAAGAACCATCTCAAAACCTCCAAATATTAACTGAATTTATAGTTAAAGTATATGCCGTAAGTTGGTTTGAAACTAAATGGAATTGGTCATGTAAATAGGTGCTAGGCACATTTTCAACATAATTAAAACTCGATACCTCCCTAATGAACTTAAAAAAGTGATAGATCCTGTAATAAAACGGAACGGACATTTTGCCCATTCAGAAAACCTCTTAATAGCAATGTTAGCCGATGACAGAAAATTCATTAGAGAGTTGGCTTTCTAGGAGTTGGAGGATTCTATAATGTAGAAAATCACCGGCGAGAACAGAGGACATTAGAATATTTCAATTGAGTGAACTAAATTTTGATTGTAAAGATTATGTGGACTTAATTGATTGGCAGAATGTCAGTGTAAGCGAACCCCCTTTGACAATGGGAATATCAGACGAAGAATTAACTAAATATGATTTTTATGGTTCTTGATGAAATACCCCTATTAAAATTTACCTGCATTCGCAGGCGGTTGAAAGATGTAGAAAATTAATAACAAAAGCTTTTATAGAAATTTTTGGGTCTGAATCGCGAGATGGGTTCATAAAAGCTCGTATTAAATCTAGAGAAATTTTGCCACGATTTGAAATAAAAAAACAATTTTTGAAAGTTTTAGACCAAAGAAAAATAAATTTCTGTAGGGGCGGGAGGGTTAGGGTGGAACTCGATATGCAGCCACCTCTATGTGTTGAGCACAAGCAGAGAAGAGCTGCATTTTTTATTTTTATTATTAATTTTGGAAAAATTCCTCGTTATTAAACTTTTAGGTCAATTCGAAAGCAAAGAAATTGTCGTAGGACACTCAGATTTTTTTCTCCTACTAAGTATCTTATAAGACACCTATTGCGTATGCAGGCATTTTTATTTTCCAAAATATTTTGTTTTACGTCTATTTTCGCTCCGCCCTATTGTACATGTATGTCTTAAAGATTAGATCTAAATTTGATTTTCTACTGTGTACAGATATAAGTGCTTAACAAAATATACTTAATATTGTAACCTTTGTCAAATTACTTATTTTATACACAAATATACATTATTAAAGCTTACCTAACGTAACACCTAATAATGCTGATAACACTAGAAACTTGAGCATCTTGATAATAATTACCACTCATTTAGTGGACGTCGGTCTATAAATGTTTTTGTTTGAGATATATGTAGGCAGCTTTTAGATCAACTAATTACCGATAATTTATCTTATTGATACATAGATATAACTAATTATCACTTTGGAAATTTTATCCTAAATGACTTTGCTTTGGAGCTGAGAACTAGAAGTATCAATTTAGTACATGTATTGTTAATTAGTTAAACCTAATGAAAATGCAAGATAGAATATCTACTAGAATACTTACATGAACATATACATATGACTGCGAACTGATCCTGCCTAATATTCTTAAGAGAGTAGGTCGTTAACTTAAAGTGTTATGGAAAAGAAGATACATACTGAGCTACAAACAGGAAAATTATAATATTAATTCCAGAAATCCGTAATCTACATCCACACTTTACTTTTGTATTATAGGTACTGTAGTACTGGTAAGATTTTAGCAACATTCATGACAATGGGTGTCACTGTTTCTTTCATATATATGAGGTATATACGAACATAAATATTTCTCTATCACGTCAACTTTTTGGTTATTTGTCCCTGTTCTTGTTTCTCAGTTTCGGAAAAGTGGATTTGCACAGTAGTATTACCTACGTCTTTTATATAGGGTCTTCCATGGGTCTTTCGTATAGGGTATGGCAAATCACTATGGAAGGTTATAGTGCTCAACAGCGTGTGCAAATCATCAAATCTTATTTTCAAAATCAGTGCGATTTTTATCCTCGCTACAACCGTCCCGCCGAGTCGATTATTCGACATTTGGTGGCCAAATCCGAATCAACCGATTTGATAAATAATCAGCCGTATCTCAATGAAACGCAAGGTCTGCTGAAAACACTGCTGCTGTGCGTGAGAGTGTACGAGAGTTTCTCTTTTGTTACAGAGGCTGAAAAATGGGTGACACTCCACTGGCAACCACTCCCACCTCCACTGTTAGATAGGTGGCAGCCAGAGTGAAGCAGAACGGTCCCTTAGAGAAATTTCAGCTCTTTCTCTCTTACACCCCTTCGTTAAGACTCCTCTTGGGACGCAAGAAGCCAATAAATTGTCTCTGATAAGTACAGTCGTTATATACTAATTATATCTTTCTTTATAAAATTGGAATGTTCATTAGAAAAGTCTCAGATATCTGCAGTTCTCGAGTGTATGCTTCAATAATTGTGACTGTTTTATCAAAAATGATTCATAAAATATATTTAATAAATAATTGCGCACATTCCTTCAATCATACGAAAAAATTCCTATAACTTTGAGTAAATACATTATAATAAACCTCTATACGGTAAAGTTGCTTCTTGATTAGCCAAAAAGTGTAATTGATACTGTTTCTTTATTAAAGGATTTGAAAGAGGGAAAGAGAATGAAGAAATATATAATATATTTTTGATAAAAGATAACTAGTTATGTTTTATGGTAACAAATATTCTTCTCCAGTATTACTTCTACAATAACAAAAGTATGCTACACTAGAAATATATTAGATAGAAATCTGTTTTTTTTTTATAGAAAACGCCCTTAAAATATTAGTGATATCATGAATGTCACGATCAATTATTTTATTCCAAACAATTAAGGTTAATCCAATACCAGAGAAATTTTATGAATCAATATCATGAAGAATAATTAGATTAGCCTGTCTATACGTTAAGTGGGCATTATACGGTTGCTTTAATACTCTGTATTAGTGGAACATATGTTATCAAATAAACAAAGGATTATAATCGTCCGGCAAAGATAATATATTGCCCATTGGAAAATTTTATATGCCTAATATCGATAAATTCTAATTGTAATAAAAAAGTATACATTATAATAATATAGTGACGCTATTTACAAGAATTAAAGTTCTGTTGTATCATATAAGAACTTGGGTGAATCTATGAGAGCAAACTCTGTGGACGTAAAATATTTCTTTTCTATTAAAATTCCTTCTAAAACTGAATTACATATTTCATTGTATATTGCTTTATACATAGTTCTCTTTGTTGAATAGATAAATCGTGAAAGGTCAAACTTTTTCAGTTGAGTAAAGGAGGATCAGAAGAGTTCTTGGAGAAAGAAGTGGTTAAATTGGTTACAAGTTTAATCCACAGGGCAGCATTTTTATTATAGTACAAAATTATTATTGTATCGTATTCACGTACACAATAGCAGTAGGGGAGGTTGGGTATAATTGTAACATTTTTCACTTACACATTTTTGTTACATTTGCAAATGCATATACTTTAACAAAAAAAATATTGCATATATTTCGGTATAGTGAAACATAGTCTATACATTTTTTTTAGATTGGGGGTTTAAGAAATGGTAAGAAAATGAACGCAGATCAAATGTTACAATCGTACCAATTGAAGGGACAGTTGTACCATATAAGAAAAACAATTGTAACATTGTTTAAAAAGCTTTATTTGCAGTGGAAACCAACTCAAAAGCATTCATGTAAGAATAACAATATGAATGAAAGAAAAAAATAGCATTGTATGTACTAACTAATCAATCAGTCATTATCCTCGTCGCAATTTAAACAGTAGAATAAATCAGGACGTAACTTGTGGACACATTTTTCATGTGCCCAGTTTTTACATTTATTGCATTGTATCCACGTTTCGCTGGCTTCTTTTATAAACGCATCTAAGCAATATAAGCATGCTGATTCTTCATCATCCGTGCTTTCGCATGGACCCTTATTCTTTCCTAGATTTCTTTTTAATTTCCCGCTAATGACTTTGAATTTGTTTCCTTTTTTCTTTTTATTTCCTCTTTGGTTTCCACTAATTTTCTTTTCATCGAATCTGCTTTTTTTTTCTTCCGTAAGTTTTGCTCCTCTTCAAGTAACTGTTTTTCCGGTGTATCTGTAAGAATGGTAGTATGCTTTTTTCTTCTCTTCGTAGCCTTCTTTAAGGTACCACTGGCCTTTGGTAATGGACGGATATTTTCAAGCATTTTGAAGGAATCGTTGAGGGCATCTTCTAGCGTATTATCTGGTCTAGAACTCGGACCTTGTTTAACCAAACCCTCACTTTGATTTTGGACAATTTCACCTCTACCCTCATCATTAATTTTTGGATGTGTTAAAGGTCTGTCCGTCACAGATGAAGGTGCAAATTCATCGTCTTTAAAAATATCCTTATACTTTGAACCCCGCCATAATATTAGTTGGTGTAGCCGCTTTTGGTAAAGCTTCTGCAACTACTCCTGGTATATCGCAAATGGTCATCGTCTGTCCATGATGATTTTTCATCCAGTTATCCATTGCAATATTTACCTAGTGTTTTAAAGCACCATAAACACTTCTATCTAGGAGCTGCAATATATGCGAAATTTGTGGCGGGAAAGACAACAATACAACACCATTTTCCCGACATTACCATAGTTTATACATAGAGATGTGATTCATGGTTGTCCAACAACAATAATACTTTTTTTCTTTAGTGGGTTTGACATGTTTTACAAAATGATGTATAAAAATTAAGAACGTATCTTCATTCATCCATCCAGATCCATTAGAATCGCCAGTACAACCTGGTGGACCATTGCTTATGAAAAACGGATGAAATCTTTTACGAGGAAAAACGAATAACGGCGGTACTGTATTCCCTACAACGTTAATAGCTGTGCAAACGGTAACTAAGGTGCCTCGTTCAGAAGACGTGACAGCTCCTACCTGCTTAATACCTTTTTCAGCTACAATTTTACAGGGCTTCTGCACAGTGGTGACTCCTGTTTCATCTACGTTGTAAATATCAGACGCCTCAAATGTATACCTTTCCAGCAAGCTTCCGAGATTATCAAAAAATTTTCCCACGTTTACCTTATTGAAATTAACAACACGTGCATAACTAGTGGCTTCCGGAATTCTAATAGACAGGTTTGGATGTCTCTGCATAAAATTTGTAAACCAGTCTTTACCAGCTAAACCTTTTTCAGACCATTTAGCAGGCATAGGAGTATTATTTTGTTTGCAGAAATGGTAAACCTGCAAGAGGACAAGATGATTAAAAACAAAACATTTTTGACGTGTCAAGGAAACATACAAGCTTACGAATTTCCTTTGGTGTAAGTCCAAAATAAATAGCTGCCGAGAGCTGTATGTATTTTAAAAACACTACCTCTTGTTCTTCGGACAGAATTCGCGTATGTGGGTTATAGCCAATTTTTTTTACATAGCGGTGCAGAGTGACATGACAGATATTTAAGTCTCTGGCCACTTGTCGCTCAGAGCTATTTTGCGCCATAACAAGACTTGCAGCTCTCCTCATTAGTTCATACGACGGCCCTCTATCCGTTTTTCTTTTCCTCTGTCGTGGAATTTTGGTACTAATACACAAAAAGTTTATTGCAACCTCAGGGGTACAAATGTACCCACTATCATTGTTACATTTGTACCGCGCTGCTATTTGCATTATTTTAATTGAATTTAACGAACACGGCAAATATAACCTCAAAATGGTAATTGTGTGTTATACACATATATCTGACCTAAATATGGCCAACTACTCATTTCGTATAACTATAAACGTATTACGATTATGTAAAAAATTCAGACAAACTAAAAAATTTACTTACCTCTGCAGAAAACAAATAATTTCCTATAAATCCTTCGTACAATAGCCAGCGTCACTCAAATCGTGATAGCTACTACATCACACCTTACTTGTTCACGTGATATGTTGCCAAATTTATATCGTTAGAATAAAATGTTTTATAGTCAACGTTACATTTGTACCGCGTTACAATTGAATACAACGCGTTTATTTCAGAAACCACCTAAGTACGCTTTTTTCAACTTTCGGAAAACTAAAAAAAACTGTTTTGCAGCTTAAGTATAGGTCTAGTCTCCTTCAAATATTTTTTACCAAATCAAAAAACATGCTATTGGGATAATCTATTTTTAAAATTTTTTTTTCCTTTAAGTTTTTGAGTTATAAATTTTTGAAAAAATTGCACTTAGGTGGTTTCTGCAATAAATGAGTGTATCCAAAGTGATTTATTTAAAATTATTATTGAAATTAAGTCAAACCATTAATTTTTACGTGTTTTGGTATGAAAGGTAAGTAACAGACACACTTAAGTATAAAACAGAGTATTTTTACTATGCCTAAATCGAAAAATACACGTAGACTACACGCTACAGTATGTCTATATACAGATCTGGCCTTATTCACATATTCAGCTTCTGACAAGTCTTCTGGCAACTCCTTGTTAGTTGTTGGCCATTGGATGATAGTGTCATAGAAGGCTTCATATCCAACAGTGTATTCCATCAACTTTTTTATATCGTCTATCTTTTTTTTGTTGATTGGAACCTAAAACCAAAAATCTCACTGTGCAAAACCCGATAAATTTTAAAATTTGTTATAGCCTACAAAAATGTTTAGCTAAAAGTAAAATATAAACGTTTAAAATAACCTTGGTAAAATAAAAGTGAACATACATTCCCCAAAGGATAAGCTTTCTCTGTTGGTAGTTCCGAAGGGCTGGCAGTTTTCAGCAATGTGAAGGTAGATGTTGTTATTCCTTCAATGAATTCGCTTGCGACCACTTTTCCCCGAGTATCCTTGTTGTAGAGAAACTACTTGTACTTGGACACTTTGAATGGCTGCTTATTTTCTTTGGGTACTTTCCTGCCTGATGTTTCGTCCGAATTTAGCATTTTCTTATATGATTTGGGCCACCACGTTTTGAAACTGAGAACATCGTCTGATGTAAGGTGATATACAGTAAATCGGTCAGACTTACTAGCTTTTAGCATGAGCTCTGCATATTCATCAGGAGTATAAATCCTGTCCATCTTTCTCAAGAGACGCTTTATGCTTCCAAAGTCTCTGTCACATGGGGAAAATGAGTGGCCACGTACAGGGTAGTTGTGAGTTATTGTTTCAAATCGACCTGAGTCACAGAGGTTTAGTAAAAAACGCAATTTTGAATCAAACAAAACAGCGAGTCACAAAACACGTGATATCAACAAGGCCGCCAACCGTCACGAGTGAAATTTACCGCAGAAAGAACCTAAGCGACGGCGCTTGGGTTCTTTCTGAAATAAACGGATTATTTTCAAGGCTGCCAAATAGCATTGCTGATATTGAACATAGGTTATTTCTGCACTAAAAGATGTATTTACCTTTAAATTGTATAGTACCACCAAAAATACATTTTTTGATATTTTGTCCCTTAGGTGGTTTCCAAAATAAACGATTCAATTGTACTCGACCTCCCCTACATAATATTAAAAAACATCTTTCAGTATTTATGAAACAGGAGTTACCAAACCTCCAAACGGACATCAAGTAGTTCTCGAATAGCAAGGCTATTACATAATCGCTAAGGGAAACAACTACTCCCCAGGCTAAAGCCCCGCCAGGCATTGAATTATACTTAAAAGCGATCCTCGACCCCTTTCTCGTGTTTCTACACGATCAGACAAGTTTCAAAAAATATAACCCGCCACGGGTAGGATTCAACATCTGTCCCGGATGGGAACCGAATGACAGACAGCTGTTTCGAACTTATTAGTTCTCATCAGTGCCGTACACGGTACATCGATCCAGGACGAATGCCGAATGAAATCTGTGGGGTATACATCTACATCGCATTTGGGATGTATATGCAAAAACACAATGTTAAAAACTTGTCCTCCAGAAGACTTTGTCGAAGATCCAGCACTTATTGAGAAATTATTAACTGTAGCTCCTTCGACAATGTTATATAATTATAATTTATACTAAATATATTTAGAACTTATACTAGACTGTGTTTGTATCTGTGGTATTTCTCTCGAAATATCTCTCAAACGATGTGCCGCTTGTCATTCATCTGTACTAACTTATAGTTACGGGAATTAGCATTATTTGTATATTAATAAACGAAGAACATTACTGTGAAAATATATTCAGATAATACGGAAAACTGACATATTTCGGGAACTATTACAAGTTATTTGGAAATATAGAAGATGTTTGTACAGTTTTGGTATCATTCACTTCGCATTTCATTATTTTCTTAGCAAGTTATCGTCAATATTTTGAGTAATATTGCAATTTCACCATGCTGCATACAATATCAATAGAATTATATTCTTAAATCGTGTCTCTGTACTTGAGTAATTATTTAATAAATAAACATATATTTCTATAACGAATTCTTTTGGTTTTTAGATATTTTTTGCGTGGGTGTAAATTATGGTGGTTGTTTTTCAGTGAGAGTAAAATTATAAGACAAATTATCAATATTATTGATATCAAAAATATAAAGTTTTAAGAATTGGTGGGAAGTTATTTAAGCTAAAACATTTATAGTTATTATGTATGTAAAACTACTGTACCAAAATATATAATGAAACAATGAAATAAACTGCATGTATTATTGTTGGAATATACAAACAATAATTAAAAACATTTACTTTATTTAGTATAAAAGATATATAATTGATTAGATACCACTAGTGTCGTAAATCCAGCCTACGACAGCAGATACTTTAGCGTGAACACCAGGTGAATTGGGGCGGCCACAACCGCTTCCCCATGATACTAAACCGGCCAGTCGTCCTTCAACAATGACTGGGCCACCACTGTCTCCCTGACAAGCATCTCTTCCACCATTCTGCAAGTCACCCGCACAGAACATCCTCTCCGTAATAATATTTTTTGGGTGCGCCCATTGACAGATTTCGTATCCTAGAACTGGAACTTCTACTCGACGTAGAACTTCAGGTGTTGCTCCTTCCGAAGACAGGGTTCCCCATCCTGTAATAATAGCAAGTTCTCCTAGTATAACGTCTGCATTGGGTTCTGGAAGTGCGATGGCAGCAGCGCTTTGAACTGTAATGGGTTCCTTGAGCTGCAGTAATGCGAAATCATAATCAACCGTGCGTTTTTCATATTTGGGATGTACGTGCAAAGACACAACATCAATAACTTGTCCTCCAAACGATTTTGTCGTAGATCCGGCACGAATCGCCAGATTATCAACTATGGCCCCTTCGAGACAGTGAGCGGCTGTTAACGCCCAATCAGGATGGATATAAACTGCTCCACAGTAATGCTGTGAGTAGTAAAGCAAAGCTAGTTGCCATGGATTACGTGCAATGTCGGTTTCCTCACCTCCTACAATTTTAGGACCTACATCTTTAACGTTTGAATTTGCAGGTAAACCTGTAGAATAAAGAATTAACTATTATATATATATATATATATATATATATATATATATATATATATATATATATATATATATGTATATATATATATATATATATATATATATATATATATATATATATATATATATATATATATGCTTGTAGTGGCATGTTAGATGTATATACATATATCAGGCGTTGTTTTAGAGGTTTATAATTTTTAAATTACATAATACACATTAATAACGGGCGAGATGCCGGAGGATTATAAGAGGAACATTATCGTTACTATACCGAAAAAGAGAGGAGCCGACAAATGCGAGAACTTTAGAACGGTTAGCCTAACTTCCCATGCGTCAAAAATCTTAACTAGAATAGTGCAGAAGAGGATGGAAAATAGAGCGGAGGAAATACTAGGAGAAGACCAATTCGGCTTTAGGCGAAATAGGGGAACTCGCGAAGCTATTCTGGCGCTAAGAGTAATGTTAGAGAAAACAATAGAAAAAGGAAAGAACGCTTATATAGGATTTGTAGATTTAGAAAAAGCTTTTGATAACGTAAGATGGGAAAAAATGTTCGAGATACTAAAGAGCGCGGGAATGAAGTATAGAGATAGGAGAGTAGTACACAATCTATACAAAGAGCAAACTGCTGTTATAGAAGTAGAAGGGGAAAAAAGGGAAGTAGGTATTAGGAAAGGAGTAAGACAAGGATGTACGCTATCACCACTAATTTTTAATCTGTACATCGAAGAGGCGATTAATGTGGTAAAAGTTAGAGTGGATTTCGGGATTAAAGTACAGGGACAGAAACTAAAAATGCTGAGATTCGCGGATGATATAGCAATATTAGCATCTAGTAAGGAGGAATTAGAATCAGCATTGAACGAAATGGAGGCAGTGTTGACAGAGGAATACGGAATGAGGGTGAATAAAAACAAAACCAAAGTGTTAGTGTGCAGAGGGCGCGAGAGCAGAGCAAAAACCAAATTACAAATTAATAATGAAAGGTTGGAGGAAGTTAAAGACTTCACTTATTTAGGAAGTAAAATAAATTGGGATGGAAGAAGCGATAAAGACATAAAACAAAGAATAGCGCAGGGTCGAGTAGCTTTTAACAAAAAGAAAGCACTTTTATGCTCGGGGGTAATAAACTTAGAAACAAGGAAGAGATTTTTGAAAACATATGTATGGAGCATGGCACTATACGGCTGCGAAACCTGGACGGTAGGGGAAGCAAGTAGGAAGAAATTAGAAGCTTTTGAGATGTGGTGTTACCGAAGAATGATGAAAATACCATGGACTGATAGGGTTAGAAACGAAGAAGTATTGGAGATAGTCGGCGAGAAAAGAAGTATGTGGAAAAACTTAAAGAAGAGAAGAGATAGAATGGTAGGCCACTTGCTGAGACATGGGGGAGTAGTCAGCGATATTTTGGAGGCAGAAATAGGAGTGAAGAAAGGCAGAGGTAGGCCGAGATTAGACTACTGCTCGCAAATAGTAAGGGATGTAGGTTGTAGCACAATTAGCGAAATGCGTAGGTTAGCACAAGATAGGAGAAGCTGGAGGTTAGCGTCCAACCAGTCTTAGGACTGATGACCTAATGATGATGATGATGATGATAATACACATAAACATCGTGGTAATGGCCATGGCATTGAATTTATTGGAAAGCTAATGTTATGCCATTATCGTTTAGAAATGATTTCGGCCATATGGACACCGCAGCTGGCTCACACATAACGCAATCTGGGAGTCCAATTATCGACCTCTATCGACCGTATATCGGCTATAACGGGGTGAATGTTAGTTTCCAAGTCGTCCACAATCTGTGGCTTATTGACGTAGACCAGACGCCTTCACATATCCCCACAGAAGATAGTCTAGCGGCGTCAGATCGCAAGATCTTGGAAGCCAATTCACAGGTCCATGACGCGAAATTTTGCGTTCGTGGAATGTTTCTTGCAATAAATTGATTGTGGTATGCGCTGTGTGGCATGTTGCGCCATTTCGTTGAAACCAAAACTCTTCCACGTTAATGCCATTTAACTGGGGTCAAAATGAAACGACCCAGTCAGTAATCATGGATCTCTAGCGCTCTCCACTAAGTGTAATGTTCTCACTGGCATCATTTCTGAAGAAATATGGACTAATGATTCCACCAGCTCATAAAGCACACCAAACAGTAACTTATTGTGTATGTAAAGACTTCTCAATAATGACTCGTGGATTTTCTTCATTCCGTATGTGTCAAGCTTGTTTATTATCGTAGCCACCCAACCAAAACTGAGTCCAAACCACAACAAACACAAGCAAGATTTTGTGTTGAAAATTAGGATCAACAGCAATCTCATTTTCAGCTCATTCAACGAACGTACGATGCATACGATGGTCAATTGACTTCAATTCCTACACGAGCTGAATTCTGTAAGCTCTTAAACCAAAATCTTCCATAAAGTGGATGGACATGGCTTCGATTGTTGTGCACGATGGCGAATTACTCATTCGGGTACTCCTTAATACTACGCTCCACAGCAGCAACAACTTCTTCAGTGCGCACTGTGCGACGTCTCTGAGGATGCACATTATCAACTAGAGTATACTTGGTATGCAAACGATCCATGATTTTTCGTATTACTCGCTTAAATGGCCGATTACGTCGACCGTAAAACGGACGCAATGCACGGGAAGTTTCGCTAACTGAACCACGATTTTCGAAGCAAATTTGGACAATTTGTGAGCGCTGTTCTGAGAAAAAACCAGAACAAACTAAGCAAAAACAAACTGAGTAGAAATCATCTGTCAGCTGTCAAATTAGCTGTCACTAGAAAGACCCAATTCGAAAAACAAACCTCTTAAAAAGAACACCCGATATAATGTAGTAATGTTACTGCCCGTATGTATTTGTCGATTTAACCCTAGAACGCTCGCGCATGGGTGAAATTTACCCAGGCTATTTTGTTTGGTCTGTATTTAGTTAAAGCGCGTGCATACACGTCTCCCGCGCATAGTAGCTGCTCAAAACACATTATTTGTCAGTATTATATCGGTGACCATCGAAGGCACACGTTTGTGAATTCGTTATCGTGATTTATTTCTGTCTGGGTAATATCTATCCATAGCACGAGCGTTGTAAGGTCCCCATTTTGTGTGAATTATTGCCAACAGGTTATTACTTTTTTCATATTTAGCTCGTGTATGCTAGGGAATACATTTTGTAGGCATAAAAATCTTCAAATGGATAAAGGACTAGAGGAGCAGTTGCTAAAATGGTACGACGAGCTAGAAAGTGACGAAGATATTATCGGTGGTGAAAAAACAGATGAGGAAGATGATCTAAATATTAGTGATCATGATTCAGCTTCAGAGGATGAACCTTTCGAAGAAAATGAAGAAATGGAGACCATACCTGATGAAATTTTTCTTTTATGTTTTCTGCAGAGTTATGTCTGCCGGGATGGATTCACCAAATGGAACAATAATCGCCCAAGACAAACTGTGCGCACACCTAACCACAACTAGGTCAGTGATAGACACAAATTAGGTGTGCGACCTGAAGCGAGAAGCGCAAAGTCACCTCAAGAAGCACATGCCCTTTTCTTGTCTAATGATCTTCTCGACAAAATTATATATTACACGAACATATATATTGAGAAAATAAGGCCTAATTTCGCTCGGGACCGGGATACTTTGTATACAAATCTACATGAAATAAAGGCTGTTCTTGGGCCTTTGTACCTGGCTGGCGCCAAGCGAGAAAATTGGAAGACCAATTAGCACCTGTTCGGGAGATCTTTGAATAATTTGTCGATAATTGTTGGAACATGTACACAGTTTGAGAGAATGTAACAGTTGATGAGATGCTGGAAGCATTTCGTGGTCGTTGCTCGTTCCGGCAGTACATCAAAAGTAAACCGGCGCGATACGGTATAAAAGTTTTCGCCATGATTGATTCAAATTCTTTCTACACGCCTAATTTATAAATATATGCCGGCAAACTATCTCAGGGACCATACTACGTCGACAATTCGGCATTTGAAATGCCGAATTTGGTAAAGAGGTTAGTTTTCCCAATATCCGACACAGGACGGAACGTGACCATGGATAATTGGTTTACAGGTGTGCCTTTATCCGAGGAACTCATGAGAAATTATAACCTTACTCTGGTAGGTACAATAAGGAAGAATAAGAGATAATACCTACTGAGTTCCTAAAAGAAGTAATCTGAAATTCCTTGCAATATGTTCGGGTTCAAAGATTTTACAACTTTGGTCTCACATACATCACCAAAAGGAAACCTGGTTTTACTATTATCCACTATGCATCATGATGATGCGATTCCCAAACCAATGAAAAGTTAAAACCTGAAATTATTACATACTACAACAAAACTAAAGACGCAGTTGATGTTGTAGATGAAATGAAGGGATCTTATAGTATTGCTCGGAAAACGAGTCGCTGGCCCCTCGTAATATTTTTTCAATATTGAATATTGCGGGAATCAATGCGCAAGTGATTTTTGCAGAAAATACTGGAAGCAAAATAGCCAGGAGAAAATTTTCTAAGGAATTAGGGCTTTCATTATGCCAAGAACACATGGAAAACCGAGGAAAGGTACCTACATTACCAAGAGAGTTACTCCAAAAAATAAAAAAATATACTGGCATCGAAATTAAAACAACGATCAAATTGCAAGTAATGCCAAAGGAAGATGCGCCATTTGCACAAACAAAAAATACAGAAAATCCACAATTTGTTGTGCTGGTTGCAAAATTTACATTTGCCGCGAACATCAATTTTATTTCTGTGAAATTCTGCGCAAAATAAATGTCTTAGACTCTTGAAATACATGTACTTACACACCAAATGTTAACTCTAAAACGTTTGTCTTTGTATAATACTACTGCCATTCAATAAATAATATTAAGAAAACATTTTTGTTTAAATATGGGTAAATTTTACCCATTGCGAGCATTTGTGTTTCGAAAATAGCGCGAGCGTTGTCGGGTAATATTTATTTATTATATATTAGTAAAAAAATTATTAATTAAGAGAAGTGTAGCTACATGGAGAAATATAGAATATTTTGTATATCGTATCAAATATATTGAAGTCTTGAAAGAAAAATGTTTCACTCTTGTACTGATGAAAAATATATTACATCTTTATCAAAATACAAAATAAATTCCCATGAAGTGCACATATATTCTTACGGGTTACCTTAAAACTATAACATTAATGAATTATACATTTAGTCGACAACAAATAATCACTTACCCAACGTAACACCCAATACTTCTAGTAGTACCACGAACTTCCACATCTTGTCATCTAACGAAGACTTGTCATCGTTAATAGAAGTCAGTGGAAGTATCCGTATTTATATAGAGCAATTATAATTTACAACTACTTTTTCAAGTAGATTTATCTATTTATAGTTTATCTATAGATAAATCTCTATAGATAAATGTAATGTTAAATATGTATACACAAATTCGTGCTTGGAGTGGTTATATACCGATGCTAACAAACAATGGAGTATAATCTGGTATTAGTAATCGGGATTTACTAGGCTCTTTTAAAATAACAATCGTATTATTGGGTTCAGAAACAACAATATTTCAATTGAAGCGGTAATTGTGTAAAGAAAATAAATCCACAATTTAAAATACATCAAATATATTAGATAAATGATAACTGATATATATATATATATATATATATATATATATATATATATATATATATATATATATATATATATATATATATATATGGTATAATTATACTGTCCGTATTAGTCAAAGAAAAATAGATGAATAATGTTTAGTATTGAAATATTTATTACTAAAGACGTACTAATCGTAAATAATTTTTTGAAGAGAACTTGCACCATTTCTATAACAAGTAAATATAAACAACATTTCACCTCTTATAACAAGTGCTTCATTTATATAACAAAACAAGGTATGATAATGTTGAATTGCTAGTAAACCAACAATTTTATTTTTTAAATATACCATACGAGGGAGTACCCAAAAGAAACCGAACGGATATTGTGGTGGGTTGAGTTTCTGTTGTACCGCGTTTTATCACTAGAAGCGAACAGAGCTATCATTCCCAAGTCAGTGAGCTAAGCGTCGTCGCTAAAGAGGGTTCTGTTCGGCTTGTGTAAAATTTTTAACAAGAGCTGTTTTGTGTGCTCGTCGTTTTTTTTTTCGATGTGAGAGGAGTTGTCCATTCAGCGCTTGTTCCACAGGATCAGACACTTAACCAGGATTTGTACCTAAAAGTTTTTAAAATATTGCGTAACAGTTTGCAACGGAATAGACCTGATTTGTGGCAGTCGCAGTCGGGTTTTTCAACCACGAAAACGCGTCTGCTCACACAGTGCGCCACAGTGTACCTGTGAGACAATATTTGACCAAAAATTTCTACAACTTAGCCAATGGTTTGTCGCCGATCTTTTAGGATGGTTTCGCGAATTTTTTCAACATTTTCTTCGGTTCGAGCAGTAAAAGGACGACCAGAGTGAGGTTTGTCATAAATTGACATTTCACCTCTTTTAAAATGGCAAAACCACTCAAACATTTGAGTTTTCCCACTATCATCATCCTTGTAGACCATTTTTTAACATATTAAGAGTTCTTGTGCCAGTTTTACGAGCAACAAGCAAAACTTTAAAGCCGCGCTCTGTTCACGAGAATCAGCCATAGTAAAAACGACAAACACACAAAACAACTTTCACTAAAAATTCACACAAGCCGAATGGAACTTTTTTAGCGACAACGCTTGGCTTACTGACTCGGAACTGGTAGCTCTATATGCTCCTAGAAGCAGAATACGGTACTACACAAACTTCCCTCATAACAACATCAGTTCGGTTTCTTTTGGATACCCCTCCTTATTATTATATAAGAAACACGCATTATTCTGAATCATAATCATTGCGGGTACGTACTTACCTTGTTGGCTTCAAGATTATGTCATTAACATATTGCCAAAGTTTCAAAACTAAAACATCATTATGATTAACATAAAATAAAGCGGTATATTTTTAATGAAATCGAAGACAATGGCATATATATATATATATATATATATATATATATATATATATATATATATATATATATATATATAATCGTAAAGTATTTTACATAATACTCGAATCTAACAACATTAGCATAATTGGAATTATTCGAGCAATATACCTCATACATTTTTTTACAGTGAAGTAAGATTCGATATATTTTATTGGTTTCTTAATGTTTATTTGTCTGGAAATACACTAATATATTCATTTGTATGTTAAGGACCAAAACGCCTTCTTCTATACCCGGACTAGATTATTTTTATTGAAAACATGATACACAAAAATACTCCATCGTTTTTGCTTAAAAACCTCGCTTCTAGAGCAGCATCTCTGAAAGCTCTTAATATCCAGAAAACCTATTAGGAATGTATCTTATTCAGTTTTGGATAGACAAACTGGTATTCAGATTGTGTATGTTAAAATATATTAAATCAAAGTCAATGGTGTCTATATGTGTGCTTTTATTAAATAATTTTGTAACGGTATTATCTTGTTTATACAATTTCAAAGGCCGCCCTTTAGGTACAAGCATCTCTGCGGTTATTAGAAGCTTTGCGTTATCATTTAACGGATTATATATCATAATTATCGTTAAAGTGTTTTACGTTATATTCATATTTAACGTTTTCAAAATTGGCATTTTCAGAGTAAAACATTTTATATTTCCGTTCACGGTCGAGTGAAATTCAATATATCATACCGGTTTGCTACCATAATGAGTTAGTTTCTATGAAATGTACCAATATGTTTATTTATTTTGAGATTCAAAATGCCTTCTTGCAAACCTGGACTCGAATACCAGAAAAGTTTCAGGTATCCATGTTATAAGAAAGAATTCGCAATAGGTTAAGTGGGCATTGTTTAACTATGATATAATAGAAGAGCTCTTATAGATATTATATTTTCGGAATCTACTCTTATCTAACCACTTGGTCACATTTATATTCAGTAAACAAGTCATGCAAACTACGTTAGGAACTCTAAAATGAATCAAGCATGCCCATTATGTAAGATGTTCAACATTATAATGTGCTAATGTTATAATAATAATGGATATAGTCCTTCTTATAATGAATACATAGGAGCATTTAAAAGATATATATATATATATATATATATATATATATATATATATATATATATATATATATTCCACTATAATTTCGCACATATATCCTGTCTAACTTTATGCCAATTGCCTAAGCAAATAAATCACTTAATTAAATAATGAAACATAATTAGAAGAAAGTTAATAAAACATTATTCAGTGATAATTTTTACGTTTTACGATTTTAATTCTTTGTTGCTAACTTCATTTCAGTTCTTCAGTGAAGAGTGAATATAGGTGATCAAATGTCAGAACTAAAAATAAAATAAAATAAATTTATTATTTACTAAACTCCGCTAAAATGGAGTTGGTTAAATACAACTGTAACCTTCCGTAACGTATGAAATATGAAATTAAATATAAATTTACTATCGATTGAAATATTGCTAAGGACGAAATGGTAAATATATTGAGCATCTAACTTAAATTAATGATTCATTTTTAATTATTATAATACTACTTATATGTCATATTTAGAATATATTAATTAGGCTGTTTACGTATCTATTTTGTCTATTTCATTTTAATTAGGCTCTGTACGTATTTATCTTCAAATACCTTTAAACGATGTACCGCTTATCATTCATCTATACTAACTGACAATTACGGCTACTAGCATTATTTGCATCTCATGAAATGCATATTGCTTTTGGAATATATTCAGGGAAAACGGGAAACATATTTTAGGAAATATTACGAATTATTTAGAAATATAGAATATACGTATACAGTTCTGGTTTCGTTCCCTCCGCAAATTATCATGTCTACTTGAATAACAATTTAATAAATAAAAATGTGTTTTCCGTAACGAACAACCATTTTTTTTAATTTTAACTTACAATGTAAAATGTCCTGTTTGAGCGATTATGGGGACAGTGGAGGTAGAATTATAAGATAAAATATTAGTATTATTGAAATGAAAAATATAAAGATTTAAAAATTGGGGGAAGTTATCTAAGAAGAAACAGAATTATATAATTAAAATATATGGAACTATTATATATGTAAAACTACTGTATCGAAATGAATAATGAAACAATGCACACAAAACTGCATCTATTATTGCTGAAATATACAAACAATAATTAAAAATACGTACTTTAGTATAATAGATATATTTTAAATGTAATTGCTTAGATACCACTGGTTTCGTAAATCCACTCTACGACGGTAGATACTTTAGCGTGAACACCAGGGGAGTTGTGAAGTCCACAACCCTTTCCCCATGACACTAAACCGGCGAGTCGTCCATCAATAACAACTGGGCCACCACCGTCTCCCTGGCACGCATCCTGTCCCCCATTCTGCAAGTCACCGGCGCAGAACATCCTATCGGTAATCAAGTTTTGTCGGTGTGCCCATTGACAGATTTCGTACCCCACAACTGAAACGTGTACCATACGTAGAATTTCAGGTGTTACTCCATCCGAAGACATGGTTCCCCATCCTGTAATAGAAGCAATTTGGCCTCCCGTAATATCTTCATGGGGTTCTGGAAGTGCGATGGCAGAAGCGGATTGAACTGAAATGGGTTCGGCAAGCCGTAGCAACGCAAAATCAAAATCAATGGTTCGTGTGCTAAATCCGGGATGTATGTGCAAAGATGCAACGTCAATGATTTGTCCTCCTAAGGATTTGGTTGTAGATCCGGCACGGATCGACAAGTGGTCAACTAAGACCCCTTCCAGACAGTGAGCGGCGGTTATAGCCCAACTAGGATGGATATACACTGCTCCACAGAAATGCTGTGAGTAGTAAAGTAAAGCTAGTTGCCATGGGTGATGTGCTATGTCGGTTTCCACACCTCCTATAATTCTAGGGCCCACATCGATCACGTTAGAATTTGCAGGTAATCCTGTAGAAGTGTAGAATAACGAATTAACTATTATATGCGTGTAGTAGATGCGTGTAGTAGATCTAATAGTAGTATAGTTGTACTATATATATATATATATATATATATATATATATATATATATATATATATATATATATATATATATATATATATATATATATATATGTATTTGCAGCTTTAGAATAATTTATTAGTTATATATTAATAAAAACTATGTATTGATTAAGTAAACATATCTACATGGAAATTTATAAATCGCGTTTTATATCATCACTATTAAATATCAAATTTGAAATTTTGAGAGATTGATACTGAACTTTTGAACATGATTTGATGAAGAATATATCATCATTATCCGAGTAGAAGTAAAACTCTAACGAAGTACACATAGTCTCTTGCAGATCATCTTTAAAGAATAACATTAATGAACTTTACATTCACTCGACTAACAAATAATCACTTACCCAACGTAACACCCAATACTCCTAGTAGTACCACGAATTTCAACATTTTGGCAGCACTTGCTTGATAGTTTATTCCTATTTGTATGGAATAATTATAGCTTACTATGGGGTTTTCAAGTCAATTTATCTGTTGATAATTTATCTCTAGATAAATATCCTCAACACACCAACATAAATTATTTGAAGTGGTTTATTTCTAATCGTATTTTTATTTTACATAGTGATACTGACAAACAAGAGTGAGTATAGTCTTGTATTAGTAATGTATATTGCTGGGCTATATTACTATAGCAATCGTATTATTGGACAATAAAAAATAACAAGATTGTAATTGAATTGTTTATTAAGTAATGGTAATAAATCCATAATAACTCAGTTTGAAAATATAAAAAATAAACAGTTTTAAAACCTCACATCAACGGACTTTTCCCCACATCAAATATTTCTATCTCGAAATTGAGTGGCCGAGAAAAAATTAACCAACACATAAATGCAGAATATCTATTTTATGCGACAGTTTTACTTTTTTCAAATAGTCCACTCTCGTGCTTTCTAATGACCTATGAACAGGGTGGGGTGTATACTATCTACATCAAAGTCAATAGATGTCGTCTGGTAGATGTCCGTAATCAGAATCAGTCGAAACTCCATCGATCCGTCACGATCTATTTGAGTGATCGTGCTAACAAAAAAAATTCTCAAATAGTCCACTATTGTGCTTTCTCATGATCCATGAAAATGGTAAAGTGTGTTCTATTCACCTAAAAATCAATGGGTGTCGTCCATGATCAGAATCAGTAAAAACCCGATCGATCCAACATGATTTAGTTGAGTTGTGTTAACAAAAAATAATTCTCAAATAGTCCACCGTCGTGCTTTCTCATAACCCATGGACAGGGTGGGATGTGTCCTATCCACCTCAAAGTCAATAGGTGTCGTCTGGGAGACGTTCCCGATCAAAATCAGTCAAAACCCGATCGATCCGACACGATTTAGTTGAGTTATCGTATTAACAAAACAAATTTCTCAAATAGTCCACCATCGTGCTTTATCATGACCCATGGACAGGGTGGAGTCTGTCATATCCACCTTACTCAGTCTGAGTAACGTCACCTATCAGAATCAGTCAAAACTCGATTGATCCGACACGATTTAGTTGAGTTATCGTGCTAACAAAAAAAACCTCAAATACACCCGAGGGAGGGGGTGGTATGTGCTATCTACCTCAAAGTCAATGCGTGTCATCTGGGAGACGTCCCCGATGAGAATCAGTCAAAACCCGATCGCTCCGACACAATTTAGTTGAGTTATCGTGCTAACAAGAATAAATGCCGACGACAACGACGACGACACACACACAGCAAATATTTTTAAAAACCATTTTTTGTTTGTTTTTAGGCTGAAAAACGAGAAACAAACCTAAAAAAAAATTTGGTTTTTCAACTTTTGTTTACGCGATTACATTACCTTTCCGCTTATAGTGGAGTGTGGAAGAGTAAAACAGAAGATATTATATCTGGTGAATGGCAAGTGGTATAATTATACAATATTGGCGAAAGAAAATAGATCAAATGATATTGTTTAGCATTGACGTAATATCTATTACTAAATACAAACTAATACTAAACAGTTTTTTGTAGGGAACACGTTTATGTTGGTTTTTAATACTTTTTAATATCTGGAGGTATATCATTATTAAATTGTTAAAACAACGAACTGTTTTAAACAATTTATTATAATATAACTATTATTATAACTTCAATTATTATTTTTCCGCACTCTGTACACTCGCAATTTGTTTCTCGATGGTTTATTTTTCGTTTTTCGCCCTAAAAACCAAAAAAAGGGTTTTAAACCATTTTTTGTGTGTGTGTGTCGTTGTCGTTGTCGTCGGAATTTATTCTTGCTAGCACGATAACTCAACTAAATCGTGTCGAATCAATCGGATTTTGACTGATTCTAATTGGGGACGTCTCTCAGACGACATCTGTTGATTTTGAGGTGGATAGAACACACTCTACCATGTTCATGGGTCATGAAAAAGCACAATGGTGGACTATTTGAGAAATTGTTTTCGTTAGCACGATTACTCGAGTAAATCGGGTCGGATCGATCGGGTATGGAGTGACTCTAATTAGGGACGTCTACCAGACGATATTTATTGATTTTGAGGTGGATAGGACACACCCCACCCTGTCCATGGGTCATTACAAAGCACGATGGTGGACCATTTGAGAAAAATTGAAAAAAATAAAACTTTCGCATAAAATAGATATTCTGCATTTATGTGTTGATTTATTTTATCTCGGCCACTCAATTTCGAGATAGAAATGTTTTACGTGTGGAAAGGTACATTTTAAGGTTTTGAAACTGTTTATTTTTTCTACAAGATAAACATACATATTATTATATAAGGAACATAGATTACTCTGAACAATAAACATTGCTGATAAAGTGCCTTCTTGAAACTGGTTTAATCATCTGTGTTCTTCAAGATTATATATAAACAATTTTTGAGACATTTTTATGTTTTTGAGCCTTAATGGGTACCTTCGTATGCTATTTTATTTAACAATCGTGGTCATGCTATGTTAATTAATAAACAAAATTTGCATACACAAAACCTACTCACAAAGCTTCTTGCCAGTACATATCCTGATGTTTTACGTTCATAAGTTTTATGATATTTTGAGACACAAATGTCAATTTTTAATTATGTTTCCCAGTTGTCGTCTCTCTCATAGTTTCATTAAAATAGGTAGGCCACCATTAAAATCTAATATGCCATCTGTACTTACAACTACAATGGTATATCTGTTTCCTAGAAAATGTACATCAAGGTCAATATATTAGATTCACTTTCAAGGCTCACATTGCGTACTTGCATCCCTGTATACAATTATTTCCACTCAAAACATGACGCGTGAAGTTACTTTTTTGTTCTTACTTAGAAACTTCACATCTAATACAGCTTCTCTGAAGATTGATAATTTCCAAAAGCTCATTATTTATTTTCTTCAATTTTGTGTATATAGATTGGTATTCAGGTTATGTGTGCCAAAATTGTATTACATCAAAGACAATGAGGCCTATATATTTTTTTTATTATATAATTCTCTAGTAGCATTAACTTTTTTATAAAACATTGAAGCACGCCTATTATACACGAGCCAATCTATCGTTACACGCTTAGCGTTATCATTTATCATAGTAGATTTTAGTGTTACCAACAGTTCCTTGCATGTTGGACATACAACTACTTGTGGTTTACCAAACTTCTATTCAAAATTAAAGTTAAACCATTTTAGGCTATATGCGTATTTAACAACATTAGCAAAATTGGCATTTTTATAGTAAAACATATTTATTTTTTTATAGCCAAGCCAGGTTCGATATATTTTACAGGTTTGTTACTATAATGAGTATTTTTATATGCGCTAATATATTCATTTATTTGGTTGAGATTCAAAATGCTATCTTGCATACCTATACCCGAATACCAGAAAAGCTTCGGGTACCCATGTTGTACAAAAAAATTAGATCATAGGTTATGTGGCCATTATATAATTACATTTATAATCTGTTTTAGCAGAAAGTATTATATCAGTTAATCACAAACAAAAGCAGTATCAATGTCTTAAATCAATCACTCAAAATACAATATTGCCTATTGGGAAATTTTATATACTTAATCTTGTTAATTTCGTTAGATCATAAAGACTTTGGTGAGTTTACGATCTAGGTTATTAATAAATTTATGCTTTTCTTAAATCATTTAAGTACGGTTACAGTTACAAAACAGGAACTACAATATAACTACTTAATGTGAAATCATAATGATGAATAATAAATATTTCATAATGATTTAAAATTATTGATATGTTTGATTGGGACAACTAAATTCAATTTTTGCTTCCTATATAATTTTAACTCCCGGTCACTTGATTTTTTTAATTACAGCAGGCTATATAACGAAATATTTCTTAAATAGCAATGTTAGTAAATTCAGTAAACTACTTTCACTCGAGAATGTAAATATACGTTTATAGAGACATATTAGTCAACCCCATAGAAAATCAAAATATAATCGACTTTCTTGTCAGTTTTTATACTTCAAACAATAAGTGAGTGTAAGTGGCGGGTTTTACAGTAAATCATTATAGAGGTTTTGTTTCCATCGATACTAATTTTTAAGTACCTACGCAGCAGATTTAAGATATCATTTGATTCAATTACGTTAAGTAATATCCCACGTCATGTAATTAGAATTAATGAGAATGTCTGGTTTTTATAAATTCTAAATTTAGTTAGTTTAAGTAGTATAAATTCTATAAAAACGACGTTTGAAATCGACGACAGGCGTCTTAGGTAATATAGCACTCACAATCAGTTAAGATCAAATACAGGTCCATTAAAACCAGCAAACACACAAATCTATAAAAAATTTACGCCTGTCTTTAACAAATTCAACGGTAGAACCACCATCTAAGTTATATATTATGCTATGGTTATACAACCACGTACACTCTTTGAGGATGTACTAAATTTTACTTTTCCGCACTCAACTATACCAGAGCGGAAAAGGAATGTAATCGTGCTAAGAAAAATGAAAAGAAAAATTTTTTTCTAGGGTTTATTTTCCGTCTTTCGACCTAAAATCCAAAAAAGGGGTTTTTACAAAATTTGTGTTTGTGTGTGTGTCATTGTCGTCGTTGTCGTTGTCGTTGTCGCTGTCGTCGATATTAAAATTTCTTGTTAGCACGATAACTCAACTAAATTGTGTCGGATCTATCGGGTTTTAACTGATTCTGATCGGGAACGTCTCCCAGACGACACCTATTGATTTTGAGGTGGATAGAAAACATTCTACCTGTTCATGGATCATGAGACATTATTCTTTTTGTTAGCACGATCACTCAATTAAATCGTGTCTGATCGATCAGGTTTCGACTGATTCTGATTAGGGACGTCTACCAAACGACATCTATTGATTTTGATATGGATAGGATATACCCCACCCTGTCCATGGGTCATGAAAAAGCACGATATAAATGTTTCTGTTCAGTCTGAGATTTTAAACATAAACACTTAACTCGTTGCTGATTTTACACTGAACGAAAAAACATATATTCGGCCTGTATCATATACGAATTAAAGAGAAGAAAAAATAATTTCGTTCGATCACAAATGTATTGATATGACACTGAAGCAGTCGTCAATGAAGAAACAAAAACTGTCGCATAAAACACATATTCTGCATTTATGTGTTGGTTTATTTTTTCTCGGCCACTCAAGTTCCAGATAGATATGTTCTACGCGCGGAAAAGTCCGCTTTAAAGTTTCAAAACTGTTTATGATATAATGGATGAACACTTATCTATTTTATATTTTCACAGTGCACCTCATCTTACCACTTTGCCATACATATTTAGTAAAGGAATCATACAAGCGACATAAGGAAATCTAGAATTAATATAATATACATTTAAAATATATATCCCATTGTGATCCCACACAGATGTCCTGTAAAACGTTTAGTACCGATATTCACACGATAAAACATCGAAATATAATATTAATAACAAAATGAGCGTATTACTGAAATGTATTCATTCTAGTAGTATGAAAAGTTTAACTCAAATTTTATAATTAGGATTTATGTTTTGTCCACAAAAAATAATATGTCGACTTAGCTAACTGAAGTTAGAGTAATAGAGATAATTAAATATTTTAGGCGCTAATTTTAACGTGTCACGACATTATTCATTATGTATTCCGTTATATTAGTTATTTTATAAAGTTAAGAATAAATGTAGCTAATCAAACGACAACTAACAATAAAATAAAATAATTTGTTCTCTACTAAAGTTCACAAAAATGGAATTTGAATGAACAAAACTGCAGCTTTCAGTAAAATATTGGACATGAAATGATGAAATGATACAGTCTATTATCATCGACAATGTCGAAATGGTAAACCTATTTAGAAGTTATAGGTGGTGTATCTACAGAATTTCTCTCAAAGTAATTTGACGTTTACCTGTACGAACTTAGAGTTTCGGGAAGTAGCACCCTTTAGATGCTAACAAACAAACAATTACTTTTCAAACATAGTTAGGAAAAACGATTATTTGGGATTATAGAATATGTGTATTACCCCTTCCGCATTTGATTATTTTCTTAGCAAGATATAACGATTATGGGGAGTAATATAGAAGTATGTACCATGCTTTCATAATATCAATGCACTTACTGTTCAATGTTTTAAGTTATATATAGAATATAAAACATTTAAAATATTCTGCAATTATTATATGCGTAAAACTACTATATTAAAATGAACAATGATACAATGAACACAAATATACATATATACTATTGTTACAATATACAAACAATAATGAAACATCGTTTTTATATAGGTAGTATAAAAAGTATATACCTACTTAGATGCCGATAGTGTCGTAAATCCAGCCTATGACACTAGATACTTTAGCGTTCACGCCAGGATAATTGGGGAGGCCACAACCCCTTCCCCATGACACTAAACCAGCGAGTCGTCCTTCAACCACAACAGGACCACCACCGTCTCCCTGACAACCATCTCTTCCGCCATTCTCCAAGTCACCGGTGCAGAACATCCTTTCGGTAATAGCGTTTTGTCCGTGTGCCCTTTGACAGATTTCGTATCCTACAACTGGAACTTGTACTATACGCAGAATTTCAGGTGCTACTCCTTCCGAGGACAGGGTTCCCCATCCTGTAATAGTAGCTAGCTCGCCTACTATAATGTCTGCATTAGGTTCTGGAAGTGCAATGGCAGCAGCGGTTTGAATTGTAATGGGTTCCTTAAGCCGTAGCAACGCGAAATCGTAATCAATGGTGTCTATGTCATACTTGGGATGGATGTGCGAAGACACAATGTCAATAATTTGTCCTCCAACAGATTTTGTCTTCGATCCAGCACGTATTGACAAATGATCAAGTATTGGCCAATCGAGACATTGAGCGGCTGTTAGCGCCCAATAGGGGTGAATATAAACTGCTCCACAGTAATGTTGTGAGTAGTAAAGTAAAGCTAATTGCCATGGGTTACGTGCTATGTCGGTTTCCTCACCTCCTACAATTCTGGGGCCGACATCTATAGCGCTAAAATTTGCAGGTAATCCTGTAAAATACAGAATTAACTGTTAGATGCGTGTAGTACTATAGTAGACGTACATATATATATATATATATATATATATATATATATATATATATATATATATATATATATATATATATATATATATATATATATATATATATATATATATATATATATATATATATATATATATATATATATATATATATATATATATATATACATAATGTAATAATATATTTGTACTATGTGGATATACATTTGCCTCTTTAAAATGGTTTATTAATTATACATTATACACAAAAATTAAGGGATGTAAAAAAAGTCCTAATTTATTAGGCGATTTTAATAGGGCTATCAGCAGTTTTTGAGTAAGAAAACCATCGGAAAAAAAATTCCAACTTTTTGGTTAGCTTTCAAAAGTTTTACGGATAAAGCTTCATCAGATCATTTTATTCTCTTTAATTTAAGCGGCTAAAAGCCTTGTACGATTGTTTTTGGCTGAGTTATCGTTGTTCAAAACAAAAATGTCAGTTTCGGTTTTGATAATTAATTACTCTGTAAATAATGATCGCACAGGAAATTCAATTAGGATTATAAAAACTGCAGAAGATTCTTTCTAAGTTATAGTTATTGGTTTTTGATAAAAAAAAATCTTTGGCGCAAAAATGTTGGTTGAAAAATAAAATTCATTCTTAAATCAATTTAAGGATGAATCATTCATTCTTTATTCATTTTTTGAGCTTGAAAATATTTTTTTACCAATAATCCACATCTCTTTTATCAAGAAACGTTAATAATTGTAAGATAAAAAAATTTAAAAAAACTGTAAAAGAAAAAGTCAAAACTGACTTTTGTTTTGACCGACGATAACTCAGCGAAGAATCATCGTACAAAACTATTATACCACTCAAACTAAACGAAGTAGAATAGACCTAGAAGATCATTTTGATCAAGTCACTGAAAAAATTTATTGAAGTCCGTGGACCCTTTGAAAAGCAAGAAAAAATTTGGAAACTTTTTCTTTCAATGGTTTTCCTCTGATTACTCAAAAAGTGCCGATGATAAAAAATTATGAAGTCAACATCTGAAGACTAGAAACTTGGAGATTCAATTTGCTTTTTACATCCCTTAATTTTTGTGTCTAGTGTATATTAATAGAAACTATGTATTAAATAAAAAAACAGCTACGCGAAAATATATAAAAACTATGTTATATCATCATTATTAAACATCAAAGCCAAAATTTTGACAGAATAATTTTGAGATAATAAACTGATGAAATATATATTGCATCATAATACGTATAGAAGTAAAATTCTGATGAAATACACACATATACTTGCGGATCATCTTTAAAGTACAATTAAGAAATTTTACAGTCACTCGACTAACAGATAATCACTTACCCAACGTGACACCCAATGCTCCTAGTAGTACCACGATCTTCATCATCTTGGCAACTAGCCCTTAATGGAAGCCTGCCCCTATTTATATGGAGTAATTGTAAATTACTACAGCTATTCCACTTTGATTAAGCAATTGAAAATTTATCTATAGATAAATATGTACACACATAGAAATTGCTGTTTGGAATGGTTTACTGGGAATCATATTTTTATGTTACATACTGATAGTGACAAACAATAGACTAGGTATTGCTGGACTATTTTATTATATAACTATATAATTTTGCTGGATAATACGAGACAACAATATTGCAACTGAATCAGTTATAGTATAAAGAAAACAAGTCAATGATAACTTGGGAGCACTGATACTGTACTTACTAAAGAAAATAGATAGATTTTCTAGATCTTACTATCACACACAAAAATAATCAATTCACATTTGATGTTTTTCGAAAACCTACATATACAGACAAAACTATCCCCTTTGATTCTTGCCACCCATATTCGTATAAAATAGCTGCATATAATTCAATTTTACATAGAGTTTTTTCACTACCTTAATCAGAAACACAGATAGAAACAGAACTTACAACAATTAAAAATATAGCCTAAAACAATGGTGTCCCAACAAAAACTATTACCAAATTAATAAACAAAAAACAAAATCAGTATACTTTTAAATTAATTTATCCAAATATTAGAGAATATAAACAAATTCCTTATGCCACCATCACATATACATTGTCAACAAGAATATCAAATATTCTCAAATAATATAATATCAAAGTAGCATTGAAACCCAAACAGAGGTTATCAAATTTAGTTTATAACGCCAAAGATAAAACTAATAAATATGAAAAATCGGGAGTTTATAGGTTATATTTCTTGGAGTGCAATAGCACATATATAGCACAAACAGGACGTAAATTCATATCTACATACCTTGATCATAATAGATCCTTCAGATTACGGAAAACAGATTCTACTTTTGCTAATCATATCTTGGAGAGTGGGCATAATTTCCCAGATATTAATAATATGAAAATCCTACACTATACTGTAAAAGGTTTAAAACTTAATTGGTTAGAAGCAATAGAAATCTATAAATACAACCGTAGTGATAATTTTAGCTTGTTAAATGATCAAGTAGATATACTATATTCTCCTCTTTTTACTGTTACCCAAATTAATAAACCCCCTGTATAATACGTCTTAATAATATTCATGGAAATTCCCACAATTTGATGGTCGGGATTCCACCATTTGGAAAACACGTTTCTTATAAACCTTAACTACCTGTTTATTATCATAACACTTAGTCTCTGTATTTGGATAGTATATATTATAGGAACAGAATGTTTGTATTTTATTCTTAGTTGCATCATCGTTTGAAAATGACATAATTGTCGAAACTGCAGTCACGTTTCTGTGAAAATATAGTGGTATAAAAACGTAGTAGTTGTTTTATTCATTTCCGTTGTGAATTATGAACTACCACAGAGTAACGGCTTCCTCGATTAATTTCTTGCAAATAGATAGGGCGATGAATAGTGTTTAGTATTGAAGCAGTCGCCTATTGCCAAAGGCAAACTAACAGTTTTTGAAGTGCAGTATATATTCGTTTATACCATGTTACTGTTGAATTGTTAATAAATCAACAATTTATTATGATATAATAACAAACATATTAATATGCGAGAAACGCATGTGGTGCTGATAATATTCATTGCTGGTAGAGAGCTTTCTTGAAACTGTTGATAAAACTATTTTTGTTCTTCAGGAATATATTTAACATTTTTTGACACGTTTTAAAGTTTTTTAACATTAACAGGTACCTTCATATACTTTTTTATATGGCAGTGGTGGTCGTGTTGCATTTTTGTCTGGTTGGTTTTCAAATTTTTATGCTAAAAACATACTGCCAAAGTTTTCGAATATAAGACACATCCATTCACTGATATAAAAGGATTATGTCGGCTCTTTCCTGCATAAAATACATGTTTTATTACATACTTTTCTAACAATAGCAGTTAATTTTGAAGTTCGCCTTTTATACTCGTATACCTACGGGCAGCTCAGATGCGTACATTATTTTACGGTGAAATGAGTTTCGAGATATGTTATTGGTTTCTTAATGAGCTTATATGTTTAGAAATGCGCTATGTTTATTTATATTTTAAAGTCTAAAATGCCTTCTTGTATACATGGACTAGATTATTTCCATGATACACCAAGGTACTTCTTCGTTCATGCTTAGATACATCTCAGCAGGCCCATATCTTCTTAATATTTGGGTATACAGATTGGTATTCAAATTGTGTTTGCCAAAAACATATTAATTCAAAATCAATGAGGCCTATATGTCCGCTTTTATTAGATAATTCTCTAACAGTATTAATTTTTTTATATAATTTCGAAGGGCGTCTTTGAGGTACGAGCAACTTTGCGATTACTACATGCTTTGCGTCATCATTTAACGTATTTGGTTTTAATTCTACCATCAGTTATTTGCATGTTGATCGTATATCTACTTGTGGCTTACAAAACCTATATTCATAATTATTGTTTTGGGTTATAAGTATCAGGTTAAATATATATTACATATTTAGGGTATAAATGTTTTAGGTTACATTCGTATTTAACACCATTAGCAAAATTCGCATTTTCAGAGTAAAATATCTCATACTGTATTTTCGCGGTCAAATCAGATTCGATATGTCTTATTGGTTTTCTGCCATAATGAGTTTAGTTCTTTTGAAATTAACAGATATGTTTATTTCATTACTTGAGACTGAAACTGCTTGAAAGTACATTCTTACATACTCGAATACAATGAAAGTTTCGGATATCCGTATTATAAAAAATTATGTACGCAATTATGATGTAATAAAAGAGTTCTTATTCATTTTATAATTTCAGAATATACCCTGTCTTACCACTTTGCTATATTTATATTCATTAAATAAGTCATGCAAGCTACATTAGGAACCTTAGAATTAATGCAGGTATATCCATCATGTAAGGTGTTCAACATTATAATATGCTGTCCTTCCAATGATGCATACATAACAGCATTTAAGAGATATACAGTGCTATTCAAAAGTCCCCTCCCCCCCTCTTATCTTTGGAACGATTATACATAAACTAGTGAAATTTGGTAACTGAATATTAAGGGTTGTAAACTTCTCTACTAGTGATGATAGATGACGTCACAACGTCATTGTGACCAATAATTTTAAATGGAACCCTATGGCAAGCGACACCTCTTTTAAAAGGTATCGAAAAAACCTATTCAATGATACTAATATTGTGTCTGTTTACAGCAGTTTTGACAACTGGTTTTCAAAAACCGCAAAGCTGTGATGAATTAAATAAGTTAATAATAAAATTTAAAATTCAAGCTCCACCACTGGATAGTTGGATAGTAAATAATCTGACGTTTTTGGAAGTCTCCCCAATTTGATGTTTTTTTAGCTGTCAAAGTTTTTATACATTTAATAATTTGTGTATTGTTGATCGAACCTTTAACTGTTTTAGTACCTTGTGGTAATTTTAAAATATTTGTACATTCAATAATTTGTTAAACTGTTGTGAGCTGAACGTTTAAGTGCTTCAAGAAGAGAAATGGTACGTGTTTTAGGTGATAAAGTAGCAGCGATCCTAATACTTGGTGAAACTGGAGAAAATATTCATGTAGCAGAATGCATTTTTAATGAAAGGTTTCCCGATCGCCCAGTTTCGAGGACTTATTTGAGAGAGCTTCTTCGTAAGTTTAAAACAACGGGTAGTATTAATGATGCAAAACGATCTGGCAGACCACAAATTTCTGATGAGAAAAAAATTGATATACTGGCAGAAGTAATAGTAAATCCTACTTCTTCAACAGCTCAAGTTGCATCAACCTGTGAAGTCAGTCAAAGTACAGTGCACAGGGTGTTGAAAAAAAACAAATTTCACCCATACAAATTAAAAATGGTTCATCAACTCTCAGATGACGATCCAGACCGAAGACTGCAATTTTGTGAAAATATGGAGACTAAAATTAACCATCAGCCAGACTATGTCAAAACAATTTGTTTTAGTGATGAAAGTACTTTCTATCTAAATGGAAATGTAAATACACAAAACGTGAGATATTGGAGTGATGCAAATCCTCACATGTTTCGTGAAACACATACTCAGTATCCCGAGAAAGTCAGTGTTTGGGCAGGTATACTGGGAAACCACATCGTTGGGCCTGTTTTTTTAAATACCAACTTAACCGATGAGGTGTATCTGCAGATGTTGCAAAATGCAATAGAACCGTTAATCCTTGAAATTTTGGAAGATAATCAAGATGAATTCGACATTTTGGAAATAACATTCCAACAGGATGGTGCTCCTCCACACTATTACGGTGCAGTAAGACGGTATTTGGATGAAGAATATCCTGGTAGATGGATTGGACGACGAGGTTCAATGGAATGGCCGCCTCGATCACCGGACCTCACACCTTTAGATTTTTTTCTGTGGGGGTATCTTAAATCGAAGGTTTACGCCACTCAGCCTGACAATATTGATGTTTTGAAACAACGTATTGTTACAGAATGTGGGGCTATTTCCGCAGACACATTTGAAAAAGTACGAGAAGAGTTTCGTAATAGGATGTTTTACTGTCAGGAAGTAGATGGAGCTTACTTCGAACAATTACTATAAGTAGGTACTGATTCTTGAATCTGTAATTAAAATCATTATCCAAGTTTACTGATTACTGATTTAATCCATCAAAACTACCATAAATACAAACAATATTAGTATCATTGAATACGTTTTTTCGATACCTTTTAAAAGAGGTGTCGCTTGCCATAGGGTTCCATTTAAAATTATTGGTCAGAATGACCTTGTGACGTCATCTATGACGCATACGTCATCTATCATCACTAGTAGGGAAATCTACAACCCTTAATATTCAGTTACCAAATTTCACTAGTTTATGTATAATCGTTAAAAAGATAAGAGGGGGGGAGGGGACTTTTGAATAGCACTGTATATCCCACTGTGTGTCCGCGCATATATCCTGTCCAATTTTATACCAAATGCATGATGCACTTAATTAAACAACGAAACATAATCAGAAGAAAGAGTAATTAAATATTATTCAGTGATAATTTTGATGTTTTACTATTTTAGTTATTATTTGTTAACTTTATTTCTGCTTTCAGTATGTGAACGTAGCTAATCACATGATAGAACTAATAATAAAATAACTTATTATGTACTAAAGTTTGCTAAAATGGGGTTGGTTAACAAAACTGTAACATGCAGTAACGTATCTAACGTGAAATTAAATACTTACTTTAACAAAATCCACAGTCGATTGAAATTTTGCTGAGCATGAAATAATTCTACCTTCTTGTCATATTTAAAATATATTAATTGGGCTGTGTATCTATCTATTCTATCGATTTTATTCTAATTAGGCTGTGTATATATTTACCTCCAAGTACCTTTCAGACCATGTTCCACTTGTTATTCATCTCTACTAACTTATAATTATGGCTATTAGTATTATTTGCATTCTATGAAACGAAGAACATTACTTTTGGAATATATTCATAGGAAACGGGAAACTGACATATTTCAAGAACTATTACAAATCATTTGGAAATATAGAATATATGTATAAAGATTGTGCTTCGTTCCCTCCTCAAATTATCATGTCTACTTGAGTAACAATTTAAAAAATAAAAATGTGTTTTCTGTAACGAACGAACATTTTTTTTTTATTTTTACTTACAATGCAAAATGTACAAGTCGGGAAATTATGGGAATAGTGGGGCTAAAATTATAAGATAAGATGTGAGTATTATTGAAATGGAAAATATAAAGATTTGAGAAATGGCGAAAAGTTATCTAAGAAGAAACAGGAATTACTAAGTTAAAATATCTGGAATTATTATATATGTAAAACTACTGTATCAAAATTAATAATGAAACAATGAATAAAACTACATGTATTTTTGCTGAAATATACAAACGATAATTAAAAATATGTACTTTATTTAGTATAAAACATATATTAGATCTAATTGCTTAGATACCACTGGTGTCGTAAATCCAGCCTAAGACGGTAGATACTTTAGCATGAACACCAGGGAAATTGCGAAGTCCACAACCCTCTCCCCATGACACTAAACCGGAAAGTCGTCCGTTAATCACGACTGGGCCACCACCGTCTCCCTGACATGCATCTTGTCCGCCATTCTGCAAGTTACCAGCGCAGAACATCCTATCGGTGATAATGTTTTGTCGGTGTGCCCATTGACAGATTTCGTGATCTACAACTGAAACGTGTACCATACGTAAAATTTCAGGTATTGTTCCATTCGAAGACATGATTCCCCATCCTGAAATAGAAGCAATTTGATGTGATATAATATCTTCATTGGGTTCTGGAAGTGCGATTGCAGCAGCAGATTGAACTGTAATAGGTTCGGCAAGCCGTAGCAACGCAAAATCATAATCATTGGTTTCTCTGTCATATCCGGGATGTACGTGCAAAGACACTACGTCAATGACTTGTCCTCCTAAAGATTTGGTCGTAGATCCGGCACGAATCGATAAATGATCAACTACGGCCCCTTCTAGACAGTGAGCAGACGTTATAGCCCAATCAGGATGGATATACACTGCTCCACAGAAATGTTGTGAGTAGTAAAGTAAAGCTAGTTGCCATGGATGATGTGCTATATCAGTTGGCACACCTCCTATAATTCTAGGGCCTACATCGATCATGTTAGAATTTGCAGGTAGTCCTGTAGAATAAATAATTAACTATTATATGTGTGTTGTCCTATGCAGATGTGCAAATGTAATAGTAGTATAATTGTAATGTATAAATGCATTTGCCGTTTTAAAATTATCTATTAATTATATATTAATAAAAACCATGTATTAATTAAGAAAGCATAGACACACGGAAAGTTATAAATCGTGTTTTATATTATCGTTATTATATATGAAAATTGAAATCTTGAGAGATTGATGTTGAACTTTTGAACATGATTTGACCAAAAATATATTGTATCATCATCCGGGTAGAAACAAAGTTCTGATGAAATACACATAGTATCTTACAGATCATCTTTAATGTATAAAATTCATGAACTTTACATTCACTCGACTAACAAATGATCACTTACCCAATGTAACACCCAATACTCCTAATAGTACCACAAAATTCAACATCTTCACAGCACTTCTTTGATTGTTTGTTCCTATTTGTATGGAATAATAATAGCTTACTGTGTTGTTTTCAAGTCGACTTACCTGTTGACAATTTATCTATAGATAAATACCCTCAATACACCAACATAAATTGTTTGAAGTGTTTTATTTAAAATCCTATTTTTATTTTACATAGTGATTCTGACAAACAATAATGAATATAATTGCTTGTATTAGTAATGGATATTGGATGGGCTATTTTACTACAGCAACAGTATTATTGCACAATCCAAGATAATGATATTGCAATTAAGTTGTTTATTGTGTAATGGGATAAACCCATAATAATTCTATTTGAGAAAACATGAAAAAAGTATATCAGGTGAATGCTAAATGGTATAATTATACTATATTAACCAACGAATATAAATGGGCTGATATTATTTCGTATTCAAGTATTACTTTTATTACTAAAGACAAACTAATATTACAGGTATAGTTTTTTGAAGGGTACGCGTTTATATGAGCTTTTAATAAGTGGATGTATGCTATTGCTGAATTGCTAATGAGACAACAAAAGGTTTTAAACAATGTATTATAATATAACTATAATTATAACTTTAATTATGTTTCAAATGTAACATAAACATACATATTATTATATGAGGAACACATATTATTCTGAATAATAAACATTGCTGGTAGAGGGCCTTCTTGAAACTATTGGTATAATAATTTGAGTTTTTAAGGAATACATTTAAACCATTTTTGACACATTTTCAAGTTGTTTAGCCTTAATAGGTACCTCCAAATGTTGTCGTATTTAACAATGGTGGTCATGATGTCTCTTAATATACGAAATTTGCATACCCAGCACCTATTCATAAAGTTCCTTGCCAGTACATATTCTTATGCTTCATAAGTTTCATTATATTTCGAAACACAAAACGCAGTTGTTAATTAAGTTGCCCAGCTATGATCTCTTTCGTAGTTTCCTTAAAATAGGTAGGCCATCATTACTATTCTTTAATCTATTATTCCATCTGTACTTACAACACAACTACCATAGTGTATGTTTCTTTGAAAATGCATTAATATGTTGATTTATCTTTCAAGGCTCACAATGCCTACTTGCATACGTGGACACTATTATGTCCATTGAATACATGATGCGTGAAATTACTGTTTCGTTCTTACTTATAAACTTCGCTTCTAGACCAACACTTCTGAAAGTTGATAATTTCCAAAAGTCCATTAGGAACGTATTTTGATCAATGTTGGATATATAGATTGGTATTTAGATTGTATATGACAATATTGTATTAAATCAAAGATAATGAGGTCTACACTTTGCTTTTTTATTATATCATTCTCTAATAGAATTAATTTGTTTATACAATTTCGAACTTCGCTTGCTATACACGAGCGAATCTGTCGTTGTTATACGCTTAGCATTGTCATTTACAATAGAAAATTTCAGTTTTATTAACAGTTCTCTGCATATTGGACATACAACTACTTGTGGCTTACCAAACTTCTATTCAAAATTAACGTTAAACTATTTTAGATATTAACCTAAACTAGTTAAACTAACCAATGTTGTTAAATACTAGTTTGGTATTTAACAACATTGGCAAAATTGGAATTTACTGTCATAGCAAAACATATAATATTCTTTTTATAGCCAAGTTATAGTCAATATGTGTTACTGGTCTGTTACTATAGTGAGTTTCTTATATGCTTTAATATATTCGTTCATTTGGTCGAGACTCAAAATGTCTTCTTAGATACCCATACTCGAAAACCAGAAAAGTTTCGGATACACATGTTGTAAAAAAGTATTAGATTATAAGTTATGTGGCCATTAGATAATTACCTTAATATTTCATTTTAGTAAGAAGTATTATGTCAGTTAATCACAAACAAAAGGAGTATGAATGTCTTGAATCAATTCAAAATAAAACATTGCCTATTGGAAACTTTTATATACATAATCTTGTTAAATTCATTGGATCACAAGGACTTTGGTGAGTTTACGATCCAGGTTATTAATAAATATATGTTTTTCTGTTTTTGTTAAATCAGTTAGGTATGGTTACAGTTACTAAACAGGGACTACAGATATGACTACTGTATACGTGAAATTATAATGATGAATAATAACTATTTCATAATGATTCAACTTTTATTAAAAATATGATATTATGCATATCTTTCTCGGGCACAACTAAATGCGTTTTTTTCTCCATGTACAATTTTAGGCCCTGGCCACTTGGTTGTTTTAATTATAACAGGCTGTATAGCTAAATATTTCTTAAACAATAATATTAAATTCAGAACTAGTTTCACTCGTAAATATACGTTTATGGAGAAAAATTAGTCGGCCCCTAGAAAGTCAAAATATAATTGACTTTTTCTCAGATTTTCTACTTCAAACAGTAAGTGAGTATAAGTGGCAGGTTTTAAAATAAATCGTTATAAACTTGTTGTTTCCATAAATACTAATTATTAAGTACCTACACAGCAGATTTAAAATCATTTGATTCAATTGCTTGAAGTAATTTCCCACTTCATGTAATTAGAATTAATGAGAATTTCTGATTTTGATATATTCTAAATTTAGTTGGGTTAAGTAGTTTAAATTCTATAAAAAAATATGTCTGAAATCGACGTCTTAGGTAATATAGTAACATTATAGGTCCATTAATACCACCACACACACAAATCCATTAAAAATTTACGCCTGGCTTAAACAAATTCAAATGTAGAACCACCATCTAGGTTATGTATTATACTAAGCTTATACAATCATGTAGATTGTTCGATGATATATCATAATTCTTTTTATTGAAAAGCAATCGCGAAAAGTAAAACTTTTTCAGTTGAGTAAGCAAGGACAATCAGAGTTTTTGGATACAAATATGTTTAAACTCGTACACAATACATGTTTATAAAATTTTCTTTAAGTATTTATAAAACAGAAGTTACAGAATACAGTAAATTAATTATTTGAGAACTACTGCTTACTAACTAATGATTGTTTATAGAATGGATAAGTTATTAATCTGTTTTAATTTACGATATAACGGAAGAGCTCTTATGTATTTTACATCTTCAGAGTATACCTCGTCTTACCCCTTTGCCACACATATTTAGTAAAAGAACTGTATAAGCCACATTAGAAATTCTATAATTAATACTAGCATCTACACTATTTAATATGTTTAACATTATAATGTAGGTATGTACTAATAAGATTTCCAACATTATGATGTGTTAATAACGAATGTAATTACTTAAATGGTGAATGCATAAGAACATTTAAAAGATATATATCCTATTGTGATCCCACATAGATATTCTGGAAAACTTTTAATAATACGACAGCTACTTAATAAAATAACTAAATATAATATTAGGAACAAAATGTACTCCTGAAATGTATTCGTCCTAGTAGTACAAAAAGTTTAACTGAAATTTTATAATTAGGATTTATGTTATGCCTACAAAAATTTATATGTGAGCTTATATGACTGAAGTTAGACTAATAGCGATAATTAAACACTTTTTAGTGCTAATTTTTACGTTTTACGATATTATTTCTTATGTGTTACTTTATTTTTGTTATTTTAGAATGAATTTAGCTGATCAAACGACAAATAAAAATTAAATAATTTGTTAGTTATTAAAGTTCGGAAAGATGGAATTTAGATGAACAAAACTGACTTGAAATTTACCTACACGAACTTACAGTTTCGGGAAGTAGCATATTTTAGATGCTAATAAACAAAAAATATACCTTCTCAAATACAGCCAGGGAAAACGATTATTTCAGATTATAGATTATTTCTATCATTCATTTAGCAATATATCACGATTATGGGGAGTAATACTGAAATGTTCCATGCTCATATAATATCATTGTACTTACCGTTCAGTGTTTTAAGTTATATAGGATATCAAAACATTTAAAATATTCTACAATTATTATATGCGTAAAACTACTCTATTAAATTGAATAATGATACAGTAAACACAGATATATGTATGTACTACTGTTAAAATCTACACACAATAATGAAAACTTGTTTTTATATACTATGAAAAATATATAACTACTTAGATACCGGTAGTGTCGTAAATCCAGCCTATGACACTAGATACTTTAGCATTCACGCCAGGAGAATTGACGCCACCACAACCAACTCCCCATGACACTAAACCAGCGAGTCGTCCTTCAACCACGACAGGGCCACCACCGTCTCCCTGACAAGCATCTCTCCCGCCATTCGCCAAGTCACCGGTGCAGAACATCCTTTCGGTAATAGCGTTTTGTCCGTGTGCCCATCGACAGATTTCGTATCCTACAACTGGAACTTGTACCACACGCAGAATTTCAGGTGTTGCTCCTTCCGAAGACAAGGTTCCCCATCCTGTAATAGTAGCTAGTTCGCCTATTATAATATCTGCATTGGGTTCTGGAAGTGCAATGGGAGCAGCGGTTTGAACTGTAATGGGTTCCGCAAGCCGTAGCAACCCGAAATCGTAATCAATGGTTCGTCTGTTATACTCGGGATGGACGTACAAAGACACAATGTCAATAACTTGTCCTCCAAGAGATTTTGTTGTAGATCCGGCACGTATTGACAAATTATCAACTATTGTCTCTTCGAGACAGTGAGCGGCTGTTAGCGCCCAATTAGTATGAATATAAACTGCCCCACAGAAGTGTTGTGAATGGTAAAGTAAAGCTAGTTGCCATGGGTTACGTGCTATGTCGGTTTCCTCACCTCCTACAATTCTAGGGCCGACATCTAGAACGTTAGAATTTGCAGGTAATCCTGTAGAATACAGAATTAACTATTAGATGCGTGTAGTATTGTATTAGATGTACATATAGAATGTAATAATATATTTGTACTGCGGATATACAATTTCTTCTTTAATGGTTTATAAATTTACTGACTAGACATAAAAATTAAGGGATGTATAAAAGTTCTAAATTTTTTAGGTAATTTTTAAAGGGCTATAAATTGGAGATAAACACTCGCAGAGCAACTAAAAAAAACTAGTTTTCATATCTTGAGTTCAAAATTTTTTACCTAGTTTTTGAGTAATCATAGGAAAACTACCGGAAAGGAAATTTTAAATTTTTGCTTGCCTTTCAAAAGGTCCATGGATATCAAAAAAGTGTTTTTAGTGGTTTCATGACTTTTGGATAATTTTATTCTCTTTAACTTGAGCGGGCTAAAAGCCTTATACGATATAATTTAACGAAGAGTTTTCTGCTGACTTTTCGCTGAAAAGTCAGTAGAAAGGAGTTGTTTTAAGTTGTAGCTATTAGTTATTGATAAAAAATTTCGTTGTGAAAATGTTCATTGAAAAAGAGGTAAAAAATCGCTTAACTTGGCATAACTTTGCAAATAATGGATAAATTAGGAATGTTGACTGGTTCTCTTCAATCTCAAAGTATCCGAAAGAAGCTCTGAAAATTTCAAAGCACTGCAATTTGTTTTTTAATTATATTGGGAATGATTGAAAATCATTTTTTATTTATTTTCTAAGGTTGAAAATGTTTCCTTCAACAATAAACCCTATTTTTTATTAAAAACTTTAATTATTGTAACAACAAAAATAAAAATTTTTTCAAAAAAGAAATAGTCAAAATTGATTGCTTTACTTTGAAGGACGATAATTCAACGAAAAATCATCGGACAAGGGTATTAAACTGCTCCTATTAAAGAGAATAATAAAATTATATAGAAAAGCTTTATGATGAAATCACTATTCTATACAGAATCACTGTTATATATAAAGATTTGATTGAAGTCCGTGGACCTTTTGAAAGGCAAACAAAAATTTGGAAATTCTTTTCCCAAATTCCTATTTATGATGGTTTTCTTATTCAAAAACTGCTGATAGTAAATTTTGAACTCAGGATCAGAAAAGTAGAAACAAATCATCTAAAAATTTATGATTTTTTTACATCCCTTAATTCTTGTGCCTGGTGTATATTAGAAGAAACTATGAATTCATTAAGAAAGAGCATAGCTACACGGAAATATATAAAAGTGCTTTATATCATCTTTATTAAACATCAAAATCTTGAGAGAATTATTTTGAACTTTTGAGATGATGAAACATGTATTGCATCATAATATGTATAACAGGAAAATTCTGATGAAATACATACACGTACTTGCGGATCATCCTTAAAGTACCATTAAGAAATATTATATCCACTCGACTAATAAATAATCACTTACCCAACGTACCACCCAATACGCCTAGTAGTATAACGAACTTCAACATCTTGGCAACTCTCCCTTGATGGAAGTCTGCCCCTATTTATATGGACTAATTATAACACTACACCTTTTCCAGTTTGATTAAGCAGTTGATAATTTATCTATAGATAAATATCACACTTGTGTTTATTTTACACACATACAAATTGTGAGTGGTTTACCTGGAATCGTATTCCTGTGTTACACACTGATACTAACAAATAATAGACTATACTTAATACTTTATTAGTAATAGGTACTGCTGGACTACTTTAATACAACAGTGATATTGTTGGGTAATACAAGACAGCAAAATTGCAAGTGAATCGGTTATTGTATAAGGGGAACATATCCATAATATCTCGATTTGAGAAAACATAAAAAACATTATGTCAAGTCAATGATCATTTGTACATAATTATACTATGTTTACCAAAGGAAATATATAGAATTATGAATAGTCTTTAGTAGTGAAGTATTGCCTATTACTAAAGTCAAATTAGTAGTAAAAAATTTTTGGAAGTGCAGTTTATACTCGTTTATGCCATCTTATTTTTGAATTGTTAACAAATTAACAATTTACTATAACATAACATTAATTATTCTTGAAATACAACATAAGCATACATATTATTTGTGAGAAACACATGTGCTGATAATAATCATTGCTGGTAGAGAGTTTTCTTGAATCTGTTGGTAAAACTATTTGTACTCTTCAGGAATATATTTACTTAACAATTTGTGACATTTTTACAATTAATTCCGTAAATCCTACAAGTATATTCTTGTACTATTTCCATATTTCTAACATTATCAAATTCTTCAATATTAATCAAATTAGCGAATACCCGTTGAACTTGTGGATTTCTTTGTAATTCTTTAAAAGGCTTAACTTTTCCTTTTCTATAAAAACTATCTGTATAATCGCATCCCGTATATGAATGAAAGCTTGGCAAAGCACGACACACAATATCACCAAGTGTTGTAGCTGATTAAGTGCAATTGATAAAATTTATAACATTAGGCTTCGATCCTATTGTACTTACATATATTTCTAATGTTGCTAACATGTGTATATTTTCAAATATTATTACAAGAATGTCAGTGTCAGATGCTTTAATCATGACTTTACTATTATCTTCTAATTTTCTCAAATGATATATAATTCGAGTATCGCCCTCTTTATGATTGCATGCAAAATCTTGTTCAACAATTTTTATTATAGAATCATTTACAGTTTAATAAGAAAAAACACTGATCTTTATTTGTAATATAAACCCTTTTATTGTGCAAAAATGATACCACACTATTAAGGCACCAATATTCTGTTAGAAAAGCAAGTAAAGCTTCTTTGATTGTGATATTTTTTAAAGTTTAGGTGTATGGTATTTTTTAAAGCTTAGTATAGGGTGTACGAATTACGATTACACCTTTTTGTGTCCTTAATTGAAGGAATAAAATACTGATCAAAAATTATGTGAATTTCAGATGCTGTTGTATTGCATTTACCCTGCATTGAATTTATTTATTTATCCCTGAATACTTCTATAATAGGCCCCGATGGTGTGAGATACCGAGCCTAATGGACTGGTTGGCTCTTAGGGGATATCGAGAGTCGCAATTGGTACCTCAGGAGCACCTGGTGCAACTCCTGAGTACTTAAATCACCTTACCTCCGTGTGGGGATCTGCGAGGGTGGACCTTTATTTCCCTAGCTCCTCGTGGGACCAAAATAGAACCAGTTAATAACAAAAAATATTGGAAGACAAGGAGGCCAAAAGCGGGCCTGTACTGCGGACGCCTCCATCCTCCCAGCCAAGCAGTTGCTCCATCACCGACACCCAGGCCATACTCGGGACATTGCCCTCAATCTTTTGAGGGAAAGGGCGAGGGAAACCTGAGTAAACCGGGGGACGAAAGTGGTACAACTGCTAAAAAACGAATGAGCGGAAGCCAGCGAAGGAAGCTGGCTAAAGCTAGACGTGAGGGAGCAGCTCCTAGGAGTGTTGGCGACCTCAATGATGTTCCTGGCACGTCGAAGCGTAGGAAGGACAGTGATGAAACTCCTCCATCGGCAGGCAGGATCAATAGAAAACCGAGAGAGGAGGGCCGTGGGACTTTTCCCGCCACCAGTAGTGCTAAGATAGCTGCTTGGGGCGGGAGAGGGCTGACAGCTGCGCAGAAAGTCAATCCCCTCACGGGTAGTGGCAGTAGCGGAGTACTATCCAGACAGGCTCTTCACGCGGGAGGAATTCACCGAGTTTAGGGGCGCTTTCATCGGTACCATGAAAACGGTAACCCCTGAGAGTTGGCCGCGACTCGAGACTTCCTTCTGCAAAGGAGAAGCGTTCATCTTCATTGTCACCGATTATGGATCGAGGAAACGGTTGCTCGGTATAGTAACCACCTTAAACTGGTCGGGGCCGAAAATAAAAATGGGGACGTTGAGCTGCTCCAGAGACCGTTGAAAGCCACCGCCAGGTTTCCTTCCAAGGAAGAACCTGGGGCGATCCTTCGGAATCTGGAAACATTCAACCCTACCCTAAAAACTGCGGCGTGGCGAGTAATAAGTACGCCGCAGGAAAAGGACGGGGAAGACGGGGAACCTGCTAGCGCTGAGAACAAGAAGCTCCTGGTGCATTAGATTCCGGAGTCTCATGCCAAGGCACTCACGGCACTGAACAGGCCTTTCTGCCACCTCGGTCGGGTCACTTTTAAAGTAACCGAAAGAGGAAAGGAGGGCCAAAGCAATAAAGGAGGAGCGAGGAAGACGTAATGGCTTTGACACGACTCCAAATTACGCAGATTAACTTGCATCAAAGCAAAGGTGCCTCTGTTATTCTACAGGGGAATCAGGCGAAGATGCACACAGGGATAGCACTCATCTAATAACCTTGGGAGGTTCGGGGATCTATAGAGGGGCTGGAAAATTTTCTCTGTTACGGGAGTAGTAGTACCAACAGACCCAGAGTCGGCATCGTAGTGAAGAACATCAGTGCCACACCCCTGTCGAAATGGTCAACAGGAGATCTAATGGCGGTAACTATGATGCTTGAGAATGTAGGTAAAGTGGTCATAGCGTGAGCTCATCTACCATATGACAGCAGGGACAATCCGACACCGGAGGTGAAGGAACTTGTGGACTTCTGTCAAAAAGCCAACCTGCCTTTGCTGATGGGATGTGATGCGAACTCACACCATATGATCTGGGTAGCACGAGCACCAATAACAGAGGTATGGATCTCATGGAATATCTGGTAAGTACAGAACTGGATATTTTAAATGTGGGAAACACACCCACTTTTCATAATGCTATAAGGAAGAAGGTAATTGGCATTACCTTGGGCTCCAGACACCTGGCGGGATACATGCGGAACTGAAGAGTCTCGGATGAATCCACACTTTCGGATCACTCTGCTATTAAGTTTGATCTGGGAGTGGGGGAAGCATGAGGAGACGAAGTGGGTCCGTAACCCCAGATTCACAAACTGGGAACAGTTCAAGTCGGATATTCTAGTAACAGTTCGGGGGATCCCCTCCAGAATTAGTGAGAGGGAAGTACTGGAGGAGGCAGCCTCCCGACTGAGTAGAGGATTGAAGAAACCTATGACGGGAACTGTACACCTAAATGAGCTAGGCCGTGAGGACAGGTAAGATGGTGCAACAATAAGCTGGAAAATCTTAGATGCAAGGTAAGAAGCCTTCTCAAGGGAGCCAGAAAACGTAACAGCTGTACAACCTGGGAGGACTATAGAACTGCTAGGGATCAGTATAGGGCTGAGGTTAGGGAAGCCCAAAGAATTAGTTGGGTCTCTTTCTGTAATGAGATAAATAAGGAAGCTGAGGCAGCACGGTTGAACAAGATCCTATCTCGTAACCCGGAAGCGATTCTAGGATCGCTCAAGCTTTTTTTTGTGAGAGGGGAAATCCTACATGGACACTAGGTACATTTGGTTCAATCGTACCTAGTAGTGTCGGACTCCTACCGACTGAAACCCCTCCTTTTCCTAGGCTCAGCACCCTGGCATCCTCTTGGGGTAGATATTCTTCACGGGCACTGTGCCGGTCAACTTTATCTTCTGTTTCCCTCCTGCTGATCTCTCTCTTCTTTTTCCTTCCTAGTCATGATCTCTCTAATCATTTTTTTACATACTGTCCAGCATGTCCGATTTTCAATCATTCTATTTACCATTTCAGAGGCCTCGATCTGTCCCCCTAGGTGCATCCTTACCTCGAGACGGTATCTCTCTCACCTATGACAGTACATAACGCTACGTTCCGGATCATCTATTTCATCACAATACAAGCAGGATTTGGATTCCTGCTTGCCAATTCTTTTTGTATATGTCTTGAACGATCCGTGGCCAGTTAAGAATTGTACCATGAATACCTACACAGAAATAATTTAGTTGTTTATGTTGGCATTTAACCCATCGTTCTATGTCCGGTATTAATGTCTTCGTCCATTGGACAACCGTGGTGGTCTCGTCCCACATTGTTTGCCATCGTTCAATTGTACTGTCTCGAATAGTACTTCTTGTCCTCGTATTTCTCTCTATTGGAGTCATCTGCTCCATCTCGCTTCGCTCTTCTACTAGTAGTTCGATCGGAGGAACAGCTGTTATCACCTGAAGTGCCCTTGCGGATACCGTGCGGTATGCGCTAGCCACCCTCAGGAGAGCCTTTCTCTGCCCGGACTCTAACATTTTTCTATATCTCTCGATCCAAACAGTCTTTTCCCAGATTGATGCCCCGTAGAGGACTGTGGAGAGAAACACATCTAGGAATATTTTCCTCTTACCATACGACGGGCCTCCTATATTTGGCATAATGCGTGCCAGAGCCTGCATCCTATTAGTTGACTTTTCGATTATTGCCTTCACATGATGTCCAAAGGTACGTTGTTCATCTATCCATATGCCGAGGTACTTTACCGCCTTTGCAATCTGTATTTCGGTTCCCTTCAGCATAAACTTCAAGGAACTTCTTTTTCTTGGATCTCTTATAATCACTCGCTCAAGCTCCCTAATGGTAAATTCTCGGAATCGTATGAGGAAACCTTAGACTATATCATCAAGGTACATTTTTCGGGCTTTAGTAATAGGGGCACGTGGGACCACTAGTAATAAGAGCACATGGGACCTGGGAATAAACCGAGAGGGGGACGACAGGGAACTTGTGAAGAAGATAGTCACCGGCTAAGATGATGGGGCTTGAGGTCCTTTGATCCATATAAATCGCCGAGACCGGGCGGCATTTACTCGGTACTTCTGCAGTCCTCTGTTCGCTTATAAGGATTACCAGGGCCAGCTTGGCACCGAAGACAGGTTCCTTCGGGATACTGTCCTAATAGAGAGGCCGCTTCAAGGGAGCCAGCATGCTTATCAAGCTGGTAAATCAACAGAAACAGCTCTGGATAAGGTTGTGTCATCGATACGGGCACAACTGGACTCCGGTGGATACGTTGTCAGCACTTTCCTCTATATTGAAGGAGTCTTCAACTTTATATCCAGAGGGGTGGTTAGTAGAGCACTATGTAGATGCTACACCCCCAGAATAATTGTTGAATGGATAGACCATATGTTGGGAAACAGACAGCTTATTGTTAACAAAGGTAAGACTACCATCAAGGGCCGGGTTGACTCGGGCTGTCCTCAGGGAGGGGTATTGTCCCCCCTTCTGTGGTGCCTGATAGTAGATGAGCTGCTTGAAAGTTTAAAGGATTACCAAGTAATTAGCTATGCTGATGACTTAGTAATAATAACAAAAATTTCTTTCCTGGAGCTGATTCTTGATATAATGCTGGTAGCATTAAACAAGGTTGGAAATTGGTGCGGGGATAGGAGATTCTCGGACAATCCGTCTAAGACTGAGGTGATGGTGTTCACCAAGAAATATAAGTGGAACAAAACGTGTCCGCTGATACTTGGTGGTCAAGAACTAAGCTATAATAGAGAAGTGAAATACTTAGGAGTAATGCTGGACGGGAAACTGTCATGGGAAAAGCATCTAAGTCATATATGTTCCAAGATCACAGCAACACTTTGGCAACTGAGAAGGGCTATTAGTAAAAGCTGGGGCTTGAAACCGGAGACTATGAAATGGGTGTATGAGGCAATTATCAAACCCAGACTGACGTATGCAGCACTGGTCTGGTGGAAGACAACCTGTTTAAAGTCGGAAGCCAACCGATTTAACAAGCTAAGATGATTGATTCTAAGAAGTATAACCGGTGCCCCAAGATTAACACGATCGAAGCAATGGGGATACTGACGGAGATACAGCCTCTTGATGTCACCCTGAAAGCGGAAGCCGCAGAGGAAATGCACAGGGTGGGAAACATGAATAAGAAGGTAAGGGACCTGAATAGACCTTCAAGAGAGCTAGCTGAGGAGGGGCTCCTATTGATGCCCTCTGACAGTACGGGTGCCCACTTCCTGTTTGACAAGAAATATAAGATCATCCTCACCAGTAAAACCGACTGGATAGAGGGTCGAGCTGGATTACCGCTCAATGGAGACATTTGGTACACGAATGGAGCCAGGAGCTGGAACAGAGCGGGTGCGGGGATGTATAGATGACGCGATGGGATAGGTAAAACCTTTCCTCTGGCCAAATACACTACCGCATTCCAGGCCTAGCTAGTTGCAATTACATACGGTGTTCTGGGGGCCGATCAAAATCGGACCCAGGAGAAGGTATATATCTCCTCGGATAGCAGGGCGGCGTTGGCAGCCTTGAATTCAGCAACGAGAAAGTTGAATTTTGTCTACAATTGCTATGAAGCATTGAACCACTTGGCAGGGAAGGGACCGGTGAAATGGATATGGATACCTGTGCATAATGGCATTAAGGGAAATATAATTGCATATGACCTTGCCAGACTAGGGACCAGAGAAAACCTTTATGGACGATAACCTGCAGTGGAAATAAGTCGGAATCTGATCAGAAATCGCACCAATGGCTAAGCAAGAGACCAGTACAATAAAAGATGGAGTAACGGGTTGTCGAATAACCAAACTCTTCATCCATTACTCAGAGATTGAGAAATGATCCCAATAATTCATTAAATTCAATAGGCATAAAGCCAAAACCCTGGTGGAAATAATAACAGGCCACCATAGTAGCCTGAATGCATATAAGCACAAGATGAGGCTGACTGACAGCCCGGCCTGCAGATACTGTAGAGAAGACGAGGAAACCTCGATTAATCTTCTTTACACCTACCCCGTACTGGAGGAGAAGAAGTGCCTTATATTAGGGACCCCTATTATCCTAGAAAAGGCGAGGCTTAATGCGGAGGACGTGCCTAAATTGCTCCTTTTATGGGATAGCATTGTTGGATAATGACCCGGATATGAGGGGATCGCCAAGGGACTACCCATACGATCAGTGGCTGATGAGGCCCAAACCCATATAACATAATAATAATAACCTCTATAATAGGTTGTATTAGTAATAGCATGATACTTTAAGAAATAGAATGATTTGTGCCAAGTATTTCTTTCAGGTATAGACGTGGTACAAATTCTTTTTCTAATACAACAATGTTTAAACTTTAATTTGGTTGTAGTTTGAAGCTTAAAACAAGATTTAACGAGGCACACCACTATTTTCTTTACTCTGTAAATACTAAATTTTCAGAGTAATTCCAAGCTGTTCCGCCATTGGTATGGTTGCTGTACGAAAAATGTTCCGTAAAAAAGACATGTTCCCAAAACTTGAGAACAAATTCTATGTATCCCAGGCACACTATGATTTTTCTTGTGGCTTCTAGGAATACTAATATTTGAAAAACATTTCATCCTGTTACCTGATCGGCCAAGTTTTCTGCAGCCAGCTCTTGGACTAATCGAGATATCAATTTTATAGCAACAATTTAGATTATAGTTTAAGTGGGTATTACGTAATTGACATAGTACTGACGTAGTAGAAAGTATTGCACTTAATTACAAACAAAAATATTATGAACGACTAGCTCAAATAATATATTGCCCATTGTAAAATTGCAACTTTATTTGGTTAACTATATGCAAATTGTGACAATATTTACAAGTGTTTTATGATCTAAGTTATTAATAAACATAATATACATATGTTAATATTAACAGATACTCTAACTGAACACTATGAAATATATTAGTATTATTTAATTACATATAGTTAATCATCTTCTAGTTATAAATTAATTCGGTAGAATAGATAGGCCAAAAACAAGGGCTAAGTAACCAATATGACTACTTAATGAAAAACTGTAAGTATGAATAATAAACATTTCATAATGATTTATATAATGACTATTTATATGTTTGCCATAACTAAATGCATATTTTTTCCTCTATGATTTTTGCTAGTGGCTAGCTACTTCGTCGTTTTTATTATATCCGGCTATACTCGTATTTCTAAAACAATGATATTAGCAAGTTCAGAATTAGTTCCACTCGAGAGTGTAAATATACGTATTTGGAGCAATATTAAGAAAAAACGATATCAGTCCTGAAAAAATCAAAATACAGTAGACTTGTTTTTCTGTTTGAATTATTAAGTTAGTATAAGTGGCAGATTTTTCAATGAAATCATTGTAGAATATATTTCCACATATACTAATTTTTAAGTACCTACACAGCAGATTTAAAATCATATTATTTAGTTAAGTTGCTTGACGTAAGTTGCTTATTTATATTATAAAGTCAATAAAAAGTTCAGATTTTTTGATGAATTCTAAATTTAAAGTATTTTAAAATTCTGGAAGAATGAAATATTAAATTGGAGACAGGCGTCATTATCTTTAACGGTAGCATTATAGGTTAAACATAGGACCATATGTATCGTATGGGTTCACAAACCAATAAGTATTTACGCGTAACTTATATCATGCTCAAATGTATAACCACAACCTAGGCCACTTAACTAATTTGTGGTGGTATATAAAATCTGCGGATAAAATATTCTTTATCAATTAAAATTTCTTCCAAAACTGTGTTGTAGGTACCCTCCTCTGTACACTTCTTTATGAATAATTTTCTTTATTGAGTAGTATTGAGTATTGAGTAGCATTGAGTAGTAATTGTAGTAAAGTATCAGACGTTTTCTTGGATACCTTTGATACCTGTTGAATATTTCAAATAGAATGCGGTTAAAGTAGTTACAAGTTACACTCATAAGGCAGCAATTTTATTCCAGTATATTAATTATTCTCGTGTATTAACGTACACAATAGCAGTACACATATATTATAAAATTTTCTCTCAGTATTTATAATACAGAAATTACAAAATATAAAAATAATACTTTGGGAAGTTGTAATTCATGTACTATTGTTAAAATATACAAACATGAAAAATTGTACTTTGATTATTATAAAAAATGTACATATAACTGCTTAGATGCCGCTCGTTTCGTAAATCCAGCCTATGACACTAGATACTTTAGCGTTCACGCTAGGAGAATTGGGGCGGCCACAACCACTTCCCCATGACACCAAACCGGCGAGTCTTCCTTCAACAACGACTGGGCCACCACCGTCTCCCTGACAAGCATCTAGTCCACCATTCTGCAAGTCACCCGTGCAGAACATCCTCTCGGTAATAACGTGTTGTCGATGTGCCCATTGACAGATTTCGTATCCTACAACTGGAACTCTTACCACACGCAGAATTTCAGGCGTAACTCCTTCCGAAGACAAGGTTCCCCATCCCGAAATAGTAGCAGTTTCACCTATTATAACGTCTTGATTTGGTTCTGGAAGAGCGATGGCAGCAGCGGTTTGAACTGTAATTTGTTCGGCAAGCTGTAGCAACGCGAAATCGTAATCAACGGTTCTTCTGTTAAATTGGGGATGTGAATGGATAGAAACTACGTCAATAACTTGTCCTCCTAAAGATTTTGTCGTAGCTCCGGCACGAACCGACAAATGATCAACTACGACCCCTTCTAGGCAGTGAGCGGCTGTTAGCGCCCAACTGGGATTGATAAAAACTGCTCCACAGAAATGCTGCGAGTAGTAAAGTAAGGCTAATTGCCATGGGTTGCGTGCTATATCAGTTTCATCACCTCCTACAATTCTAGGGCCTACATCGATCACGTTAGGATTTGCAGGTAATCCTGTAGAATAACGAATTAACAATTAGATGCATGTAGGACCATGTTACATGTACGAATATAATGTAATAATACATTTGTACAGTACATTTGTAATACGGACACATATTTGCAGCTATAAAATTATTTATTAAGGGTGACCCAAAAGTAGGTAAGCCATTTTAATTGCTTCTACTTTTTTGTACTATTTTTAGAAGAAGGCAATCACATACGGGACATATTGTTCACAAATAAATCTTCAAGAAATACATTTATCGTTTGAAAAACTATTATATCGATATTATTAAATACAATATTTAAAAAATTAATGGGTTAATTACTTTTGGTCCACTCTTCATATACTAACAAAAATTATATACTAATTAAAAAATGCATAGCTACACGGAGAGATCGATATAAAACGTTTTTATATAATTTTTATTAAAAGTCAAAGTTTAAAAACGAAAATATGTAGACAAATTGTACTTTTAAAATATTGTCACCTTTAAACTTATAATATTAACGAATTTTAATATTCAAGTGGCTAACAAATAATCACTTACCCAACGTAACACCCAATACTCCTAGTAGTACCACGAACTTCAACATATTGACGGCTTTTCGTTGATGAAAGTCTATCCCTATTTATATGCAGTAATTATAGCTTGCTCCTAATTTTTCAAGACGATTATCTATTGATAGTTAATCTATAGATAAATCTCCTTAACATATTATCAAATATGTACACACAAATTATTGTTTGGAGTGGCTTACTTGGAATCGTATTTTTATGTTACATACTGATGCTGTCAAACAATAGACCATAATCTTAAATTAATTAATTAGATTAATAATCGTTATTGACTGGGATATCATTATACGGCGTATTGTTTGATACAAGAGACAATTATATTGCAATTGAATCGGTTATAATGTAATTGTGACAAGTCCATAATAAGTCGATTTAAGAAAACATGAAAAAATATTATACTGCTCATCAAGAATAGAAACAAGTCTGCGATATCGGACCGCCCACGAGGTGCATAGTAAATAGCCTGGTTTTTATTCAGTTGCGTTGAGATCTTTGCAAAGTGATGTATGTGCAATATGAATGTACACAGAGTGCAATCTGGCCGCGCGTAAAGTGCATCATTTTCCCTACGAATGCTGACTCACTTCCTTCTACGCAACATAGAAAATATCACACATGTTTTCCTATTCTTGACTAGCTTTATATAAATGATAACTTGCTAATCTTGGCAAGCTGGTTTACCTAGTAAATGGTAAACTTACTGGTAATAAACAACATTTGAAAATTTTCTTCATTTATACCGTAAGTGGTACGTATGTTTTGTTGAACTGCTGATAAATAAATAATATATTAAACAATAATTTTAATTTTTCTTGAAATACAATACAAAAATACACTACTATACTATATAATATATAAAAATACTGAAACGTATTATTCTGAATCATAATTATTGCCGGTATAGCAATATTGTAGCTTTTGATAAAACAAAATTACCGTTAACATATTTTAGATTACATTGGCATTTAAAATCGTTAGCAAAATCAGCATTTTCAGAGCAAAACATGGTCAAGTGAGATTCGACATATGTTACTAGTACTATCATAATGAGTTTGATTCTTTAAAAATGCACTAATATGTTCATTTATTTTTCAAGGCCCAAAATGGCTTCTTGCATACTCGATTATTTATTTCCATTCAAAACATGATAAACGAAGTTATTTCTTCGTTTTTTCTTAGGAATCTCCCTTCTAAACCGACGAGGAAACATATCACATATGCTTGCGACAAATATATGATACACCTTACAATTTCTGGACGATATCCAGTGTTGAGAACACGATAGCTGCCATGCAAGCATTCTCGTTTAAGGGAAATCTTTGTCAGATTTGTTACCATTATACACCCAACGAAAGGACAAGTGGTTTCAATATTATAGGCAGAACCAATATCCAATAAAAGATGGAGAGGAGTAACGGGTTGTCGAATAACCAAACTCTTCATCGAATACTCAGAGATTGAGAAATGGGCCCAAGAATTCACTAAATTGAACAGGCACAAAGCCAGAACCCTGCTGGGAATCATAACGGGCCACCATAGTAGCCTGAATGACAAGCTGAGGCTGACTGATAGCCCGGCCTGCAGATACTGTAAAGAAGACGAGGAAACCTCGATTCATCTTCTTTACACCTGCCCCGCACTGGAGGAGAAGAGGTATCTTATATTAGAGACCCCTGTTATCCTAGAGGAGGCGAGGCTTAAGGCGGGGGACGTGCCTAAATTGCTCCTTTTATGGGATAGCATTTTTGGATAATGACCCGGATAAGAGGGGATCGCCAAGGGACTACCCATGAGATCAGTGGCTGATGAGGCCCAAACCTATATAATATAATAATAATAATAATATCCTTTATACAATGTATTAAACGATCTGCTAATATATGCAGATTGCCAAGAATAGGAAAAGTGTGTTCTCTATGTCTGATTTAGAAGAAAGCGTGAAAGCCGCATTCAATTGCATCCGCAAGAGGATGCAATTTACACGTGGTCAGATCGAACTAGGTGTTCATTCACATTCAAGATATATTCATCGATATTCACTCTGAAAAGACCTCAATATGACTAAGTAGGGACGAGGCTATTTACTGAGTATGTACCTCGTGGGTGGTCCGATATCGCAGCTTTGAGACTTGTTCCGCAGATCCCTGTAACTAAGGGAATATGACCACCATGTGGTCATATTCCTCTTATTCAGTAATAAATAAAATTAATATCTATGTTTAACAGGTGTAGTTACAATTGCCAATAATAAATTAAATTCACTTACATCATGATCCGCATTATAACCCTCTACAGAGGGGTATTTTAGAGGTACTAAATCTCGAGTAAAATTTTCAAAATATTCTAAAGAGTCTAAGTAGAGTCTGAATGAGGAAGATGAGCTTAAATTATTTTCAATTTTAAATTTATTTCCAGTTTAAGATTTATTTTGCACTTTTAAGAAAGTGCGATTTCTTATCTTCACGAAATACTAGCAATTAAGTAAGTATTGATGCATTTTTGACGACGATATAATTTTATTTTTTTAATATGACTGAAATTAAATTCTCATGATTATAATCAATAATTTATATATTGAATAATAAAAATGCGTTCTTGACTAAAAATGACAAAATTAAATTACTTATTTATTTTGAAAATACACGGTATATATGTAAAATAATGCTTAACAATTAAATTTATTCAGTTAAATATAGATGATCCTAGTTGAGTTTTTGATGCGATAAAGTAAAAGTAGAGATAAAAACATTGAGATAAATATTATTAGGCAAGAATTTTTGTGTTATAATTAAAAGCGATAAAACAAATTGAATGTTATTTCAAGAGTCTACAGAAATAATCTAAATATTAATACCTTACACTAAATTACTAAAGTAGCCAACAGAAAATAATCTGATGAAAATTAATTTTTGTATTATAAGTTAACTTTTTTAATTTAATTAGAGAATGTTATATATTCTAAATCAAAATTCCTTGCCAGTCAGTCGTCTGGATTTAGAGATATTGCAAACAGATATGCTAGGACTATGACAAAATTTTGTGTTATCATATCAGACTCTGCGTTGCATGGCTATTAATTGATTACTTTTTTGAGTCACGATATGTGATTTGTTTATTATTTCTACAAACACCTGTATATTAATTGCCATAATTCATATACAGTTTTATGTAATCATCTAATTTACGATAAAAGTACATATACTATTTTATTAACTGACTTCAAAAAAAGGAGGCGGTTCTCAATTCGTCTGCACATATATATATATATATATATATATATATATATATATATATATATATATATATATATATATATATATATATATATATTTTTTTTTATGTATGCTCGGGCATAACTTTTACTTTTCCGCACTCCACTATAAGCGGAAAAGTAATGTGATCGTGTAAAGAAAAAGTGAAAAAACTAAATTATTTTTGGGTTTATTTTTCGCTTTTCGGCCTAAAAACAAAAAAAAATGGTTTTTAAAAATTTTGCTCTTTGTGTGTGTGTCGTCGTTGTCGTCGTTGTCGTCGTTGTCGTCGGAATTTATTCTTATTAGCATGATAACTCAACTAAATCGTGTCGAATAGATCGGGTATTGACTGATTATGATTGGGGACATCTCCCAGACGACACCTATTGATTTTGAGGTGGATAGCATACACCACCCCCTCCTTGGGGCTATTTGAGAAATTTTTTTTGTTAGCACGATAACTCAACTAAATCGTGTCAAATTGATCTGGTACTGACTAATTCTGATCAGGGATGTCTCCCAGACGACACCTATTGATTTTGAGGTGGATAGGACACACCTGACCCTGTCCATGGGTCATGAGAAACCACGATGGTGGACTATTTGAGACATTTGTTTTGTTAATACGATAACTCAACTAAATGTGTCGGATCGATCGGGTATTGACTAACTCTGATCGGGAACGTCTCACAGACGACACGTATTGATTTTGAGGTGGATAGGACACACCCCACCCTATCCATGGGTCATGAGAAAGCACGACGGTGGACTATTTGAGGCATCTTTGTTGTTAACACGATAACTCAACTAAGTCATGTCGGATCGATCGGGTTTTTACTGATTCGATCGGGAATGTCTCTCAGACGACACCTATTGATTTTAAAGTAGATAGAACACGCTCTACCATGTTCATGGGCCATAAAAATCAGAATGGTGGACTATTTTGAGAAATTTGTTTATTAGCACGATTCAATTAAATCGCATCGGATCGATCGGGTTTCGACTGATTCTGGTTAGGGACGTCTACCAGACGACATCTATCGATTTTGAGGTGGAAGGACACACCCCACCCTGTTCATGGGTCATGAGAAAGCACGAGGGTGAACTATTTGAAGAAAGTAAAACTGTCGCATAAAAGACATATTCTGCATTTATGTGTTGGTTTATTTTTTCTCGACCACTCAATTTCGAGATAGAGATGTAATATTGGCATTAAGGGAAATCTAATTGCTGATGACCTTGCCAGACTAGGGACCAGGGAAAACCTCTATGGACCTTTCATAGAAGTTCCCGACTTATTCCCACCTGCAGTGGGAATAAGTCGGAATCTGATCAGAGACCGCATCAATGGCTGGGCAAGTGACCAACACGATAAAAATGGAGAGGAGTAACGAGTTGTCGAGTAACCAAACTTTTCAAATACTGAGAGAATGAGAAGTGGGCCCAAGAATTCATTAAATTGAATACGCACAAAGCCAAAACCCTGGTGGTAATCATAACGAGCCACCATAGTAGCCTGAATGCATATAAGCTTAAGCTGAGGCTGACTGACAGCTGGGCCTGTAGATACTGCAGAGAAGACGAGGAAACCTTGATTCATCTTCTTTACACCTGCCCCGTACTGTAGAAGAAGAAATGCCTTATATTAAGAACCCTTTTTATCCCAGAAGAGGTGAGGCTTAAGGCGGAGGAAGTGCCTAAATGACTCCTTTTATGGGATAGCATTTTTGGATAATGACCCGGATAAGAGGGGATCGCGAAGGGACTACCCATGCGATCAGTGGTTGATGAGGCCCAAACACATATAACATAATAATAATAACCTCTATAATAGGTTGTATTAGTAATAGCATAAGACTTTGAGAAATAGAATTCTTTCTGCCAGGTATTTCTTTCAGGTATAGACGTGGTGCAAATACTTTTTCTAATACAAAAATGTTTAAACTTTAATTTGGTCGTAGTTTGAAGCTTAGAACAACATTTAAAGAGGCACACCAACATTTTTTTTACTCTGTAAGTACTAAATTTTCAGAGTAAATCCAAGCTGTTACACCATTGGTATGGTTGCTGTACGAAAAATGTTCCGTAAAAAAAACATGTTCCCAAAACTTTAGAACAAATTCTTCTATGTATCCCAGACACACTATGATTTTTCTTGTGGCTCCTAGAAATACAAACATTTGAAAAACATTTCACCTTGTTACCTGATCGGTCAGGTTTTCTGCAGCCAGCTCTTGGACTATTTGAGATATCAATTGTATAGCAACAATTTAGGTTATAGGTTAAGTGGGTATTACGTAATTAACTTAATATTGACGTAGTAGAAAATATTGCATCACTTAATTACAAACAAAAATATTATGAACGTCTAGCCCAAACAATAATTAATAATCTAGTCCATTGTAAAATTTTATTTGGCTATTTATATAAGAATTATAATACTATTTACAAGTGCTTTATTATCTAAGTTATTAATAAACATAATATAAGTTAATATTAATAGATATTCTAACTAAACACTATGAAATATATTAGTATTGTTTAATTACATATAGTTAATCATCTTCTAGTTATAAATTAATTCGGTAGAATAGATAGGCCAAAAAGACAGGGGCTATAGTAACCAATATAACTACTTAATGAAAAACTGTAAGTGTGAATAATAAACATTTCATAATGATTTATATAATGACTATTGATATTGTTGGCATAACTAAATGCATAGTTTTTCCTCGATGACTTTAGCTAGTGGCTAGCTACTTCGTCGTTTTCATTATATCCGACTATACTCGTATTTCTAAATCAATGATATTGGCAAGTTCAAAATTTGTTCCACTCGAGAATGTAAATATACATATCTGGAGCAATATTCAGAAAAAACGATATAAGTCCTGAAAAATCAAAATACAATAGATTTGTTTTTAGTTTTTCTGTTTGATTCATTAAGTGAGTATATGTGGCAGATTTTGCAATGAAATCATTGTAGAATATATTTCCACAGATACTAATTTTTAAGTACGTACACAGCAGATCTAAAATCATCTTATTTAGTTAAATTGCTTGAAGTAATTATCATTTCATATAATTAAAATCATTAAAAAGTTTTTTGACAAATTCTAAATTTAAAGTATTTTAAAATTCGGGAAGAATAAAGTATAAAATTGGGGACAGGCGTCATTATCTTCAATGGTAGCATTATAGGTTAAACATAGGGCCATATGTATCGTATGGGTTCGCAATCCATTAAGAATTTACGCCTAACTTATATCATGCATAAATGTATAACCACAACCTAGGCCACTTAACTAATTTGTGGTGGTATATAAAATTTTCGAATAATAAATATTCTTTATCTATTAAAATTCCTTCCTAAACTGTGTTGTAGGTACCCTTCTTTGTACATTTCTTGATGAATAATTTTCTTTATTGAGAAGGAATTGTGAACTTCATTTAAGTAGAGTAGGAGTACCAGAAGTTTTCTTGGATACCTTTGATACCTGTTGAATATTTCAAATAGATTGCGGTTAAAATAGTTATAAAATTAAAAAATTATGCGGTTAAAATATTATAAAATTTTCTCTCAGTATTTATAATTCAGAAATTACAAAATATAAAAAATAATACTTTGGGAAGTTGTAGTTCAGGTACTATTGTTAAAATATACAAACATGAAAAACTGTACTTTGATTATATTATAAAAAAAAATGTATAACTGCTTAGATGCCGCTCGTCTCGTAAATCCAGCCTATGACACTAGATACTTTAGCGTTCACGCTAGGAGAATTGGGGCGGCCACAACCACTTCCCCATGACACCAAACCGGCGAGTCTTCCTTCAACAACGACTGGGCCACCACCGTCTCCCTGACAAGCATCTCGTCCACCATTCTGCAAGTCACCCGTGCAGAACATCCTCTCGGTAATAACGTGTTGTCGATGTGCCCATTGACAGATTTCGTATCCTACAACTGGAACTCTTACCACGCGCAGAATTTCAGGCGTAACTCCTTCCGAAGACAAGGTTCCCCATCCCGAAATAGTAGCAGTTTCGCCTATTATAACGTCTTGATTTGGTTCTGGAAGAGCGATGGCAGCAGCGCTTTGAACTGTAATTTGCTCGGCAAGCTGTAGCAACGCGAAATCGTAATCAACTGTTCTTCTGTTAAATTGGGGATGTGAATGGATAGACACTACGTCAATAACTTGTCCTCCTAAAGATTTTGTCGTAGCTCCGGCACGAACCGACAAATGATCAACTACAACCCCTTCCAGGCAGTGAGCGGCTGTTAGAGCCCAACTGGGATTGATAAAAACTGCTCCACAGAAATGCTGCGAGTAGTAAAGTAAGGCTAATTGCCATGGGTTGCGTGCTATATCGGTTTCATCACCTCCTACAATTCTAGGGCCTACATCGATCACGTTGGGGCTGGCAGGTAATCCTGTAGAATAAAGAATTAACAGTTAGATACGTGTAGAACCATGTTAGATATACAAATATAATGTAATAATGCATTTGTACAGTACATTTGTATTGCGGACACATTTGCAGCTTTAAAATTATTTATTAAGGGTGGTCCAAAAGTAGGTAACCCATTTTAATTGCTTCTACTTTTTTGTACTATTTTTAGAAGAAGGCAATCACCTACGGGACATTATTGTTCATAAATAAATCTTCAAGAAATGTATTTTTTTATCGTTTGAAAAAATATTATATCGATCTTATTAAATACAATATTTAAAGAATAAATGGGTTAACTACTTTTGGTCCACTCTTTATATACTAATAGAAATTATATATTAATTAAGAAAAGCATAGCTGCACGGAGGAATCGATATAAAACGTTTTTATATCGATCATTTTTATTAAAAGTCGAAGTTTAAGAACGAAAATATAGAAATTGTACTTTTGAAAACTTTGTCACCTTTAAGCTGATAACAGTAACGAATTTTAATATTCAAGTGACTAACAAGTAATGACTTACCCAACGTAACACCCAATACTCCTAGTAGTACCACAAGCTTCAGCATATTGACGGCTCTTCCTTGATGAAAGTCTATCCCTATTTATATGCAGTAATTATAGCTTGCTCCTAATTTTTCAAGACGATTATCTATTGATACTTAATCTATAGATAAATCTCCTTAACATATTATCAAATACGTACACACAAATTATTGTTTGGAGTGGTTTACTTGAAATCGTATTTTTATGTTACATGCTGATGCTGTGAAACAGTAGAGCATAATCTTAAATTAATAATCGGCATTGACTGGGATATCTTTATACGGCGTTATGTTTGATACAAGAGACACTTGTATTGCAATTGAATGGGTTATAATGTAATTGTAACAAGTCCATAATAAGTCGATTTGAGAAAACATGAAAAAATATTGCACTGCTCATCAAGAATAGGAATAAATCTCAAAACTGCGATATTGGACCGCCCATGAGGTGCATAGGAAATAGCCTGGTTTTTATTCAGTTGCATTGAGATCCTCAAGATTTTGAGGTGATAGCACACACCACTCCCCCCCCCTCCCCTTGGGTCTATTTGAGAATTTTTTTTTGTAAACAATAATTTCTTATTTAAATTAAACGGAACAACAAATAAGTATTAAATTGTTGTAGAAAACATTTAAATGCAGCAGAAACAATATCATTGATATGTTCCATAAAAGTAAATTTGGCGTCAAATATTATGCCTAGGTCCTTCTAACAACCTAACAACTCAACTCGACCAATAATGTAGTCGTTAATCACATAATCATGAGAAATAAAGTTGACTTTCCTGGTAAAAGTCACTACCTTGCATTTTGATAAATTTAGGGATGAACGATGTAGCTCACACCATGACGCCATATTATTTATACATTATTGGAGATGAAAGCAATCCGAAATAATAACTGTTGGCACGATATAGCTTCAGAAAGATTATTGATAAAGAACAGGAACAGAAGAGGTCCAAAATTCGAACCGTGAGGTACACCCGATGAAGGAGAAAAATAATTAGAAGTAAAGTTTTGGTATCTGACCGTGAAACTTCTATCGGACAAATAGGACCTAAACAAGTTCAACAAGTGAATCTGAGAAACCAAAACGTCTGAGTTTAAGGAGCAAGATATTGTGATCAATCTGGTCGAACGCCTTTTGAAAATCTGTATAAATGGTGTCGACTTGTCCTCCTCTGTCCAGGATTTCGGAAACGTATTGCGAAAAATAACCAAATTTGATATAGTTGGCCTGCCTTGCATGAATCCATGTTGGTGTCATGATATATGCTGCTTAGTAGAAGCATATAGCACATTGTACAGCGCCGTCTTGAAGACCTTTGAACAATTGAACAGCAATGAGATTCCTCTGTAGTTTGACAAATCATTAATATTGCCTTTCTTAAAAATGGGACAAATGCACGCCTCCTTCCACCGCGATGGAAAGGTTGAATGTTTTAGAACGTTGTTGAATAGGATAGACAAACGCTCCGTAAGTGCATATGCACAGTCTCTAAGAATAAATCTGGGTATTCCATCAACCCCCATAGTGAAGGTGTCTTTACATCGTTTGAGACTTTGTAGAACATCTTCGTGTTCCATTCCCTGGACAGTAATTGATAATCCTAGGTTAACCTCAGGGAACCGAGCGGAGTCAGCTGGAAGAGACTGAATGACGACACTGTTGAAGTAAGCACCAAACGCATTTACAATCTCTGTGGGATCAGAAAACTCTATAAGTATAATTGTACAGCATTAGTGAGGGGATACGGGCTGATCCCTTCCTTTTATTTATAAAATTCCAAAACTTCTTTGGGTCTTGACAAAGGGACTGTTCCGCATCACTAACAAAATGCATATACACCCTGTTAATAAGACGTTTACAGCTCAAACGGTGATGTCTAAATAACTCTTGAAAATACGCCGTATTAAACTTCTTGTATTTTTTATGTACGTAAGCTTTAGTACGGAGGGAATTAATCACCTCCGTTGAAAACCAAGGCGGATAGTGAAATTGTCGAATGCATTTATAAGATGTGTATTTAGGTACCGCTATATCAAATAAGCCATATAGTTTCTCATAACATTGCGAACACATATCTTCGACATCATTTATACCTGATAGAAACGACCAGTCAGTATGACAAAGTAGTTCATACAGAAAAGGAAAGTTTGCTTTTTTTAAATTAAAAGCGTTGCTAGAACAGTTCATAGTGAAGTTTTGATTAAACATATGTGACGGAGATGAATTAAACATATTATTAAAACTAATTAACAAGACTTTGCTACAAAATTCCGTAAATGCTAACTAGTCTTTTGTTTAAATTCACAAAACTTGACATAGCAGCAGATTTAAGCCCAAAAATGGAGCTCAGGGATTTTGTACAGATGCATCTTTCAGATTACAGAGAAAGAAATTACGGTCAGCCGAGTTAAGCTCGGGGAATAAGGTGATCAATATTACATTCCTACCGATATAATTTGGGTAATGTAATGATACTTCTCGGTTAAAAAAAATCATCTTGCAGTAGTTTGAAAATAGAAGCTAAGGAGTGGCATGTAGTTATAACCATCAGCGTCGTAAAACATCGCTTCTTCTGAAAAACCAGTAGAGTTTCTGTATCCGAAAGAAGGATATAATCTTTGTAATTGATGTTGTCGTTTGGGAAAGTGCCTTTTAGTTGCCCTATATCACTGTTATAATATTTTTTTAAGATTCTATGGTTTAGAAACAAAAGCATGGATTCTCCAGATTTTGTAATTTATACAGTTAGCGTATCCCCATGCCAGAAGTATACCTCATCTAACAGGATAATTTGTGGGGATCACACATTATGATCTTCTTAAGATTAGAATTTTTTTCTTTTTAAGTTTAGTGTGTATTAGAACACCGAAGTTTCGACATAGCGTCATCGGATAGAGGTAGACCGTGATCTTATATAAATGGATGAACCTGGATTAATATTGAAAAATTCTTTAAAAAACTGACTGTTTTATTTTATGGTTATATTGGCATATCGATCGAAGTCAATCTAGATCTCTGGATTATCGAATGAAACAATAGCTTCAAACATTTGAATTATGCTACAATTAACCAAAGGAGGAGCAAAATAGAACGATGTTCTGAAACTATTAGTACATGAAAAAATCGTGCATGTATATATTTAATAATATTGTACTACGAACATAACAACAGACGAGCAAAAAGAATGACGTACGAGTACAACTACGGTACTATCTTATTACGTACAACTATGAAACTGCAGATTAGTATCATTTATTGATATCTATTATAATGAAATGACCAATTGCTTTTCGCCACAGTTTTTATATTTTTACATCGCAGTAAGAGCCAGTATTCGTCTGTTTGTCATGGAGAACATAGTCGCGGCATGAGCATAAATATGTTCGTATTTACAAGATTGTGCGTCTTTTTTTTTTTTTTTGGAAAGTATGATTTATTTTATTGTGAAGTAATTACACTAGAAAAAACTATAATTAGTAAAAAGAGAATCGTAACTAAACAATGTAACTTTATCGTTCATCAGCTGTAATGGTAATTAAAATAAAAGTTTTTCAAAACTTAAGACACACTTTAAAGCAATATTTCGTTAAATTGTCAAGATTCAGGGAAAATCAGAACCTCCTGGTAGGCTCTACAATTCGACACATATACGTAAGTATGTATTTTCGGTGATGAGCTTCATAAATTAGTATATGTTTTTGTTAATCCTTACTGATTATTTTATTTGGGTTTGAACGTTCAGAACATTAATAATCTTAATCCGATACTCGTGCTTGGACTTTGGGACATTTTTATTTAAATGTGTGAACATTTTTATTAAAGTAACTAACAACTCCTTTCGCAACTCATCATTATATGTTTGTATAGAATTATAGGAAATAGAGAACAATTTAGGATCATAAGAAATTACAATAATCCACTACATATCTAATCCACAACATATCTGAGAAAAATATACACAGTTACATTCAGTAATTAAATTCTGATTATGAAAAGACTTAGGTAAAAAAGACGAATAATACTTTAGATGTATATATGTATGATTGTGAAAAATTGGACCTTTTTATTTAAAAGTATTTTAATTAAAAACTGTATAAATGATTATAAATAAATTGAATTCACACCTAGTCACTTCAGGCTAGTTCTTCAACAGCTAGTCAACTTTTTGGCTACTGCAAAACACAGCGATAACTGCATGCCGGTTTCGACCTTATCCTGCGTCTCGTCAGTGCAGCGTAAGCGAGTATACCTTTGACAAAAAGAGACTCACATCTTATAGACGGCGTTACGTTCTACCGTAGTAGAACGCACCCAGCTTCATTTCTCGGTAGTCACGAAAATAATCCAAATCTAAATAAAGCTTAATTATTAAAGTAAAGCTTTCAGGTGGTGATTTAATTATACAAACTGCTAACAGAGGAGGTTCTTAATGCATGTGCCTTGTAAGATAAGGACTAAAACAAATTAGGCCGAAACAGCTATTTTCTCGGTTATATGCCTACGACGAGCGCTGAATTATATGGCGAAACTTGCATATATTTGAATATATATATATATATATATATATATATATATATATATATATATATATATATATATATATATATATATATATATATCCAGTGTATTCACAAGAACTTAAACATAATACGATAATAAAGGACAAATAATATACATGAAAAAAACTGTAAAACGAAAATTTCAAACGTTGTGAGTCAAGATATATTTTTAGACATTGGACCATTGTACTGTATGTATTGATCAATATTATAAGTATTCATTTAGAATATTTTTTTAGTATGTACTTAACAAGTATGAAGAACATCGTAAAGATATAATACTGAATATAGTGTTGTTAAAAATAATACATAAAAATGATAAATCGTCGTTTATTTATTAAAGAAATATATAAAATCTTATACGCCGCTTGTTTGGTAAATCCAGCCTACGACAGTAGCCACTTTGGCGTTGACACCAGGGGAGTGAGCGCGGCCACAACCGCTTCCCCATGATACCAATCCGGCCAGTTTTCCATCAACAATCACTGGGCCCCCACCGTCACCACGGCAAGAGTCCCTTCCACCTTCGTCGTAGTCCCCGGCGCAGAACATCCTATCGGTGAGGACGTTATGTCGATGTGCAAATTCGCAGTATTCGTATCCTATAATTGGAACTTGTACTAGACGCAAAATTTCAGGTGCTGCTCCCTCTGAAGAAACGGTTCCCCATCCTGTGATAGTGGCCGTTGCGCCTACAATAATATCCTGATGGGGCCCTGGAAGCGCTATTGGAGCTGAATTTTGAATAGTGATGGGTTCCTGCAGCCCAAGTAACGCAAAGTCATAATCAACGGTTCGCCTGTTAAAATCAGGATGAATGTAGATAGCCCGGACGTCAACAATTTGTCCTCCAAAGGATTTCGTGGTAGACCCAGCACGAACCGATAAGTGATCTGCTACCACGCCCTCGAGGCAGTGAGCCGCAGTTAGAGCCCAACTTGGATGAATTTCTACTGCTCCGCAGAAATGCTGAGAGTAATAGAGTAGAGCTAGTTGCCATGGGTTATGCGCTATATCGGTTTCCTGGCCTCCCACAATTCTGGGGCCTATATCTGCAACGTTAGGGCTTGCTGGCAACCCTGCAGCATTAAGAATATATTCATATCACAATTAATTAATAATATTAGATGCTTTCAGATTATCTATTAACTATTGCGCTAAGTGGCATAAATAATAATTAAAGTAATCTTATACAGACTAATACTAATTAGTGTTAGTTTCTCTATTTTTTGTTAATTTCTTCATTTTGATGGTTATGTATTAAGTTTCTTTTAGCACAGTTCGGTGTTCTAGTGAACGCTGTGTCTAATCACTAACTACTCTCAATCAGTTTTAACAAAGTTTTGTATAAACTAAATGTTAATTTAAACAAATTCTAGATACTTGGAGGAATAAAATACGTTTGAATCAACGTATAAAAGAAAGACATCTAACGCAATCTTTATATTTAGAAGAAGAGAAAAAAATAATAAAGTCAAAAGTGATTATCATTCAGATAGAGATAAAACTCTAATAGAAATATACTTATGCTCGTGAAGATAAATTTTCATTATAGAAATTTAATGAATATTATTTTCAATCGGGTGACAAATATTTACTTACCCAACGTGATACCCAATGCTGCTAATAGTACCACTAACTTCAACATCTTGAAGGCTCTTCATTGATTACTGCTTGTTCTTATTTATATGAAGTGATTGCAGTAACGCCTGTACTTTTCCAAGTCGATTTATCTAATGATATTATATCTCTAGATAAGTCTCTTCAATGCATCATCGAATGTGTACCCAGAAAACTTTTGTTTTAAGTGGTTTACTTCAAGTTACATGTTTATGTTACATATAAAAATATAACATATAAACAATTTGCACATTTAACTGCGTTAAATAATTTTCAAGAATATTATAAAAATAAATAGTTTTAAAACCTTTAAACGGACTTTTCCGCACGTAGATCTCGAAATTGAGTGGCCCAGAAAAATAAACCAACACATAAATGAAGAATATGTGTTTTATGCGACAGTTTTACTTTTTTCCAATAGTCCACCATCGTGCTTTCTCATGACCCATGGGCCGGGTGGGGTGTGTCCTATCCACTTCAAAATCAATAGAAGTCGTCTGGTAGACGTTTCTAATCAGAATCAGTCGAAACCCGATCGATATGACACGATTTAATTGAGTGATCGTGCTAACAAAAAAAAATTCTCAAATAGTCCACCATTGTGCTCTCTCACGACCCATGAACATGGTAGAGTGTGTTATATCCACCTCAAATTCAATAGGTGTCGTCTGAGATACGTCGTCTGAGGGACACGATTTAGTTGAGTAATCGTGCTAACAAGAAATTTTTAAAATGTCGACGACAACGACATACACACACAGACAATTTTTTTTTTAAAACCGTTTTCTTTTTTTGATTTTAGGCTGAAAAGCGAAAAATTGAAGTCTAGGAAAGAATTTTTTTTCCTTTTCCTTTACACGATTACATTACTATTCCGCTCTGGTACAGTTCTTCTAATATGTGGTCTTCATAAAGTTGTTAATTAAGCTGACAGCATCTGATCTCTATTCCTTGCATTCGTGTTTTAGTTGTGTAATTTGAACCTGGATAATGCACAACATGCGTATGAAAATATCTAAATGAAAGAAAAGACAACGCCATTGCTTTATAAATCTTTTTTCTTTATAATTTACCTTTATTTGCATTTATACCTAATGCTGTAGCTGTATATATTCCTTTTTTATTAAGGAGTTGAGATGCTCCTCAAATTTGATATCGGTATCAAAATAATGTCTATTGTTTATCAATGAAACCTATTTCATTTCCATAAATTTTGATATTTAGTTGCGATTTAAGATGTATTAACGTTTAATTTGTTTTCGATAAAATTATATATTACTTCCTGGTCTTCATTCATATTTTGTATACTAATTCATGATCTCTAAATGGAAACGAAATAAGCCAGTTGGCCAGTTAATAAACAGAAAACTTCTGAACATCCTCTTTCATATTGTATATTACTCATTGTTACACCACTGCATTTTTCTTAAATTTAGAAAAATTAGGGAAAATATAGAAATTTGTGTAATTTTACATAATTACTGGAAACAAATCAATTTCGATCGAAACAAAGCAACGAAAAATATATGAGAAGTAGAAGGTGAAGAAATTTTTTCACTTGTGCAGCACCACGTAAATGATTCAAGAAATTTAATGAAGGTGACATCAACCTTCAAGATCAACTACGTTCTAGTCGACCTACAAACAGTGGATTCAGAAGCTCTACGCGAAGAGGTTGCTATAAATCTATCAACTAGCACTCGTAGATTATCCCCTGAACTCGTTATTACCTAGACATCAGTAGACTGACACATTTTCGGTTTTGGCAAGGTCGACAGATGATTAGAAATTCCTCATGGTTAGTCAGGACAGGGAGGTGGTTTTGATTACCATCTCCCTGAGTCAGGCTGAGTGACGTGTTGGATCATGCCAAAACCTATTGGAAAATCCGCGTGACGATGTCTTATTTGTGGAATTGTGACTCGCGATGAAACATTCGTCTATCTGAACAACCCAGATAAACGAAATCAATGATCGAACCCGGTAAAAATGTAACAATGCCAGATCGGCTCTCAACAAAGACATTATTGTGTATTTGGTGGAATTCCGAGAAGGCAATCCACTTTGAGCTAGTTCCAAACAGTTGGGCCGTCGATAGATACTCGTTTTGTATTCAGCATGGTAACATTTATTGAGTTAAGATGGAAATACACCCAGCGTTGGTCAATCAAAAGTGAGTTCTTCTGGAGCTAGACAATGCAATGACCTCAAACCATTGATTCGACTGGCTTTTACTTCGAGGCTTAATTTCGTTAGTTACTACTATATTAATGGATATTAATAAACTATTAGATGTGTGAATTAGTAAAAGGAAAGTTTAATATTCATACAAAGAATATTAAGAAAAATCAGTATAATACACGATTTATTTCTAAAACTTCTGAGATCCCCTAAAGTAAGAAGACTGAAAGTCAAAGGTCTTTTACTTGCGTACCTTTTGTATATTATTACAAACTTTAGTCTAAATAAAGTTTATTATTATTAAAGTAAATTTTATATAACGTGTTTTTAACACATCATACGCTAAAACGTCTTTTGGAACATGCTCGGATTGTCTCACATTTTGGCTTTTAACCGTTTAATTAATTTGACTCTATGGAAAAATATTCTTAATAACTACAGCCGCTTGATCTTGTCAACCGGACATTGCCGCTGTAGATCTGCTCATACGTGAACACAGCGAGTCCGTGTATCAGCCGATCACAGTGTTTGTTAAACATCAGTTTAGTGGCGCACTGTGTATTTGGAAACGAATATTTTTGGGTTGCAATATACTAATAGGGTTGCTACTTAGGCGGAAAGTCGATTATCGCCAGAATTTCAAAGCTTACGAGTACATGGTTTAAGAGGGCGCAAAAGAATTATAGTGTTATAGGAAAGTTTGACACTGTTTTAGAAAAACATTCAGATTTTGCCCAATTGAAACAAATGTGTAGTGCCTCTGCGTTTGCAGATTCGTTACATGATTACAACGATTTTACTATTATATTACTTATAATAATAATATATAACTTATATTAGCATTACAGAATTATATATCCAATGGTCGTTCTCTTCATACATATAAGAACTGTTTTTCGTCATGGCGAGAATAGCTCGCTAAAACAACTGTAGAAACATCCCTAATGGTAAAGATGTTTAATCGAAGTAATCCAGCTGATGACGCTGTTTAGAAGGGTAAGTATTTTATTTTTAAGTGTTTATTTATTTTAGGTGATTATTTTTATTTTTATACATAGTATTATCTATTTTATTTGAATTACGAGGCCTCGAAGGTGACACTTCTAACACGCTGACGAAACGAGTGGCTCTACTAAAAACGCAATTGTTCAGATATATGCCGATGAAAACGTACAAAACAAAAAAGTTACAGCTGAAAAGGAATTAATAATCACAGCATGCAGAAAAATTGTTTATTATTTTTCTAATGTAACTTCTACAACTAATACAATATTCGTTATGACATACTCTAGTAACGTATGGTAGTAGATATAAATGTAATAAAAAAATCATTTCAGTTAATGTTTGATTTGGTATTAAAAAATCACAAAAACTATTAGATGCCGCTAGTTTCGTATATCCATGACAAAACGGTAGAAACTTTAGAATGCACACCAAACTGGTTAACTTTACCGCATCCACTTCCCCATGACACCAAACCAGCCAGCCGCCCATCAACAATAACAGGTCCTCCTCCATCTCCGCGACACGTATCGTGCTCCACATTCTGCACATCTCCAGCGCAAAACATTCTCGCGGTTATATCATTATGCCGATGTATACGTTCACAAATCTGAATAGATATAACAGGAACTTGTATAATACGCAAAAGTTCGGACGCCACTCCATCCGCGGAACGTATTCCCCATCCTGTTATGACGGCCGTGTGACCTGGAATAATATCTTGACCAGGTTCCGGAAGAGCAACGGGAGCGGCGGCTTGAACAGTAATAGGTTCGGCAAGTTGAAGTAACGCAAAATCGTAATCCATGGTTCGTATGTCAAATTCTGGATGTATATGGATACTCAAGACGTCAATAATCTGTCCTCCGAACGATTTCGTGGAAGAACCAGCGCGAACCGTTAAATGCTTTCGTTCTACCCCTTCAAGACAGTGAGCGGTAGTGAGAGCCCAATGAGGGTTAATTTCAACGGCTCCGCAGAAGTGACGGGTGGAGTAAAGTAGTGCCAGTTGCCATGGGTTATGATCAATATTAGTTTCATCGCCTCCAAAAATCCTCGGGGCGATGTCTTTGACACTAGAGTTTGTTGGTAACCCTGTAATAAAAACACAGTTCTAAATTAAGGAACTAATTGAAGTCGATCAATATAAGGACTGATTTATCGAAACCTATTGAAGTATCAGGAAGAGGCACTTTCTCAACAAAAATCAGCATGAACGTATTGAATCTACGCACTTGATTTAATAAAAATATTAAAATTGTTGCGTTTCCAGTTATACGCGAAATCACTATTCCCTTTTAATAAGATTGGTGTATTCAAAAGCTTTCTCCATACCTAAATATAAGTGTTCTTTAGATATTTGAATTTTAAGAAACTGTTTCTACATCGAGATACTCTGTAATTAACTGCATGGATAGACACATATCAAATCCTCATGTTGAAAATGTCGACTTGGCTAAATCACTTATGGCATATGCAAAAAAATATTTTGTATTAGTGTCAAATTTAACCTCCAAAACTCGGTTTTCTAATAGTGTTTTTTCTTCTTCTGATAGAAAATTTAATTGTGCTTAGATCGGTACTGGCTCTTCCTATACCTATCTTAACTCGTTTTGATGTGATAAAAGGTTTAGTTCGAAATATTTAAAATTAAATGTAAATTTTCATCCTTTCTTGGTAAACTGATTTTATTCATACAAAATATATACAGGCTGTAAGATTCACAACTATCATTATTTTAACAGTTGCTAGTTTTGACTTAAATAAACAAACACTTGTTATACAATGTACTCAACTCGACAATTTACGAGAAAAAAAATGTAAATCTAATTATGGTATAATAAATGCAGTATGGGAAAGTGAAAACTGTAAAATTTGTGGAACTTCTTAAGAAGTTAAGCCTCTCTAGAAGTTTTGAAAAAGCCATTTTGTTTGCTTAAATGGTGCCTAGGATTATTAAATATGATTGATACACCAAAATATTATCGGCGGCTTAAATCTCGAAATATCCCAACTTCGAATGTTTCCGCAACAACTCCTCTTTGTCCGCTTCGAACGCCTTTAGCCTTTAGCGCTCTTTACCTCCGAGAGGGATGAATCAGCTTGAGAGTGCTCAGAAAGTAAATAGAGGAGCAGGAAATCAATGTGAAAGGCCAATTTTATGCTGCAGGCATCGCATATTAGAGGTATATAAGAAGTTTATAGGATTTTATAACACAAAAAACATTAAAAGCGCTATTTTCGAAACCACGTTTTTTGAACTGGGTGGAAACATAACTCGAATAAATTTTCACCAATCGATTTGAAAATTTAACTGTACATTCAAAACTAAATTATCTACAGAAGTACGCATTTTTTGTGTTATATTGAACAGTTTTTTTTTTTTGTTATAAACACATATCTGATTTCTTATGATATTTAACTTTTTTTAAAAAAATGTGATTTTTTGGCAAGAAATCTATATAAAAATACTACGTAGTTCTGTTATTATCTATATAATCTATAAATTTTGTTTTTTTGTTCCAGGTCAAAAATTGCACGGGTTACATTTCCGCCCGTGAACCTTTCCGAAAAAAATAGTCAAAGGAGAAATATTACTCAAAAAGGTGACTGCAAAAAAATTTGTTTGTAGCTCATTAGTAATTTCACAAGGGACTGCTCACAGAATTGCGATTCATTTATTGAAAATGTTCCTATTTTCTTGGTCTAAAATGGCCTAACTCCTTAACTAATAAAACATTATTTCATATTCAAAATAATTTAATTTGTAGAAAATATTTTTATTGCCTTTTAAGATTTATGGAATTTGTACAGACAAATATTTATATAAAATAAAAAATATTTTTTACAAATTAAATTCTATTGAAAATAAAATATATTATTTCAGAAATTTTGCAAATTTTCACTTTATTCATAATTAGGTGATTTACTTTTTTTTCTCATAAATGTTCAGCACCTATGTTGCGTAAACTTTTTGGTTTGTTTAGGTCCAAACTATCAATTGTTAAAATTATGGCAATTATAGTTTTTACACCCTATATAGTATACGGTATAGTGGACGTAAGAAGGAAGAAGCTAACAAAACGGAGATATCTTGTGTTAAAATGAATTGTATAATAATATTTCATCTATGTATATTGGTGTGATATGGCTTAACTTATATTCTTACCACTTGACTCTAAAAAAAAACTCCGTCATTGAATGGAAACTATAGATAATAAGACAGTGATGCAAACGAATTCGGCTAACATATAATTTTTATTATGATTTAGTATAGCAATTTTTCGCGAACTTACTTTCTTCTGTGCTGATAATTATTTACTCATTATTCTATTGAATATATTAAATAAAATTCCTGAATTACTAAATCATTGTTTTTTGAAAATTGTCTATTAATCTATGTCTAATATTTAATACTTTACATTAAGTAAAACTAGCTAACATATCTATAATTCGTACTGCTCTACAGCACAAGAATTAAATTCAAATAAACAGTATCTGAAGATATGGATAAAAATTGTGAATAAATTCGTCTACTGTTGTATGCGTTGACGATATGCGAAGAAACTAAATATGTTAAATAAGTTCTTGTTATTTCTAAAAATACATCCTATTAATCTTTTCCAGATTAAATAATATTGGATATTGATCGAATGCCAACTCACCTAAGGCAAGGCCCAGTGTTGCTAGTACTACCACGAACTTCAACATCTTTATAGTAGCCTTTCCGCATATCTCCATTTATATAGTAATTCATTATAAATATATGCGTCGCCAGTGTTTGAAACTGATTTATCTTACGATAATGTTTATATAGATAAATTTCCTACCGTGTTAGTAAAAGTGTATATACAAAAACTTTTATTTGAAGTTGTTTATCCCTCTTATCGTGTTCTTGTATCTAACTAATTTTATTTTTGTATGGTGATCACATGTGTTCATGTGTTCAAATAATGTAGACTGTTAACTGTTCAAATTTTAAAGGCGCACAAAGTTACCTCAGAAACTTACATAATATAAGTCCAGCTAACTACAATAAGATAATGTACGTCTAAACTTCATTCTAGTAATTTGCTAAAGCAAAATGGGCAGTTGTCTTCAACCTCAGCATAACCCTGCAACCTTAACCATTCTTCTGGGATATTTTCTAGGCTAGATTATATGATTTTCTGTAAACTTGATGTGTATTATTAACATGAAAATGTAAAAAGTTTAAAAGAATAATATTGCCTCTATTAGAGTTTGGTTAGTCCTATTGGAATCAGTAAAATATCATCATTTAGGTACTCGTTAATAACTTATAAGTCGGAAATCGAGAAAGGAACCACCAAGCCGCCAAGCGGTTATCAAAGTAGTTCCCGAATAGCAAAGCTATTACATAATCGCTCTAGGAAACAACTACTCCTCGGGCTAAAGCTCCGCCAGGCATTGAATTATACCCAGAAGCGATCCTCGACCCCTTTCTCGTGTTTCTGAACGATCAGATAAGGTTTCAAAAAATAAAACCCGCCAAAGGTAGGATTCGACATTTGTCCCGGATCGGAACCGAACGACATACAGCTGTTTCGAACTTGTTAGTTCTCATCAGTGCCGCACACGGTACGCCGATTCAGGACAAATGCCGAATGAACTTTATGGTGTATACATCTTTGTCGATACGATCTCTGTCAGTAACTTATAAATCGGAAATCGAGAAAGGAACCACCAAGCCGCCAAGCGGTTATCAAAGTAGTTCCCGAATAGCAAAGCTATTACATAATCGCTCTAGGAAACAACTACTCCTCGGGCTAAAGCCCCGCCAGGCATTGAATTAAACCCAGAAGCGATCCTCGACCCCTTTCTCGTGTTTCTGCACGATCAGATAAGGTTTCAAAAAATAAAACCCGCCACAGGTAGGATTCGACATTTGTCCCGGATCGGAACCGAACGACATACAGCTGTTTCGAACTTGTTAGTTCTCATCAGTGCCGCACACGGTACGCCGATTCCTTATCTTAAGAATTTTTGGAAAAAACTCAAAATGACACAGTTAATTGCTAATACCGCCCCAGTTGAAAGTGATATGTTAGTAAATATTTTTTTCTGTATTTGTCTAATGTGTTTTCAATCTCATAATAGTAATTACAAGCATCCGTCTGAACAGAATAAACTACTGGAGATGGGAAAAGTTTTTGAAAATTTGTTAAATAAGAGAAACTTATTTTGTTTGTGGTATTTAAAAAAATAAGTAAAGCGGTCTTAAACGTTCAAAACTTTCTAAAAATATGCCTGCTTGTTGTGCTTTCTCTTGAGGTATCACTGATACAGATCTCCCGCCAATTCTCAGAGTTTGGGTATAAAAAATAAATACAGGGTGCGCTCAGAACAAATGCTTCTAAGCTGCTGCTATCTGACCTTACCAGGCAGCACCGTAACCGGAATGCTCACTCACGATACCAACAAAGCCGTGTATATTTAGTTAAGTTGAAGACTGTCCGTGTGATTGGACGCATTTTCTAAGTATTTTGCTCTACCTGTCTGCAGTTCAACAAGAAGTTCAACACGTCAAATGCCTTCACGTGTTAAACTGCGCTCTCTTTAGACGATTCTATTGTGAAAATGCGTATTTTTACTGATGAAGATTTCCTCTTTTACTGATCAGAGTATATTACAACACGTTTCATTGGCTTTCTGAAACTGAAAGCCCCCATCTCCCGAAGCCTGCAATCAATCTTGGAGGACATTCTGTGGAAAACGAGGAGGAAATCATACAAGAATTTGTAGTTAATCATGCTACAAGCATCAGAGTAGTATCATCAGAGTGAAAACCTTGGTGTAACGACGTAGAAGGTGTGGACTTACCATACATCGTGAAGAGAAATACCCTTTCACTGCACAGGGGTGCAGAGTTTGGAAGACAGATATCTCACAGGAAGAATTCAGTTCTGCCGATTTTTGCTAAGCGATGATATTGAGGACGCGTAGTTCCTGAAAAATATCTTGTAGACCGATGAATTAAAACTCACCAAAAAAGGAATAGCAAATTTTCACAACCTCCGTGAATGAACCGACAGTGACGACAATCCGAAATGGAAGAAGCAGGAATCCGCATTTCACAGGAAACTTTCTGTTAATGTATGGATCGGAATTACCCAATATATATATATATATATATATATATATATATATATATATATATATATATATATATATATATATATATATATATATATATATATATATATATATATATATATATATATATATATATATATATATATATATATATATATATATATATATATATATATATATATATATATATATATATATATATATATATATATATATATATATATATATATATATATATATATATATATATATATATATATATATAGACATTCATTGAGCCTCAATAAATTTTTCAGGCAGTTCACTCCAGAAAATATTCTACTTCTTAATACCAATAGCATATAATGCCTCAGTCTGCTTAAAAATTAGAAATTAAAATATTTCACTGAGTTTTTTCCAATTATTATAATATTAAATTAGTAATATATTTATGTTTTGGCACATTTAAAAAGAGTTAATTTTTATGAATACATTTTGTAAAGAACAAAATTTTATATCTTTTTCCGTTAAAAAATTATAAGCGAATTTGTAAAAGAAAATATTATCAAAAATTCACAATCGTCACGATTTAAACAAGTAGCCATTGAAAACACATAGCAAAGTCGCATCTGTCAATAATTAATCTAATGGTTGACAAATATTGTTTTGTTATCATTTGACTGAAAAATGTTCGCAACGAAAAAGTCGATATGTTATTAGTTTATGGGGAATCTCAAAAGAACCCTAGAAGAGCAGATCAGTAATGCGCCCAAAGATCCCGAACGACTTATGCCAAGCTTAAAAATATTTGCAAGATCGGAACGCAATTAAGGTGCAAAACGAGGCATTTTCATAATAAAATGCCTCGAAAGGGAAGATAATTGTTAAAATGGCCAATTCTGACAATAGTGTGGTCACTGTTTTGCAGTATTTTGAAGATCATCCAAGGAACTCTATTCGTCAGGCTTGTCGTGTGTTGAATTTAAAATATAGTTCGGTGCGAAAAATTTTGGAAGAAAATAGTTATCATGATTATAAAATTCATAACTTAGAACACTTGTCAGATTAACATCAACAACGAAGAATTAATTATGTTACCAAGTGATAGTAAACTTAGAGATCAATGACAGTCGGTTTTTTCAGCATGTGCTGTAGACGAACGAAGAGCGTTTTGTTAGTAATGGTAAGCCCAATAAAGAAAATTAACATTTTTGGGCTACTGAAAATTCATATTTTGTCAATCCGATTGAAAACCAAAGACATTTCGGAATTAACGTTTGGTGTGGTATTTATTAATGGGAATTTGATTGTTCCATATTTTTACGAAGGAATTTTAAATAGTGAGCGATATTTGCAATTTCTTCAAGAACAGCTTCCTGTGCTTTTAGAAAATGTATCATTACAGCTGCGAGCAAACATGTGTTTCCAGCATGATGAAGCTTCACCGCATAAAGCAAGAATTGTCCAAAAATACTTAAACAAAACTTACGGAAAATTGGATAGGTGTAAATGGATCGATACAGTGGGCACCTAAATCATCGGACTTAACTCCATTAGACTTCTTCTTATGGGGAACTTTGAAAAATAAAGTTTACAGAACAGCATCTGTTAAGTTGGAACGTTTAAAAGAAAAATCAGAAATATTTGCGATGAACTATCCAGAGAAATGTTTCGTAAGGCTTCAGTGAGAGAAGTCAGGCGGAAATTGGATAAGTGTTTAGAAGTAGGAGATGGTCACATTGAAAATTTGCTGTAGTGATTACCCACATACTTTATTTCTTTCTGTGGTAATAGTTTAAACATATTATGTGTTTTGTAATGTCAAATTAATAAATAATACTAATTAATAATGTTTAATTATTGACAGATGAGACTTTGGCCATTTGTCTTCAAAGGCTGTTTGTTTAAATCGTGACGATTGCGAACTTTTTTTTACAAATTTGCTTATAATATTTTAACGGAAAAAGACAGAAACTTTTTTTCTTTACAAAATTTATTTAGAAGAATTAGATCTTTTCAGATATGCCAAAATATAGGTATGTTTCTGGGAGAGAAAATTCTATGACGTCATTACTTCAGTTTCCAAACATGGACAAATATGTAAATTCAGCATAAAATGGACCTTACTCAATCCCATTTAAGAATATCTTTTTAAAATTTTTCTATCGTTTTTCCTTTTCTTATAATAGAGCTAAGACATCGAATTTCGCACACCCTGTACGGTGGGTTAAGAATGTATTGGCCCCACCCCACTTTTCCTTAAATCTCAAAAATATAAAGGTGAATTGTTTGATACTAAGTTTATTTGAAAATTAGCATTTAACTATTAAATTTTGGCGGCAATAAATTTAGCGAATTAAAGATAATATAATAATAATAAATTGAAGTTCATGGGTCAAAAAGGTATTGGCACAGCAAACATTTTTATTTAAACAAGCTCTTTATTGTTAAAAATTATTTACACTTTAATATTTTGTTACCAAACCACTTGCATCAATTACGTATTAAATTCTTGTAATTCGTTTGCAGCTGATGTTACAAAGAAGTTTTGTTTTTTAGGACCTTCAAGTCCAGCAAGTCCCAAAAATGGGATTTATATCCGAAGACTGGGATAGAGTCTTGATTTGTCTACGAACATTATAAAGCAACCATTCCTTTGTTTTATTGGTTGTGTGCTTCAGATCATTACTCTACTGAAAGATAAATGTTTCTCTGGTGCACATCTTTGAGCACTGCTGTTCGAGTTATAGCGGAAATTATTAACATACTTGTCTACATTTATAATCACTGTCGCCACTGCCACACGCCTCTAACTACTTTTCCTTCTTTACTAAATTTCATGTAACAATCTTACCTAAAGTTACACCTAATATAGCGAGGACTACCACTAACTTGAACATCTTGATAACAACCCTGGGTTTGTTTACGCAGACCCCTATTTTTATATGAAGTCATTACAGTTACGTCGTTACGTTTTCAAATTGATTTATCTTATGATAATTTTTGTGTAGAAAATTCTTCTTAATGTAAATACTAATAACACATACACGTTTATTTTAAATTTGAGTACTTTTATGCATTTTTGATCTACATAATAAAATATTGTTTGCCAATTATTATAATAATGATAAGAATCACAAGCGCTTGTTTTGTTAAAAGGCGCTTGAATTCCTATTAATTTGTATGTCATTTGATGTATTAAAAATATTTCAAGGAATTCTTTGTAGAGATATGCGAGTTACTGCCTTCGTGTTTCACTTTGATGACTGTCTATCAAGATAAACACATTATGCGAAGGAAAATCAGAAAGTTTTAATTAAAATTTATAAATGGGGGTAACAGCTTTACAAATAAAGGAATGACCTGATTTTACTTTTTTAGAATTACATTCCAGAGACTACCAATATTTTGATAAGGCGTTTCTACGACAATTTTAAAGATATGAATAAAAAAATAAAACATGCAGAAGTTCAACGAACACTAAAAACAGCCTATAGGGCTTTTAATACTCTGTGTTTTTTTCACATCAATTGACTGATTTTTTAAGGGGAAGAATCTTAAATATGTTAATTTGAAAAGAGTAAACCTACACAAATTTTTTTACAAAAAAAAATTAAGCTTACTTCCTAATATTTCCTCAACATACTGCTTAGGTACTACTTACTTTTTTAATAAGGATGTTTGATCAATTATTACTATATCAAAAAATAAAACCCGCCACAGGTAGGATTCGACATTTGTCCCGGATCGGAAACGAACGACATACAGCTGTTTCGAACTTATTAGTTCTCATCAGTGCCGTACACGATACGTCGATTCAGGACAAATGCCGAATGAACTTTATGGCGTATATATCTTTATCGATACGATCTCTGTCAGTAACATATAAGTCGGAAATCGAGAAAGGCACCACCAAACCGCCAAGCGGTTATCAAGCGGTTATCGGTTCTGGGTATAATTCAATGCCTGCCGGGGCTTTAGCCCGAGGAGTAGTTGTTTCCTAGAGTGATTATGTAATAGCTTTGCTATTCGTTAACTACTTTGATAACCGCTTGGCGGTTTGGTGGTTCCTTTCTCGATTTCCGGGTTATATGTTACTGAATTATTACTGTATTCTAAAAACACTAGTGTACAATGCTTTTGTATTTGAAATGAAAAGTATGTACCCTTTATAATTCTAGTGGGGAAAAAGCCATTACGTTACATTCTTGAAATACAACAAAGGTACAGAATAAGTATGAAGATTACAAATGGACAACTCAGGTCTCTCTTGTAAATTTTTGAGTTTGCCAACTACTATTCATGCAATGGACCAAAAGTAGTCACTTAGCATATCTTGATCCTAGTATTGTTGATAATTTTATTCAAATTTTCTTAAATCCTGATAAAAGTGCTTACTGTGCATGTCACTTCAGCTTTCCAATATTTTAGAGAAGAAGTCCCTATGCGAGTACAGAGTTTGCAGAATTATTACTTTTCCGCAATCCACTATAAGCGGAAAAGTAATGTAATCGTGTAAAAAGTGAAAAAACAAAATATTTTTTTGGGTTTATTTTTCGTTTTTTGACCTAAAAACCAAAGAAAAATGGTTTTTAAAAAATGTTTGCTGTGTGTTGTTATTGTTGTCGTCGGAATTTATTCTTGTTAGCACGATATCTCAACTAAATCGTGTCGGATCGACCGGGTTTTGACTGATTCTGATCCAGGACATCTCCCAGATGACACTTATTGATTTTGAGGTGGATAGAACACACTCTACCATGTACATGGGTCATGAGAAAGTACAATGGTGGACTATTTGAGAATTTTTTTTTGTTAGCACGATCACTCAATTAAATCGTGTCGGATCGATTGGGCTTCGATTGACTCTGATTAGGGACATCTACTAGACGACATTTACTGATTTTGAGATGGATAGGACACACCCCACCCTGTCCATGTGTCATGAGAAATTACGATGGTGGACTATTTGAAAAAAGTAAAACTGTCGCATAAAACACATATTCTGCATTTATGTGTTGGTTTATTTTTTCTCGGCCACTCAATTTCGAGATAGAAATGTTCTACGTGCGGAAAAGTTCATTTTAAGGTCTTAAAATTGTTTATTTAAATTGCAGTATTAAGGACTTCTGGAATCAAGCTCAAAATTACACAGTTAATTACTAATGCTGTCCGTGTTAAAAGTGATATGTTAGTAACTTATTATTTTTGTGTTTGTTCAATGTGTATTCAATATAATGAAAGTAAATACAAGCGCCTGTGTCAACAGAATAAAATATTGGAGTATGGTAAGTTTTAGAAAATCTGTTAAGAGAGATTTGTTCCGTTTGTGGCCATTAAAAAATAACTAAAACAGCCTTAAATGTTCAAACATTTTTAAAAATACGCCTGCTTGTTGCTGTTTCTCTTGAGATATCACTCAAGCAAATCTCTCGCCAATTATCAGAATTGGGGTATAAAATAAGTACAAATACAGGGAGCGCGCCGAACGAATACTGCCGTTCACCTGAGTTTACCAGATAGCCCCACACTGTAACTGGAATGCTCAATCAAGAGACCAACAAAGCCGTGTTTCATTAGTGTACCAAATACATATATGTATATATATATATATATATATATATATATATATATATATATATATATATATATATATATATATATATATATATATATATACAGGTATATATACAGGGTGACCCACGAAGATTTGGCCAGTCGATATCTCGAAATCTATTTGAACAATGATTTTGAAAATTTTCGATGTTAAGCAACCGAAAGCATTGCCCATTTTTGGCATAAAATGACTTTATTTCACCTACACATTTCCGGTCACGTGACATAAAACTTAAAAATTTTAAGTGAGATGCCCTGTATGTTATTACAATTTTGTGATGGTCGTCTAATGCCAATCCAATGATACCATGCTTGTCAAGTTTTTGCGGAACTACAGTAATGATAAACAACTGCTCATGAACGTTTCTTTATTTTTATTAAAAATAACGTAGGTAGCTTAGAAACAAAAAAGTTGTCCTAGCAACAGAAATACATCACCAGTTGTCGAGAGCTATCAGGCAGTATTAGTAGATTTTGTGATTGTAAAAATAGTAATAAAATGACACGCTTTTACATTTTACTTACGACGAGTACGTTTGTATGCTACTGATCTATGGAGAATGTGGAAAATATAGCAGACGTGCTAGAGATCTGTATAATTATCGTTTTCCCGACCGAACAGCTCGTGGAACAATCATTAAGACGTGGTTCTTTTCCTAGTGAAAGACGGAAAACTCCTCGCAGAAAGCCTATTCAGACAGAGGATACCATAATTAATATTCTGACGTTTCTTCAAGTAAATCCCGATATCTCAACGCGGTATCTTCAGCAAAAATTAGGAGTAATTTGAACTAAAATCCAGAGAGTAATAAAAGATCATAAACATCATCCTTTCAAAGTACATTTAACGCAAGGTTTAACCCCTGAGGATCCTGAAAGAATACTTAATTTTTTTGCTGAAATGTCAGTGAATGTCGCAGATGACCCTTTCTTTTTAAATAAAATATTGTGGAGTGATGAATAGTACTGTTAATATATACAACTGTTACTACTGGTCGGCTGAGTATCCAAAATGGATGCGAGAAACCAATTTCCAGACAACATGGGGCGTAAATGTTTGGTGCGGTTTATTCAACGGCCACTTAATTGGGCCATATTTCCATCAAGAAATGTTGAGCGGCGAAACTATTTAAATTTTCTCCAGGATATGCATCTCCATTTACTTGAATGTATTCCCTTAAACGAAAAAAGACGATGTGGTGGCAGCAGGATGATGCACTTTGCCCAGCAAGATAGGACATATCTTGATGCTACTTTTCCTGAAAGATGGATTGGCGCAATGGTACAATATCTTGGCCGGCTCGCTCTCCAGATATAACACGTTTAGATTTCTTTCTATGGGGATAATTAAAAGGTTTAGTTTACAATACACAGCCTAAAAATTTAGACGATTTGAAAAACGAAATCAGAGCATTAACTGTAATAATTTTTATAATTATTGTATTTAGCTGTGTAATTATTTATCTTCTTTAATAGTTTAAAAAATCAATCCGTTCAATTAACAGCTTAGATTATCGCTGTTTTATATAAACGTGCTAATAAATGTGGCGTCGTTGGATTGGTTTTAGATAGGCCATTACAAAATTGTAATAACATACAGGGTGTCTTATTTAAAATTTTGAAGTTGATATCACGTGACCGAAAATGTGCAGGTGAAATAAAGTCCTTTTATGCCAAAACTGGGCAACGCTTTCTACTGTTTAACATCGCCAATTTTAAAAATTATTGCTCAAATAGGTTTCGAGATATTGACTGGCCAAAACTTCGTGGACCACCTGGTATATATATATATATATATATATATATATATATATATATATATATATATATAATATTTTTAGTACGACCACTTGTCACATTACATCTAAATTATGCAAACAAAAATCCGTTTTATGTTCCAATATTCTGTTTTCGATTCTCTCATGTGAATAGTTGTTCTTTATATGTAACAAGTCCTTTTTGATATCTTATATTAATATAAATAAAGCTTACTGTGTTGATAGATAAGTAATATGTTATTTGGATGAGACCGATATGGTGAAATAATGGTAAGAATTTATATTAAACATCAGACTTTATTTAATGAAAACAGAAAATGCATACATTGTTAGATGCCAGTCGTGTCGTATATCCATCCTAAGGCGGAAGCCACTTTAGCATGTACGCCAAGAGAATTAGCTCTGCCACACTCGCTTCCCCATGACACTAGACCGGCCAACCGACCTTCAACAATAACTGGTCCTCCTCCATCGCCGAAACAGGTATCTACTTCGCCATATAGGAGCTCCCCGGCACAGAACATTCGCCGGGTAATTTCACTATGTCGATGTACTCGTTCGCAGACTTCATGACTTACGACGGGGACTTCTATTTCACGTAGTATTTCAGCCCCCAGTCCATCCGCATTTTGTAGTCCCCATCCTGTTATAGTAGCAGTTTGGCCTGGAATGACATCCTCGCCAGGTTCCGGAAGAGCAACGGGAGAGGAGGTTTGAATGGTAATTGGTTCGGCAAGTTGGAGTAGCGCGAAATCATAATCAACAGTTCGCCTATCAAAGTCTGGGTGTTCATATATAGCCAAGATATCAATAATTTGCCCTCCAAACGATTTAGTGGTAGAGCCAGCGCGAATCGTTAAGTGGCGTCGTTCTACTCCTTCGATGCAGTGAGCAGTAGTGAGAGCCCAGTTGGGGTTAATTTCAACGGCTCCACAGAAGTGTCGTGAAGTGTAAAGTAGGGCCAATTGCCATGGGTTATGTTCAATGTCAGTCTCATGACCTCCTAAAAGTCTAGGAGTGAGGTCTTTAACGCTAGAGTTTGCCGGTAACCCTATAACACAATAAATACGATTACTCGTAAATCATATATTTTAAAAAAATATGTATATGTTATAAAGTACCCATTAAATAAATATATCGCTTTTTATCACTTTCATCACTTTCATCACTGTCACATACCTCTAACTACTTTTCTATCACCTCGATATGCTAGTATAAGAAATAAGTAGTTAGAAATATTTAATAAATTTCTAATTACTTTTACTAAATTTCCGGTAACAAACTTACCTAAAGTTACACCTAATACTGCGAGTACTACTACGAACTTGAACATCTTGATAACAAGCCTGGTGCTGTTTACGCAGAGCTCTATTTATATGAAGTCATTACGGCTACGTCGTTACTCTTCAAAATCGATTTATCTTACGATAATTTTTGTGTAGATAAATCTTCTTAATGTAAACACTAATAACACTTTTGTTTAAATATGAGTACTCTTATGCATTTTTGATCTATCTTGTTTGCTAATTATTAGAATAATGATAAGAATCACAAGACCTTGTTTTGTTAAAAGGTGCTTGGATACCCATTAATATTTTTTTGTGTTGTTTGATGTACAAAAAAATTGAAATAGATTTTTTGTAGAGATATGGGAATTACTGCCTTTGTGTTTCACTTTGATGACAGTCGGTCAAAATCAAAGAAATTATGCGAAGGAAAATTAAAGGTTTTTGATTACGATTTATAATTGGATGTAACAGCTTTACAAAATAAGGGAATAGAGTGAGTTTACTTTTCTATAATCCAGAGACTACAAATTTTTTATAAAGCGTTTCTACGACAATTTTAAAAATATAAAAAAATAAAATATGGAAAGTTCAACGAACACGAAAAAATGCCTACAGGGTTGTTAATACCCTGTATGTCTTTCTTCACATCAATTGACTAATTCTCTTAAGGAGAAGAGTCTTATGTGAATTTGAAAGGAATAAACCTACACTACACTTTTTTACAGGAAAAATTTAAGTTTGTTTCTTTATATTTGCTCAATATACCACTTTACTTTTTTAATAAGAATGTTTGACCAATTATTACTCTATTCTAAAAACAGTGGCTTTATATTTGTCCTTGAAATGAAGGGTATAATATATTTTATAGTTATAGTGTAGGAAAAAGCCATCAAGGTACATATGACAAAGGTATAGAATAAGTATAAAAATTAAAATTGAACAACTTAGGTCTTTTCTTGTAAATTTTTGAGTCTGCCAACTATTATTGATAGAATGAACTAATAGTAGTCACTTAGCATTACAGGAAAAATTTAAGTTTGTTTCTTTATATTTGCTCAAAATACCACTTTATTTTTTTAATAAGAATGTTTGACCAATTATTACTCTATTCTAAAAACAGTGGCTTTATATTTGTCCTTGAAATGAAGGGTATAATATCTTTTATAGTTATAGTGTGGAAAAAAGCCATCAAGGTACATACGACAAAGGTACAGAATAAGTATAAAAATTAAAATTGAAAAACTTAGATCTTTTCTTGTAAGTTTTTGAGTCTGCCAACTATTATTGATAGAATGAACCAACAGTAGTCACTTAGCATATTTTGATTCTAGTATCGTTGATAAAATTATTCGAATCTCCTTAAATTCTGATAAAAACGTTTACTGTGCATGTCGCTCATCTCATCCAAAATTGCGTAGAAGAAGTCGCGAAGCGAGTACAGAAAATTAATTTTTAAGAATGTCTGTTCATAATTATGTACTACATTGGCAATCCATGGTTTGTAATTTTCGTTTTTTTTTGTTTCCTAGAAACTTTCTACGGGTAAATCCAATGAGGAAATAATTTCAAACGGTTTTTTTAATATTGCAAGGACAATTTTCAAACTCTTTATCTTTCATTTTTCTTTAGTTTTAGGACCGACAAATATGCCGTCTTTACGTATTGCCTCAGACTAGGGAAACAATGCATAAATCCTTGAAAACAATATCAAAGTTGACAGATCTATTTTCCACTGCAGATTATAGGCTCAGTATTTTTCTATAACCTTAACAAGATATGTGGGGGCCCATTTGCTGCCGAGTGAATGAAAACTTAAAATAATGGAATAGGCTTCTTGCACTGACTCAGTCATAGGACATCGTTTCTTAGAAAAAATATTTCGCCAGCCAACTAACCCAGTTGAACACAACCAAGCAGGATGCACTTTACATAATATCTCTGATATTTTAAAGCAGAGAAACTTATTTAAAATTTTATTAAAAACTTATTTATTGATTTCGACGAATCAATTCAAAAGCAACTTTGTGGATAATGGACACTAACAACTGCTAATATTGATTGCGTTGTCTGGGAATTATGCAGGACTGTTAAAGTTCCATTTCTTAATTACTTATTAATTACATTGTTTATTTTGGATGTACATATAAACCTTTTTCATCATTAATTAATTATTGATGAAACAAAAAGAATTTTTTTTGTGATTATTTTACCACTAGAATCAGTTGAGTATCATCATTTAAGCACTCCTTAATGTCACACAATGACCTGAGTCCTGTAGGTAAGTCTACATTGCCCAGAATAATTGTTAAACATTGGAATAAGGATATGCGATTCCAACTTTTCAATAGTTAATAATTGAAATACTAATATACTAATCTACCTTTATTTGCCTGTCTGTAGTACTTATAAAAGGTGTTAGGAAGGTAAGTGCAAGGCCTTAAGGGGATTCTAACTTATGGCATTTAGAATATTTTAAGCTATATATACCTTATTGCTAGTACAAAGTTTCATGTTTTTTTTTCAGTTTAAAGGGTTTTCGGAAACACTCAAAATCACAGTTAGTTGCTAATACTGCGGAGTTAAAAGTGATATATTAGTAAATTAGTATTTTTGTGTTTGTTTAACGTGCGGAACTATAAGCGTTTGTGTGAATAGAATAAAATACTGGACATGATAAGTTTTTGAAAATTTATTGTGAAAAGTGTTTCGTTTGTGGTAAACATTTTTAAAAATATGTCTATTTGTTGTCCTTTCTCTTGAGATACCATGCAGATTTCTCATGCTTTCTCAGAATTGGAGATAAAAGACAAAGACATAAGCGGGTTTTACACTTGGGCGCTTTCTTGCCGGAAAAGGCCGCAAACGGGAAAGAGCGCGGGAAAGAATGTCTGTGTAAATGCGACGTTTGGAGTGGAGGATTGCGTGCGCTCCGACTAGCACGCAATCCCACGTGCCTAGAGTTAGTAGTCTAAATGGTGGAGGCGCAAGCTCACACTCCTTTGACCTGTTGCGCTCCCTTGTGTCATTTTTGTTCGTTGTGTTTTCTTAAATGTTTTCTTTGCTTACCGTGTGCTTCGTTTTCGGGAAAATGAATGTTCGACTGTGGTCGAAAGAGTTAATATCCGATTTTCCAAGCTTGTATAAATCATTTCCATGCCTGTGGAAATGCAAAAGCGACGAGTATAAAAATAAAAATCTTCGCGATACCGCATTGAAATCTCTGATTGATTTATGCAAAACGCGTGGATTCGCTGAAGCAAATAGGGATTTCGTATCTAAAAAAATACAAAGCCTTCGTGGCTCATTTCGAAAACTGTGCCATGCCACCTAAAACTGTTGGTCTGACGACCACTCCACGCTCCAGGGATTGCGTGCGGCATTCCTCTTTACACATGCGTTCTTTCTGTCGCGCCATCAAGTAGAAACGCTTTCGTCTGGGAAAGCGTGTCCTCCCTCTTTTTAGCCCCAAATATTTCCTACACGATTACTCGCACGGTTTTACTCGAGCGCAATCTTTCACGCTCCAGACGCGAGAGAAAGAGTGTAAATGTAAAGCCCGCTAGGGAGCACGCCTAACGAATGCCGCCGTTTACCTGAGCTTACCTGGTAGCCCCGTAACTAAAATTCAGAAGGCCAACAATGCCGGGTTTCTTTAGTCAAGTTGAAGAATGCCCGTGTGACTGGACGTGTTTTTTGCGAATTTTACTAAGTGTGCCGCTCTACCTTCCTGTAGTTCAACACGAATTTCGACACGTCAAGTACTTTCACGTGTTGAACTGCGGATAATTTAGACTACTTTATGAAGATGCTTTCTCTTGCTGGTCAAGATTACGCCAACATAGTCTTCATGTATGACAGAGGTGACGTAATGAAATTTTGGCGCGGCGGATGTATCAGGAGCATTATCCAGATCGCGAAAGATCAGAGTATTTTACTGGAAGGCATTCTGTAAAAAAGAGGGAGGAGATCATACAAAAATTTGTAACGAATCCTACTACGAGCATCAGAGTAGTAGCTGAATACCTTGGAGTATCGACATGGGTGATGTGGACTGCTATGCATCGTGAAGAGAAATACTCTTTTCACAACAAAGCGGTGCAAAATTTGGAAGATGGAGATCCCGCAAGTAGAATTCAGTTCGATTTTTGTTAAACGATGGAATTGAGGATGCGTGACTCCTGAAAAGAATCTTGTGGACCTATGAATCAAAATTTACCAAAAGAGAAATAATAAATGGTCACAACCTCCATGAATGATCCAACAAAGACGACAATCCGAAATGGAAAAAGCAAATATAATTCAAAGGAAATTCTCTGTTAATGTATGGGTCAGAATAATCGGCCCATACGGAATAATAATAAACTTTGGTTGGGACTCATTTCCTACCCGATAAATGAAATGGGGACAACTATCTCCAATTTTTACAAATCGATCTCCCCGATTTTCTAGAGGAGGTATCAACGCAGGAATCGGAGAGATCAATCATCTTCCAACATGATGGTTGATCTTGGTTGTTCTACGCACTGAAGTCTAACAGAGAGTGCCTCAATAAATAAAAGATAATAAAATCCTTCCTGTGAATAGTTGGTCTTATATATGTAGACAAGTCTTCTTGATATCTCATATTTTTGTTTAATATGAAGTTTACTGTTTTGTTAGGTAAGTTATATGTTATTTGAAGAGACCGATATGGTGAAGGAAACAATTTATGTTAAACGCCAAACTTTATTTAATAATAAAAAAATGCATACATTCTCAGATGCTGGTGGTATCGTATATCCATCCTAGAGCAGAAGTCACTCTAGCATGTACGCCAATAGAAAAACCTATACCACACTGGATTCCCCATGACACTAGACCGACCAACCGACCTTCAACAATGACTGGTCCTCCTTCATCGGCGAAGCACGTATCTTTATCGCTATATTCCACGTCCCCGGCACAGAACATCCGTCGGGTGATTTCAATATATGGATGTTTTCGTTTGCAGACCTCATGATTTACGACGGGGACTTCTACTTCACGTAGAATTTCAGTCCCCAGTACATCCACATTCTGTATTCCCCATCCTGTTATAGTAGCAGTTTGACCTGGATTGACATCCTGGCTAGGTTCCGAAAGAGCAACGGGAGAGGTGGTTTGAACGGTAATTGGTTCAGCAAGTTGGAGTAACGCAAAATCATAATCGCGAGTTAGCATATCACAGTCTGGATGTTCATATATAGCCAAGACATCAATAATTTGCCCTCCAAACGATTTAGTGGTAGAGCCAGCGCGAACCGTTAAGTGACGTCGTTCTACCTCTTCGATGCAGTGAGTAGTAGTGAGAGCCCAATTGGGGTTAATTTCAATGGCTCCACAAAAATGCCGCGAAGTGTAGAGTAGGGCTAATTGCCATGGGTTATGTTCGATATCAGTCTCATGACCTCCTAAAACTCTAGGAGTGAGATCTTTAACGATAGAGTTTGCTGGTAACTCTATAACACAAAAAATACGATTACTCGTAGATTATATAGGTTAAAGAAATTTGTATAATATGTTATAAAGTAATCATTAAATAAATATATCACTTCTTATCACTTTCATCAATGTCACACACCTCTAACTACTTTTCTATCACCTCGATGTGATAGGTAGATAGGTAGTTAGAATTATTATAATGAATTTCTAAGTATTTTTACTAAATTTGAGGTAACAAACTTACCTAAAGTTACACCTAATACTGGAGTAACACTACGAACTTGAAAATATTCATAACAACCCTGGTTCTGTTTACGCAGAGCTTTATTTATATGAAGTCATTACGGCTACGTCGTTAGTTTTCAAAATCGATTTATCTTACGATAATTTTTGTGTAGATAAATCTTCTTAATGTACACACTAATAACACATACACTTTTGTTTAAATTTGAATACTCTTATGCATTTTTGATCTATCTTGTTTGCTAATTATTATAATAATGATAAGAATCACAAGACCGTGTTTTGTTAAAATGTGCTTGGATACCCATTAATATATTTGTGTTGTTTGATGTTCTAAAAATTGCAATATATTTTTTGTAGAGATATAGGAATTACTGCCTTTGTGTTTCACTTTAATGACTGTCGGTGAATATCAAAGAAATAATGCGAAGGAAAATTAACGACTTTTGATTAAAATTTATAAATGGGTGTAGCAGCTTTGCAAATAAGGGAATGGAGTGATTTTACTTTTTTACAATTACCTTCCAGAGACTACTAATTTTTTATAAAGCGTTTCTACGATAATTTTAAGGATATAAAAAAATAAAATATGGAAAGTTCAAAGAACACGAAAAACCGCCTACAGGGTTGGTAGTATTCTGTATGTTAATATGTATCAACTGACTGATTTTCTTAAGGAGAAGAATCTTAAATATGTAAATTTGAAAGAAGTAAACTTACACTACACTTCTTTACAAGAAAAATGTAAGCTTATTTCTTTATATTTGCTCGACATACCGCTTTATTTTTTTAATGAGGATGTTTGACCAATTACTACTCTATTTTAAAACAATGGTTTACAAAGTTTTTGTCCTTGAAATGAAGGGTATCTATCTTTTATAGCTGTAGTGTGGAAAAAAGCCATCAAATTACATACGACAAAGGAACAGAATACGTATAAAAATTAAAAATGAACAATTTAGGTCTTTTCTTGGAAGTTCTTGAGTCTGTCAACTATTATTGATAGAATGGACCAACAGTAGTCACTTAGCATATTTAGATTCTAGTATCGTTGATATTATTCGAATCTTCTTAAATTCTGATAAAAACGCTCACTGTGCATGTCGCTCATCCCTGCCAAGATTGCGGAGAAGAAGTCGAGAAGCAAGTACAGAAAATTATTTTTTAAGAATATAGCCACAACTGTCTGTTCATAATTATGCAATATATTAGCACTCTATGCTTTTCGTTTTTTTTTTGTTTCCTAGAAACTCTCAACGGGCAAATCCAACGAGGAAAGAATTTCAAACGGCTCTATTAATATTACAAGGACAGTTTTTAAGCCCTCGAGCTCTAATTTTTTTCTTAATTCGAAGACCGACAAATATGCCTTCTTTATGTTTTGACTCAGACGAGGGAAACATTGCGTAAATCCTTGAAAATAATATCAAAGTTGACAGATCTATCTTGGACTGCAGATTATAGGCTCATTAACTTTCTACAACCTTAACAAGATACGTGATGGGCCTATTTGTTGCTGAGTGAACGAAAATTTAAAATAATGAAAATAAACCTTCTTTCACTGACTCAGTTATAGTATATCCTTTCTTAGAATAAACTATTTCGCCAGCCAACAAACCCAGTTGAACACAACTGAGCAGGATATACTTTACATGATATCTCTGATACTTTAAAGCAGAAAAACTTCTTTAATATTTTATTAAAAACTTATTTATTGATTTCGACGAATCAATTCAAAACCAACTTCGTGGATAATGGACACTAACAGCTGCTAATATTGATTGTGTTGTCTGGGAATAATGCGGGACGTTTAAAATACCATTTCTTAATTACTTATTAATTACATTGTTTACTTTGGATGTATATACCTTTTTCATCATTAATTAATTATTGATGAAACAAAAAGAAATGTTTTTGTGATTAGTTCATCACTAGAATCAGTTGAATATCATCATTTAGGCACTCCTTAATGTCACACAATGACCTGGGTCCAGTAGGTAAGTCTACATTGTCCAGAATTGCTAAACATTCGAATAAGGATATGCCATTCCAACTTTCCAATAGTATAGCCTAAGCCACTAATCTACCTTTATTTGTGTGTCTGTAATAATTATGCAAAGTGTTAGGAAGGTAAGTGAAAGACTCTAAGGCGATGCTCGCTTATGTCATTTGGAACATTTTAAGCTATACATACCTTAATACAACTTTTATAAATTGCAGTTTTCTCATGGCTTTTTTAAATTGCAGTTTAAAGGATTTTTGGACTAAACTAAATTTTTGGTATGACTTTTTGTATCTGAATTACATCTATATCATGTAAAAAACGCTTACTTTATGTTCTAAACATTAAATTCATCACTAGGTCAATAAATACTTGTTGTTTTTTTCTGTTTCCTATTCCCTCTTGTGAATAGTTGTTCTTATATATGTAGACAAGTACTTCTTGATATCTTACATTTTAGTTTAATATGTTTTGTTACTGTTTTGTTAGATAAGTTATGTTATTTGTATGAGACCGATATGGTGAAGGAACGGTAAAAATTTATATTAAACATAAGACTTTATTTAATAATAAAAAATGCATACATTCTTAGATGCCAGTGGTGTCGTATATCCATCCCAGGGCGGAAGTTACTCTAGCATGTACGCCAAGAGAATTAGCTCTGCCACATTGGCTTCCCCATGACACTAGACCGACCAAGCGACCTTCAACAATGACTGGTCCTCCTCCATCGCCGAAACAGGTATCGACTTCGCCATATAGGACCTCCCCGGCACAGAACATTCGTCGGGTAATTTCACTGTGTCGATGTACTCGTTGGCAGACCTCATGACTTACGACGGGGACTTCTATTTCACGTAGAATTTCAGCCCCCAGTCCATCCGCATTCTGCAGTCCCCATCCTGTTATAGTAGCAGTTTGGCCTGGATTGACATCCTCGCCAGGTTCCGGAAGAGCAACAGGAGAGGAAGTTTGAACGGTAATTGGTTCGGCAAGTTGGAGTAACGCGAAATCGTAATCAACAGTTCGCCTATCATAGTCTGGATGTTCATATATAGCCAAAACATCAATAATTTGCCCTCCAAACGATTTAGTGGTAGAGCCAGCGCGAACCGTTAAGTGACGTCGTTCTACCCCTTCGATGCAATGAGCAGTAGTGAGAGCCCAATTGGGGTTAATTTCAACTGCTGAACAAAAATGCCGCGAAGTGTAAAGTAGGGCCAATTGCCATGGGTTATGTTCAATGTCAGTCTCGTGACCTCCTAAAACTCTAGGAGTGAGGTCTTTAACGCCAGAGTTTGCCGGTAATCCTATAACACAAAAAATACGATTACTCGTAAATTATTGGGTTAAGGAAATATGTAGTTTAAAGTAATTATTTGCATTAAATATTTATATCGATTTTTAACATTTTCGTCACTGTCACGCCTCTACCTATTTTCTAATTATCACCTCAACGTGATAGGTAGAAAAGTAGTTAGAAATATTGTATTGTATTTCTAACTGTTTTTACTAAATTTCAGAGAACAAACTTACCTAAAGTTACATCTAATGCTGCTAGTAGTACCACGAACTTGAACATCTTTATAACAACCCTGGTTTTGTGTACGCAGACCTATATTTATATGAAGTCATTACAGTTGCGTCATTACTTTTTAAAATCGATTTATCTTATGATAATTTTTGTATAAATAAATCTTAATGTAAACACTAATAACACATACACTTTTATTTAAATTTGAGCACTTTTATGCATTTTTGATCTATCTTGTTTGCTAATTATTATAATAATGATAAGAATCACAAGAGCTTATTTTGTTAAAATGCGTTTGGATACCAATTAATATAAGTGTATTGTTTGATGTACTAGAACATATTGCAAGGGATCCTTTATTAGGGATATGGGAGTTATTACTTTCGTGTTTCACAGTGTTCACAATGAGACAATATCAAAGAAATAATGAGGACGAAAATTAAAAACTATATTAAAATTTATAAATGTGTGTAATAGGTTTGCAAATAAAGGAATGGAGTTATTTTACTTTTTTACAGTTACATTCCAGAGACCATTAATTTATTGATAAAGCGTTTCTACGACAAATTTAAAAATACGAATACGAATTTCGGCCTATGAGTTTTTAATACTCTGTATGTTGTTCTTCACATCAATTGACTGATTTTGTAAGAAAAATTGATCTCAAATATGTGAATTTGAAAATAATAAACCTACACATTTTTACAGGAAAGTTTTAACCTTACTTCTTTATATTTCTTCAACATACTACGTTATGTTTTTAATAAAGATGTTTAACTAACTATTACTCTATTATAAGAACACTAACTTAAAAGTTGTTGTCCGTGAAACAAAGAGTATCCATCTTTTACAATTGTAGTGTAGAAAAAGCTATCACGTCATATTTTTGAAATACGACAGAGGTACCGAATAAGTATAAAAATCACAAATCAACAATTTAGGTTTTTCCTTGTAAATTTTTGAGTCTGCTAACTATTATTAATATAATGGATCAACAGTAGTCACTTAGAATATATTGATCCCTGTATCATTGATAATACTATTCGAATCTTCTTAAATCCTATTAAAAATGGTCACTGTGTACGTTGCTAATGCTTTCCAAGATGTCAGAGAAGAAGTCGAGATGCGTGTATAGAAAATTAATTTTTAAGAACATGACCATAACTGTCTGTTCATAATTATGTAATATATTGGCAATCTACTGTTGATAATTTTCGCTTTTTTGTTTCCTGGAATCTTTCTACGGGTAAGTCTAATGAGGAGAGAATTTTAAGTAGGTATTTAATATTGCAATGGCAGTTTTCAAGCCCTTTATCTTTAATTTTTAGTTAATTTGAGAACTAAAAATTATGTTTTCTTTAGGTTTTGCCTCAGATTAGGGAAAGCACTGCTTAAATCTTTGAAAACAATATCAAAGTTGACAAATCTATTTTCAACTGCAGACTACGAGTATAGGCTCAGTATTATTCTATATCTTTCACAGGATGCGTGATGGATCCATTGGCTGTTGAGTCAACAGAAATTTTAAATAATGGCCTCTTTCATTGATTCAGCTACAGGATATTCTTTGTTAGAAAAGGTATTTCGCAATACAATGAACACAATTGAATACAGCCGAGCATAATGCACTTTCAATGGCATCTGGGATGTTTTAAAAAAGAAAAACTTAACTTAACTTAATTTAAGTTACCTAGTTATTGATCTCGATCAATTAATTCAAAGCTAACTTCGCCGACAATGGACACTAACAGCTGCTAATATTGAATGCGTTGTCTGGGAATAAATGCAAGACCTTTAAAATACTATTTCTTAATAATTTGTTAATTATATTATTTACTTGTTAATTATATTGTTTATATTTACCTTTCTAATTCACCATTGAACACAAAAAATATTCGTTTAAAAGATTAACTGCCATTAACATTTAATGTATGACGATGTATTCATTAATGAAATCAAGCGATTTCATAGTGGTTAAAGTTTTATTTCTAACTAAAATGTTTATAGTTTTGTAATTTAATCAAAGAATCGGATTATATTAACTTATGGACATAGATCTCCATTATATTGATGCAATGTATCCACGACACTTTTTGGAGGTGCAAATATCAAATTGGTTTAAAGACATAATGTGATTAAAAGTGTTTTGGTGCAGTTGTGTATAAAACTAATTCCGGAATTAAGATATATAGGAATATTTGGATTGTACAATCTAAGAGTTTTTATAGAAAAACCATAAGTAATGCAAATATGGTACATAATCAATTTTTAATTGTCCTTGTAAATATTGTCCTATTCCGATGTCCGAATAATGTGTCAATTAGAATTACTCTACTGATTCTGTCAACATGCAATATGTCATCCTCAATTTGTATATATGTAGTATAAACTAGAATTTTCAAACTCAGTCCAGTTTCCGTAACTAAAGCTTGATCCATGATTAAACGGCGTTCTATTTTACCAGATACCTTTCCCAATGTCGTCTTATCATTTACATAATATAATGATAACGACGCATGCTAATGTGTTCGCTAATGCATTTGTCTTGGAAATGGTATGTCCATAGCTCACAGCGAAGTTAATAAATATAATATAATATACGAATATAACCCAAACATGCTTAAAGACAAAAAATCCACTACTAAAATTAGCCACCTAACAGTGATGAAATTTACACAAAACTATTCCAAGTATTTCTTTTGCTATTGAATGTAGTAGCTTATCTTCCCAATTTGTGCATCCATTGAAATATAGAAGTAGTTATTTTTATCTTTCACTTTAAATTTGACTTTCTACTATGACGAGGAAATCTAGCCACTTCAAAAACGAACTACCACTTAATGAAAGTTCTAACTAATGAAAATGGATGTAATATAAGGTCTGAAATTTAAAACAAAAATGATACAATGAGGACAACAGGTTCGGTGTTCTCAGAGAGATGTTGCTGATGTTCTGAAATTCTGCACCACGTCAAGTCAGTCCGAATTTGCATACTCGTATATCACCATCTTCTATTCTCTTTGATCATATCAGATAACATTGACGCCATCAATATCTATCGCAATGAATAACATGCCTTTATAATATTGTTATTGTCGATAAAGAAATTGTGACAGTTGCTTTCTAAATGCTAGTGGATCGAGTCGTTTGTTTAATAAGTAAATATTGCGAGAAGAAGCATCACATCTCGGTATGCATTATCATTGCAGTATCACAAATCTATATTTTTTGTAATACTTTTAAACGATACTACTTTTTGATTTTTCTTAATTCTGAGGTTAAGTGTCCCAAATCTACAAAGCCTTTACAAACAACCCGATTCTGCTTTTATTTAGTGCTGAGTATACATATATGCTAGTAAGCTAAGAAATAAGATGTATTAAGGAATATTAAGATGCATTTTTGGCGTTTGCATATTCGCGTTTCGCGTTTAAAATTCAAAGACAATTTCTGGGCATAGGATCAGGATCAATTTTCCACGATGTTTACGATCTGTCCCAGAACACTGATAACATTGGGGAGGAAAAAAATTATGTTGCCACAAATTTAAGATCGGTTTCTGAATACTCGAGGATCCTAATTTTACATTATATCTTTGTATTAACTAAATTAAATACGTCTGTTAAAATCAGAATCAGTGATTTGTTTGTGTCGATTTAAAAATGGCTACCATACTTCTTAGACTGCAAAGTGGATATACCAAATATCCTTGTCGCCTCTGTTTATGGGACAGTCGTGCAAAAGAAAAGCCTTTGAAGAGATGCTATAACCGTTGGAAAAGTCATTATTATTTACGTGCTATTAATAAAGAGAGAAAAAATAATACTGCCATCTCTTTACATCAAATTGGGTTTAACGAAACAGTTTATAACTGCGCTGGACAAGTCAGGTGATGGTTCTAAATACATCTGCCAATTATTTTCAACACTGAGAAAATTAAAAGCAGGGATTTTTGATGGTCCAAAAATTCAAAAACTGGTAAAACATCCTAATTTTAACAGATATATAACAATTGTACTCGCCAGATCTGATGCATGGTTTAGTTATGTATCTATAATTCAAAATTTTATGGGCAATCACAAGGCAAATAACTACCAAGAACTAGTACATATGGTGCTAAAATGGTTTGAAAACTTAAGAGCCAAAATGAGCATTAAATTATATTTTTTGCATAGTCACTTATTGATAAACAAGTTTCTTTCTAATTTAGGGGATTATAGTGAGGAACAAGGTGAACTGCTTCATCGGAATATCCGAATAGTAGAAGAAAGGTATCAAGGAACGTGAGATCGTCACATGATGGCAGATTATTGTTAGAATCAGCAGAGAGACTGTTTACAGTAAAAATATAAAAGAAAATCGTACAAAACAAACTTTTTTATAATTTTCAATATTTTCTGCGACAATTATTCTTTATTTTCTTGTTATATTTCATATATAAAAATATCAAAACAAGAGAAATTGCTTATTTTAATAGCTCGAGGAATAAGTTCGTAGATTTTTTGTTTTCTTTTATTTTACAACGATTATCATTGTTATTTAGCAATATGTTTATATATGTTCGAAAGAGCTCCTTCTGCTCTACAAAACCGTGCTAATCGTTATTTAAATTTTCATTATTTTTCGGACTAAGAAATGGAATATCCAGGCGGCAAAAATCAGCATTTTCGACACCTGCTCTTCTTCGCCTTTCATCAAGGTCAAAACGCTGCTGCAGCCACTCGAGACATTTTCGACGTGTAGGGAGGTGTCATAGGCGAGCTTACAGCACGGAAATGGTTTGCGAAATTCAAAAACGGCGACATTGACCTCGACGACACGCCTCGCACCAGGCAACCTTCAGAATTCGAGAAGGAAAGTCTCAAGGCACTTTTGGAGGAGGACGGTCCCCAAACATGTCGGGAACTGACCGAAAAAATTAACTATAGCCATGTGACAATACATAACCATCTTCACTCGATGGAATTTTCCGAAAAATTGGGAGCTTGGGTGCCTCACGTGCTTAACGAAAACAACAAAGAAAATCGGCTTCAAAGCCGAGAGTCCAGACGGATCTCCACACAAAGAAGACCATAATCTGTGTTTGGTGGGACTGGGAAGACATGGTGCATTTAAATAGAATTTAGTGAATAGAATTTAGAATAATAGAAATCAATTCATGGGTATTAAATCGAATATATTGATCGAATATGTTGGACAGATCCACCGACAACGAAATATTTTGCCCAAATTTATTTTGTTATAATTAATGTTTACATGGCGATGGTTGAACTGTAAATTACTTGAAGTTAATCACGAAGATGCATACTGACGTACAGTGACTGACATTGGAATTAAACTCGTAATTAAATGATTTTGGAGCCGATAATTGAAGTAAGAGACAACGACTGATATTGTTACTCCTGACTTATCCAGATAGTTTGAAAACCACCTTTAAAATAATAATTATGAAATAATTTATCATTGAGATTTGGTCATATCTAGAAATACCCAAGTCTAACGTAGGTCGCAACGAAGGATACTTTCCGTGAATAAATACCGACCTATACTCATAGATCACTAAAGATGAACCCAGGACGTAGATGTGAAAGGTATCAGTACTATCTATGACATATTAAGCTCAATGCGTCAACAAGATAGGGTTTTACTCTAAAATGTGAGTAAACATGGAATTCATACAATTTTCTAATAAATTACTGGAAAAATTAAATAAACCAATGTAAACCAAACAGAAAAAAATAATATAATATAATTCAAAATATCAAAATGTTTCACTAGAGACTGCCTTGCAGAATTGCAATAAGCGAACACAAAAACAGATTGAGAAAATGCAGATAACATCCATTCTCACCAACATTGCTAGTGTTGGCGCTAGGATTAAAATTGGGGGCATAATAGTCAATATTGAGTCGTGTTTTTATATTATGTGTGGATCAAATTGCATTAAAGAATTATATGAGCAGATTATTAGTAAATTGAACAACTTTTCTTTCAATACAGTACATTTGACTATTTCTCATAATTTTTCATTTACACCACACCACATCTTTTTTCTATGAGTACATTCAATATGGATGGCATAACTCCTTAATGCAGAATATTGTTAATGTTTATGCACATAATAGAATTAGTTATGCACCTAAACAAATGTAGAATTTATTTCTTGTGCCATGTCGTCACACTGTTACACACCATCTACAATTCCAATATAGAATTAGAAAAACAAATCCACGTACTTAATTGTGAGTCGAGTGTAAAATTATAAATATTATCGTTTCAATGTGTAGTAATTTGTAGAGCAATTTGCTACTGAAAACGTGGAATCATTACTTACAAATTGAGATTTATTCGATTGATCTCAGGTTAAATCGTGTTGCTAAATAGACATGTAATTATTTCATTTATTATTTGCAAATGAAGTCAGAGAGGATTATTAATTTTCCTTTCAGCAAAGAGTTTTTATGTCGGTTACATTTGCATAATTACAACTTTATTATTTATTATTAGTTTTAATCGTCGATGTAATAAATTCCATCCTGAAGCCTCTTATTAACCTACGAGTGGATGGAACAGACGTATACGGCGAAAAATACTGAAACCTTCAGGCAAATTGCTGTCGCGGCATTTTTAAAATAAGGGTAGTTTATTACTTGTTATTATTTCTATAATGTAAGACCACAGTAACTGTGTTAATAATAGGGATAAATATTTAGTGAAGAACCGGCACATAACTAGACAATAATTAATTATAAGAATGCTATTTAATATATTTTAACCACTAGGATTCTTCGGATATGAGTTCATTAACTGCTATTTCGGCTAACTAGACATTGATAAATGTAGCAGCATCTAGTTGTTGTTGTACAGTATGTTGGGAGGAACAACTTCGATGTAATTTTAACAATGATTTTTCAAAAAACTTTCGAACCAACTTATTGTTTTAAGAGCAAAATCCTTTTTTTTTTATTTTAAAATTAATATTTCTATGGATTTAGATAAATAATAAAAATACGTTTTCAGTAAATCTGTTGTATTATTTTATTATGAATAATTTTGCAATAATTTGTAAAAAAATGTAATATACTACTAGTCAAATATTATTTACGTATAACTGTGTTATACTATTTAATGTATGGTTTTCTTGAAAGTGTTTTTGGAATCAAATAATTACTTTTACTTATTGTTAGACATTTTCATCTATTTCTAATATGTTTAAATGAACTTCCGAATCCTGCCGTGTTCTGATTTTTAAGCTTTGGACGTTATTTGGTCTGTTCATATAAGCCATAACTTTATGGATGATTAAGATTATGGATATTAACAAAGATGGATGAATACCTACTCCTTAATTTCGAAAGAAATCTATTTAGGAAAGTATATTTGGGCCTATATGTGAAAATGTTCTATAGTGCCGACCATATAATTTTGAATTGAATACCAAATGGAGTCTAAATGCAAACGATAATAACATCCCAATAGCTATTCAAGTATGAACTTCTTAGACGAGCTGCACTAATTATAAAAGCATCAAAACACAGTCACTAAACAAAAATGTTTGTGTCAAATGTTATAGGAAATCAGTGTAAACCAAGAGAGAGCAAACTACGGTGGATGCACAGTGTAGAATAAGATATCCAGAATCGGCATAAGTAAATGACAATATTGGACATCAATCTATAAAAAATATTTAATCAATTGATTAATTGATGGAATATTCAGTTATCGTGTTTTAATTGTAATTGATTTAACTGCACTTAACAAATTCATTATTTGTTGCGGGTAAAGTTTACTGCAACTAAACTATTAATTCCAATTGAAAAGAACATTAATATTGTCCAATTAACTATATAAATCATTCTATATTAAAAACAAACATTAATATACTTAGATATTCTAATAATAAGTATAAAATTGTTTTTTGTATTATAAATTTGTATTATAATTATTATTATATATAAATATTTTGTCAATCATATAGGTGTAGATATAAAATGGATTGATACAAAATGCAAAAAATCGTACATAATACTAGGAATCATTGACGTCTTTGTACAGTGACACGTGACATTGCCATTTCAAACATTTTTCTAATAGAAATAAAGAAGTCCATTTGACAGTAGTAATAATAGAAATAATAATAAACAGCATTTATTATTCGATAGATACAAGAATCCAAATACAGGACAACAATTAAGTAAAGTATTGCAACGTAAACATAATTTAAAGAATATCCGACTACATCTAATTAAAACATAATATACACATTTCTAATTAACAAAATAAAAAGTGAAAGACGTATAAATAGTTAATAATTAACATCGATCACTTTTCGTATCTAAGATACAAAACATAAACGATGAGCAATTGTCTTAATTTTATATTATATATATTAAAATAGTATATACGACAAAGCTATTTAAATTAGAACATACTGTATAATACGGCGATCTTAGGAGTATGTTAGTCTTAGCTATAGGTAATTTAAACTTATCGAGTTGTCTAGATGAGCGTCTGGGTACACGAAAGTACAATTCACCAAGAAGATTACAACAGTCTATTTCATTATGTAACAGCTTGTACCTAAGCATGGTACAAGATAAAATACGCCTTAAGTATAAGGATGTCACTTTAAAAATATCAAACAAGGTCTGATAATTAAAACCCCTTTGGGAGCTTGTTCCCTAAGCTCTAACAAAGAATATCAGAAACCTTCTTTGCACGAACTCTAGTTAGAACTTTTGACTATTATAATGCGGATATCAAATATCTTATATATACTCTAACATAGTCCTTACAAGCAAATTATAAATTATTTTTTTTAATTGACACTTTCAGAATTCTAGCGGCCGTTTATGAGGAATTGGAAGACGACTCAGTCCTCGATAATATGTTAATTGAATGAAAAAATACTTCGACGCAATTGAGTAAAAGAACAAGTTTTATACCACTATACGAGTATTTACACAAAAATCGTGACTGCAGTTTCGACACTTTTATGTTATTTTCAAAAAGGTGATTCAACTAAGAATTCTTAATTAAATCATCGTGAAAGATGCGTCGAAATTATGAACTACCACAGAGTAACCGCTTCCTCTATCAATTTTTTGAAAAAATATTGTCAAATATTATACCTAAATCCTTTAAAAATTTACAAAGTTTCATTTCAGTCTCATTTATTTTATATATAAATTCTATGAAATAAATAATACTAAAAGAAGTACAATTCTCATCCGTGGTCAATTCAGTCAATAGCTTTTGATTATCTTGAGCGATTTTTCATAAAACGGTGCTGATATGGGGATATTTAGTTTTTAATAAAAAAATGTATACGGTTGTATAGTGATATCTTCAAAACTTTTGCAAAGTGACAATACCGAAATTGATCGATAATTATTTAATAAAGAATTATCACCGAATTTAAAGATTCATATACTCACGCTATCTTACGTCAGTCTGGAAATGTAAAATTCTTTAGAATTACCTGCAATCTGATCATATCCCGCCATCATCTTATTTTTTAATTTTCTTAAGGCATTTCACACTTCATTTTCAGAAAATTCATTGAAATGTAAAATAGGGATATTAACATTGTGACTTCAAATAAATCTATTTTGGTAGGCTGTAAATACACACCATTAATATGCTCACCAAATTAATCCACCATTAGCTGCCGTGTATCAAACAAAAAACTCGTCATTTGATAATCTGCCGGGTATTTTACTTACCTTTTTTTATCCGAATATAACACTAAAGGTAATTATTTCTTATAATTGAAATTAACTTATAAAGCAATCCTCTATTCGAGTAGTAACCAATTAGTTATACACCTTATTAATAAACGACTGGATAGTTACTTCTATCTCCTATAAGAAATAAACAGTTTTGAAACTTTAAAACGGACTTTTACGCACGTAGAACATCTCTATCTCGAAATTGAGTGGCCGAGAAAACATAAACCAACACATAAATGTAGAATATGTGTTTTATGTGACAATTTTACTTTTTAAAATAGTTCACCCTCGTGCTTTGTCATGACCCATGAACAGGATGGGGTGTCCTATTCACGTCAAAATTAATAGATGTCGTTTACTAGGCGTCCCTAATCAGAATCAGACGAAATCCGATCGATCCGACATGATTTAATTGAGTGATAGTGCTAACAGAAAAATTTCTCAAATATTCCACCATCGTGCTTTCTCATAACCCATGTACATGATAAAGTGTGTTTTATTCCCCTCAAAGCCAATAGGTGTCGTCTGGCAGACGTGTCCGATCAGAATAAATCAAAATCCGATCGATCCGACATGATTTAGTTGAGTTATTGTGTTAACAAGAATAAACTCCGACGACAACGACGATAACGACGATAACGACGATAGCGACACACAGAAAAAAAAATTTTAAAAACCATTTTTTTTTGTTTTTAGACCGAAAAACGAAAAATAAGCCAAAAGGAATTTTTTTTCCATTTTTCTTTACACGATTACATTACTTTTCCGCTAGTACAGTTGTGTGCGGAAAAGTAATGCACTAGTTCTTTTTGTTGAATGAAAATTAAAATAGAGTAAATGTTACAGTGGCTAAAATGAATTATTTTGATATAGATATATACGATATAAAATTTATGAACTGTAAATTAAGTAATGATGATGACTGGATGCAATATTCTAGTGGGCAATGGGAGAAGCACAAAATCAGTTGCACAAATTGTATTTTCATTGTTTTATGAGGCATCGTTGACGGAGGATAAATACTTTCTTTGTTCTTGAGATTGTTATTTTTTAAAACAGTTAGATATACAAAAATTCAATTACTTTCTTTAATACCTGTGGCTGCAAAGAGGGAGACTATACATGAAGAGATGGACAAATACTTCTATGCTCAAGAAGACGTGTCCCGTTGGGACTCGAATTAAATCAATATTGGGTCCAATCCGCAATTCTGGGCCCGGCCCGCCAGCCCTGACCACAGTATGAGGATAATCTTTGTGCAATCACCGCTATAGGAGAATATGATAGGGCACCCAGCCATGTTGTAGACGCGGAGAAAAGTGCTGTTACTTTAATTACCCCCAAGTCGACCAGATGACCTCTATGTCCATCGTATTTCCAATTTAAAAGTAAATAAATAGATAAGGTACAACATTAATTTTCTTCTACATCAAAGTTATACTAAGTCGTACTTCTGTATAACAACCGAACATAGATACATAACTTAACTTCTATCTAACCTCTGAAAGAGTTGATAAAGAGCAATAGCATTGCTCGGTCTTCCTCCTTCCCCATCCAAACGTTCTGCAGATAATCTGAATATAATGATAAGAGTCTACTAGAATATTGACACTGTGCAAAATAACAAATTATAGAACAATTTATACTTTAAGGACCTAGCCTTAAAACGCCGAAGTGGCATAAGTTGCTGGAATGTTATTATTTAGATTAGTCTATCGATAATCCATATGGTATTATACGAGAAGGCGTATACATAAAATGTCATCTTCTGGTATTAATAGATTAGTCTACCGTCACATTATACGATAGCTTGTAACTATTATTCTATGTAACTATTATCTATATTATTTATTTATATTAAATGCTTCATCACTAAAGAATTGGTAGAAGGGTCTTTATTTAAGATCTCGCACAATGTATATATATATATATATATATATATATATATATATATATATATATATATATATATATATATATATATACCTATTTATCTATCATTATATTTTTATACGAATTTCTTAAAAAAGAAGGAATTACTATCTAAAAAGTGTTAAGAAGAAAGGGTGTGTGCCAAATTTATAGTAACTCAAGAAATATTGCAGTGTTCTAGAAGAAATTAACCCTAAACATTTCCAAGAAATGAATGAGTATTAATTTGACATTTTGCTACAATATTGCCAGAAATATTTATATTTTGTAACAAAATTGTGTAAAATGATTAGAAAAAAAGTTACCACACAGTTTGACTTCAGTCTAATTTCTTAGAACTTAAGAAATATCCAAGATATTTAAATATTCTTACCCAACCTTTAGCATTAAGCTGCTTTTAAGATATTCCTTTTATGTTAATTAGATAATGAGCATTTGGGATACAGTGGATATTCAGCTCGGAACTAATAAAGGTACACTGCTTTGCAGCGCGCCTACAATATGGATGGGTGACCTATCATATTCTCATATGACGGTGTCCGTAACAATCTCATTCGTACTATGAGCCAGGTGTCAGACTCAGCCTAATATTGGGGGGTTCGGGGTGGGGAGTATACATGTGTTCCAGTTCCAACAGGAAAAGTTTGGCATCTCTCGAGGTGTGTTTGTCACCATCTTTACGTGTAATCTTCCCCATCATACCATCGTACCATCGCACCCTGGGGCTTTAGAGGAAGGACGTCGATTTCTGTGTAGGTATTAAAACTTTTTAAGAGACAATTTTAAGAGGTAATTAACAGAATATCGTATTGCAATACTTCCAAGTTATCTCAAGTGACCAGTAAAAAACTTAATATGTGAAATAAATGTATAGAAAATATAATAGATGAGGAAGGGGTATATCAGTTACCATGTAATTGAAAAAATAGATACGAATCTCTATCAAATTCCATGCCACATTTAATGAGGTGACTTATGAAAAACTGATATCTATCATATCTATTATATGTTAGAAATATGTTAAAAGTAAATATTTTCGCTAATTTTATCAATAACGTGATGACATACAAATTTAGCTCCACTCACGATAGGAGTGTTGGCGTCACAGTCAATTAATATAAGCTTGCAGTAAAATTTTCAAAAATATATATGTTACTTAATAAAAGATATCTATCTACAATGGCGTGATTGACATGATATGACAACACTTTGAAGAGATACTCGCACAGTTTTTTCTAATCTACACATGACAGATACAACCAATGCTTGTCAATCAATATTCACCATCGTTTTGTCAATCGGTTTAAACATCAATATCAAGGCTGATTATCATTATTAAGAGGGTTGATGGACAGTTGACTGACAGCATGTTCACATAGTGGGAGATTTACCATCGTCTACAACTTTAACTATTAATTTCTACATATTATTTTATAAAATACATATTTTACTTAGCTATAATAATTTTTGATATACTCTGTATTTCAAAATAAATCGATCGTGTATAACAGAATGAAAACAAAAATGAAAACAATTCGTTGAATATCTAAAGTTGCCCACCACAACATTACTTTTCAATAGAATAATGCAAAAGTTACATAAGGGGAGTCTGAACCGATAAAACCTTACGTAAGGATGTAAAATATACATAGTGTGTTCCAGAATACTTATATAAGATACATAGATCATAAATATGTAATGTTTCTGATCTATGTAATATGTCAACCGTTGTATTTAGAAAACTATGAGGAATTAATTTTTGTTAAAAAAAAAATAACTATTATTATATTGTCACATTATTAGCCAGAAGGAAGGAGCTGACGTTGATCTGAGAGTTAAGTCATACTGCTATCCGGGGAAAGAGAAAGAGAAATAGAAATGGGGGAAAGGCAGACAAGCTGGTCAGTGAAGGAACCAAGAAAGGTTTAATGGGACCTGAACCAACAGTCAGGATTGCATACTACCTAGACAAGAGATCAATTCAGGAATGGCTGGAGCTTGAAAGGCTTAATCCCTGGCGGAATATATCCTTTTTTGTATGTATTTTTCTATGTCGATTAAATCCATTTAGATTTTATCATTTTGTACACCTTTCAAATTTGACAAGTATACCTCAATTTCTTTTTCTTGCCTCTCTAGGTATGTTTTGTGTTGTATCATAAGGGACATGAATCTTAAGCATTTCAATAGACTCTATCAAACTGTTCCATAAATAATGCTCGATCAAAATGTTAATCTTGATGCGCTAAATTGTTTTGTGATTTTTTTGTCTAAACGGCTTAGGTGTGCCCTTGAATATTTTGTATCTCGCTATTATCTCTGTCTGTTGAACTTCGCCAACTCAATAACCGGAGGCACAAGGTCACCCATTTGTTTTACATGGATTTCAAGGTCTATGTTTCCGGACAGCAAGACTTGCAAAGCGCTCTCAGGGTGGTGCAAGAGTGCACGTGGGCAATTGGCATGGAATTCGGATTGCACAGATGTGTAGTCTTCCACCTCAAGAGAGGGCGATCCATGGGGGCCCTTGAAGATGCGCAGATAGCAGACGGAAGCATCCTGAAATATTTGAATTCCGAGGAAGCGTACGCGTGCCTAAGTGTAGAACAGAGCTATATACAGGATGCGCAACGCGTAAAGGACGCTCTTGATGGCAAATACATACACCGACTCCGAAAGATTTGGTCATCAGATCTATCGAGGAAAGACAAGGTGTCTGCAACAAATATGCTTGCCATTTCAGTACTACACTACTCCTTTTGAGTAGTCAAGTGGACTCTCGTTGGTCTTCGTAGGTTAGACAGGGATATCCGAAAAATACACACATACATAGAAGCATTCATCCAAGATCGTCTGTTCCTCAGATATACCTTCCAAGACAATGGGGAGGACGAGGATTCTTGAACCTGAATGGCATATATGACATATTAGTCCTGGGTGTGTAACATCGTCCGCAACTCGGAACCACTCATGCGGCTAGTGAGAAATCATGAAATGGCAGGGGTGGAAGCAGGTCTATTTAATCTATTTAAAGTAGTACAAAAAACCACAGAACGATTCGGTCTCAGATTCGACCACAGACGAAGAGGCAGGCGAGGTGGTGACATATAATCAATCACCGAACTGGAGCCGAATCGTCTGAAAGCCATGGAAAGGATGGAGCGAAAGTCTATAACAACATAGAAGCACAGTGTTTATCGACTGCGCTAACCTTCGCTTACTTGAGGTCAGCCGGGCTCAGATCGGAGACCAAAAGCTTTATAGCGGACTTTATATATTTATAAACATTTTTATCTATATACCTATATACCTATATATAGATCCTCTATAAACATTTCGATCTATCGTAGCCGTGTAATGGGTGTGGAGGTATGTGATGTTAACTGCAGGGCCTGCGATCAGGTGCCGGAATCGCTGATGCACCTGCTATCGGCGTGCCCTGTATATGCGATTTCGGCCTACATCCCTCGGCATAACGCGGCATTACGAATGACATATTACCACAGAAGGCACTCATACGGGGTGGACCAAACACCGGTGCCGTCTTACGGCCCCGGCGAAATAGAGTTCGTTGTCGAGAATGAGAAGTGCCACATATATTGGAACTACTCGTTCCCGACCGTCACGCGAATATAAGCTAATAAGCCTGGCATCGTCCTCCTTGACCATTAAACCAAGGTGATGTATGTCATCGAGTTGTCGGCTCCTGCCGAGAAGAACATCACCTTGAAGGAGGAGGAGAAAAGGACCAAATACTTAGATGTCCTGTACGAGCTGTACCCAGGCTATACCCAGGCTACTCTGTCAAGATGGTGGTTTTGGTTATCAGTGTTCTCGGAAGGATGAAATCTACGATACTGTCGAAACTAAAGATCATTCCGGCTTGCCAAGAATCAGTAGAGTGGTTGGCAGGCCAAATGCAGAATGCGGTCATCCTGGGTTTTCTGCATATACTTAAGGCACATGATTATGGATCCATGGTAACTCACTTCGCAGGCTAGTGAGGTATTGCTGTGAATGATATTTACGTGTATCGGAGCCGTAGGAGAACTGTCCGACATACGGAAGTTGAATAATGCCTTTAACATACTGTCACAAGTCAAAAACTGACATTCTTTAGTTTGACCCATTGATCAACTCTAAATATCAAACTTTGTTGTAGGAAAAAATATCACAAGTTGCACTGCTAGATGGCGACTTATGACAGTTTCACTTCGACAAACTCGCGCATACATTTTTATGGAATAGAGACACAATGTTAGTTGTGTATTAGTTGTTGCAGAAGTTACAACGCATTCTTTCGAGAAAAGTGTCAAAAGTTGAAAAGGTACGTATTTTATATTTAATATTTAATGCAATACTGTCCCATTTTGACTTAGGTTAGTATTCCTCATACGATATGCGCTGTTAAGAAATTTGTTATAGGCAATATAGTCATTTTTTGACTTAAGACGGTATTATCTAAAATAATAATGGCAATATCAAAAGTTATTTTATTAGTTTGTGTACTATTTTGATATGTGCCATTTAAAAAAAAACCATTAATGATTTATTGTTATTTTTGAGTTGAGACAGTAATCGTCAAAATAATTGTAATTTTTTGAAAGTTATTTTATTACTTTGTATAACAATTTTGACTTCTGCCAGTTTTTGAAATTCATAAAAAGTATTGGGATTTTTCCGATATTTAAGCATTTTATTCAAACAACCAGAATTTTAATAGGTACTACTAGCTATTACTTTACAGTCTACGCAGCGAGTACCCAGCGGACGCAACTTATATTAAAGCTAGTAAGAACCAAAATAGAAGTACAGAATAAAGAGTACATATGATAATTGGGAAGTTTTGCCACATAATATCAATACAAGTACTGACAAAGTTGTTAATAGAGTCACAATCAACGACGGTTTGTTTTTCTGTTCTTAATCAAAATACGCATAAATGAATTTTCGTCTAATTTTAGAGTCCATAAATAATACTGAAAATAATGCTATTTGTGATAGCTTAAAAGAAGCCAAAGATGCTACTGAAGATGTTAGAAATTATATAAATTAGACTGATCTTCCAAACCAAACAGTCATCCCCCAAACAACAATCGTTCCCGGTATCGTCTTTGTTGAGAGTTCAAAAGATATTGGCGGTGTTAAATTAATAAATAGAACTCCATCTAAGGACTTACTTAGAGCGGATGCATGTGAAGAATTCGCGTTCAGTAATTTTTCTAGCGGTGAGCTAATAGAAGTAGGTGACATACTCATAGTTCTCACTTCTTCCGAAATATTTTCTGGTGAACCTGCACTTCAAACAGATAACAATTCAAATAGTGGTTCCTCAAATGATTCGGACTCAACCACTTCCCAGGAAGAGCCTTTTGATTCTTTTGCCTCAGAAGAAGATTCTGACTATGAATTAGAAAAAATATAACTGTACAAATACGTCGTCCAGTAAAGTATCCTTCTGAAGCAGAGAAGCAAACCAATAAATGAAAATAGTCCCAGATGAATGGCAAAATAATAAAGCCAAACGTCTTAGAAACACAGGCAAAGGTTCTGAATCTATCAGAAAATCAAGAAAACTGGTGAAGTATCGAACGGATGAAAGTAAAGCGAAAAAAAAAAGAAAGATGTCCACTCCCTGTGGCGAAAAATACCGATTATAGTATTCTACCAAAATTTCCCAAGATCAAAGGCAAATTTTTCGAAAGATTATTGGTAACTAGGAGATCTTTTTAATAATAATTTTTTTATAACTGGTTACACGCAAAATGAAAGCGATCGTGTGCATGTTATTATAGGAAAAGCACTTACCAAAACTCGCTAATCTACATGCCTGAGTACTTTGTGACAATAATCATGCAGGCAAAGAAAACGTGGAAACCATTTTCTGTGAATGAAAAGTGTTACAAAGATATCTTTGATCTAAAGAATCTTTCTTCTCAGCATAGCATGAAAACTATTTTCAAAAATGTCGACATTTTAAATTTGAGGTGCCAAAAACCAGATGTTTCTTTACTGAAATTAAAACATGTGTAGTGACGCATTAAAATTGGCGCATTAGCAAGGATAATGAGTGTGCCTCGATAGCTCAGCGGTCAGAGCAACTAGCCGAAAACTGGAAGAGCCGGGTTCGATTCCCGGTCGAGGCAAAATGCACTTTTATCCATGCTAACGACAAAGTGGTGACCCCGACGTGATTCGTCGCTCCAGTATATGCAACCTCCCTTACATCTCAAATTCGCGGATTCGATTCCCGTCCTATCCATCGCCCTATAGTCCGGGGGTTACCGAACAACGGTTCGTAAGAATGGCGAACGCGGTCACATTCCGTTAAAATTGTATCGAGACAAATCATGTCTCTAGGGAGGGAGTGCTGTAGTGACGCATTAAAATTGGCGCATTAGCAGGGATAATGAGTGTGCCTCGATAGCTCAGCGGTCAGAGCAACTAGCCGGAAAATGGGAGAGCCGGGTTCGATTCCCGGTCGAGGCAAAAAAAAAGCACGCTTTATCCGTGCTATCACCACACATGCTTACAGGGCAAAAGTCAGTATTGCATAAAATAAAAAATCATTATTACCACTGTTTAATGAGAAACCTGAAAGGCGGGTGGTCTCAATGTATTACTTAGATTTTTATAGTAGACTATAGATTTTGTATCTACAATTTTTCTGTTCTGTTCTCTAAATCTAAATATTCTTATTTGTTCAGTTCTCTAAATTTAAATAAATAAAAGTTTAGTTTCATTTTATTACAAAATTGTTTTATTTTATGGTGTGTGTTATGTCGTAAATGCTAATTACAGGTAAATGGGTGAGGACAGAGAGTGTCTCTCTAGTTCTATTTAAGCAATATAATGGGTACTTTGAGGTTATAAAAAATTTTCTCATTATTGTTTATACTAATAAAAAATATAATTAAAACCAGTACATTCAAATTTTAAAACATTGCTCCTGAAAATTAATAGTGTTTGACTTGTGACAGTGTTCTTCCAAACCAACGATATGTATTTTGTTTGATTTTATCTTATGTTATACTTATTTAAACATATATTTCAAACATAATTTTTGGGATAACCATTTGTATCTGAGTTACCTCACAATTCTGCAATAAAAAATACACGTTATTTATATCCTAAATATCAAGGTGGTTATTAGACAACTAAATGCCTAATGTATTTTTTTCTATCTCTTCTCGTAAATAGTTGTTCTTGTCTTATATAAGTACATAAGTGGTTCCCGATATCTTATATATTTTGTTTATATAAAGCCGTTTAATGTAATACTATTTTGCTATATGTATAAGTTATATGTTATTTGGATGAATCCGATGTGGTGAAATAATGGTAAAAATTTATATTGAACATCAATCAGACTTTATTTAATAAAAAATAAATGCATACATTCCTAGATGCCGGTAGTGTCGTATATCCATCCTAGGGCGGAAGATACTCTAGCATGTACGCCAAGAGATTCAACTCTGCCACACTGGCTTCCCCATGACACTAAACCGGCCAACCGACCTTGAACAATGACTGGTCCTCCTTCATCGCCAAAGCAGGTATCTTTATCGCCATATTGGATGGTCCCAGCACAGAACATCCGTCGGGTGATTTCATCATGTCGATGTATCCGTTGGCAGACCTCATGGCTTACGACGGGGACTTGTATTACACGTAGAACTTCCGCCCCCAGTCCAGCCGAAGTCTGCACTCCCCATCCTGTTATAGTAGCCGTTAAGCCTGGAATGATATCCTGACCCGGTTCCGGAAGAGTAACGGGAGAGGCAGTTTGAACGGTAATTGGTTCGGCAAGTTGGAGTAACGCGAAATCATAATCAATAGTTCGCCTGTCAAAGTGTGGATGTCCATATATAGCCAAGACATCAATAATCTGCCCTCCAAACGATTTAGTGGTAGAGCCAGCGCGAACCGTTAAGTGACGTGGTTCTGCCCCTTCGATGCACTGAGCAGTAGTGAGAGCCCAATTAGGGTTAATTTCAACGGCTGAACAAACATGCCGCGAAGCGTAAAGTAGGGCCAATTGCCATGGGTTATGATCAATGTCTGTCTCAGCGCCTCCAAATATTCTAGGAGTGAGGTCTTTATCGCTAGGGTCTGCTGGTAACCCTATAATGCAAGTAGATATGATTACTCCTAAATTATCGGGTTAACGAAATATATATATATTATATATATATATATATATATATATATATATATATATATATATATATATATATATATATATATATATATATATATATATATATATATATATATATATATATATATATATATATATATATATATATATATATATATATATATATATATATATTGCTTTTTATTACTTTCGTCACTGTCACACTAACTAATCACTTCCATGTGATAGTTAGAATAGCAGTTAGAAATATATCGAATTTCTAACTATTTTTACCTAAGAACTTACCTAACGTTACACGTAATACTGCGAGGACTACCACGAACTTGAACATCTTGATAACAACTCTGGTTTTGATTAGGCAGATATCTATTTATATGAAGTCGTTACGTAGCTACTTTTTCAAATCGATTTATCTTACGATAATATTTGTGTAGACAAATGTTCTTTATTACAAAAATGTTCTGCCTAACATTCATTTTTTATTTACTACTTCTAATGAATGACAAATAACACATGCACTTTTGTTTAAAGTTGAGTACTTCTATGAATTTTTGATCTATCTTGTTTGCTAATTATAATAATGATAAGAATCACAAGAGCTTATTTCCTTAAAAGACGCTTGGATACCCATTAATATATTTATGTATTGCTTGCTGTAGTAAAAGATGCTAGAAGGGACTCTTTCTATTCTATTCCAAAGGCACTGGTTTATAAAGTTTTGTCAAAGGTATCTATCCATCTTTTATAATTGAATTGTGAAAAAAATAAAGGAAAGCAATTACATCGCATGTTTAAATATTTACTGTTGTTAGTATTACGAGAAAAGTACAGAATAAGTACAAAATTAAAGTATTCGCTGATTAGATTTTCATTTTTTATTTGTTAAACATGATAATTATTTTGCCAACACTTCTTCAGATGTTGAGTACATAGACTCATAGGCATAGTCGAGTACATAGACAGTCTATGTACTCAACATATGAAGAAGTCACTTTGTTGGCGAAGCAATTGTTACGTTTAACAAGTAAAGAGTGAAAATCTAACCTGAGAATGTTTTAATTTTGTATAAATATGGATTTTCATCAAGAAACGGCCCAATCAATTCAGAATACAGAATAAATATACAATTTGGAAATGAACCATTCTAAAATGCCTTGTCTTTACTCAGTCGCATTGAGACCCTTGCAGAGTGAATATCGATGACTATATGTATATTGAATGTGAATGTACACAGAGTTCGATCTTGTCACACTTAAGTGCATCCTTCTTCCTCCTAATGCTGCCTCACTCTTTCTTTTACGCATACGTGGATAATTTCACACTTTTTCCTATTCTTGACAAGTTTTATGTACGGCACCTTATGGAGAATCAAATATCAAATGAGTTTAAAGATATAAAGTAATTACAGGTACATATTTTTATAATTGATGCAATCGTATATTGAATTAATACTAGAATTAAGGACCATAAGAATATTTGATTTATTGAGTTTATAAATTTTAAAGAAATTATCTTATTTAAGGGGAAAACAATAAGTATAGCAAATACGGTATACCCACAATTCTGGTCGATTTTTTTTATTTTCTTTTTTTTTTGTAAATATTGTTTAACTCCGATATTCGAAGAACGTTGCAATTGTAATTTCTCTAATGATTCTGTACATTTTCAAATAACAACACACATTATATTACCATCCTCAAGTTGTAAATAATGTAAAGTAGGACTTTCGGTTTCAGTAACTACATTTTATTTCATGGTAAAACGGCGTTTTCTTTCACAAGATACCTTTCCCAATGTCATCCTACTATTATACAACGTAGTGATAACGACGAATAATAATTTGTTCACTGATGCATTTGTCCTGGAAATTCATCTACAAATCATAGTAAAGTTAATTAAGAAAATATCATGTAACCCAAACATAAGAGAACTGTATTACTAAAAGGAAGACAAAAAAATGGATTACTAAAATCAGCCACCTAACAGTGGTTAAACCTGCACATAAATATTTCCTTTATTTCGGCTTGTTAGGAAGAAAAAAAAATTTAATGTTCTGAAATTCTGCACCACGTCAGTCAGAATTTACAGATATCGCTCCGCTAACATTTTATATTCCCCTAATTGTACTAGATATCATCCACGTCATCAATATCTATCGAAATTAATAGAATACCTTGTTTTATTCTCGTTGTCGATAAAGAACTTATGGTAGTTGCTTTTCGAGTGTTAATGATCAGAAGTTTACTTAATAGGCAAATATTGTGACAAGCATCACATCTCTGCCTGTCACATGTCTGCATTGCTACAGAAGTACCACATACCTGCATTTCCTTTAATACTTTTAGACGATACTTCTTTAGAATTGTTATCAATTCTATAGTTTAATGATTTAAATTTTAAACTTAATGTATCCTAATGAAAATAGGTTCAATATATTCGATTTAATATCATGAACCAGCGTTTAGTATGGTACACTACCTTGGGAAGAAGGAAATCCAGAAATGGCCAGGAATTTAAAGACCCAATCGCTTGTGGAACACCTAGGGTTGTAGGCAGGCTAAGCTACTGTTGGGTTTGATGCCTAGTTGCGATTGGAGGGCAAAGCTCCTGAGGGGTTATGGGGAGACGATCCGGGAACTCAGGGGACACAGGACACCGTCATCTTAACTATCATCTTAGCAAGGATTGGTTTGAGTGCCAGCACGGAATGAAGATAATGTAGAGACCTTTGAACATGTGCTATACCAGTGCCTGGTTCTGACATGGCACTTCGTGTTCTGACTCTTTTTCTTGGACCCATGTGAGCTGAGAAAGATCTGCCTGATGGGATATTGAGCTTGTAGAGGACGACCAAATCTTTACTCCAGTGCTGCAGATTAAACCTAAACCTAAATTTAAACCTATTATGTCACAATTCTAACACGATCTGAAAAAAAAATACAAAATTTGGGTTAGTGAAAGGCTTTTAAAAAATAAAATTGGCGTGTTTCAGTGTCTCAAAATCATATAATTTAGAAATTGAGAATATTAAACGAACTTTATAAAAGATGATTGTATTAAAAATAATATGCAACTATAGAGGTATTCTGTAACCGGGATCAAGGAGGCATTGTGAATTAACATTGGTATCGTGCCATGCATTAATTTTATTTTATCTAAACAATGAGCATGATCATGTTCCCCACCAAATAGCTTGGTCCATTTTTAAAATAATTTGGAGGTTCTGATTATAACTCAAATACAAAATCTGAAAAAAATATAATTTCTAATTCACTCGATGTATTTTTGAAAAATGGGGTCGAGGACTAAAAGAATTTTTCAGTAATTTAATAACAATATTATTCTATAAGATAGAGGATACAAGAATGTATCTATGTAGACGGAATATACGAAAATTTAAAATAAAAGTTATTTTAGAATAAAGTATTTAGAAGAAAATTGAAATACTCAGTTTCGTACTTGTTTGAAAATAGTGTATGTGGTAAAAATAAAAAAAATATTACACAAAATAATAAGTCAAACAAAAGAACGCTTTTTTATGCGCTGTATGTTTTGGTATTTAAAAGAAATAACTAAATTGTTATTATTTATATTATATAAGAACGCAGTGTTTAGTTGAACCTAAGTAAGATGTATCGATGTAGCACCATGATCCTAACTTCTCTATTAGATAAAAGGTGGTCCAACCAAAACGCACGATGTTAATTGTAAATAAAACAAAAAGTTTTCAGAGAATTATCTTGATATCTTTTATTATGATAGAAGGATCTATGATAATTATGTGTGAAACAGAATATCGGCCAAATACTCATCACGGCTTCGGTGGCATACCTCTATCCGATGGTCCATATTTTCAATGACTCTGAGACATAATTGAGGTTCAATGTCGTTAATGTGCCGAATTATCTCATCCTTTAGCTCTTGAATTGTTCTTGGCTTATTGACGTACACTTTTTCTTTTAAATATCCCCAAAGAAAGAAGTCCAACGGTGTCAAATGACATGATCGTGGCGGCCAATTAACATCGCCACGACGTGAGATAACACGGCCATTGAATTTCTCGTGCAAAAGTGCCGTTGTTTCGTTGGCTGTGTGGCAAGTGGCACCATCCTATTCGAACCACATATCGTTCAGGTCCATATCCTCAATTTCTGGCCACAAGAAGTCCGTTATCATCTCGCGATAGCGAACACCATTCACGGTAACTGCTTGGCCGACCTCATTTTCGAAGAAATACGGCCCGATGACGCCGCCAGCCCATAAACCGCACCAAACAGTCACTCTTTGTGGATGCATCGGCTTTGCCAGAATTCGCGACAATTCTGCTTGATAACGAATCCACTGAGGTGAAAATGGGCCTCGTCGCTGAAGATGATTTTCTTTGTAAAGTCACCATTCACTTCTGTCTGTTCAACCAACCATTCGGCGTATTGACGACGCTTGAAATGGTCAGTAGGCTTCAGTTCTTGAGTCAATTGAACCTTGTAAGCGTGTAAATTCAAATCTTTATTCAAAATTCGCATCAGTGATGTTCGTGAGATGTTCAATTGTTGGGCACGACGACGAGTCGAGGTTGACGGCTCTTCTGCTACACTATCGCGAACAACAGCAATGTTTTCCGCAGAACGAACTGGGCGGGCATGCACAGGTGTTTTCACATTTCCTACAAACCCGGTTTGCTGAAATTTGCGCACAATTCTCCCGATTGTGGACACATTTGGTCGATTATGCTGACCAAAAAAGTCACGAAGTGCACGAAATGCATTTTGATTTGAACCATTTCCGTAGAAGGCTTCAACAATCTTAACGCGCTGCTCAATTGTGTACCTCTCCAGGGTTGAATTTGTCAAACACTGAAACAAAGAAATGTCAAATTAAGTTAGGCAAAAAACTTGACGTTAAGGTGTGACTCACAATTATTAACATCGTGCATTATGGTTGGATACCCTTTATATACGAAAAGTATGATAAAAAGTATGACAAATATCATGCCATTAATTTTTAGTTCTCTATTCTCCATTATAAAATTTAGTGTACGGATTTGGATGTCTTAAAAGGCTTTATTAAGTTGATTTGCTGTTGGTATTGTGCAATAATTGTATTTACAATTATATTCCTTTATATTTATAATGCATATCAGTTAATACAATGTATACGTGTATCTTAGTAATTAGCACAGGATGCAATGTGATTATTATTTATTTGATACATATTTGACTAACTCGAGTTTAAAAATGTTTCGTACGTAATTTTTCGTACGTAAATGTCAAAAGAAAACTAGTGCATATTTTATTTTAAAAATTATTTATATAAATAAATATAATACATAAAAACTATTTTTAAAAATGAAACGAAATATTGTACGCCCTTCATTTATGATGCAATCATGATTTTCAACATACTGAGTTTGAAAATAAAAAATGTCAAAAAGTGTCACCTTGTTATACCTCTTGATCAAAATATTTGTATAACATATTTGTTCATTGGCATGCTTCTATATTTATTTGGTATTTCTAGTACTATTTAATATCCAATATTGCTATATACACTAGTAATATTGATTATGTTTAATATAAATATTTTGGCAGGGTCAATTTCGTCACATATTCCATTAACATTTTTCTATTTAAATCTGTTATTTCCTGTACCAAAATATTGAAATTTTGGTATTCTTATATTAAAAGTTTTTTGCATATATTTTTTTTAATTATAGCATCGGTCATTGCCCTCTGATGACGATTATTATTTATATGTACATTTTACCGACACAATTGAGTAAAACAACTACTAATTCTTATACCTTTTAACCAATTATACATTTTATTATACATTTTATTTTACATTTTTATATTTTATAACAAAATTATACATTTTAACCATCATCATCATATCGGTTTATAACGTCCTTCGCCGTCTTCCGAATCCTAATCTCCATTCCTCTCTATTTCTCCACATGTCCTCGTCCAGACCTCTCTCCCGAATTCCATTATCAATGCCCTCTCTCCAGATTTTTCGTGGTCTTCCTCGCCTTCTTCTTCCTTGTGGTTTCCAGTTTAAAATTTTTTTGGGTATTCTGTTATTTGGCATTCGCTGAACATGCCCGTACCATACGAGTTGTTTGGTTCTTATATCATCTACAATGTCATGTGTTATTCCCATCATATTTCTTATTCTCTCATTTGTTACCCTTTCTATTTTTGATTTTCCAACTGACCTCCTCCAAAAGTCCATTTCTGTGGTTCTTATCATTCTTTCTGTTCTTTCTTTTATTGGCCATACTTCACAACTATAGGTCACTATACTTTTAATTATTGAATTATATATCCTTCTTTTATTTTCTTTTGATATTTGTTTATCCCATAGAATGCTGTTCAACATTGTAATTGCTCTCCTTCCTTGAGTGTTTCTTTCCGAAACCGCTTCATCAAGTGTCCCGTCGTTTGATATTTTCATGCCTAGGTACTTATATTCATTGCAGTGTTTAATGTTTTGCCCGGTTGACAGAAGTAGATCTTGTTGTTGTCCTCCAATACATATGTATTCCGTTTTCTTCACATTAACTTCTAAACCCCATTTTTCATACTCTTCGATAAGTTTGCGTGTCATATATTCCATATCATCGATATCTTGTGCAATAACAACTTGGTCATCCGCAAAGGATAATGTGTATAGTGTTGATGTATCATCTCTTGGTATGTCCATATTGTGACATTTTCTTTTCCAAGTCATCAACACGCGTTCTAGATATATCTTAAATAGTGTAGGAGATAGGCAGCATCCTTGTTTAAGTCCCTTAGTTACTATAAATCCCGTTGTTATATTGTGTCCTATTTTTATTCTAGATCTGGTATTATCATACAGAGACTTTACAGCCTTTATTAATTCTACATTTATATTAGTGTTTTGTAAAGTTTCTCAGAGTTTTACAAGAGGAATGCTATCATATGCTTTTTTTAAATCCACATATAGTAGATGTACTTCTTGGTTAAATGCTATCTTCTTCTCCAAGATTTGTGTGACCGTATATAAGTGATCGATTGTGGATCTTCCTGCTCTGAAACCGGCCTGTTCTTCTGCCTCCATTTCCAATATTCGTTCTCCATACGGTTTTTAAATATATACCCATATATTCTGCTGATGGAATTTGTAACAGATATTCCTCGGTAATAGTCACTTACTTTTATCCCCTCTCTTATGAATTGTGGATATATATGATACCTTCCACTCTTCTAGTACTTTTGATCTACTGATATATCTTTGAAATAGGTCTCTCAGTGAATGGTATGGTTTGTCTGTTCCATATTTTATAAGTTCTCCAGGAATATATCCTGGTCCTGGGGCTCTGCCATTCTTTAGTGATCTACATACTTCCTTAACTTCTGATATACTTATTCTTATCGGAGATCCTTGAGTAACTATATTGTGATTAACGTTTTCTATGTTTTTAAATTTTTTCCTATCTTCTGATAAATTTTTTTCAAAATATTGATTCCATATTTGCGCTGATATTGGTGAGATGATACATTTTAACCAAATATGTTTTATTGTTAGTGTTTGGTCACAATCTAGACATATTGGAGACTGCTCTCTTCTGCGCAGATGTAAAGAGGTAATGTATGTATGAGTTAACCCTATAATCGGGTTAATAAGACTTGTTTTCGTGTTGAACGATTACGAGGTAAGGTTCATTTGTCTACCTTTTGGCTCAATTATATTCAACATTGTTCTGGCTCGCTCTAATTGTCACTATCAACATTGAGTGTTCTGGTCCACTCTGATTAAATTTAATGATTAATTTCAAAATCATTATTTCTAACTGGAACGTCATGAATTTCTTGTGTATTTGCTGCTTCTCAAATAGTAACATCTACAATTCCATCTTTTATCCCTATGTTGTAGGCACCATATAAAGTGAACATTTTTTTGTATACTGCTAAGTTACGTGATTAAAGCTAGTATTCGTTGAACGTGAGAATCTTTGGTGCTAGGGTGTTCAGAATCCTGAATGGAACTTTAGGAGACTATTATAATTAAATTATATATTAAAGTTGTATTTCACTTGTCTCAGGATCTGCCAAATACCATACAGCCCGACAAAGAAGATACTAGAGTTAAGAGGGAACACTCTAAGAATTTGTTTCCTTGTTTGTTATAAATACACTTCCTACAGCAATGTCCGTCTTTAGTGTTCTCCAGTGGCGAAGAGGGCAGGCTGTCCTGAATTAGAGGAGGGAGGAGGCTGCTCATTTTTAATGCAATATATATATATATATATATATATATATATATATATATATATATATATATATATATATATATATATATATATATTGAATAGGAATCGCAAAAATAAATTATGTACCTATATTTTTTTGTATATCAATTCCATTCAAAGCGTTTTCTTTTCTGCAAAAACATCTATAATTCTTGAAATAAATTCTTGTTGAGAAGCAGATGCCTTGACTAGTCCTTTTTCAATGGTCAACGTGGCTAAATTGGAGAGACGTTCGTTTATGATATGACATAGCTCTTGTAAAAAACAAGTTGTAGAATTAAGTTTTTTTACTATTAGTCGCTTTCGATCTACGTTTTAATTATGTTTAATGGCCGCTAAACGTGCAGCATCCGATAGAGCATGATCTATCCTTACAGTTCCTAGCAGATTAAATTTAACAGCCGCATAAATGTGATGTGTTGCACATTTTTATGTTTTTTCATTTTTGCAGTCATATTTTTTAAGCTCTCATCGGCGACTCCCAACTTGCACTATTCAAGATCATTATTATTTGAAAACAATAAGCAATAAAAACAAAAAAGTCTGTTGTGGATGACACTACCCATCAACCAAATAAAGTAAGTGTACCAATTTTTTTGGAATCGTCGCCGGTCGAATGAATTTCCTGCACGAATCTTTCCTTTCCATTAATAGCAAAGGAGTAGGTGTTGCCACTTTAAGTTTTAGTTTATCTTCTAAAGATAAATTATTAAAATAACCACTCTTATTAATTAAAAAGTCTACTAGATCGGCAGTGTCTAGGGCCGCCATTATCCTTAAGAATAACACTAATCAATAACTACGACTAACGACAGGTTAATGTTATAGCCACTGTATTATGCAAACTGATCGATCGATCAGGCTAGCTAAATTGCATATCATTATTCGCATACTTCCCTCTCCCCGCACTGCACCGCTGATCCCTATAATCTAAGGCGATCGAGAGTCAGCCCAGACCTTGCCGGCATGCCGGCGCTATGGAAATATGTATGATAATATGAATAGAAAATATTTATCATTTTGGCAAAGGCAAGTGGCAATATAAGAAGGGGTCTACCATCTAAAATATATAGGGTAGGCTGCGCCTTACAGCCTTAATGGACGCTTCGTCACTGGTATTCTCATAAATCTGACTTGCTGCTGGAAACTGAGAAAGTATATTACAGAAAAGGCTTTCATCAATTAAGGCTTCCATCATCAAGTAAGGTTTGACATGTTATGATGTATTCTGTCAAGCTATACCTTCTATTAAAATTCACAAGGAGACACACTAAACAATAATTATATTAATAAAAGAATAAAATAAAGTTTCAGAGAATAAAATATGTAGAAGATGTACGTAATAAATAACTCTCTGTATATTAAAATTTATACTTTTAAATTCACAAATTAAGTATAAGGGATTTTACAGTAACGACGATACAAAGGATTTTTTAAATAAATAAATATAAGTAGCCATATCCGTTCTGCGATGTACTTAAAATACAAATTTTTTATTTATCACTCTTCTGGATTATTTCCAAAAAATAAAAGAATATTGATTACTATAATTATAAATTTGAGTTTCAATTTTATCTGTATCTAAGATATACTCGTAATTTACAAGTAGGGAAAGGACACTTTTTAGATATTTAAACATTCTATGTACGTACATGTACATAGTTCTGGTAATTTTTGTATAATATAGAAAATAACAAGGATATCGACAAAAAATATATATATATTTCTCGCATTAAATTACTGGTTTACCGCAGACGTTTTGTACATGTAATACATATACTATCAAACCAATGATAAAACTTACGCCACTGAGAACAATTGGTGATACGGACATTGCTGTAGGCAGTGCATTTATAAGAAGCAGAGAAACAAATTCTTAGAGTCTTAATTCTAGTATCTTCTTTGTTGAGCTGTATGGTATATGGCAGATCCTGAGACAAATGAAGTACAAGTTTAACATAGAATTTAATTATAATAGTCTCGTTAAGTTCCATTCAGGATTTTGAACACCCTAGCACTAAAGATTCTCACGTTCAACGATACTAGTAGAATACTAGTCTTAATCACTCTACTTAGCAGTATACACAAAATACTTCACTTTATATGGTGCCTAAGCAACATAGGGATAGAAAGTAACGGAATGGTAGATGTTGCTGCTTGAGAAGCAGGAAATACCCAAGAAGTTCATGACGTTCCAGTTAGAAATGATTTTGAAATTAAACATTAAAAGTAATCAGAGTGGACTAGAACACTCAGTGTTGATAATGGCAATCAGAGCAAGCCAGAACAATGTTGAAAATAATTAAGCCAAAAGTAACTCATACATACATTACCTCTTTACATCTGCTCAGAAGAGACCAGTCTCCAATATGTCTAGCTTGTGATCAAACACTAACAATAAAATATATTTGATTAAAATGTATAAATAATACACGTCATCAGAGAGCAATTTTGCACGTGCTTAACGAAATTCAAAAATTTTTCAGCAATGAAAATAGACAAACTGAAAACGTTTTGTAAAAAGTACTGGTCCGTATAAAACAATATAAGGAACATGAGGCATAAAAGTTTATAATGTGAGCATCTTCTATATAAGATATAGCGAAGCGGCTGATGACCAATGCAGTCCATACCGCTATAATTAAAAAAAAAATATATGCAAAAAAAATTTTTAATATAAGAATACCAAAATATCGACATTCTGGTACTTCAGGAAATAATAATTTGGCGATAGCAAGGATAGAGAGTGCTTATGCCTTGACCGGGAATCGAACCCGGCTCTCCCAATTTCCGGTTGGTTGCTCTGACTGCTGAGCTATCGAGGCAGACTCATTATCCCCGCTAATGCGCCAGTTTAATGCGTCACTACAGTACTCCCTCCCTAGAGACATGGTTTGTCTCGATATAATTTAACGTAATGTGACCGCGTTCGCCATTCTTACGAACCATTGTTCGGTAACCCCCGGACTGTAGGGCGATGGATAGGACGGGAATCGAATCCGCGAATTTGAGATGTAAGGGAGGTTGGATGTACTGGAACGAATCACATCACGTCGGGGTCACCACTTTGGCGATAGCAAGGATAAAGGTGCTTATGCCTTGACCGGGAATCGAACCCGGCTCTCCCAATTTCCGGTTGGTTGCTCTGACCGCTGAGCTATCGAGGCACACTCATTATCCTTGCTAATGCGCCAGTTTAACGCGTCGCTACAGTACTCCCTCCCTAGAGACATGGTTTGTCTCGATACAATTAACGGAATGTGACCGCGTTCGCCATTCTTACGAACCGTTGTTCGGTAATCCCCGGACTGTAGGGCGATGGATAGGACGGGAATCGAATCCGCGAAGGGAGGTTGGATGTACTGGAACGAATCACATTACGTCGGGCTCTCCCAATTTCCGGTTGGTTCCTCTGACCGCTGAGCTATCGAGGCACACTCATTATCCCTGCTAATGCGCCAGTTTAATGCGTCACTACAATAGATTTAATATTAAAAATATTTTATGGCACATGTGACGAAATTGACCTTTCCAAAATATTTATACTAAACATAATCAATATTATGATTATATATAGCAAAATTGGATATTAAATAGTATTAGAAATACCAAATAAATACACAAACATGCCAATGCACAAATATGTTATACAAATATTTAGACCCAAAAGTATAACAAGATGATATTTTTTAACATATTTTATTTTCAAACGCAGTATGTTGAAAAGCATGACTGCATGATAAATGAAGGGGCTACAATATTTCTTTTTATTTTTAGAAATAATTTTTTACATTTATTTATATAAATAATTTTTAAAATAAAATGTGCACTAGTTTTCTTTTGATATTTATTTAAGAAAAATTATGAACATTTTTAAACTCAAGAGATTCAAATATGTATTAACTAAATAATAAGCATCCGGTGCTAATTACTAAGGCGTATGTATATATTTTATTAACTTATGTGCATTGTAAATGTAAATGGATATAACTGTAAATACCAACAGCAAATTAACTTAATAAAGAAACATCCAAATCCCGATCCTACATTTTATAAACGGAGAATGGAGAATGGATAACTAAAAACTAACGGCATGATATTTGCCTTTTTGTCACACTTTTTATATACATCAAATAGAGAAGTTAGGATCATGGTGTTACATAGATGCATCTTACTTAGTCTAACATCAACTAAATGCTGCAATTTTTATATAATATTAATCAAAACAATTTTTTATTTGCTTTAAATACCAAAATATACAGTGCATAAAAATAGTTCCCTATGCCGAGTTCTTTTGTTTGGCGTATTATTTTGTGTAATTTTTTTTACCACATAAACTATTTTTAAACAATTATGAAACTGAATATTTCTGTTTTTTCTAAATACTTTATTCTAAAGTAACTTTTATTTAAAATTTTCGTACCATCTATCTTATATACACATTCTTGTACTCTTTATCTTATAGAATAATTTTGTTATTAAATTGCTGAAAAATTCTTTAAACGGTAAACCTTATTTTTCAGGCAGACATCGAGTGACTTAAAAATTGTACTTTTTGCAGATATCGTGTTTCAGTTGTAATATTTTCCATGTCCATTCGATTTTGTTGCTCAGAACCTCCAAATTATTTAAGCTTTAAAAATAGACCAATATTTTTGGTGGGGAGCATGATCATCCTCCTCATTGTTTAGATAAAATAAAACTAATGCATGGCACGATATCAATTTAATGCCTCCTTGATCCCGGTTACATAATACCTCTACTATTACAAATCATTTTTATTTTTTAATGCAACCATATTTTATAAAATTCGCACAATATTCACAATCTCTAAATTATATGATTTTGAAGCGCTCTGAAACACGCCAATTTTATTTTTTAAAAGTATTTCACTTTCTTTTCACATACAAATATTATTTTTTTTTCAGATCTTCTTCGAATGGTGACGTCACAGGTTTAAGTTTATATTTAGGTTTAATTTTCTGAGGAGGGCCTGCAATACTAAGGCTACATTGTATCTCCCCGTAAATCAGTCAGCTCTGGAGTATGGATTTGATTTTCTTCTACAATCTCAATATACCCTTCAGGCCGATCTTTCTCAGCTCACTTTTTGTCCAAGAAAAAGAGTCAGAACGCGAGGTGTCTACGCCAAAGAGTCAGAACCGGGCACTGGCATAGCACATGTTCAGAGGTCTCTACATCATCTACACATCATCTACTCTTCCTCCACATCATCTACATTCCTTGCTGGTACTCAATCTAATATTGCTAAGATGACAGTTAAAATGACAATGCCCTGTTAACCCCGTGGGTTTCCGCACCGTCTCCCCATAACCCCTTAGGAGCTATCGTCCAATCGCAACTAGGCATCACACTAATCCAAGAGTAGGTTAGCCTGCCTGCATTCCTGGGTGCTGCCCGCAAGTGATTGGGCCTTTCAATTCCGGGCCATTCCTAGATTGCCCTCTTGCCGAGTCAGTGTGCAATCCTCACCACTGGTTCATGGTATTGAATCGGATTTATTGAACCCATTTTCATTAGAATACATTAAATTTAAAGTTTAAGTCACTAAAATTTAGAATTTAGAACAATTCTAAAGAATTATCGTCTAAATGTATTAAAGAAAATGTATATATGTATGTGGTACTTCTGTAGCAATGCAGACATCTGACAGAGGCAGAGATGTGATGTTTTCACAATATCTGCTTATTAAGTAAACGTTCTAATCGATTAACGCTCAAAAAGCAGCTGTCACAAGTACTTTATCGACAAGGAGAATGAAATAAGAGCATTCTATTAATTTCGATAGATATTGATGATATGGGTGATATTTGATACGATTAGAGGGAATATAAAATATTAGCGTAGGGATATCTGTAAATTTTGACTGGCGTGGTGCAGAATTTCAAAACATCAATAAAGCATTTCTTCTTCCTGACAACCGAGACCTCATAAAGCCCGCATTGTATCATTTTTGCTTTATATTTCACATATTATCCTTTCAGATCATGGCCATTTTCATTAGTTAGAACATTCATTAAATGGCAGTTCGTTCTTGAGGTAGCTAGATTTCTTATAGTATAAAACTATAGAAACTCATATAGTATATATGTAGAAACTCATATTTAGTCAAAGACAGAAATAACTATGTTACCTTTGTTTCAGTTGTACAAATTGGGGAGATTACTATATTTAATAGCAGAGGAAATACTTATGGGAATGAAAATACTTAAAGGGAATAGTTATGATCAGGTTTTACCATTGTAAAGCCCGCTACAGACTATGCATGTATTCGCGATTCGTTATGCGCGATGCGTGATTTGTCCAGTTCGTTATGGCTCGTAGCAATTCGCAAATCAGAGCCTGCAGACTATGCGTTTACATATGCGTTTACATACTATGTTAATGTGCGGCCTTTGGTTTTCGTCAATTTACCGCCTCTAAGAGCGAATCACTGCGAACACACGAACCCTGCTGTTTACGAATCGATTTTTAGCGTACAAGTCCCTACACACTACACACTATTCGCGAATTTCCCACGAATCGCGAATACACGCATAGTCTGTAGCGGGCTTTAGGTGGCTAATTTTAGTGAAAAATTTTTTTGTCTTTCCTTTAGTAATACAGTTTTTATTCATGTTTGGGTTATATGATATTTTATTTATTAACTTTACTGCAATTTATAGATGCATTTCCAGGACAAATGTATCAGCGAACAAATTATCATTCGTCGTTAACACTACATTATGTAATAGTAAGCTGACATTGGGAAAGGTAACCGGTGAAAGGAAACGCCGTTCTACTGGAATAAAATTTAGTTACTAAAACTGGAAGTTTCACAATCCTCAATTTTTACAAATTGAGGATGACATATTGTGTGTTATCATTAGAAAAATTACAGAATCATTAGAGAAGTTACAATTACCACGTTCTTCGAATATCGAAATTAAAGAATATTTACAAAAAAAAAATTAAAAGAATGGACCAGAATTGTGAGTATACCGTATTTGCATTATTTATTGTTTTCCCCTTGAATTTCGAAGATAATTTTTTCAAAATTCATAAACTGAATAAATCAAATATTCTTATGTACCTTAATTCTAGAATTAATTCTATACACAATTACGAACTGTAAAAAATACTTGCAATTACTTTATGCTTTTAAATTCTTTTGATATTTGATACTCCATAAAGTGTCATAGGTACATACAACTTGCCAAAAATAGGAAAAACTGTGAAATTCTCTACGTATTCGTAGAAGAAAGAGTGAAGCAGCGCTAGGAGAGAAAGGGATGCATTTAAGTGCGGCCAAATCGAACTCCGTGTACATTCACATTCAATATATATTCGTCGATATTAACTCCACAAAGGTCTCAATGCAACTAAGTAAAGACATTTTTAACATGGTTCATGTCCAAATTGTATACTTATTCTGTACTTTTCACGTAATACTAACAACAATAAATATTGAAACAATGTGGTGTGATTGCTTTTATTTATTTTTTTTACAATTCAATTATAAAAGACAGATACTTTTGACAAAACTTTATAAACTGGTGCCTTTGGAATAGAATAGAAAGAATCCCTTGCAGTATCTTTTACTACATCAAGCGATACACAAATATATTAATGGGTATCCAAACGTCTCTTAAGGAAATAAGCTCTTGTGATTCTTATCGTTATTGTAATAATTAGCAAACAAGATAGATCAAAAATTCATAGAAGTACTCAACTTTAGACAATAGTATATGTGTTATTTCCGTTGATTAGAAGTAGTCAATAAAAAATAAATGTTAGGAAGAACATTTCTGTAGTAAAGAAAATTTGTCTACACAACGATTATCGTAAGATAAATCGATCTGAAAAAATAACGACGTAATATAAGTAGAGCTCTGCCTAAACAAAACCAGTTATCAAGATGTTCAAGTTCGTAGTAGTTCTCGCAGCATTAGGTGTAACGTTAGGTAAGTTTTTTAGCTGAAATGTTTTAAAAATAGTTAGAAATTCTATATATTTCTAACTGCCTTTCTAACTATCACATCGAAGTGATAGGTAGAAAAGTAGTTAGTGTGACAGTGACGAAGGTAATAAAAAGCTATATATATATATATATATATATATATATATATATATATATATATATATATATATATATATATATATATATATATATTCAGCAAATGATTACTTTATAATATAGATTTCATTAACCCGATAATTTACGAGTAATCATATCTTCTTTCATTATAGGGTTACCAGCAGACTCTAGCGTTAAAGACCTCACCCCTAGAATTTTAGGAGGTGCTGAGACTGACATTGAACATAACCCATGGCAATTGGCCCTACTTTACACTTCGCGGCATTTTTGTTCAGCCGTTGAAATTAACCCCAATTGGGCTCTGACTACTGCTCAGTGCATCGAAGGGGCAGAGCGACGTCACTTAACGGTTCGCGCTGGCTCAACCACTAAATCGTTTGGAGGGCAGATCATTGATGTCCTGGCTATATATGAACATCCAGACTTTGACAGGCGAACTCATGATTATGATTTCGCGTTACTCCAACTTGCCGAACCAATTACCGTTCAAACCGCCTTTCCTGTTGCTCTTCCGGAACCTGATCAGGATGTCATTCCAGGCATAACGGCTACTATAACAGGATGGGGAGTGCAGACTGCGGATGGACTGGGGGCTGAAATTCTACGTGTAATACAAGTCCCCGTTGTAAGCCATGAGGTCTGCCAACGGATACATGGACATAATGAAATCACCCGACGGATGTTCTGTGCCGGAGACATCCAATATGGCGATAGAGATACCTGCTTTGGCGATGGAGGAGGACCAGTCATTGTTCAAGGTCGGTTGGCCGGTTTAGTGTCATGGGGAAGCCAGTGTGGCAGAGTTGAATCTCTTGGCGTACATGCTAGAGTATCTTCCGCCCTAGGATGGATATACGATACTACCGGCATTTAAGAATGTATGCATTTATTTTTTATTAAATAAAGTCTGATTGATGTTTAATATGATATAATTTTTTACCATTATTTCAATATTCAATTTCGGTCTCATCCAAATAACATACATTTAATTTATACATATAATAAAGCACTATTATATTAAACGGCTCTATATTAAAAAAAATAAGATATCGGGAACGACTTGTTTACATATATAAGACAAGACAATTCACGAGAACGAATAGAAAATAAAAAAACATTAGGCATTTAGTTATCTAATGACGAACTTGATATTTAGAATATAAATAACGTGTATCTTTTTGCAGAATTTTGATTTAATTCAGGTACAAGTGGTCATCTCAAAAATTATGTTTGAAATATATAAATTTAAATAAATATAACATCAGTTAAAATCAACAAGATACATATCGTTGGTTTGGAAGAATACTGTGACAAGTCAAAAACTATTAATTTTCAGGAGCAATGTTTTTAAAATTTGAATGTACCAGTTTTAATTATAATTTTATTAGTATAAACAATAAGAAGTAAATTCTTTTATAACCTTTAAGTACCCATGATATCGCTTTATATATATATATATATATATATATATATATATATATATATATATATATATATATATATATATATATATATATATATATATTTGGTTCGAGGAGGGCATGTAACTTGCCTCCGGAGGGGGAATAGGCAGATTGAGGCCTCGGCAAGAACCAGAGTAACTGGCCCTGGGGTCACCTCATTACATTGAAGGTTGTAGTTAAGGGAGTTCAACGTAAATCCACCATTTGGGGCCAACCATTCTCCAAATATTATTTTTAAAAGTGTGAGAGAGAATTATTGAGTTTGTTCCACAGTGTCATCCTCGAGGTTGCATCTTTGACACGCAGCACTGTTAGTATAGCCCGTAATGTGTAGATGCTTATTTAGCTTGGAATATACTATGGGTATATAGTATGGGTTCCTATCCGTAGGAACTGTAAACTGTTTTAAGTTATTTTGAATATCACTAATGCTAATTATGGTCCTACAAAATAATAGTTGAACCTTCACTAAATTGATTGCTAAGGTATCCATAAGGTAAATAAAGAAGTAGGGAGGTGCTATCCATGTCTGTCTCCAGAAGGAGTTGCTCGCAAACCCAGGGAGACAAGTCAATTTATAAAATTGCTGTGGATGTGGGTATCACTGTGAAATTTATTTACAATCTTTGAATTGATAAAATGAATAATAATAATACTGTATGGTTGCTATTCTAGCAGTTTCTAAGGATAAAATTGCCTGAAAATATAAACTGAAATATGAAAATAAAGACATTTACGAATACTGCATGACTTGCGTTTAGCCTGTTGGGAATCAATTGTTTGCACACTTTTATATGTTGTATGGAAATATTTCGCACAAGTGAGTAGGTTTTCGCTTAATTGTAATAAGAAACAAAGAGCAGTACTTACGTGATTCCCTCGACAATTTTCTTTCCTGTGAATTTAATTCATGTACATTGTTTTAGTTATTTTTAGTTCAGTTGTCTAGTTATTTGAGATTTCAATATGATTATGCTTATACAAATAATATATCTCTATATCGACTCTCATCATCTGATATTTCCAATGTTAATGTACTGTGTTCGTAAACACACGTAAAAATGTATAACCAAAAAAAATTTCATACTGTGGATGGTAACACTTATCTTTTTAGAACCAATGCCTAAATTTTCAGGCGTTGTGAAGTTGCAGGAGGTTTATACCAATATTGCACACGCAGGGAAAGTACAGAGAACACAGACATGTAGCAAGTTATGTATTTCAGAATAGAAAACAATTGCATGAAATGTTAACATGTTTACATTTCCTGGAAAAAGGTTGAAATATTCCATACAGCAATGAAGACAGAAGACCAGTTTTATTAAAAATATAGGAGATGGTTAAAACTGACTTTTTATCATCGCCTGGTGATGATAACAAATCAGTTTTAACCATCTCCTATATTTGTTGTTTGTCGACAACTTGTCTCATACATGTTTATACTTGCAGGAGTCTTTTATCCTCCATGATGCCAGCAAGGGTTAATATTTTAAACACAAAATTGGAAGGAACTTTTAGTGATGCAACAGAGTACCTATTCTCTTAATTTGATACCCATAAATAAATAATGTGTTATGCTATTTTTATACATAGCTTAAATTAATAATGCTGAGGATATTACTTACACGACGAATGGGCAGGACGGAGAGGGCAGACAAAAAGAATATTTGTTCTAGTTCGATATTTAATTGATAGAAAGAGACAGAGCCAGTTTCGCTCGACTCGTTACACACATGCACTTGCTGTCAATTTTCGTCTTGTAGCATAGGTTAATAGCCACGCGTTTTGTGTAAGCAAATTGGATTTTCTCAAAAGAATTAATAAAATAAAATCACTGTAAGTACCTGGTGTTTACGTTATTATATTCAGAGCCATATTGTGATATTTCTAGTAAAGTTCGATACAAATAGACGCCCAACAAACATATTCATTTTAAGTTTTTGTTTTAAAATTTTTGTAGGATGTTAGGTTATGTCACTAAAATACGAGACGGGCAAAACGAAACCGGATAAAATGGATGGTATCCATTTTGCCCTTCTTATGCACAGTGTACTAATGATCAAAGTGTATGTAAAAATTTAGTATTAACGAATAATTATCTCTATAGTGGATGGTATATGAGTATAAGAGAAAGACCAACCGAGCCAACTGGTCTGAAGAAAACTTAGCAAAAGCTATTGAAGCAAATAAAAAGACATACACATTAACAACTAGTAAAATGTATGGTATACTTTACGCAACGTTACACAGACATATTAAAAACGGTTCCTCAAAAAAGAAATTACGCCGTTCTGAATCTGTTTTTACGGCGAAAGAAGAGAAAAACCTTTTAAAATATGTTCAAAAAAGGATTCCTTATTTTATACCCTCACACCAACAGAACTTCTATAGAGAGCTGGAGAATTTACTAGAAAGAAAGGAAAATCTGAAGTTTTTTCTGCGAATATAGCTGGAAGAGAGTGGTTTAAAAATTTCAAGCTTCATCACTGATCATTGACTTTGAGACCATCGGAACCAACTTATCTTTTATCGGATTTAATCGAGAAGCTGTAAGTAGATTTTATTATTTGTTAGAAGATGTAGTAGGAAAACAGAACATTGCACCCCTGATACGATCTTCAACATGGACGAGATTGTAGCGAGAACTTCACCAACTAAACCACCTAAAGTCTTGTCTACGCATGGGAAGAAACAAGTTGACAGTGTTTCCAGCAATGAAAAAAGAGTTTTAACTACATTAATTTGGTGCTGCAGTGTCACAGGAATATTATGGTGCTCCTCCTGGTGCAGAAGCAATCACCACTGATAGTGGCTGGGTAAACTCCTAAAAGTTTTTAGACTGGCTGCAAATTTTCGTGCAAAAAGTGCGTCCTACTGAAAGCTATATATATTATTATTATTATTATTATTATTATTTTTTTTTTTTTTTTTTTTTTTTTACTAAAAGCCAGTCACCCCTTTCTGTGGCTCCGACTCACACAGAAGGTGCGCTGGTAATCACTCCTCGCGTCCGCTCGGTTAGTGATTACTGGGCCGAGTCGTGTGCCCTGAGTAGACGTAGTGAGCCGAGAATTACGGCCTTTTGCATGCGACCGGCTAAGATTTCTGCCGAGTTTCGGCATGCCGGTATGTTCTTTAATTCAGAAAGCAGTGTATCTCTCGCTCCACCAAGGGCTCCTATAGTCAGTACCTTCAATTTAACAGTATGGTCTGGATAGAGTCTACGGAGTTCGAAGATTAAATCTCGATATTTTGTCCGTTTCTCCTCCTCTTTCAAAACAATGTTACCATCACCGGGTGCCGAGAACTCGATGACGAACATTGTCCTGATTTGGTGGTCGAGGAGGACTACGTCAGGCTTGTTGGCTTGTATTTGCCTGACGGTGGAAAACGAATAGTTCCAATATATTCGGCACTTCTCGTTCTCCACAACGGACTCAATATCCCCCGGAGCGTAAGGCAGCACTGGTGTCTCGTCTATCTGATACGAGTGCCTTAAATGATAATAAAGCACCCGCAACGCTGCGTTGTGTCTATGGATATAGGCCGAGACTGCATATACCGGACAAGCCGACAGTAAATACATCAATGTCTCCGGCGCCCTACGGCAGGCCCTGCAGCTGACATCAGGGACCTCCATACCCATGACACGACTCCGATAGACGAGCGTGTTAAATACACCATCTTGGCAAGCCATGATGAATCCCTCGGTCTCTGAATTTAGTCCGGCTGACCTTAAGAAAGCAAAGGTCAGCCTTTCGGATAAGCCCAGGGCTTCCATATTCCTATAGAAGACCCCGTGCATGGGCTTATCCTTGTGAAGCTGCAGAGCTTTTAAATGCTCTGCAGCTTTTACTTGGGCTTTGAACTGAACGGGTTCCAACTCGGTGACAGAGTTGTGATTGGCCCGTTCGGTATCGAAGACGAGACCGAGATCATCGGCTGCTCTACGTGCTGCCTTAAATAAAAATGCTCCTATCCCTGCATGTTCGTGATCTCGGACCATGCAGAGAAGGGGATCCGAACTCCTGATAACTTTACAGGCTCCGTCCAGAACCATCCTGTTATGAAGACACTCCAAACTCAAGAGTCCACGACCTCCGCGATGTCGTGGGAGATATAGCCGTGGAATGGACGATCTAGGATGCAAACTCCTACTGAGATGCATCCTCTTTCGGGTTACTACGTCGAGTTGTCGCAGCTCGACATCCTGTGTCCATTTGACTACTCCAAAGGAGTAGACAAGGATCGGAACGGCAAGCATGTTTGTTGCAGACACCTTGTTCTTCCCCGACAGTTCTGAAGACCAGATCTGTCGGAGGCGGTGCTGATACTTGCCGCGGAGAGCGTTTTTTACGACACCTACCTCTTGGGTGGAGCGTTGCTCAAGACCCAAGTAGGCGTACGACTCTCCGGCATCTAAGTGATGTAAGATGCTTCCGTCTACTAGCTGCGCATCCTCTGCGTATTCCCGGCTTCGTCCTCTCTTGAGATGAACCAGTGCACATTTGTCCAACCCCAACTCCATCCCGATGGCCTGCGTGTACTCCTGCACCACCCTCAGGTACTGGCGTAATTCCCTTTCTCCGGAGGCATAAAGTTTTAGGTCATCCATGTAAAACAGATGGGTGACCTTATGCCTCCGATCGCCGGGGGTGCCGCAGTTATAGCCACGGGTCTTCCTGAGGGACACGGACAACGGCAACAGTGAGATGCAAAACAGAAGGGGGCTAAGGGAGTCTCCCTGAAACACGCCCCTTCTAAACGACACCGGCTCTGTCCGGACTCTAGTATCACCCGATGTTATGGTAAACCGAGTCCTCCAGAGCGGCATCAGTTCTTGAATGCATCTCACTATAGGACCGGGCACCACAAGGCATTGGAGCAAGTGAATTATTAGCTCATGCGATGTCATATCGAATGCCTTGCGGTAGTCGATCCAGGCCATGGAAAGGTTTCGCTTGTACTGCACGGAGTCCTGCGTGATACATCTGTCAATCAACAGATTCTCCTTGCAGCCAGCGACACCCCTCTTAGACCCTCGTTGTTCGTATATCCCCTCGAAAACCGGCTCAACTGCTAGGAGTACTCGCGTGTACAAGATGCGTGTAAACACCTTGTAACAGGCGTTTAAGCAGGTTATCGGTCGGTAGTTCTTTGGGTTGGACAAATCTCCGGTCTTCGGGATTAGCACGGTTCGCCCCTCAACAACCCAAGAAGGAATTTGCTGCTCCCCATTTAGCCAGGTGGTAAAAATTCTGGCTAAATGGCGGTGGATACTAGGTAATTTTTTCCACCAGAAGTTATTTATCCCGTCGGGACCTGGAGCAGCAAAGTTCTTAGAGCCCGCAAGAGCCCTTTGAACCTCTTCAGGGGTTATCGGGTGGCACACTTCTTCTGGTCGCTGAAGGCCTTCGCAAAAGTCTTCAAAGTGTGCCAGGGCTGGAGTGTCTCTTTGGAGTGGGAGCTTCTGCTCGTACAGCGCCTTCCAAAAGTTTTCCACCTGATCTACAGTCGGTGGATTTTCGACAACAGGTTGAGGCGGTTCGAATAGACGCGAGGGTTTTTGGTGGAACAAATTATTTTCCGCCAGTCTTCGCGCCCGCCTCACTAGTGACTTTTTGCATGTCACTAGCATCCGTATCCTATCAAGGCAGTGCTGTTTGATGGTACGCAGCACTACCTCATTAAGTGTGTGATGGACGCGTCTTAAATTAGCGGCGATTCGTCGTAATTTTTGCGTGAAAGGCCTATTGGCCACCATATAGTCCATCACACATTGGATACGAGATACCTGTTGTCTTGCCGACTGGATCTTGGCCTCCATTTTCCGTACACGCCACTCCGCTCTCTCTCGAGGAGAGGAAGAGTTGTTCGCCCCCTCCATATGAGAGAAGCTCTCGGCGGCAGTGTACAGGGCACAATTTATGTGCCAGATGTCGGCCCCTTCTGGAAGGGATGCTTGAACTTCAGCATCCACTCTGGCCAGGTCTTGTGGCCTAGGGGGTCTTATGCGATGTAACCCCCTTCTGGTACTGAGGCCCTCTACTATTGGTGGAACGGTGAAGACCGCATCCTCAACTGGTTCATTAGGCAGCCTTTCAGCTACCTCATTCGCCAATCGGGGCGCAGTCCTCACATAGCCCTTTCTACGGAGATAGGATACATAATCACGCAGATTCTGCGGCGTGAAAGCATCATGCTCTGGGTGTAATTCACACCACAGGGCATGCATACGTGCCATGTATCCCCTCCGTATGGGCTCACTGCTTTCATAGCAATGCAGCAGGTCGTCCCTCAGCTCGTCGGTCCACTCAAAGCGTCCATGTCGTTGGCGTGCGTCGTTTCCAGGCAATCCATCCATTTGGGCGCCACCACCTTGCCCATGACCCCTATCCGAACGGGGTCGATCGTGGGGGCCTCCTCTTCTGCCATTTGGAACAAGAAGATCGGGCTTACAGGGGAGTTAGCCCAGTAAGCCCACGGCCGACACTAGAGGGGAATATGTTATCCCCTCCCGGGTGCGCTGGTGCTGCCGGTCCGGTTTTGCACCCCAGCTGGAGTAAGTGGTGTCGCTACTCACCAAGAATGAATGAAAATGAGAAAAGTTCCAAGCTAAATGAGAAAATTATTGACATGAATGACAATTTAGATATTACACAACCAGGTAATGCGTCAGACATGAATTTCTTGCAAGAAATCCGACCCATACCTGTCAAAGTAAAGAAAAAATATATACAAAGACGAAAAAACAAAATTAAGATGCTTCAGCAGCTAAAAAGAAATATTTGTTCCGCGCTGCTTCTAGTTTAATAAAGAAGGCATAAAAGCAAAAGCAGGTTGTTGTAGCAGCTAAAACGAAAGTTCCATTTAAAGTTCCTGGCCCGTCGAACTGCAAAAAAAAAGACACCTACAAATCAAAACTTAAAAACAAACAAAATGCAACAGAAATCATACTTTTGAACTGTGTGCAAGGAAACATACATTTACCCATACTGGAGTAAGTTGGAACCCTTGGTGTGAAGATAACACTGATTTCGTTTTCCACAAAACACGAAAATACTGTACACTACAGTCGACGCGCGTTTCATCAAAAAAATTGGCATCATCTGGAGATGATTAAAACTCTAACGCAGTTCCTTAATTCTAGTTAGTTAGTTAACTCTAAACGCAGTTTTAATCACCTCGATATGATGCCAACTTTGTTGGCGAAACGCACGGCGAGTGCAGTGTATAGTGTTTTGGTGTTTAGTGGAAAACTAAGTCAGCGTTTGGATACATTCACCCGTCAATCGAAGACTGGATACAATGCGAATTTTATAGAGAGTGGACTCATGAAGCTTATTCTGGGGTCACATCCAAGCAGAGGATCATATGTTTTTGTGACGATGGATTTGATTACTATCCAGTATTCGTTTTTCCCGATCTAGGTATTCATTTTGCCAGCCATGGGTGGGCAAAATGGATAATAGCCCATTTCTTAAAACATATATAAATCTATGAATTATTTTTTTTTAATTTTGATTTTAATTATTAATGTGCAAATGTCCAAAGATTATAAATACAAAGTTTAAAATAAATATGATTAAGACATATATTTTTTATTTATTTTTAAAATTAACATATCCTTCTTGCCCGTCCGTCCCCTAAAATTGTCAATAACACGTCACTATTAACTTATTACTTACTGTAAGACGCCTACGGAAACAAAAAAAATCAACTAAGGCTGCAGAATACCGCGGAAGCTTCTACTCCAAGCTCAACAATAGTTTATGGCATGCACTTATATCGTTCCTGCTGCAATATTGCCTATTGAGACAATCAATAAGCAATCGATATCATCATTAAGGATCATTTTAGAACTTGTTATGGTTTAATTGCTGCAGGGGGTTGAAGTTTATCTCTAACAAGCGGGTATAATTTTCAGAATGATGTACGATGTTAACATTGTTCGCGATATCATTGCATCGTACCGTTACGTTATATTACATATTTTACACAGTAGTAATTCTTTCTGAACCAACGCCCTTTCACTATGTGCTATTTGGTTACTAAAGTGATGCTATCGCAAGTTCTCTCCCTTAAGTCATGTAAATTATAATCGTTGTGAGAAATTCTACTGTGCCTCATAATTGGGTAATATCCGTATTAGACGGAAGGATAATGAGACAGCATAAATACTTAATACAAGTGGAGATAATTGCACTAGCAAGGAAACGGACGCACGTTCAGCAATTTCGATATAACTTTGTGGGGCGATAGAAGAGCCGGAAATATATCTAGAACCTACATTTTTTAGCTGTTTTTATAGTCTAAGATCCGGTAGTTGATTTCTGTAGGTATCTGTTTTTCTTAATGAAACTTCAGATGAATGAGTAATGACAATGTAATACGTTGATGCCGGGTAGCCTATCAAAAATTAGCCTCGATTACCTTTAATTAATTATATTGTAATTAATTTATTTTAATAAACTCAAACTATATATTCTTTAAGTGAATTAAACGTTATTTGAAAGACAATTATGTGAAGAATTTAAAAAAAAAGATGGTTGCCAGCTCTCAGTTAGCCGCAACCTCTAGGTTGACAGATGTAAATAGGTATATTATTGTTAATTATTTACATTCATGATGTTTTTCAATAAAATATTATACTAAATTGAAGTTTAATTTTTGCTCTACACGATAATACATGGTTGCCTTTAAAAATGGCCGCAAGTAGTGGTTGCCATGATTTGAATTCATTACTCTAGTTCTAGATGAGTGTCAGCGAGAGAAAAGAAATGCCAGCGCTGCTTCATGCTATCATAAACAAAGAAGCAGCATGGAAGATGTGATTGTAATACGTATAGTATGTTTATTTCGTTGTGAAGGAACGAGTATTTGGAGTGAAGACGTTGACACTCAGTTTTACACTTCTTAAATATTTAGCTGTCTTTATTATTGATTCATAAAAGTGAAAACGTATTTTTTGTGCCACATTAGTTATATTAATTGAAAACACTAATTGAGTTTTCTACAAAACACCAAAACACTATACACTACACTCGACGGGCGTTTGGCCAACAAAGTTGGCATCATCTGGAGTTGATTAGAACTGAGTTTTAATTAAGTTTTAATTTAATTAACGGCAGTTTTAATCATATCCAGATGATGCCAACTTTGTTTGCGAAACGTGCGTCGAGTGTAGTGAATAGTGTTTTGGTGCTTTGTGGAAAACTCAGTCAGTGTTATCTTCACACCAAAGGTTCTAACCTACTCCAATATATTAATTGAATTTAATGAAAAATCTTTGCCTAACGCCGATGAGAGCCGAAGACAATTTATCTGTGTCAAAAGAGGTAACTTCTAAAGACAAAGAAGGCACGGATGAAAGTTCTGATAATTTAGATGAAGTTAATAGAAGTTCAAAAGAAGAAGATGAATAAAAAATAATTTAGGTTTATTAAATTCATGTTAGAAAAATATATTTTTTAAAACAAATTCATTATTTGGTAAAAAAATATGATTTATATTTTGTCAATAAAAGAAAATTACTAAACTCCTAATAATGTTTTAATGTTATTATTATGAAATGCATATTTCATTGCCCTGATTAACCAATGTTTACAAATTGTTTTTTTTCAATCATTGTAGCTGAGATACCATAAGTTTTGATAACATTTTATATAGAAAAATTACTTCAACTACACCACATTTGGTCCTTGTTTACACTCGATTGATCACACTCATCTAGGGCGAGAGTAATTAATTCAAATCATGGCAACCACTACTTGCGGCCATTTTTTTACGGACAACCATGTATTATCGTGTATAGTAAAAATTAAACTTCAATTTAGTATATTTTATCGAAAAACACGATGAGTGTAAATAATTAATAATGATATACCTGTTTACATCTGGCAACCTAGAGGTTGCGACTGACTGAGAGCTGGCAACCATTTTTTTTTAAATTCTTCAAATCATTTTCTTTCAAATAATATTTAATTCAGAAAAAATAGTTGGTAGTAATTAAATTAAATTAATTACAATATAATTATTTAAAGGTAAGCGCGGCTAATTCTTGATAGGCTACCCGGCAGCAATGTATTACATTGTCATTAATCATTCATTTCGATTAAGCTTCATTAAAAAACAAATACCTGCAGGAATTGGCTGTGGGATTATGTACTATTAACAGCAGTTACAGACTGAGATAGGTCTCAAAGCTTATACACAACCCCTAAATTATTTTTTAAATATGTTACTGACACAACAGAATATGAGTAACACCTCGTTTGGAAGCTGCTTGATATCTATTCAAGTGTTGTTGTTTTTTTGACATATTATATCTTTTAATTTCTGAATAAATAAATTTAATATTGACATATCACCAAATTTTTTGGCAGTCTTTCTGTAAAAGCCATTCCACGTTTCTTCTGACTAAAAGTACGAAAAAGGCCACTTAGATGTTTTTACATATCTATATTTTATTCCAGGTTTACATTTGGAAATCGTACCTTTGCGCCGGGGTAAAATAGAGTGGCATGCTCGATCTACAGATTTAATGCCGGTAGATTTATATTTATGAGGCTACTTAAAATCTAAGCTATACGCTACGCAACCCACTTAAATCGAGGTTCTGAAGCAGAGAATCACTAATGACTGTAGGTTAATGTCCTTAGAAACATTTGAATGGATGATGGAAGAGTTTTATAACACTATGTTGTACTGTCAGCATGAGATAGATTCATATTTACTTTAAAATTATTTAAAGATACTTGATACTACTTTTCATCACTTTGTTATTTGTGAATTAAATTTATTGTTTTCTTTAACCCAGAATTTATTTTTAATGTAAACACAACATAAAATTCGGATATGTAAAAAAATGATATTTTGCGCGATTTATATCTGAATGATACTTAGCCTTTACAGGAAAGCAGTGTCTAAAAATATATATGATTTGCCAATATTAACTTTATCAATTTTTAAAAAAGTAAATTGACAGATGTCAACATAAAAACAACATTTGAATAGATATTTTAAGCTTCAAAGCAAGTTGTTACTTGTACACTGTTGCTATTTAAAAATAATTTTCTAAATGGCGCTGTAATGATATTTTTAAATATTATATTACTATTTATTAACAAATACATTATGTTTACACATTAATGTACAACTCGTCAAGAATAGGAAAAAGTGGAAGACTCTTTAGGTACGTGTAGAAGAAAGAGTGAGGCAGTATTCGGAGGGAGAAGGGTGCACTTTACGCGCGGCCAAATCGAATTCTGTGTACATTCACATTCAATAAATATGCATTGATATTCACTCGAATATCATATTCAAGAGGTCGAAGATCGACGTTTCAAGAAAGTCAGAGAACATTCTCGAACTTTCCATAGCAGTCAAGAAAAACCACGTGTGTGACATATCACTGAACTCGTCTCATCCTGAAGAGGTCGAAGATTGACGTTTCGAGAAGGTAGAGAACATTCTCGAACTTTGCACAGCAGTCAAGAAAACCCACAGGTGTGACATATCACTGAACTCGTCTCGTCGTGAAGAGGTCGAAGATCGAGGTTTCTAGTAGGTCAGAGAACATTCTCGAATTTCTGATAGCAGTCAAAGAAACCCACGAATGTGTCATATCACAGAACTCGTCTCATCCTTAAGAAGTCGAATATTGACGTTTCGACAAAGTGAGAGAACATTCTCGAAAATTCGATAGCAGTCAAGAAAACCCACAAATGCGACATATCACTGAACTCGTATCGTCGTGAAGAGGTCGAATATTGACGTTTCGAGAAGGTCAGAGAACATTCTCAAACTTTCCATAGCAGTCAAGAAAACCCACAGGTGTGACATATCACTGAACTCGTCTCGTCGTGAAGAGGTCGAAGATTGACGTTTCGAGAAAGTCAAAGAATATTCTCGAACTTTTCATAGCAGTCAATAAAACCCACAAGTGTGACATATCACTGAACTCGTCTCATCCTGAAAAGGTCGAAGATTGACGTTTCGCGAAAATCAGAGAACATTCTCGAACTTTAGATAGCAGCCAAGAAAACCTCTAAGTGTGACGCATCACCGGAATTGTCTCGTCAAGAACAAGACGTCTACTGGGTTTTGGGAAATTTCTAAAGAAAAGCGAATTGGATGCCAGTAGGAATTAGAAGCCAAGCCGCGGCCATGGAGGAACAAATGAATGAACTACTAGAAATGTTAGCTGCAATTAAAGCAGGACAAGATCAAATGAAACAAGAAATGAAAGCAAGACAATATGAAATGAAACAAGAAATGAAAGCACACTAAGACGCAATGAAACCAAACCCGAGAGAAGCTACTGTGTAACTCGACGGAAGCTGCTAGCCGTAGTGAAGACTTTGGAGCATTTCCATAAGTACCTGTACGGACGAAAATTTCTGTTAAGAAACGCTTCTCTTAGGTGGCTACTCCAATTCAAAAATCCAGAAGGGCAAATTGCGAGATGGCTTCAGCGATTACAGATCTTTGATTTCACCATTAAACACAGAGCTGGAAAGCATCACCACAGTGCTGACGTCATGTCTAGAAGGCCATGTGCAAATGATAACTGCCAACACTGTTTGAATTTGGAGCAAAAGGAAGGATTCCCTGAAGTAACTTGTTGCCTAATGAATGTACAGCCGGATAAAAATTGGGATGCCAATTTAGCCGACGATCAAAGGAACGACGAACTTATTGGGCCTATAATGCGTCGGAAATAAACAGGAGAGAATAGACCATTGTGGGCGGATATCAGCGACCTCGGCGCAATTACGAAATGTTACTGGGCTCAATGAGACTTACTGGTTATTGACCCCGGAGTTCTGGAAAGAGTTTGGGAAAGTCCGGATGGTGCAAGGAATCGACTACAGATCGTGCTACCCAAGAATAGAGTGGCCGAGGTTTTGAAAACTACTCACGGCGGAACTGGAGAAGGGCACTTTGGGGTAGCTAAAACCATGGGTAAAGTGAGGGAATGATTCTACTGGGTAGGAAATCGGTGAGAGGTAGAAGATTAGTGCAGGAAATGCGACGTCCTGCGCTAGCAACAAGGGCCCAAACACTCGGCGCCGAGGACGCATGAAGCAATACAACGTTGGTGCTCCCTTTGAGCGAATTGCTATCGGCGTCGCCGGGCCATTTCCACGCACTGAATCGGGTGTGTTCCAGGGAGTGTGTCAGTTGCCCGGAATTCGAAAGACCAGATTTGAGAGTGACCGAATGAAGACAAGGTATGACCGAAGGACGAATACTGAAGGCTTTCAAAAAGGCGACCTAGTATGTTTATACAATCCCTCTCGGAAAAAGGGCCGATGTCCGAAGTTGCAGAAATCCTGGGAGGGTCCTTACAAGATTGTGACTAGAATAAATGACATAGTTTACCGGATCCAGAAAAGACCACGCGCAAAAATGAATGTTGTACACATCGACCACTTGTCACCATTCTATTATATATATGACTATTTGTTATATATATCATTATATATATATATATATATATATATATATATATATATATATATATATATATATATATATCATTATATATATATATATATATATATATATATATATATATATATATATATATATATATATATATATGACTATTTGTTATTAAAGTATGTAATTGTGGATTACTTATACGTTTATAGCTTTCTTAAGAGATTTGGCTGAAGATATGTCTGTTATGGGTAGGGTAATACGAGTATGGGTACGAGTACAGATGGCATGGCGGTGCAATAATTAATTTCTAATTTTGGGAAATAAGAAATTCACTCATATCTTCTAAGTCTACACAAATTTTCTTTCGAACAACAATTTATGTAATTTATGAATATAGCTTCTTTTTTGTTTATTTGCTGATACACTTTATTAATTTCTGATGAGTATAACACCGAAATTAAATTAAGCATATACACACACTATTTTAAACAAAGCACATATTTATGTATATAATTATATAATTTTAATAACAGAATGTCTATTGATTAGTGTGATATAAACTGGACACTAATCTTTTAGTTATCAGTCTCATCAATAATGTGAAAAAATATTACATCATGAACAATAAATATATTTTAATATTGTGAAGGGATTTCCTATTAATCGTCAAGTTTATTTTAGGAGACTTCAAAAATTAAAAGACAGATCAACTTATTTGTCTGATTAATCTCGAGGTTTTAGATTTTCAGTCTATGATAAACGCATTTAATGAAAATTATAAGCACATTTAAATTATTAATCTCACCTCATTGAGATGTTTGGATAACTTTGAAGTTTTTTTATCCTGCTTCGAATGTGGTTTATCTCGTTACATATTTATTTTAATATGAAAATATATATATATAAAAAATAGTCAAAAGTGTTTTTTACTGTTGACAAAACATGCTTGGATACACTACATTTTATTTTTTATATTTACTAATATATTTACTGACGTTGGTTTGAGTGCCTCCTAGTCATGAGATAACGAGACAAAGGACAAGATGGCCATGGAAGGACCCGAGAGGGACTTAATGGAATCTGAACTAGCTGTCAGAATTCCACACAGCCCACAAAGGGGCATTGCAGGAATGGTTGGAGATTGAAAGAATCAATCACTCGCAGAACACCTATAAGTAGATGCAGGTAGGCTAAGCTGTTACTAGGTTTGACGCCTAGCAGTGACTGGTCGGCAAAGCTCTTGAGGGGTGATAGGAGAATGTCGGAGAACTCACGAGGTTGTTTGTTAACAGGACACTGCCATCTTAACTATCATCTCAACAAAATTAGCTTGAGTGTCAACAAATAATGCAGATAATGTGGAGGAGAGGTGGAGATCTCTCTATATGTGCTATGTCAGTGTCCAGCTCTGGCATGTCTTCTGTATGTTTCTGTAGAATTTTCAGATTAATTTTTGGTCTTAGTGGATTGATAGATGGATTTCTCTTATAAAGGTGTTAATTGGGAAAGTTTTTGGTACAAGTAGAAATAAAATTATAAAAAAATTCTAAGCAACAGATATTTACTGTATATTCTAGAAAACGTGCTTTATTATTGGTACTCAAAATGTTGGGTATACTAGAGAAGAAATTCCCACATTTCGAGTTGCATAGTTACAGTGATATATTAGTTACCCTTTAGGGACATTTAGGATTATAATAGAGCATAGCTTTCAGTTACATAGTTGCTCAAAAGTTTACACTCGCTGTAATGATACTTTTTTAAGGCATAAATAGCAGAATTTATTAATAATTTTTGAAGTATATACGAACTAACCAATATTTATATTATTAAAATTATACTGTCGTGCTAAGCGAAAGAGTCATAATTCATAAAATGCTAACTTTTCAGTATTAACGATTTCATTAATTTCAATTTCGCACCATCTTATAAAAATTGTTTTCGGAACCTGAAAGGGGTAGGGATAATAATTAGTTTCACTCGCTAATTGAACTTCACACAACTAAATGAATCATTTTTGTTTTGGCAAAACAAGACGTCTACGAACTGCAAAAAGAGATAAGACTTTTTTGCTTAGCAAACATTGAGACTCGTTTGATTAGCATGGCAATCTAGGGCTCCTTTACAAAGTACTGCTACTTTTACTGTCTGTTTGGTAGTCTAGCAACAACAAAAAAACACACAATTTCATTAACTGTTGATTAACAATATTTTAATTTATCGCTAGAATGACAAAATGGAAATATTTACTTCTGATAACTCCACAAAACTATATTTTTTCTCTCTTACACATAAAGTTTAAAGATTTAATAATAAGTGTATAGGTATGCCCTATACATATATGCTAATTATACATATATACCCACTATATAACTACATATAAGGTTAAATATAACCAAGAGCCCGATAGCGATAAGTATCGTAATGTAAAGCTGAAATGAACTTTAAAGAAAACTTTCCTTGTTAAGGGTCTAACTATTAAGTTGGCTAGGAGTCATCATTAAAAGATATTATAAAAGGGTTTTTTTGAAAAATCATCAAGCTCAAAGTTTTCTATTATTTCGCAAATTTCTTCTCTAAAAACTAACTTCTAAAATTCAAAATTTTTAAAAACTGGAGTATGCAATTTTAGACAAATCTTGAAACAAATGTTTGAAAAACGTCATTAAGATACATTTTCGAAATTAAAATTTTAGAGAAACCTTGGCATTGTTAGAGACGAACATGGGAAACATTTTCAGCAGGACATAAAAGGGATCGAAAAATGTTACACAATAAAGATTGTTGAGATGCAACTATCTTAGGAGATTCTTGTTTGTTTCAATTGTGAAAACATTCGACATATTAAACATTAGGAGATGAAAACTATTTTTTAAACTATCTCTATTACTTTATATTTAAATTTAATTCAGATTTAGTAAACCGTTACGAATATTCTTCTAGTTTCATGCTCTATTCACTAATAAATATATTATTAGTGAATAGATTATGATTAATTTATTATGATTAATATCATAATAAATTTGTAGGTATATTAATACTGTTATTATTAATGATATTAATATATACCTTAATACTAATTAATTTTGTTTGCTTTGCGTAAAAAGAAAAAACAAAAGTACATCAGGCAATTATCAAAGTCCAAGTGTTTTAGTCAGGGATTATAGATATGTTCTTGTACGACCGTTAGTAATAATGTTTAATTTAAGTGAAAAAAATTACATTTCCTGATGTATGGGAAACAGTTCAGTATTATCCAGTTCAGAAATCTGGTGATAATTCTCTTCTATGTAATTTTAAACTAATTTATGTAGTATGTAGTTTTGTTAATGTTCTTGAGATGTCTCCCCCATACAACCGTATGTATCCTTCTACAACAAGTTATCACCTAATTAGCACGTATTTATGGAAAATCTTTTAACAGTCATTAATTTATCTACATTTTCTCAGTATATTATAGATAATCATGACCATGCTTATATTATATATACCATCATTTGGGGTGGAATTGATCTTCCGGGGCGAGATTGATCACTAAATCACTGTTTTGAACATTTAAACTTAGCGCCATAACCACAAATCTGAACGCGCCATTTTCTACCGCTAGGTGACATCAGAGACATGGCCGACGGCGATGTGTACACATAAACATCTAGCTGCTTCATATTTAGTACGAAAACGGCAGTATATTATAAAGTGGTGTTATTCTGTGAAAATGAACCCTTAGAAATTTGTCCGGTAAGTTATAATCCAATGAGAGTTTTTCTATTTCAATGAAATTTACACAGTTGTTCATGCTTCGTGACCTTCACATGTCTGGCCGGAAACAATCGGTTCATTATATTCCACAAAACTTGGCGTTTTATTGCATGGGGTCAGATTGATCGTATGTATGGGGCGAGATTGATCATGATCCTTTAGAGTTTAGAGGATAAAAATGACGATGTTCGTGCAGAAACGGAATATTTTGAACCACAAGACAATGAAATTGTAGCTGGAAAATTCGTATTGGTTCAGATTTATGGAGGATCTAGAAAATAAACTGTATATCGTTATGCAGCTATTGTACAGAAAGTGACAGAGAACAAAGAAGGAAAAAAGAAGTTGATTTATTAGGCATGAAGTCATTGGATAAACCAAAAAAATTGTACACTCTTCAGAAGAATGATGAATTTGTGTCAGATATGTCTGATATATTAGCCATTTTACCAAATCCCTCCATAAACAATGTTGTTGGTTGGGTTAAATACAGTTTCCAGAAAGTGGTTGACGTATTTGAAATGAAATAAGCTTTTACAAAGTGCAGTGTTTTCTTTTTGTCAGAATTTTAATTTTCATTTATATTTTAACATACATACAAGATAATATTGTTATTGTTCATAAATAAAGAGTTTGTAGTGATACGCCTGTCTTTATTTGTAAAAAAACGGTCAATTATGTTAAATAACATATGCTGATCAATCTCATCCTCACTGATCTAAGTCACTCCGAACTTTAAAAAATGTCATAACTTTTAAAGTATTTGGAATAGAGAAGTGCCGGTGAGATTGATCACTTTGCGTTTTACTTGTTTGCGGCGTATGCATTCTATTGGGTTTGAACAATTTCACCCCAAAGCATGTATGAGATTATTCACGACTTTTTTACCGTATACAGGCTATACTTGAAAATATGAAGCAGTAATATTTTACAATTCTATTCGTATTACTATTTTCTACATGCCTAAATACTTTTTCTCCACTAATTCATTTTTACTAATGAAAAAAACGACAAAAATATATTTTTTGATCAATTCCACCCCAAATGACGGTACTAATTTAATAAAAAATGTTAATAGAATTTATCATGGCATAACTCTAAAAAAGTGAACTTACATATTTTATACACAATTTGTAGGTCATAATATGTAGTGTATACTGGATTTAATTCTAAAACATTTTATCCTAAACTTGGTATACCTCAGGGGTCCAATATAGGTCCATTATTATTTAGAACTACTACTATATGATATTACTAACGTTTTAGACTCGCACTATGAATTATTTGCAGATTAACTTAATATACATTATACTATTGAAACTTTTGACGATTGTTTTTTATTTAAAAAGAATTATTAAAAGAGAGAACTTGGTGTACGATAAATAAACTAAATTTAAATTCAGAGAAAGGCCGAATTTTAATATCGATGATTAATAAATCAATGACTTTTAGTCTGAAGTAACAGCCAGTTAAATATACATCATAAATCAATCTCGGATAAACACTTGCCAGGTTATAAAATATTTAGATGCAATCTTCGACAATAAGCTCTTGTTTGCTGTACATATCACACAAACCACTTCAACAATATATAATACGTTGGGGTTCATAATCCGAAGCTGATAAATTTTAAAAATATTCATTCGATTAAACTAATTTACTTTTAGCTTTTACGATCTAAACTGGAATATGCCTCTAATATATGGTTCCCTTATTACAATAATCAAAAAAATCTAGTGGTATAAGTTCAGACAAATATCACAATTTTTTACATTTAAGATAGGTGGAGTGTATATATATATATATATATATATAGATATATAGATATATCATCACTTATACACTACTTGATAATTTTCAGATGTTGCCCTTACATGTGAGGCACGTTTTATCTTGCATTAGTTTTTGTTATAAGTGATAAATAATTGTTATAATTAAATTGTTTTAAGTGATACATAATGAAATTGATTGTAGTTAACTTCGTGATCAGTTGAATTCTCGAATACCCACAGTATTCTGCTATACAACACATCTTTCAATTACCTATAGCCAAGATTAATATAATTTTGCAGTCAGTATTGTGTTTAAAACAGTTACACAATATTACCACTCAGTGTGTTCTTTAATATACTCTATTTAAATATCATACATATATTATCATAATTACAATATTTGTTGTATTTTCTTTTTTGAATTGAATGTTTTGAATAAAGTTAAATTGACATTTTAATTAATTTGTACTTTAATAGGATTGTAATCTGTTGGGCAATAAATATATATACTATATTATATAATATTAAGTATATACAGTTTAGAAATTAACAGATGTGTTAATAAAGTTGTTTTTGACTGTCACTGAAGTCTCTAAGATTTGTTTGATATCGATCACGATGTTTTCTCTGTATAAGGATCTTCGTTAATTTATATGTTTTCAACAATTTGGCAGCATAGTTGATTTTAATATTCTAAAAAAAATGAAGAAAATTGTAAATATCTCACTATCACAAAATTGAAAATATTTGTTTTCTCTAAATGAAAATACATTACCAATATTCTCAATAGCAGGAGTGATGTGAAAATGATGGGGGGTAAAAATAGGTCTTAACTTAATCACTCCTTGACAACATTCACGTAATGTATATGCATATCTATCGGTTATCAAATTTAAAAATTATATTGTTCCTGCTATCTTATACTCATCAAGAGACATCCGTAGCGTTAATTAATATTTATGTACCATCCACCGGATAATTGAAAACATGCCAACTGTTTTTTATAGCAAATAAATTCCAAGAAAAAAAAGACAGAAATACTTTCTGTGTTATGGTTCAGCTTTTAAGATATCTGATGTATTATAAATTGCAAGCACCGAACCGTAAAGGCAAATGATACCTATCACATCCGCCCGCCCAACTGCACTGTATTTTTTTTTTGGTGAACTGGTGATTGTTGCTCGCAATATGGTAATTTTCTTTGTTGCTTTTTATTATAACATGCCAAACGGAGAGGATGGATGTTAGCTTTAGTTTTTTGCCTTTTTGCGTTGTAAATTCACTAAATTTTCACAGATATTTCATATACGATGTGTTTGCCAAATTAAATTATATGTTTTATAACTAATAATAATTGTGTAGTGCAAGCTGTATTTATTCTATGGAACAGATTCAATATAACAAAATTATCATCCAATAATGCATATTATATTTTTTGGTACTTTCGGATAAACCAATAATTCTAAGTATGCTTCTCAGAGAACACCCTGACATTACCTACATAAAATATACAAAACATACATAGGTATGATAATATTGGACCATTTCTTAATAGCAAATTCACACTTGGAAACTTGTAGTTAATTTTAATATTTTATAAAAAATGATTATTTTCTAATTTCAACTTAAAAGTGTAAATCTGTGACATACTTATTTAAGGCATCTTTGATGTTATTTTTCTTGCATATTTTTGTTAACTAAAGAATGTTTACTGGAGATATAAAAATTTAACTAGATGTACAGATACGTTAAGAGAATAAACAGATACGTTAATTACTCGCATATTTCATGAAACAGGATTCTCACGCTTTAGTCAATATATTCCATAAAAAATGTACTTATGAGTTATTTTTAATTATATATTTATTATTTAAAAATCAAAAAACAATATAATGGATCGTCTCATTCCAATACGTTGATGTATATGTGACTTGTATTTTAAGTACGCATCAATTTTTATCGCTGATGGTGTGAATAGTAGTGCATGCCTTCCACATTATAATAAACTATATATTATTTCTGTTACATGAAGCATGAAGACCTCATAAAGTCTACAGTGAGTGTCTTATATTGGTCTCTTGGTAGAATCCCCATTAGATTCAAGAATTGTATAGCCAGCGTGAAGGTAAACTAAATATATGGCCTGGAATAACAGGAAGTCATCTATTAGGCTCTATTTCCTTAAAGAAAATTATTCTGGTGCCAAACATTTAGAAATCCTATATTTAATGTAGTTTTTAGTAGCTTTATCAGTTACTTATCCAAACATTGCGGATGCTGCTGCTCCTCATTGAAGAACTCGGTGTCAAGAAAATAGGACTCGTGCTCATTTTCAGTGTCGATTCTGATCATTTCTTGATGACCATGGTCACATCACTTGGTGGACACCATGGTCACATCACTTGACTCTTTTACATTTCTTATTGCGGAGTTATTTAAAATCGAGGGCCTAATTTAAGAGGCCAAATAATTTAGAGGATCTGAGGCAACGAATTCGCATCGAAATGGAGAAATTATTTAATATTCAATACACAGTGTTTGTACTTATGCTGGCTAATGTTCGATTCTTATTGGAGAGTATTTTAAACTTTATCTGAAAATAAAATACACACGTTTTTGTTTTATCTGTGGATTTCTAATAAAATACCCATTCTATTTATATTTATATCTCATTCTTACAAACGCAAATATGTGTAGAAAGCTTCTAATATGAGATACTGTTCAAACGATACTTGGAAAACTTCGAAGGGTTCATTTGGATTGAAAAAGAAGGAGTTGAAATTTAATGAAGGCTGTGGTGGCATAGCCAAAACAAGAAATCTGAATCTGAATATTTATATTTTACTTTAATCAATGGTTCTTTAAAAAATAAAATTGACGTATTTTCAAAAAAGCGTAACACAGTGAAGCTTTATGACTATTTTGTGTTTTTTTTTTTCAATTTAGTTTTGCAGAAAATGTAAAAATTATCCAGGTAATGATTTAACATATGAATTCTCTAGTATAGTTTATTTCATCGATATTTGCCAAGTAAAAAATTCCAAACGGCTCTTATCTCATACTGTGGCTTGTTTTTATGGCTGGGCTCAGGTAGACTTTTCCGTTTATCGGCAAGATAAGAGAGTTTCTATTTGGCAAATAGCGATAAAATGAATAGTAATGTGAATATAAAAGAGAGCACTATGGCATCTATCTGCTAAATATTAAGACAATTAGTAGATGGTCATAGTATATCATATCATAGTAACATTGTTTAGAAGTGTACTTAACAATTCTACTATATTATTAATAATTGCATGTAAAAAATACATTTAAGTTAATACTTAAGAGAAATTTGTTTGTGCCATTGTACGTAGAAACTCCTATTTTACATAAAAGAGTACGAAAAGAAAAATACTTTCTAAAAACTAGATAGAGAAGTTAAGTAAAATTTTATTTTTCATTTAACTGTTATTATTGTGTCTATTTCATGTTTTATTTACTGATTTCTAATTTTATTAGAAAATAATACATATTCATATTAGTAAAGTATCATATTACCAATACTATAGTAATATATTTGGTCCAAATTGATAGTTTTTTGATACGCAAGAAGACTGTCGGTAAACATTATACTATAAAAAGAAAAGTAAATAATGATCACGTCACAATTCTGTTATATTAAAAATAAAGGCAGTTATGCTAAAATTTTAAAAAATAATTTACATTATTTTGTTTTTATTGTTGTTCCTTACATACGGTATATTTACATTTATCTACTACAGTAACAATTATAAGCATCTAAATACATACATACATAGTATTTTGGTATAGTGTTTATGTAGGTACTTAGTAAATATACTAGTCAGTACTCTTATGGAACACATTTTTAGTGCAATGTCTGATTATCATATTCTTAATATTAATTATTAAAACCTTGAAAGTCTTCATGTATTGATAAATTTGAAGATAACTTTATTTACGGCAAACTTCTGACGCCTTTTCAAGTATTGGATTAATTGCACACTTATTTGACGAAGGTCGCTGTCTAATTTTATATTTGCCGATTTTGACTATTTAATCTTAGTACTTCTGTATAGTGGTTTCGTAAAGTACCTAATGAATACATTTTTTGTTAAAAATTCAAGGAATAACTTTTGGCAAAATACCCTTTGGCCATTTAAAATTCTATTTTTAGTTACCATTTTTACTTTTCCCCACTCAACTATGCCAGGGAGGAAGAGTAATATAATCGTGTAAAGAGAAATGGAAAAACATTTTTCTAGCGTTTATTTTCCGTTTTTCGACCTGAAAACAAAAAAAAATTATTTTTAAAAAATATTGTCTGTGTGTGTCATTGTTGTCGTTGTCGTCGGCATTTAAAAAATTCATGTTAGCATGATAACTAAATCGTATCGGATCGATCGGGTTTTGACTGATTCTGATCGGGGACGTCTCCCAGGTGCACCTATTAATTTTGAGGCGGATAGAACACACTCTACCATGTTCATGGGCCATGAGAAAGCACAATGGTGAAGTATTTGAGAAATTTTTTTGTTAGCACTATCACTCAATTAAATCGCGTAGGATCGATCGGGCTTCGACTGATTCTGATTAGGGACGTCTACCAGACGACATCTGTTGATTTTGAGGTGGATAGGACACATCCCATCCTGTCCATGGGTCACTCAATTTCGAGATAGAGATGTTCTACTTGCGGAAAAGTCCGTTTTAAGGTTTTAAACCGGTTTATTTAAAATACGATGAATACGTACAGGGTTATTCATGTAAGATGTGTAATGCCATAAATATTTTTTAACCGCAATCCTCTTTTGTAATTTTCTTTTGCATATTGTATGGTAATAATTACATTAGCGTGAATATAGATTAGATAAAATTAATGGAGAAAAACGACTGTGCAATTTCAAAATACTAAATTTAATGGCGATGATTATTTAAAAATCAACAATGGTTGGAATGGATTGTACAAATTATAGAATATTTATATGAGTCTTACACCCAAATACACAAAAAGCAGAAGAGTAACTGTAATTAAACCGTCTCGCAGTAAATATAATGATGCATCAAAACATAACGTTTAAAACGTTTTCATATCATTAAGATTGATAAAGATTTATTCTCAGATTTTGCACCTCGTAGCAAAAATCCTACATGCTGATTTGTTTACACCATTATATATTCTCTTCTATTCATTATTCTTTATATTAATTTTAGTTTGTAGCAGCTTATAAGATAAACGTTAATTTTACTAGTAAACTGTGGATTCTCTAGCCCTTATCAGGTATTGTCATATAACTCCTTGATATTACAAAAACGTTATTATATATTGATGGCGATAACAAAAACAAAATATTTTTTGAAAATATAATACAAGGCCATCTACCCTTTAAATCGTCTAAAAGATAATAATCATATCTACTATTTAAAAATATTATTGCAGCATATAACGTTGTTGTCAGAGATAAACTGTAGAAAACTTTATTGGAAAGTTTATAGTATACGAGTATAGTAGATATTATAAATATTCATGCCCGCATTAAATGCGAGTATATATGCATATCTCTAATATAAACTCTTGTTGATCTTCTTCTAGCTCTTGTCACTACTTCCATTTATCTGGGCATGCTATTGATCAAGAGGTGAATGGTTTCCTAAGAAATAGTCTTCCATTCAACAAGAACGACTTGTTCGAGTTCCCTAAAAGTCATAAGGTCTAACTTATCGTTTTAGTGCATCCCATAGATGCTTTATGAGGTTCTTAATCTCTCTATCCAGCAACGTGGAGCCGAGCGTTATCCTAAATAAAAGTGAATTTGTCATCGACAAACTGAGCAAATGGCACCACATGTTCTAGAATATCTTTTACGTAGAGATGTGCATTAATGGATATCCCCCGTGTATTAATCAAATCCGAACATCGAAACAAATTTCTCCCCATAAGATTATCGATCCACCAAAAAGTGGGATCTTCGGAGAGATATTACAAGCATCAAATCTCTCTCCTGGCCTCCCCCAGATTCGCTGACGTCCATCTAGTGAATAAGGACTTACTATTGTTTCGTTTGAAAACAAAACTCGCTTCCAGTCGTCAATTGTCCAATTTACGTTCTTCTACTGAAAAGTCTACATGAGACCTGTAGACATCTTACGACCTTATCCGGTTACCATTTCATATATAAATGGTAATTGAACCCCAAACGCTATGCTACAGCCCCATGTGTGCCCCCACAACAAGGTCAGAGTATATCGAGGACATGAATTGATTTATGTGAACAAACTTCTGGCAAAGTCAATTTTCGAGAAAAGATATAGAGCTTCGTGTCCGTTGTTAATGAGAATTCAAAGCATGTACAAATTTATAAAAAAAAATCAAATACGTTTATCTCAGAACATAATTATTTTGACAAGATAACCAAAGAAAAGTACCTCACAACTTGGAAAACCAAAACAACATTTTCTTTCTCATTAATTTCCGTATCGTACATGCTTTTGTTATTAATTTTGCATGATAATTTAGTTGTCTTCTTTTGATTTTATAATATGAATAAAATAAGTACGCTTTTTTAGTTTTCTTTCACAAGTGAATTAAATGTCGTAATGACTGATCGAAAGAGAGCATAAAGCGGATAGATGGAAGCAGTACTTAGGACATTTATACGAGGGTCAGGAATTAGGAAAGATATTAGAGAAAGAACCTAGCATCGATAGGGAAGATGTAGGAAAACCTATATTGAAAGAGGAATCTGAAATAGCACTAAGGGGGCTAAAGAACAATAAAGCGCCGTGTGTAGATAAAATACAGGCGGAAATTTTGAAATGTGCGGGACAGAAAGTAGTAAATAAGATGTTTGAACTGGTAAAATACATATACGAAACGGGTAAGATGCCGGAGGATTATAAGAGGAACATTATCGTTACTATACCGAAAAAGAGAGGAGCCGACAATTGCGAGAACTTTAGAACGATTAGCCTAACTTCCCACGCGTCAAAAACATTAACCAGAATAGTGCAGAAGAGGATGGAAAATAGAGCGGAGAAAATACTAGGAGAAGACCAATTCGGGTTTAGGCGAAATAGGGGAACTCGCGAAGCTATTCTGGCGCTAAGAGTAATGTTAAAGAAAACAATAGAAAAAGGAAAGAACGCTTATATAGGATTTGTAGATTTAGAAAAAGCTTTTGATAATGTAAGATGGGAAAAAATGTTCGTGATATTAAAGAGCGCGGGAATGAAGTATAGAGATAGGAGAGTAGTACACAATCTATACAAAGAGCAAACTGCTGTTATAGAAGTAGAAGGGGAAAGAAGGGAAGTAGGTATTAGGAAAGGAGTAAGACAAGGATGTACGCTATCACCACTAATTTCTAATATGTACATCGAAGAGGCGATTAATGTGGTAAAAGATTTCGGGATTAAAGTACAGGGATAGAAACTAAAAATGCTGAGATTCGAGGATGATATAGCAGTATTAGCATCTAGTAAGGAGGAATTAGATTCAGCGTTGAATGAAATGGAGGCAGTGTTGACAGAGGAATACGGAATGAGGGTGAATAGAAAGAAAACTAAAGTGTTAGTGTGCAGAGAGCGCGAGAGCAGAGCAAAAACGAAAGTACCAATTAATAATGAAATATTGGAGAAATCTAAAGAATTCACTTATTTAGGAAGTAAAATAAATTGGGATGGAAGAAGCGATAAAGATATAAAACAAAGAATAGCGCAGGATCGAGTAGCTTTTAACAAAAAGAAAGCACTTTTATGCTCGGGGGTAATAAACTTAGAAACAAGGAAGAGATTTTTGAAAACGTATGTATGGAGCACGGCACTATACGGTTGTGAAATTTGGACGGTAGGGGAAGCAAGTAGGAAGAAACTAGAAGCTTTTGAGATGTGGTGTTATCGAAGAATGATGAAAATACCGTGGACTGATAGGGTTACAAACGAAGAAGTATTAGAGAAAGTCGGCGAGAAAAGAAGTATGTGGAAAAACATAAAGAAGAGAAGATATAGAATGATAGGCCACTTGCTGAGACATGGGGGAATAGTCTGCGATATTTTGGAGACAGAAATAGGAGTGAAGAAAGGCAGAGGTAGGCCTAGATTAGACTACTGCTCGCAAATAGTAAGGGATGTAGGTTGTAGCACAATTAGCGAAATGCGTAGGTTAGCACAAGATAGGAGAAGCTTGAGGTTAGCATCCAACCAGTCTTAGGACTGATGACCTCATGATGATGACTATAATAGAATCATGCAAGGCAGCTATTGATGTAACAATTAAGAACTTTGTTGATGTTTGACTCTAATCGTTGTTATATCGTGGTTACTGCTAAAAACTATTTTTTGATAACAGTGCACTTAATACAGCTTAGAAAATGTATGGTTACAGAAAAAAAAACTAACAAAATTATTTATATTCTTAAATATTGTTTCAATAATGACAAAGATGATTTTTTAGTCTACATTGTACATATTTAAAATAAACAGTTTTAAAACCTGAAAACGGACTTTTCCGCACGTAGAACATCTCTATCTGGAAATTGAGTGGCCGAGAAAAAATAAACCAACATATAATTGGAGAATATGTGTTTTATGCAACAGTTTTACTTTTTCAAAATAGTCCACTATCGTGTTTTCTCATGACCCATGGACAGGGTGGGGTGTATCCTATCCACCTCAAAATCAATAGGTGTCGTCTGAGAGACGTTCCCAACCAGAATCAGTCAAAACTCGATCGATTCGACACAATTTAGTTGAGTTATCGTGCTAACGAGAATAAATCACGATGACAACGACACACACACACACACACACACACACACACACACACACACACACACACACACACACACACACACACACACACACACACACACACACACACACACACACACACACACACACACACACACACACACACACACACACACACACACACACACACACACACACACACACACACACACACACACACACACACACACACACACACACACACACACACACACACACACACACACACACACACACACACACACACACACACACACACACACACACACACACACACACACACACACACACGCACGCACGCACGCACACACACACAAAATAAATCCAAAACAAATTTTGTTTTTTCACTTTTTCTTTACACGGTTACATTACTTTTCCGCGTATAGTGGAATGCGGAAAAGTAAAAAGCAAATCAAGAACTCTCAATAAATTGCAAAAAACAATAAAAGTACTCTCAATAAATTACTGCTAAAAAAAATATATCTAAAAGTTAAATTCGATTTCTTCGATTTTTGAGGGGATATATCAGAGTGCTGCAGAATCCATTTGAAAAAATCTAAATCTACAATTTTTGTATCCATCCAAGACTCCAACTGAGAAGGGTCCCTTTCAGAAGAATTTCTAATACAACGTATTTTACTTTTACCTGTAAATAAACATTTCCGTTGGTAAACTTTTCAGACCTGAAAATTTTATATATTGCTACAAATTTTTCCGGCAATGATAACAAATTTTCCTTTTATTTCGTCTTAACTTCAGTACAGTTTACATATCACAAAAAATCAATAGATGATAGAAATAAGTCGATAGACGTATACTCTCGTATTTTATTTATGTATTACACTAGTTCACATTGCCGTAATGTTATTCACTTGCTATGCTGTAGACACATGATTCTGCATATTCCCACTTTATAAATAACCTATGCGGGTGCCGGTTAATAAATATGATGTTCATACTGATAAAAAGACATGATATAATTTATAGCTGAGCAAATTACATTATGACATAGTTAAAGTCGTATATTATTGGGTTTCCTGACTAGGTGTCCTTAAGGTAACATTTACAAACTGAAACGAGCAAATTACGCTTAACTGTTTCTCGTGGGTGTGGAAATTTATTTGATGACGTGGGAGGCGGTTTTCCAACTTATCTCGGTGTACATTTATAATTTTTATTAGTCATATATAAAACCCCTCTATATCCACTTTATAGAGCTTTAGAATAATTTAGAATTTGGAAGTATTAAAATATTGTTTATATACAGGGTGATTCAGTTAACCCGTTCATTAAAAGTTTATGAACTTCCCATTGGAATTCATTTTTTTAAATTTGGAATCAGAGGTTAGCGAGGGCGATCTATTCAACTAAAGTATTTTTGATTTTCTGACACTTCCGGTTATACCGGAAGTAGCTATCAACTTACTTATTTTGAATAGAACACCCAGTATATTATTACACTTTTGTATTACACTGCTGATTTTAAGTGAACTTTCTTAAAACTTCCCTATACCTATCTTCAGCAGTTTTTTAGATATTTTAATTTTTTTGAAAAAATTAGGTTTTGTAGCATCCTATTGGAGTGCTCGTCACTTATTCAAAACAAAAGTTATAGTAGCAAATTTTAGGCTGTAATTAGGCGGACTATTAAGCTTTCAGGTGATATGTAGTTTTATATTTTATTATTTACAGGGTGTCCAAAAAATTTAGTTCATTCTGACAAACTTCAACTGCTCAAAAGTCAATTTTCTTAAATAAAACACCCTGTATTTTATTGGTTTCTGTGGTGGAGAATTAAGTTATATTTCAATCTCTATTAGGATTCCCTATACCTATCTGCTACCTTTTTCTTGCTATCGAGGTATTTTTTATTCGACACCATAGTATTCCATTTTATTAAATTACTTCTGACCAGCGGGCCATGAAAATAATACGCATTGTCTTAATTGTCAATGTAAACATCAGAGTAGATGTCAAAGTGAGAAATCTTACATAGTATTATAAATTATAACGTGTATTATGAAAATCCAACAGGAATATTCAATTGAAGACATATTAAATTTATTTTTCATTCATGAAGAATGTAAAAAAAATATTGAAAGAGTTGTCGTTTGTTTAACCAGAGATATCTACATTTACGGCCTTTAAACAAAACTGCCTTCAAGAGAATAGAAGTAAATTTTAAACGATTTGGAACTGAAGTTACTAGAACACGCTCCAAAGATGTTACTGGTGATAAAGACAACCAAGTAAATGTCTTGGCATACTTCAATGCAAATCCGCATACGTCGATTAGAGTTGCGTCACAAGATTTGGGACTATCTTACTCGTCAATACAGAGAATTCTGGAAAAACATAAAATACATGCTTTTTCCATTTTAAAACTGTAAGCTCTCCACCGAGGTGACGAGGTACGACGTGTGGCATTCTGCGAAAGTATTTTATTAAAAACGCAAGAAGACCCACATTTTTTGAACAAAATTATTTACACCGATGAGTCAAAATTTAACAGAGAAGGGATAATAAATAGGAGGAATTGGCATGTTTGGGCAGAACAAAATCCACGAATGGTGCGTGATGGTAACTTTCAAAATACATTTAGTTTTAATGTTTTTTGTTTAATGATGGATAATCGCGTGTGTTTTGAAGTGTATGATGAAAATTTAAATTCTCGTAAATACCTAGAAATTCTTAGAACGGTGGTTTCAAATTTTTTGGAAAATTTGCCACTAAATATTCCAAATACGTGTTGGTACCAAATGGATGGCGCTCCAGCCCACTCAACCCATGAAGTTTACCATGAGTTAACAAATATGTTTGAGGAACGCTGGTTTGGGCGTAATAGTCCGGCTCTATGGCCTCCCAGATCACCCGATCTAACACCCCTTGATTTTTTTATGGGGCCATATCAAGAGTAAAGTCTACTCAACGCCCGTCAATACCAGAGATGACTTATTACATCGAGTTAGAACTGCCTTCACCGAACTAGGTGAAGGAATGGTATTGAAATCTACGACCGTTGAGATTAATAAACGAGTTTTACTGTGCTTAGAACACAACGGACGGCACATAGAACAGTTGTTACACCAATAAGACCCAATTGTTAACATTTAGTTAATACTGTTATTATGTTTTATTGTTTAGGCTAATGTAAGTTCCAAATCGTTTAAAATATGCTTTTTATTCATGATGATTTTTTTTGTTCAATAATTTTGCACCATTGTTTATGATAAAAAATTAATATAAATGTTACGTTGTTTTAATTTTCCTGGCCCGCTGGTCAGATGTAAATTAATAAAATGGAAAACTATGGTATCGAATAAAAAATACCTCGATAGCAAGAAAACGATAGCAGATAGGTATAGGGAATCCTAATAGAGATTGAAATATAACTTAATTCTCCATCACAGAAACCAATACAATACAGGGTGTTTTATTGAAAAAATTGACTTTTGAATAGTTGAAGATTGTCAGAATGGACTAACTTTTTTGGACACCCTGTAAATAATAAAATATCAAACTACATATCACCTGAAAGTTTAATAGTCCGCCTAATTACAGCCTAGAATTTGCTACTACAACATTTATTTTGAATAAGTGACGAGCATTCCAATGGGATACTACAAAACCTAATTTTTTCAAAAAAATTAAAATATCTCAAAAACTGCTGAAAATAGGTATAGGGAATTGTTAAGAAAGTTCACTTAAACTCAGCAGGGTAATTCAAAAATGTAATAATATACTGGGTGTTCTATTTAAAGTAAGGAAGTTGATAGCTACTTCCGGAATAATCGTGAGTGTCAGAAAAGCAAAAATACTTTAGTTGAATAGATCGTCCTCGCTAACCCCTGACTCCAAATTTTAAAAAATGAATTCCAATGGGAAGTTCATAAACTTTTAATGAACGGGCTAGCTGAATCACCCTGTAGATATATGGATACATATGTAGGTATATGTAAATTAAGTATATTGAAAGAAATAAGAGAAATAAGATATACAAGAAACAAGTCCTAAAGGAAAAAACGCCGCAAAGACTTCGGAAATAAAACGCTGACGTCGGTATCTTAAGATGAACTTTTGTAAAGTTAACTTTAAAAATAACAGTTAAACAGCATTTTTTGTATCACTGACATCCATTGAATACATGTTCGGATAGATTAAAATTAAAGAAGTAGTAGAAGTAGAGGTATTTAACAAAGACTAAACAAATATAACAGGAAAAAATGTTAATAATCACGAATATAAATAATAATTTCTAAATCAGTAGTATTCACTTACAAGCCATCAAGAAAGGTTTAAATTTAAATTATAATTGTGTAATAGAATCGTCTACAAAAATTGTAGACTATGTCGTTTAGACCTATAATATGTAAATCCTTACAAACTTAGTGAAATCACATTCCTTGTTTAAATAATGTTATTATCATACATTATTGTTATTATCACACATGTTCTAAAAAAGGTTTAATTGCCATTTGATTACAATTACTTGAAATTGATACACTGAATATTGAACTACTGAAACGTTATGATATAATATTGTTATAAAGATGAAATAGTACAAGTACACTATTATATTAATAGTATACTTACAATAGGAAGATATTGAAGTATTTGAACTTAGATATTATAATAATTAGATAATTAATATATCTTAAATGTATTAGTCTTTATATACATTCTTATCTTAACATTTTACTAAATTATATTAATGGTAATATATCAAATTAGTCTGCTTCGTCCAATTTGCTATATGTATTTCAGATATTCAAACGGCAAATAAACATATATATATATATATATATATATATATATATATATATATATATATATATATATATATATATATATATATGTATATATATATATATATATATATATATATATATATATATATATATATATATATATATATATATATATATATATAAAATATTTCTTTTTGGAGATAACAAAGTTCTTTTTCATTTTTTGGTCTGCATATGTCAATTGTTTTTTATTCAAACTAATTCTGCAAGTGTGGTTATTTTCTTAAAATAAGATTTCATGTGAATGATCATTAACATATATATAACAAATGATAACTCTGGGTTGGATTATTTTTAATGTTTCTTTATTGTGTTTAAACATATAAATAAGACTGGAACCAAGGGCGCCGTTACCTATGGGCAAGGGGGGGGGAGGCGCTTACCCCCTTCCGGATTTTTGGAATACAAAAATAATTTACTTTTATTGCCCGCTACTTTAAACTCGCCATATATGTGTGATACAAGAATATATTGATGCATTGTATAGTATTGTTGATTCTGTTTTTTTTTTTCATTATATATTCACATTATGCTGTTTTCTGTTTATTCGCGCAAATACCTAACCTAACCTACTACAAAAATTGTTTGCCCCCCTGAAAAATTTCCTAACGACGCCCATGACTGGAACCAATTACTTGAAAAAATGAATTGTAAATGAAAGGAGTTCAAAGGCAAGTAACCAGCTACAGTAAAACTATTAGCAGGAAGACGAACGCATTGAAATAACCAAGTAAGCCGCAAAATGAATATGCTATAATAATTTTAAATAATAATTAAACTATTAAGACAATAATGTTAATTTTCTTAATATTTCGTTAATCTGAAAATCAAGCCCACTCATCACCTTGATATTACAGACAAGATGACAAAGCGCCTGACAAAATTCATCAAGTAGTATTCAAGTATTCACTTTTGTCTGATGAACAAAACAATATAAATGAACAAAAAGAATGTGTCTACGTCATATTTATCAAAAGATTATTTTTTAAGTTGCTCAAATTTCACAAGAAACAATTAAGAATAATTTGATGTTAATTGTTTCAATTTTATTTTTGATAAGATAATACATAAGATTACAGCTGTTAAGATACGTATTTGATTTTTAATTGAATGCCAGTAATATATATATATATATATATATATATATATATATATATATATATATATATATATATATATATATATATATATATATATGTATATGCAACATGATACCTACAATTACATGAACTGGTATCATATATCTTTTCACTTCATGTATCGCTCGACTACTGTATTTTTTGTTATACCACAGTATGAAATCGGGAACAAATTGATTACCTACTATTGCATTAGCAGAATACCTTGTAAGTAGTAAAAGTACTATTATACAGGGCTATCATTGTATACACTCTCACTACTTATCCTTGTGGGATTGTCCTTGACATTCTTTTGTTGCGTCAGAGTTCAAGGTCGAACATGACATCGAAATTCCTTTCGGTAATTATCTACTTTCGTGGAATCCTCGAAAATGTTCAGTAAATATTTTTTACCCCCTATTTTCAGGGACGCTGGAAACGAATCTGGTTTCAGTTTCATCCGCTCGAAACATTCTCTCTGACATTGTCACTACCGCAGTTGGGATTTGATCTCAGACACTAATTCGACAGTATGTCGACTTTTAGTTCTCACGTCTCTTGCAGAAAATTAGCAACACCATCTACCTGAACTCCTCTAACAATATTCTACTTTTCTCCAGTCTAATATTTTCCGAGCGCGTGCGAGGTATAGTACGGTATACTTGCACTGATGATTCCTAATCGGGACGAAATCGCGATATATGCTGCTCGTTAATAATAGGAAAAATTGTGAGATTCTCTAGGTATGCATAGAGGAAATAGTGAGGCAGCATTCGGAGGGAGAAAGTTGCACTTTACACGCGGCCAGATCGAATTCTGTGTACATTAACATTCAATATATATTTATCGACATTCACTCTGCAAAGGTCTCAATTCGACTGAATGAAAACCAGATTATTTACCGCGCACCACGTGGTGCCACTGCGTGCATGCACTCAAAACTGTGCTATCGGTCCGATATCGCAGTTTTGAGACTTGTTCCTATTCTTGATAAGCTGTAGTTCCGAGATGGCCTGGCGTTCTCAACCAAGGATCAATTAGACGGCAATAATTACTTTTAAATTATGCATCTTGTTCAATTATGAAGTAAGTCGTTAATTTTTGTGGTTAAATAGCTGTTTTACACGTTGATGTTATAAAACCTAACATATGGATTAAACAGAGTGAGTAGTTGTATATATATATATATATATATATATATATATATATATATATATATATATATATATATATATATATATATAAATATATATATATATATATATATATATATATATATATATATATATATATATATATATATATATATATATATATATATATATGAGATAATAAAGTTGGGATGATATATGAAATATCATAGAGAAAAGCCTTTTTCTAGTCAAGCTAGCAATGACTAATTAATGTAAGAGATTGTGTGTTTACATATACGATTACTACAATTGTTGCTAATAAAGATTCAGGCTTATTGTTTTAGAGACTGCACAGTGCTACTACTACTAACAATAGCAATAATTAATTCTTATTTTAAAGGCACGAAAACTCTATGAAATACCATAGAAAATATATTTCTCCTCTCTGGAACTGATTGCCAACACCTACAATACTATGATATCAATAATAGTATAAATATTATTCCATAACATTTAACATTAATAGTGAAGGATAATAGTCCTCTTGTAATAATGGTATATGAGTCTTTCAATAAGGACTCTCAAAATTTGTTAGGTTATAGCAGCCATGTTGTTAAAGCAACATGTGTCAAAGTTGTTGTGAATTGTTCAGTAGTGTATGGAAAATCACCATGAAAGGTTACAGCTTCAACAACGTGCGCAGATCATCAAATTTTATTCTCAAAATCAGCGCTACGTTCGAGAAACGTTTAGTGCGTTACGTGATTTTTATCCCTGCCAGAACTGTCCCGCCGAGTCGACAATTCTACATTTTATGGACAAATTGGAGTGACAAATTTAAGTGAACTGGTTTGATAAATAATCAGGCAACACCCGTACGTCACCAAAACGCAAGGTCTGCTGAGTACATCGCTGCTGTGCGTGAGAGTGTACGAGAAAACCTGAGACAGTCAATTTCTCGTCGTTCACAAGAAGATGGCCTTTCTGCGACTTAAAGTTGGTGAATTTTTCCCGGGGACTTGGGTCTGCATTCGTATAAAATCCAACAGACTCAGGAACTTAAGGTAAGTGACCATAGACAACGCCGTGTGTTCGCTGATTGGGCTCTGGAGTAGTTGGACGTTGACCTAAATTTCGCCAAAAAGAATCATCTTGAGTGACGAGGCCCATTTTTGGATAAATAGGTATGTGAACAACCAAAATTGTCAGATTTGGGACGATACCAATCCACACGAGATATACCAGCATCAAGTGCATTCTGAGGAAGTCACTGTAGGATGCGGATTTTCGTCTGGCGAAATCATCGGTCCGTGCTTCTTCCAAAGCGAAACTGGCACTGCCAGAACCGTCAACGGCGAGCGCTACAGTTCGACGATAAGCAACTTCTTGTGGCCTAAACTGGATGATGTGGATACCGAGATTACGTGTGGTTCCAACAGTACAGCGCTACGTGCCACACAGCGCATTCCACGATGTAAATTCTGCACGAGCGATTTGAGGCAACACCCACTGAATAACTATGTAGATAAGACTATGTAGATAACTATGTAAATAATAAGAATAAATATGTAGAGGTGTTGTTGTTTGAGGGCGCAGGATTTGAGGTAGGAGGCTCTTGCGCAGCCGCGACGTGAACTGGCCATCGAGATCGTGCGATTTATCGCCTCTCGACTTCTTCCTTTGGGGCTATCTCAAATCGCAGGCCTATGAGAATAAACCGCAAACAACTGATGCCCTCAAAGTTAACATAACAAAAGCCATTCAGCAAACTCAGCCAGATCTATGCGAGAAAGTCACCGAGAATTGGACTTCCTAAGTGCATGGCACCAAACAAAACCGCGGCAGACGTTTGAAAGACATTATATTCCATACTTAATGCCATAAAATGCTCTTCCAAATAAAATAAGAATTTAGTGGATATCTCAAATAAAACTTGTTTCATTTACGTTTAAAAGTCGAACGTCCATATTGAAGACCCTTTATTAAGATTCGACGGTAAGTCGTTAAAATATATTTGTTGGTCCAGAGAATCTTTCACTGCAGCAACCGACATAATATTCACCATATGATGGCAGAACATGACCAATGTTGTCATATTCCGCCATCATATGGTGAATATTATGTCGATTCTAGCTGTATCATTTTTACCACCAGGAAGCTATTCACTCAATCGGACATTGTTCTTAGGAAATACGAAGATCTATCTAAAGACTTCTCACACCCACCCACACCAACATCCATAGTAAACCAAACCAATGCATACTTAGAAAGCAGGTTAGCTCTATTCACGCGCATGTTTGAATATATATATATATATATATATATATATATATATATATATATATATATATATATATATATATATATATATATATATATATATATATATATATATATGTGTGTGTGTGTGTGTGTGTGTGTGTGTGTGTGTGTGTGTGTGTGTGTGTTTGATATATGATCTATTACATCGATCTTTAATATTGTTTTAAAACGATGGATTTTTGGAAATATACAAACGTACCATAAAATGTAATATTAAAACATGTATATAGAATAAATACTTATAAATTATTTTAAAATTAAAATCAGAAATGTTATCAGAAAGACTATATATACCGTTATCAGATTATTAAGAAATGATCATTGAGATCATATCGTATCAATTATATACTGAGGGTAAGGAATGCAATAAAAATATTTATATATTTTACGGCTATCCGAAGTAAATCAATAGATTTATTGTTAATTAAATAAAAAAAAATTGTTAACAGTTTGATTGTCAGTTCAATTGAATAGGTATTTACTTACACTTAATAAAAATAATATAGAGTCGTATAATTATACACCTAATCTAATACATAATATCAATTTTCTCATATTTAAAATAAGAATTTATTTGATTTCAATCAAAATTAGAACAAGCTACACATTTACAATAGATATCCTTGTATTTTTTCTCTTCTTCTACTAACTTAGCTTCTCTAACATTTTAAGACCCGAAAATACAAGTGCAACTTACTGCAATTGTACACGCATTAGATTAATAGGTGTACAATCAGGCGAAAGTGAGTTGTTATGTGGCATTGCACCAACCTGTTTAGGTGGACCGTGACCGTCTTCTACAAGTTCATTGTCAGGTTCATACAACTATTATGCGTTGCTCTAATAATGTTAATTGCGACCGGACACGGAATGAGCGGCAGTGGTAACATAAGTATCACACTGACAGACAAAATTTAAATTGCAAAATAAACTTCAATTAATAGTTCCTTTTAATCTTAATTTATTATTATATAATAGTACGTTTTATGTTGAGTTCTCACAGATTTTCAAAAGGTCACCTACCTTGTTTTCCGCTTGAAATAAAATGAGATTGTTTCCTAATTGCTACAAATTAATCGATTAAAAAATAAGGAGCACACGTTATTTTATTTTATGAATAAAGAAACATATAGTGAGCACCGAAATATTGGAAAACATCATTACCGAGCAAGCAGAAAGAAAGGCTCGGATAGATTGATTTTGTATTATAGATGCATTTTTATGGGTATAATTTTTATCATTGTTTGAGCTGCACGACCCTGTGTGTACATAATTAAATTATATTTTTCTTTGGACTTTATATACATAATTAGGTAATATACATAACAGTATAATCTGATTCGATGGAAAACTTTAACATCCAACAGCCATCTTAACGTAGAACCAGTAATGGATTTTATGTTAAGATGGCCTACCTCCTGTGAAATAAAAATATGATTAATTACACTGGGAAATAGTTAATTTGTTGCCAGCAATTTAAGACTGTAACTTACAAGTCGTGAATCGAGAAAGGAACCCCCAAACCTCAAAGCGGTTATCACGTGATTCCCGAATAGGATGACTATTACATAATCGCTATAGGAAACAACTGCTGCTCGGGCTAAAGCCCCGCCAGGCATTGAATTATACCTAACAATGATCCTCGACCCCTTTCTCGTGTTTCTGCAAGACCAGAGCTTTTTTGAACAGGGACCCTACCCACGGGTGGGATTTGACATTTGTCTCGGATGGAATTCCATCCGGGACAAATGTCGAATCCTACCCGAGAACGGGGTCAAGGATTGCTGTTAGGTATAATAGATATAGATCTTATCGATTTATATGAAAACCCCACGGATTTATTTCGGAATTTATCCTGGATCGACGTACCATGTACAGCACTGATGAGAACTAATAAGTTCGAAACAGATGTCTGTCATTCGGATCCCATCCGGGACAAATGTCGAATCCTACCCGTTTCGGGGTCCCTTTTCAAAAAAGCAATTTAAGAGTCGATTTCGAATACATTACAGCCCCTGATGCTAAAAATGGCATTACTTTTTCTTGATTGGCTCTAGTTTCTCAAATAAACATACATGATAGATATTAATTCAATGTAAGAAAAACAAAATAAAATAAGCGATTTCTCTTATTTTAATTTCTTTTATGTATGAAATGTAACAAGAACATAAAGAATAATTGATACAAAAAATATTAAGGACTATAAAAAAAATTTTGTATGATTTTCTTTTATATATTTGTTGTAAATAGTCCCTCTGCAGACTCCAAAAGTAGTCGGTCATCATGTGACGATTCCACCTTCCTTGATACCTTTCTTCCATTATTCAAATAACCTGAAGAAACCGTTCACCAAAGAAATTTGTCTAATTTAGAAAGTGACTATGCGGAACATGTAATTTAATGCCAACATTAGCTCTCAATTTTAAAATTTGTTGAGCATCTTATGTACTAATTCTTGGTAGTTCAAAAAATTTTTAATTACAGATATATAACTAAACCATGGCTCAGATGCTCGTACTTTTGGACAAAATTACGCTTTTACGTGGCTATTGTTTTTATCAAGATTATAGTTGACAATGTTGGTCTAATATTTATCATGGCTCAGAAATGATGCTAAAAATGGTATTACTTTTTCTTGATTGGCTCTAGTTTTTCAAATAAACATACATGATAGATATTAATGCAATACAAGAAAAACAAAATAAAATAAGCGAGTTCTCTTATTTTAAATTCTTTTATGTATGAAATGTAACAAGAACATAAAGAATAATTGATAAAAAAATATTAAGGAATATAAAAAAAATGTTTGTATGATTTTCTTTTATATATTTGTTGTAAATATTCCTTCTGCAGACTCCAACCGTAATCGGTCATCACGTGACGATCCCACCTTCCTTGATCCCACCTTTCTTCTATTATTCAAATATCCTGACGAAACCGTTCACCAAAGAAATTTGTCTAATTTAGAAAGTGACTATGCAGAACATGTAATTTAAGGTCAACATTAGCTCTCAATTTTAAAATTTGTTGAGCATCTTATGTACCAGTTCTTGGTAGTTCAAAAAATTTTTAATTACAGATATATAACTAAACCATGGCTCAGATGCTCGTACTTTTGGACAAAATTAAGCTTTTACGTGGCTATTGTTTTTATCAAAATTATAGTTGACAATGTTCGTCTAATATTTATCATGGCTCAGGCTCAGATGCTCGTACTTTTGGACAAAATTACGCTTCTACGTGGCTATTGTTTTCATCAAGATTATAGTTGACAATGTTGTTCTAATATTTATATACATTTACGGTTTTAGAAAACAAAAATTACACATAAACCTGCTACAATAGTCTCTTACGTCATTGGGTCAAAAGGCAAAGGACGGAAACATTTTTCTTTTACTTTAGTTCATATTTTTATTTAAAACAAAAGAAAAGTAATACTATTATTCGAGTTTTGTAAAATATACGTGGACTATCTTTAGAACTAGTGAATTCCTGATCTGCTACTTTATATAAAAATCTACATTAAAATTTATTTAAACATTAGTTATTATTATTAGTTACTTATTTTACATTTTTTTGTTTTGTTTAAACGATACTGCAAATATATGAACGATAATATCATATTAAGCAATTATTAATCTCCCAAACATTAAAGTAATCTTAAGTACCTGCCACAAACTGTACGTCAAGATTATAGAAATGCCGATCGATATACAAATTCATAATTTAAAAATACCACTTAATCTTTGACGATTGACTATCCGAGAATTTTACTGCTCTTAACAGATAATGTCATGTGCATACTCAATTGTAATGACACGGTATCCTTATCTTCCCTTGCATCGCAGTAATTTATATTTTTACGAAATTTAAATATATTATAATTTACATATGAGGCTGTTACATTAGAGATGTACAGATACTAGGTTAAGAAACAATATAGATTTGTATTCTTCTAGTTGTTAACTGTTCATAGTATCACTAATAAGACAGATTACACTAGGGAATAATACTTTCATATAGTATTTTGATATAGTAGTGAATAAATTTGTTAAAAACTCAAGAAATAACTTTCCGGAAAAATTCGGGGACTAATAAAATATCTGTACAGCTCGATTACTTGTCATTACAAGTCATTACTAGTCATTACTTGTTCCAAATTAGGTATAATAAATATACCTAATTTGGGACAAGTAATGACTAACCGAATATATATTGCAAACAAAATAGAGGCCTCTATTTATGATATATATTAAGAAGTTATTTGAAGAAGAATGAAGGCTACAATATAATCTAAATGATTAACCATAAAAGTTAGATAATCACGGTTTGGAAAAAAGTTATTATGAGTATTTCATTTAGATTAACTAGATATATCACTTGTCATCGTATATAAATAACTACGTTACTAAGACACACAAAACAACAGGTCGTCAAGCACAATAGCAAAGTTAAACTGAATTTATTGTACCTATATCGGTTCAAGTGTACGCGACTATCTCCTTTCTACGCGACAGCATCTCGGTTTCCGCGAAGTTACTCGAGTGTCATATCACTAATGCAACCCTCACAACGGGCAGCTTTGATTATAACAAAACGTAAATTTTAGTATTATATACTCTTAGTTAATGTTTAAGTAAGTGCAGCTTATCAAGAATAGGAACAAGTCTCAAAACTGCGATATTGGACCGCCCACGAGGTGCGTAGTAAATGGCCAAGTCTTTACTCAGTCGAATTAAGACCTTTGCAGAGTGAATATCAATGAATATATATTAAATGTGAATGTACACAGAGTTCGATCTGGCCGTGTATCCTTTTCCCTCCGAATGCTGCCTTACTCTTTCTTCTATGCGCATAGAGAATCTCACACTTTTTTCTATTCTTGATAAGCAATATGATTGCACAACGTATACATTTGCATTTAAAAGAACAAAAATATTACGTTTGATGTTAACCCCAAGACTACATTGTAAGTCATTGAAAACCATTAAAAATAACATATAAAAAACTATTACAAATATTCAGAAAGGTTTTAAGAGAGCAGTATTTCCTCTCAGAAGTTACTACAGTGTTCCAAGCGGAGGTGATGGCACACTCTGCATGCCTTAAAGACTCCAGGAATAAAATCATCTCTGGTAAAGGAATGCAAAGGTACAGTAGAAACACTAGCCAGAAGTAATAAGCTGACTTTGGTCTGGATGCTGTCAAACTGGTATACGGGGCAATGAGAAAGTAGACAAACTAGCCAAAAAGGTCGGAAACCGAGAAAGTCTTAATCGAACGTGAACCAACGGTAAGAATTGCATACTGCCTAGACAAAAGGACATTATGGAATGGCTAGAGATTGAAAGACTCAATCCCTGGCAGAACACCTAGAGATCCAGGCCGACTAAGCTGCTGTTGAGTTTAACGCCTAGACCAAACTTCACGGTAAAGGTCCTGAAGGGTCACAGGAAGATTGTTCTGAATATGTGCTATTCCAGGGCCCGGCTCTGACATGGCGTAGGCACCTAGCGTTTGGACTTTTTTTGTTGGACCCAAGTGAACTGAGGAAGATGGAATACTGCCTAGAGAGGATATTGAGTTTTCAAAAGAAAGCTAAATCCATAGTCCAGCGTCGACTACTTTACGGGGAAATACAAGACAGTAGCCTAAGTATTGCAGGGCTTCGCGACCCTCCCCAGAAAACTAAACCTAAACCTAAGTGCAGTACAGGGAATATGTTATTTTCATATTCATTTTCTATGTATCTTGAATTCTCATTAATTAAGCATCATAACACTATATGTAACACTAATTTCGGTAACTATGTATTCGAATAAATGCAATGATAATGTGTTCAGACTGATTTTGTGTTTTAC